>OZ023294.1:4805000-6005000 GCA_964007245.1 Hypomecis atomaria | reverse complement strand
AGATCTTAATGTGTGAAGTTAATTTAAAATGTTTTAAAAAGTTTTTTCCATAAGGGAAAAGGTCATTCCCGATCCTCAAATTCTAATTGGAAAGTTAATGACCCGAGACAATTTCAATCATACCTAAGTACGCCATAATTCTCGAAGGATGAGCTTTACAACAAAGTTTGGGTTATTCGAGAATTCATAATTACTTTACATAGATAGATATAGGGATATTTAATGAGGTTCACATCTCTCTTGACAAGAATTATAACTTCATGATAGCGGTGATACACAAAGCCTACCGGGATAGGATGCTTATCACGAAATATCTCGTTCGACGTCTCAGAACGAGACAGAGTTATGGCTAAGCGAACAGAGTTTTTTTCGTGGCTTTTCGTACTCGCATGCTAAGGCTACTTAGGAAAATGAGAGATGGAAATTGGCGTTTTTAGGGTTCCGTACCCAAAGGGTAAAAACGGGACCCTATTACCAAGACTCTGCTGTCCGTGTGTCTGTCCGTCTGTCTGTCACCAGGCTGTATCTTATGAACCGTTATAGCTAGAGAGTTGAAATTTTCACAGATGATGTATTTCTGATGCCGCTATAACAACAAATACTAAAAACAGAATGACATAAATATTTAAGGGGGCTCCCATACAACAAACGTGGTTTTTAGACGTTTTTCGCTCTGTATTAATAATGGTAACAGGTAGATGGTTGAAACTTTCACAGAATATTTAGTTTTATATTCACTTCAATAGTGAATAATAAATTTAATATAAAAATATATTTAAGGGGGGCTCCCATACAGTACGGATCCCTCCGTGCGCGAGTCCGACTCGTACTTGGCCGATTATTTTATACGCCACGCACATAGAAGTACCTACCTACATTAACATGGTTGCTCACGCACAACCATTTTAATATAGTTAAAAAATAACAACATGTGAATTTCCAAAAATTATATGAAACAATTACTTAAAACATAATTAGTTTTTACGGTCTCTCATGTTTAATGTTACGATATAGAACCAACTTTCTTTTTGACCGACGAAACGGAGGAGGTACTCAATTCGACGCGTTTATTTATATTTTTTTTATGTGTAACCACGCATAACTTTTTACATAGTGATCCGATTTCGATCATTCTTTTTTTATTAGAAAGAGTCTACTTCGAAATTGGTCCCATTTAAATTTTATTGAAATCGGCTGAGACTTTTTAAATAAATCAATAACAATGTGAAAAATGCTACTACGATCCATACGAAATATTCGCGAATTCTGTACACGGTTAAAGTCGGTCATGGCGTTTTATGCGAAAAATAATTATAGCATTTAAAGTTTTATAATTTAGGCCATAGGTTAGTTTTAATATACACATGCGAAAGTAAAATGTACATTTTTTTTCCCTGGGGAAATCTTTTAAAGATTCCACCGCACCTCGGGGCAGGCGGGTGGTTATGTGGGAGTCCCCGCCCATTGCTGGACGGTATACCCACCAAAACCCCTGGGTGTTCCGCCACTGCGCTATGTGTCGGGGCTACGGGCACGCTTGCGCACTCCTCCGCGGCACCCGACAGCGCTAGCCCAACTCGGGCCCCACCACGGAGCTTCGGCTCCCGCCAGAATGACGATGACGAACGAACACCAGACACATCGTCATCCACCACCTGGGACCAACCAGCACTCGGAGTCCGACAGCACCCGTGTCCGACAGCCCTGGTCCCGATGCAACGGGTCAATTAAAGTGGCCCCGCGCCTGCCACTACGGCTGCAGAGGATAGGGAGAGCGGCCTTCGCGATACCGACACTCCTCTTCCTCTGCAGCCCCACCGCGTCCGCCATCAAAACGGTGGCGACCCCGTCGAGGCCGCGGAAGGCAGGGGAAGTGGCAACGACACACTAGCAGTTCTCTCCCGTCGCGGCCCCCAATCCTCAGATGCAGTGCCGCCCATACGACAGTGCAACCCGCTTTTTAGCTATTACTTAAAAAACAACTTTATTTAAATAAAAATATATAGTACCAATCTATTTCTTCCAGTTTTCAATTTATTTAGTTCAGGTTAATAATTTATTTATTTTAGTTTTTAAATAGAGTATAGTAGTTGTCTGTAATAAGTATAGGTATGGTTTAGTATTTGTACACAAACCAATAAACTTTTTTTTTTTTTCTATCACAAAATAGAGAATAAAATCCAGAGTTAGCTCAGTAATGCTTTTTCATTCTTTCTTAAAATACAAATAGCACAGCATTTACTAGCTCAATTAAGCAGCTAGCATGTCTTTATTGTTTAATTCGTATCTATTTCCACCGTATTTCTTAATGCATTCAGCAAACAACACACTCCCACGTCTTGTGAATGTCTTATGATGAATGCTCATCAAATCCAGTTGTAATTACTTGCTCATTTATTAAACAATGGCTGGATTAAGTCTGTACAGTACGTGTTTACAAATTGGAACTGCTGTAGCTGTTGAGTTGTCATGTTGAGCTTTTATGCGAAAATTAGTTTGCATATGTCAACTGAATTGCAATTAATAATTTAGACTGGTTTATTGACTGTAAGTTTTCAAAAAAAAATATTTTGAACCGACTTCCAAAAAGGAGGAGGTTCTATGTTTGTGTATATGTTACAGTCATAGTGATTAAATAGTTATTATACATAATGACTGGTCATTATGTATAATATTATACATAATGACTGGTCATTATGTATAATATCTACTCAATTTAGATAAAGTGATAATTGACACAAAATTAATCACATTAACTAGCTATTTTATATAATATCTTCGAAGACTTGGATAATGTAATAAAACAAACTCGTAATAAGGACAGATTGTCTCTGGCGCTTCGCCGGCCGCTGCCGCGGCACGCTCGCTTCGCTCGCTCGGCTCGCGCGTTGTTGTCACTGTTCAAACCTAACCTAACCTAGTAATAGTTTTCCTTGGATTCTTGATCTGCCTACTAGGTTAGGTTAGGTTTGAACAGTGACAACAACGCGCGAGCCGAGCGAGCGAAGCGAGCGTGCCGCGGCAGCGGCCGGCGAAGCGCCAGAGCCAATCTGTCCTTATTACGAGTTTGTTTTATTACATTATCCAAGTCTTCGAAGATATTATATAAAATAGCTAGTTAATGTGATTAATTTTGTGTCAATTATCACTTTATCTAAATTGAGTAGATATTATATATAATGGCTAGACAGTATATATAATATCCAGATTTATTACTTTGGCTGTAACATATATATATTTTGTAATTTTTTTTGTGTATGTTCATCGATAATTTCGCCAATTGTGAACCGAATCGAAATATTTTTATTAGTTCAAAAGTGTATACTGCCGAGGTGGTCCCATTTAAATTTTACAGAAATCGGCTGAGCCGTTTTTGAAAAAACGAACAATAATATAAGCAATTCGAGCGAAATATCCGAATTTTTTACACTATGAACATCGATAATTTCGCCAATTGTGAACCGAATCTAAAAATTATTTTCTATTTCGAAAGGGTATACTCCTGAGATGGTCTCATTTAAATTTTACAGAAATCGGCCGAAATTTTGATAAATCAAGAATAATGTAAACAATTCGAGAGTTATATTCGAATTTTGTACACGGTGGAAGGCGGTTTTGCCATTTTTTGCGAAAAACAATTATTATTTTAATTTTTCTTTATAATCACATATTTGTACTATTTACATTAAATATTGATTGCTAGCCGAGTATATTCTCATTACTAACATCGTCGCGTACAGTTAGGTGTGGGTAGGGTTGCCAGCCGTCCGGGTTTCCCCGTATTTGTCCTAGTTTAGAGAGCGTCCGGGGAGCGTCCGGGCGGGGTTTCATTTGTAGTCCGGGGTTTCACCTGTAGTCCAGGTGTGACGCACACGCTTCTTCGAGTACTGTTAGTGAGACTTTACTCGGCTAGGAATCAATTTTTATTGTAGTATAACTTTGTAATTAAAGGATTAAAAAAACAAAATAGCTATGTATGAAAACTTATAAACAACCTTAACACTTCGAGAGAATTTTTGAAAACAAAAAATTTGTTGTTCACAGTCACAAAAAACATTTAGATATAGTGGGTGTACCGGTTGTGGCTACTGTACCGGTTGTGGCCATTTCGTCGCCTCAGTCTTTGTTTATCCTAACGACCACGCACCAAATTTTTCAGGACGTTATTTTTAGTTTAAAAATCAGATAATCATGAAATCATAAAAAAAAATAGCGACATAGGAAGAAAATTGTAAATATTTATGTAACGTCAAAATCGCATTTTAATAAAACAAGTTCAAGTGTGTTATTTATGGGTTTTTTGTGGAGATAGGCCAGATCTGTTCCGAAAATTTTTTGAGACAGTGATATTGGCACAAACACATGATGATAGGGCTCGAACATGAAGAGAGAATTTAGTTCTTGAGTGGTCAAGTGAACATCGTGACGCGCATACAGCGTGTTCCAATATTTTATCATTGAATTTAAATAGTTTGATGTCTAGAAAATGAGGTAGGTATTTAAGTAATTTTACAATTAATGTAGTGAAATAATTGGTGTAAATTTTTATTGTAATATTTTATTTAACATATTATTAACTGACTGCAAAATATTCTACTATCTTATTTGTGATTTGTAAAGTAGGAACTCTCATAATTATTTCAACGGCGGAGATGATGATGATTATTATAAATTATTTTTAGTAGTTTACTTCGCGCTCATTGATACCAAACTGTAAATAAAATCATTTGAGGTACTTATTTAAACCTGTATAATATGATAATAAAATCATTACCTAATAAAAGCCTAAATACATAAAAAAGTCTATATACTATTTTATGGTGTAAAAACTTCTATAAAACCAGCCAAGTGTGAATTGGACTAACGCACGATGGGTTCCGTACCGTAGATAATATCATAATTACTCTTGTGTGTTTGCTGTGTTTGGTTGTTGAAATTTCAGATCTCATTTCTTGTTTTATTTTAGTGTTATGAGTTCATCTACTGCAAAAGTTATTATCACTTATATTCCCTTGTTTCTCTCTTTTTTGCATACCTAACGGTCGAATATGGCGTTCATTTTGTTGTATTTTTTACCATCCTGTTTTTTCTGTACCCATATGCGCAAATAAATGTTTATGAATTATAATTTAAATTACATACTTTAATAACTTATTTTTGAATTGAGTAATAAACACATTAATATTCTGTAAATATCATGTTACGTCACCTTTATACATAATATGGAGCGAAAAAATGGGTATGTTGTATAGAGCCCCCTTTTAATGTTTTATTCCGTTGTAAAGAAATATTGAAAATCTTAAGCTTATACTATACTATACACAGCTCAGTTGTCATTGACCTCACAAACATATTTTTTTCCCACAAATTATAATATTTAGTAGTTTTTTTTTACTCATAATCATCGTCACCGTCTACGGAAGCCTAATACACGTGTCTCAACACGCATTTTTGTCAACTTATTATCCTTTGGTTACGGAATCATAAAAATTATCACATTCAAAAAGTTACAACAAGCAGACCACGGCCTTAAAGGGTTACAAACATTTTGAAAACAATAGAAATTGAGTTTCTTTGTTCAGTTGTGCTATTAGACCATAAAAAATAATAGATGAATTTCTCTCTATTATCAACAGCTCTCTGAGCGCTATGCAATGTGGTCATAAAAGTTTTTTGCCACTACCCCGAACGTTCTTTGTTTTAAAGATAGGTGTGTTTATAGTTTTGGCCACGTGCGAAAAATAGTAATGCTTTTTTACTTTTAAATAGTGATTAAGAAATCAGTTCGTTTCTGAACTTTTTGGTTTCCCTCTTGTATTTATTTTAGTAGTCTCCTATCCCTATCTCCTGTCCCTATTAGTCCCAATATTTGAATTATTTCACTTTATTACTATTTATTCTTTCTTCATCGTTTGTTTATCCAACTGCCAAAAAAATATGGAGTGCCATTTTGCTAGATACGAGAACATGTTGCATTTCAAAGCTTTAGAAAAAAAGTGAAACCTACAGAAATAGGCTGGTTTTTGCTTCATTCAAATAAAGATACTGTTATAAACCCAAGCGCGAGAAAACAAGTCATTATTTTCAAGCAAGCAGTTGCAAGAATTAATTAAAAAAAATCGTAAAAAAATGCTCGTGTTGTTTAAAATTTTAAAAAAACAATAATACTGCTGACATCACATCACCCTATATGTTGTGAGACGTTGATCAAATTTTAGAAATACAGTAAAATAAATTATCTGAATGCCTTGCCTTTCTAAATTCAATTTAACTTGATCACAACTTTGCTTTTTTATCGTCACAGACATTGTAATTATTTTTTTTTAAATATAAATACACTAAAACAACGAAATTCACTACAGAATCACACACGCACGGCAAGTTTTTACAAAAAATTAACTTCACAAAAAAAGGTCGGGGTGGCGTCATGGAGTGCGACCTTCGCTGTGATTGGTAGATCAGAGGAGTTGAGGCGAACAAAGACTGAATTTGAGTTTTCAATACGGATGTTGGCGCCAGCTACGTATATTGGCTAAATAAGGACTCAAAATTGATTTCGATTTGGAGATAGAATATCTTAATTTTACAAATTGTGCAATTTCTATCAAAAAATTGAAAAAACCGATTACACCATTAGACGTGTAAATTTTTTCTCTCTATTATGATATCAAAAAGTCATTTTTGATAAAAGTGGTCGATAGCCCATTCAAAGACTGAGGCGACGATTTGGTGTCAAAATTATTGCATTAATGTGTATAAGATGTCCCCTAATATTTATTTATTTACTAATGATAATTATAAACAATGTAATACCATAAATATTGTTTGTGTGAATCTAAATGTTTGAAAATTGCTTTAACAATATTATTTCAGCATAAAAGTGTATTATTAATCCTTAAAATTCAAAGTGGCCACAAATGATACTAAGTTGGCCACAACCGGTGCGTCTACCCTACTAAATTTTTGTCGCCAGTTCGGCTATCGAAATTTTGCCGCCCAATCCAAAGAAAGCATTTACTTTTAGCTTCTACTGACTTCTACAATTTGAAATCCTAATTCGCAGTCATGTTATATAATGTCATAGAACCTAATTAGGTAATTGTTAAAGAATTCAGTTTTAGATGTTCATCAGGAGCTCGTGGAAAGATCCGTCGCCAAAAAAGTTTTATAGAAACTCATTACTGACTTACATACTACTTAGTACTGTCATAGTGAACCGAAATATTTTTCATGTTAATACCCAAACAAAGAAGTAAAGAAAGGAAGTTATTTGACTTTTTCTATCGCGAATAAGTGCGCTCTTGACCACCATCTCGCCTGATGGCAAGAGACGTTGTGGTCGAAGATGAAGCACGCAGACCTAGAAGATACCTATTCACTCTGACCTTAAAAACCTTTGGATTATGTCTCTTAGGAAACAGGAAAGCAGGAAGACTGTTCCATTCCCTAGCGGTACTAATCAGAAATGCACAATGAGAATGAATAAGCACAATGTTGTCTTATGATGAATGCTCATCAAATCCAGTTGTACTCGTAATTACTTGTTCATTTATTACGTGTTTACAATTTGAAACTGCTCTAGCTGTCACGTTTAAGCTTTTATGCGAAAATTTGTTTGTATATGTCAGGTGAAGTGAAATAATTAAAACCAATCCATGATTAAAACTATTTTTCCACTAGAGATAAGTGGATAACAAAATAATCAAAATAATTGAATGTCACTGTCAGTGTTATGTTAAATGTGGCGTGATGTTATTGGCAAATGATTTTGTTCCGCACTAAATGTCATCTATTATTTGGTATTTTTTTATTTCACGTGTATTCAACAGTACACATTTTGCAGAAGAGTTAGGTATTTTTCATCAGATAACTGAATGTGAAATAAAATAGTATAGAGGAGGTCTATACCTAAGCTTTTCTATAATTTCTTGCACAGTTTCCACATCCCAAATGCCCACGCTCCTATAGTCTTTTTAATTTGCTAACGAACAATGCTATCTATGGCTTCAATTTATTTACTGCTCTCCACGAATCTAATTTAACCTCACAGGGAAACTCCAAGTAAATCTATCGTGTGTTTCTACCAAGTGGGATGGAGAATTTTAGAGTGCTATTCCAACAGAATCTTTTCCGCAGAGCTTTATGATTAATAAATTATAACTGCACTAAATAAATTATCCTACGCCAAAAGTGGCATAACCGACTTCCACCGTGTACAGAATTGGAATAGTTCGCACGAATCGACGTGTCATCCATGTAGTAATTTTGACATTACTGTTGAATTTTCAAAAACGGCTAAGCCGTTTTCGATAATATTTTAAATTTACTTTATATTTTAAAACAAACTTTTTTTAATACAAGCTTTTCTGAACAAGTACTCGCCAAAACGAATCAAACGAGCCGACACTCGATAGGTTTCATTGTTTCATTACAGAGTACCTATGACCACCTTCCAGCTCCATCATCAGACCCTGGTTACCATTGAAAGACAAACTACTCGCCAAAACCATTTAAATGAACTCAAACTAGATGAGGTTGTGTCGTTTCATTGCTAAGTTCCTTTGACCACCTTCCAGCTCCATCATCAGATCAGCACCACGTCATCATAATATTGCATTGTCACGCGAGTTACACATGAATATGCAAAATATCAGCTCAATCGGTAACCGGGAAGTGGATCAAAAACTTGCAAGATTTTATTACAGACCGACAGACAGACAACGGGACAGGTGAAACTAAATAAAATATTGTAAAAACTATGATAGTGCGAAAGCATAGCATATAGCTGTAACAGCCATTTTACTAACATTTCTGAAAACAGCTAGTGTTGCAATGGTATATTTTGGAGGCGGTGACATCTTAAGACTGACACTGATTCAGTTTGTTTGCCACATAATAAGCAAATTTAATTCGTAGGTACTCGTATCTCAAAAATATAATTTTAGATCATTTATTAGCCATTCATCTCCGTTGCCAAGCGTCTTTTCTTTACGATATCCTATTTCCCAGAGATAATTTCAATCACACCACAATTTATTTTCCGCAATTTAGTGCGTATATCTAAACAGCTTACGAAAATTAATTACTAAGCTTAATAGAGGATTTTTGGTAGGCGTAACGAGCGGAAGGACCAAACGTATTGTTACGAGATGGGTTCTTGGATAATCAGTTAAAACACCGATTGTTCACTTTGCACTTTATTGCACAAAATCACAGTACACACGACACAACTGGTTCGCACAACTGTTCACACTGGCACTGATATTCACACAACTAGTCACTTCACAATCACTGGTACCGCACTTGAACACGAGATGTTTTCGCTCCGGTATAAAACGCGATAACTGCCACAAACGAAAACCATCGCCCTATTTATATCGGAATAAGGGTTCTCTAGAAATCTGTAGAATATTCGGTGCCATTGTGACTGACAAAGTAAACAAGTGTAAAGTTCGAGAAACCCTATTGTTCCTAATTATTACACCACAAAAAATCTAACAAACAACAAACAATAGACGCGACACAAAGGCCGGTGCCGCCTGAGTCATAAAACCATAAATCTCGCGGTTAAGTGTAAACAACTAGCCGTCGTACCGCGCGCGGCCACAGATTAATAAATAGTTACTAGACGGCGTGGCCTACTGCGTAACACCACCTCCTCCCAAGACATGCTCGTCCCGAGCATCGTTGCATCCGTGATATCGCGCCAATCGATCCACGTGAACTATTTTGGGGGCACCTCGAGGTCCTTTCTGTATGCGGAACGTCACGTCGTTAATCTTGGTCACCACTCGGTACGGTCCATCCCATTTGGCTTGTAGCTTTGGAGACTTTCCTTTGCTGCGTATGGGATTGTGCAGCCATACCATCGAGCCTTCCTCGAACCCAGGATTGTTAGCCCTTCTGTCGTATCGAGTCTTCATTCTTTCAGATGCTTGCTGGCCATGCTCTCTAATGTGCTCATAGATGTCGTTCATCTTGTTCCGGAGGTCACTGGCGTACTCAGTTATGGGTTGTGGAGAATCCGGTGGAATGCCAGTTATTAAGTCGGCTGGTAGCCGTAATTCACGTCCAAAATTGGCAAAAGCGGGAGTGACATTTGTGCTCTCATGAACAGCACTTCGGTATGACAACAAAAATGGCTGGATATGCTTGTCCCAATCCCGTTGTTTGCTTCCGACTACTTTTGCCAGGTACCTCTCCAGAGTTTGGTTGAATCGCTCCACCATTCCATCTGATTGCGGGTGGTAAGACGTAGTCCTGGTTTTGTGTGCACCCATTAACCGGCACGTCTCTTGAAACAGCTGAGATTCAAAATTTCTTCCTTGGTCACTGTGGATTTCCAATGGTACTCCAAATCGACAGAATACTTCATGCACCAATTTGTCTGCTATCGTCGATGCCTCTTGGTTCGGAATTGCGAAGACTTCCGGCCACTTGGTGAAGTAATCCATGACGACAAGGAAGTACTTGTTGCCACTTTCACTCACAGGAAATGGTCCTGCCACATCCAGTGCGATTCGCTCCCATGGTGCTCCAACATTATACAGCTTTAATGCTCCTCTGCTGCGGGTATGCGGACCTTTCACTGATGCACAGCTCGTACATTTCCGTACCCAGTCTTCTACGTCATCTCTGCAGTTGATCCAGTAAAACCTTTCTCGAATTTTCAAGAGTGTCCGTTTCACACCCAGATGTCCTCCCGAAAACCCTTCGTGGTACAGCTTCAAAACTTCAGGTATCTTTGCTCTGGGTACAACCATTTGGAGATGGCACTGGTTGCCACGAGCATTTTCCATTTTCGGCAAAGTACTCCCTCCTGAAGCACCAGGCTATCCCATTGCGCCCAATAGCTCTTTGTCGTAACACTCATTGAAGCAATAGCACTCCAGTCTGGCTTAGGGGCATCTGATTCCATCCATTCAAGAATCGGCTTGATGTCGGCGTCTTCTTCTTGTGCAATCTGAAGGGTTTCTTTCCATTCGTCGCCGAGGTCGACTTTGAGCATCCTCACAGATACTGAATCTTTCGACTCATGTCTTGAGCAATGTTTGCAGTCCTCTGAGCATGGCCTTCTTGAGAGTGCGTCCGCGTTGCCATGAGATTTTCCACTGCGATGCTCCGTGGTAAAGTTGAACTCCTGTAGTTGCTCAATCCATCTTGCCACTTGGCCTTCGGGATCCTTAAACTGTAGTAGCCACTTTAGAGCAGCGTGGTCGGTCCGCAGATGGAATTTTCGCCCGAGCAGGTACTTGCTAAAATGTCGTAATGTCTTCACCACTGCAAGTAACTCTTTTCTGGTCACACAATAGTTCCTTTCCGGCTTGGCCAGGGATTTGCTGAAATACGCAATCACCACTTCTTGGTCTCCTTTCCTTTGTGACAGTACTCCTCCAATGCCGGTGTTGCTGGCGTCAGTGTCCACGATGAACTCGTTCTCTGTGTCCGGGAAGCCAAGAATAGGCGTATTACAAAGTCGCTTCTTTAGCTCTTGAAAAGCTGCGTCGCAATTTTCATCCCAGAGGAAGGATCGTTTTTCCTCAGTCAGTCTATGCAACGGCTTGGCTATGTCAGCAAAGTTCTTCACGAATCGCCTGTAGTAGGAGCATAAACCCAAGAATGCTCTAACTTCCGTCTTGTCTTTTGGCACAGGCCAATCCTTGACAGCACTGACTTTTCCTGGATCCGTCTGTACGCCAGCTTCGGAAATCACATGTCCCAGGAAATTCACTTGCCTCTTGAAGAAGGAACATTTCTTCGGACTCAGCTTGAGATTGGCTGCGCGAATCTTAGTCAATACTCGTTCCAGGTTTTGCAGATGGTCTTCGAAGGTTTTTCCCACAATTATGATGTCGTCCAAATAGACTAGGCATGCATTTCCAATCAGTCCCGCGAGCACTAACTCCATTAGTCTTTCGAACGTAGCGGGCGCGTTGCACAATCCAAACGGCATCACGTTGAATTGCCACAGGCCTTTTCCCGTTGAAAATGCGGTCTTCTCTTTATCTTTAGGATCTATTTCCACTTGCCAGTATCCGCTCTTCAAGTCCAGCGTAGTGAACCACTTCATACCTGTCAGTGTATCTAACGTGTCATCAATCCTCGGCAAAGGATAGCTGTCTTTCTTCGTTACGTCGTTGAGTCGTCGATAATCAACGCAGAACCGCATACTGCCATCCTTCTTTTTCACTAGAACCACTGGCGAACACCACGGACTGGATGAAGGTTCTATCACACCATTGCGTGCCATATCTTCGATCATTGACTCAACTTCTTTTTCTCGAGCCACTGGTATCCTTCTTGGCCGCTGTCGAATCGGTGACACGCTTCCTGTATTTATCGTGTGCTTCACTAACCCAGTCTTCCCGTTGACAGCATCATCGAGAGCAAATATGTCGGTGTAGCGCTGCAGCATCTTCTTTGCCATCAGAAGTTCTCTTTCGGTCAGGTCTTCACGGGAATCTTCCAATAGCGTTGACACGGTGTAACTCCCATCACAGTTGTATTTCTCCTTTGGTTGTTCTTGGCATCTGCGCATCCAGTCTACTTCTTCACAAGTACCAATTGGGGTTCCTCCTTTGATGAGTTGTTCCTCGTTACTTGTGTTGAGAACACGCACCACAGCGGTATTAGTAGTCCTCACCAGAGTTCGGGCCAATAACCATGGTTGATCACCTTCCGACTGTTCTATTAGCACACATCGTCGTTGATGTCCCAACTTCGGCGGTAATCTAACTGCCACAATGGTCTCCGATCTAGGTGGAAGAACTGTTCTCTGCAGACAATAAACCTTTCCTGATGTGGCGCCTTCCATGAAGATTTCTTCTCTTCCACACTTCAAGATTCCTTGGTTGACGTCTATCTCGCAATGATGTTCTCGCATGAAGTCAAGACCCAGAATGCAATCGTCGACTATATCAGCCAAAATGACTTTGTGTTGGAAAGTTTTCTCACCCAACTTTAACTCCACCAGCTTCTCTCCTCGGACGGATATGTGCTGACCGGTCGCTGTCAGAAGTTGAACTGTTTTGCAGCTTTCGAAGTTCGGAAGAAAGCGCTTAGCCAGTCGGGAACTGATGACAGTGCGAGAAGCTCCTGTATCCAATGTCAGCTTGCAAGAAGTTCCATTGATGGCACCATTGATGATCAAGCTGTTCCCATCGTGAGCTTGTGAGATCAAAATCTTTGGCTTTTCTGGCCCGGATAACACTCGCCATTTTCCGCTTTCTTCAGCAGGTCGTTTATTCCTCCATAGTGAATGCGTTGCCTCGTGATCCTTCCGTTCTTCCAATAGTCGATCGTCCCTGGGTCGGCATGGCTTTGGGCAATTCTGCCATAAATGGCCTCTCTCTTCACAGTTGTAGCATCTTGGACCAAACCTCGTACGATGTGACGCTTCTTTAACTTCCTTTATGTGTTGAACATCTCTCGCTGGATTTCGTACTGCTTCCACTTCCAAGGCTTGGGCCAATGCTTCCTTCAGTGTTTTATGATGCCCGAGTTTCACTGCAGTTCTTACTTCGAAGTCTGCTATCCCGTTAGAAAATGCTTCCACTAGATGCTCGTCGTTGGGTAACGGTGCTGACTGATAAGCCTTCCGGAACAGTTTCTCCACTTCGACAGCCCACTGCTGAAGACTTTCGTTGCGACGTTGCACCCTGTTCTTTAACTGCGCTCTGTACACACGCTCCAGGTGCTCATCACCATAGCGACTCTCCAACATTTCCATTAATTTATCGTAGGTCACTTCCTTGCCCACGGCATCAAGAATACTCAGGGCTTCGTCGCGAAGGCTCATGATGAGGGCGTTCTTGGCTTGGTCCTTGTTCCATCCATTAGTCTGAACGGCGGCGTCGAATTGAATTTTGTAGGCCGACCATGATGATGTTCCGTCGAAAGGCGTCACTTTAATCTTCTGTGAGGCTGGCGAGAAGGTTGTAGATGCAGCGGTTCCGCCTCCAGACTTGATAACGTTGAGGGCTTTCCTCACATCGGCGATTTGTGCTTCCGCTTCAACAATACGGGATTCGTGCTCCCTTACGCTGATATCAAGCTGCTTGACCGTGTCCTTGACCTCTTTTATCTCTTTGCCCAAAGTCGTCTGCAAACTTGAAAGCAGTTCTTCTTTTTGACGAGCCTGTTCTTCTCTGTTGCGGTCCAATTTTTCTTCTAGCTGGCGAGTCTGTTCTTCCTTGTTGCGATCCAATTTTTCTTCCAGCTTGCTGTTGTTGCGGTCCAACATTGACTGCAACATCGACATCATTGCAGCCATGTCAAATGCCGCAGGGGTAGCTGGTGCAGCAGCAGGTGCCACAGCAGGTGCTCTTGGGTTCCTGGAGTCGTCGTTGGTTGCCTCGGACTCGCTGCCTTCCATTAACAGCGAATTATTTCCGAAGCGTCGCTGGTCAACCTCCTCCTGGCGGCGCTCCTGCTCCTCTAGTCGGCGCGCTTCCTCCTGTCGGCGCTGACTCCGTGTACGGGGCGTCTCGTCGTCGTACGGAGTAACCGGCATTTTCAATTATCCACCCTTCTGACACCAAATGTTACGAGATGGGTTCTTGGATAATCAGTTAAAACACCGATTGTTCACTTTGCACTTTATTGCACAAAATCACAGTACACACGACACAACTGGTTCGCACAACTGTTCACACTGGCACTGATATTCACACAACTAGTCACTTCACAATCACTGGTACCGCACTTGAACACGAGATGTTTTCGCTCCGGTATAAAACGCGATAACTGCCACAAACGAAAACCATCGCCCTATTTATATCGGAATAAGGGTTCTCTAGAAATCTGTAGAATATTCGGTGCCATTGTGACTGACAAAGTAAACAAGTGTAAAGTTCGAGAAACCCTATTGTTCCTAATTATTACACCACAAAAAATCTAACAAACAACAAACAATAGACGCGACACAAAGGCCGGTGCCGCCTGAGTCATAAAACCATAAATCTCGCGGTTAAGTGTAAACAACTAGCCGTCGTACCGCGCGCGGCCACAGATTAATAAATAGTTACTTGACGGCGTGGCCTACTGCGTAACAGTATAGTATTTCACAAGACCGTGTTAAGGTGGACATATACTGGGAGCAATTAATTGGGTTTATAATTTGAATTTCGCGCGCTACCGAGAACAATATACCTACAACTACACCTTAAGAAAATGCAACATAGATACTCGGCCATGCTAGTAGTTCTTTAGATTATTATCAACAATCAATCAATTAATCAAATCGTTTATTTGCTAAGAATACATGTTTAATTATTTGGAGCTAGACTTCTATGAAACGAGATTTTTACTAGACGATACTAAATTAAAATCTGTATCATGAAATTCTGTCCCGAGTGAAGACTGAATTTCATTACATTTACAAGAATTTCAATATATAGGTATGTAAGGATGGTATGGTACACATGATTCAGTCACTGATATCCTGATACTTTAAGTCATAGTCTAAGATACTTATCTATGCTTTAAGTAGATCAAAGTGTACCGCGATAGTTAGTGGATTGTATAGTGAAATGTCTATTGAAATGTAATACGCAATAGGTAAAATTAGCTACAATCAATATTGTACTTACCAAATACCTAATATCCGAGCCGCCGCCGCTGACCACGCACAAAATCACCGAGACCGTTGTGACGCTCTGATGCGAATACCAGAGGGATGTCGTCTGACGGGGGTCGCCTGACAATCCGCTGACATGTGACACTGACAGTCCGATGACAGGTGACACTGACAGCCCGGCGCGGGCGGCGCTTTGGTGTTGGTGCAGAACAATAATTGTTGCAGCAAACTTAACCAATTAGCGTGTACACAAAGGATCGGAGGATCAGCTTAAAATATCTGGATATCAATGATTGAATCATGTTCTTTCATAATGCGGACTGCTAGGAATTGGAATGCCCTACCTCCGTTATTGTTTCCTGAATATTAAAATTTGGATATCTTTAGAATAGGTATCTTCTAGGTCTACATACTCCATCTTCCGCTAAAACTTCGTTTTCCATCAGGCAAGTTGGTGGCTAAATGTAGCCCTATTATGAATTAAAAAGATGTTGTTTCATTTGCTGATATCGACATTGAATTTTGCATTTATATTGTACATTAAGCTCGATTGAGCCCAGTAAGTCAGCACCCCAAGACCGTCCTTTGTAAGCCTAATTGCCCGGCGCATGTTTGTTCACAAAATACTACACGTACTGGACGAGACATCAAAGTAATGATGCTAAGCAGCTTTACCTCCCAAAGAACCTTCATTTAAAATCAATTTCACTCCAATTTATTTTCGATAGTGATGGCACAGAAGAAAATTTAATCCAACTTAAGAGTAACTTAATAATTTTCGTCGTTTCAGCCATTGGACTTCCACTGCTGGACATAGGCCTTCCCTATAGATCTCCAATAAGACCGGTTAGAAGCGGCTCGCATCCAGTGCGAACCTGCGGTCTTCATAAGGTTATCCGTCCTACGTTGCGCTTGCCGGCACGTGATCTCCACTCGAGAACTTTTCGACCCCATCGGTCATTAGTTTTCCGTGCTATGTGCTGCTATGGCAATCTTATATGCAGCAGTGAATGGTTTATGGCTGAGATATTGAGTATGATTCTAAACGAAAAGAGCTAAGTTTTAAGTAAGTTTATGGATGTGTACACATTTTTATCGCGCGTTTTTTTTATTTTAACACAGTGGAATACTTTTATCAACCGGCGTTCACCGGATAATCCGATTCAAAGTACAGAAAGGTGCTGGATACACGCCGTTTAAACCGTGTCCAGCAATACCTATATACACATATATTTTTATCAAAAACACTCGTCTCCTAACTAAAGCACCCTTAGGGGTGATTTATACTAGGACGGGGCGGGCGCGGGACGGGCGCAGGACGGGCCCGTACGACACACGTACGACGCACGTCCCATACAATTTGTGTAAAAGCCCGGACGGGCCCCCGCCGGGCGTCGTTCGGGCCAAGACAAAAATGTATGGAACGTGCGTCGTACGGGTGTCGTAGGGGCCCCGTCCGGCCCGTCCCGCGCCCGCCCCGTCCTCATATAAATCATCCCTTACTCAGTGTATTTTAAGATCTAGGTCAGCCAGTGAGTGACAGAGGACCCAATAACAATTGACTTAACTATGTCAGCACTATTTGAAAACAGCTGTGCAAAAAAGGGTCTGGAAATCAGTCAGAGTGAGTTTACGGAGAGTTAGTTGAGACTTATAATATGAAATACTTATTTACTCCTAGAATGAATAGTCTGTGCGCTTCATATTTAGCCACAACGCCGCTTACCATCAGGCGAGTTGATGATCAAGCCTGGATTTAGGATAGGACATAAGTATCTCAATTAAAAGTCTTGGGGTAACTGTAGGAAACTTGGCACGTATAACCTCCAAATTATAGATTTAATAATAAATTCCATCATAGTAGGTACATATCCATATTACATGATTTATCATAATAAGTACATTTAGTGTATTCAATGCTTACCCATTTATAACTTGACGTGTAAATTGCCATTTCCCAATAAATGACTTATGACTTATGAATGATTATCGTAGGTATCCTGTAAATTTTACCTATTTCAATACCATAGGCATTTCTTTGGGCCTATTAAACAAGCCCAACGAGCTATGGAGAGAGCTATGCTCAAATTATTTCTGCGAGAACCAATAAAAAATTAAGGGATTTGTAAGTGAACCAAAGCGACATGGCCCAATGGATTGGCAAGATAAATATCTACCTATAGAGATAAGGCCCAATTATGAAGACGCCATGGTAGTTATATAGGCAATTTAGAATATTTCTGTTTCTTTTTCACATTAGGCACACACATTTATATTGAACATATTGAACATTTATATGACAACACTTTTTAACTTGCTATTATATATTTACGATGGCGCATGGTGCCTTCATAATTGCCTATAGATACGAGTAGTGCGCAGAGCACATAGCGCGGAGAACTGATAACCGATGAGGCCGCAAAGTCTTCGAATGGAGACCACGTAGCGGCAAGCACAGTGTAGGGCGTTACATTAGTCTATTTTTAATTCTTATAGCTACATATATACATTTAGCTGCTACAATTTAAGTTAGAGTAATTGGCTTTTAAATATAAAGAAAATTTAAAGTTTTCAATCAGTTTCTTGAAAAGGTGCTTTTAGTACTAAGTGCAGCTCATTTGAAAACTTTCAACTTGGTAAAACTTTGCCGTGCATCTTAGAGATGATTTATATTAGGACAGGGCGGGCGGGATATTTCGCTCGAATTGTTTACATTATTTTTAATTTTTAAAGACGGCTCAGCCAATTTCTTTAAAATTTAAATGGGTGGTTCCATCCCTCGAGAGTATACCCTTTCGAACCAAAAAAGAATTTTTCGACTCGCTTTACAAACGAATATGGAACCTCCTCTTTTTTGGAATTCGGTTAAAAAATAGATACTTCCACGAAACGAAACGCCCTGTGCCGACAACACGTAGTGGGATAAGGGCAAGACGATGTTGCTGATGATTTTAAAAATACATTATTTCAGATTAAGCTATTTAAAATTGTTCAACCCTAAACCGATTTTCATGATATTATGTAAGAGCAGGTACTTAATAACATAATAAAACTTCAGCCATTTCCTACTTCCATTTTATTCGTATTGTTTATTATTCTTTCAAAGTCACCTGCGGTGTATGGAGTTATTTATGAGCTAAGTTCGAAGGCTTCATAAAGACAAGAAAAAGAAATATATTTGTATGTCGCTCGTGTGAGATTTTTACGAGAAAAACTGAAACATCTTTGTGGATATTATGGGTGGCTGGTTTAGTACGATCCGGCAGTTTGCTAAAAGCTTAGAGTAACTTTCTATAAAAAAACTAGCAGCCCGTCCCGGTTTCGTCCTACGAATGAATCATATCCAATTTATCTGTAAACCTTCGAAAAGATATTTTCTAAATGAAATTGAAATCTGTTGTGTAAATAAAACTGTCTAAGCGTATTTATACACCGACAGACAGTAGAGTCTTTAACCTGCTTTAAAGTGCGTTGCACCAAATTGCTTTAATGATAACCAAACCCAAACCATTCGTAAAATCTCTGGTAACGACAAAAATATTTTTATAACATATTTGCTCGTAAAGTGGCTGTAATTACACCAATTTCAATATCGTAATGTATTTCATTACGCACTTGTGCATTATTGTAATGTAAAACGCACGCCCCCACCGACTGCAGAACTCTGTGGTCTCGTTTCTCCTACTTTCACTCAAGAGAGTGAGAGAAATTACGGCACTTGTGCGGTAATGTAATGTAAAAACGCACGATGCTTCGACTGATGCACGACTTTCACTCAAAGTCAGAGTTTTATTAATTTCCTGGCAAATATGTTATAAAACGTCGTATGACATACGTGCGCTTTGAAAATTACAGCCGAGGCGATATTGCTAGCCCGAGCCGTAGGCGAGGGTTATAAGGAAGCAGAGGACTTACCGCACTTATATCATAATGTACTATTATAGCATTTTGGTGCAACCCATCCTTAGAGCATAAGTCTTGGACCGGACTGGACATACGTGCAGAAGTGAACGTCATATACCAGAATTAGTTTAATATTTTTGCTGTTGTTGTTGTTAGCCAGATGTCTCACTGCTGGGCAAAGGCCTATCTTCGATCTATCCAGTTTTGGCAGTTTTGTGCTGTAGTCTGCCAATTTATGTCAAAGATATCGAGTTTTAGATGAAAACTTGAAATTATTTATGAGAGTAACACAAAAGTCAAATACGGCCAAAGGAGCCAAACTATGTAAATTATAATACATTTTTTCAAAAAAGGATTTTATGTAAAATATCCATGAGTATGAAAATCTAAAGTATTTTTCATATTTGTCACTAGCGACTCGCCCCGGCTTTGCACAAGTGTATTATACATATAAACCTTCCCCTTCAATCACTCTTATCTATAAAAAAAAACAGCATCAAAATCCGTTGCGCAGTTTTAAAGATATAAGCATAAGCATACATAGGGACAGACAGCGGGAAACGACTTTTTTATACCATGTAGTGACAGTGATACTACAAACAGTACCAGCAAAAGCATTAACATGTTCTAGAACCTATATCAAATCTTAAATTAAAACCTTAACAGATTCTAGCTAGACCATTTAGAAAAAAAAAATTCAGGGAAAACTCAAGAGTTTTTTTTAGTAAAATGTCTAGACATTTCACAGTTTTCATGTTTCAGAATATACCTACAACACGGACGTCTCACAGAAAATGTAATGCGATAGGCATAAGAACAAACACTCAGGAAAATGTCCAATGTTTGTCTTGTTCACATATTTTGATGAAGCAAATAGATGCGACAAATATTATTTCATATATTTATAGCATACGTTGAAAGAAGTATTCTATGTTCATCAGTGGACCATTAAAAGCCACTGCAATAGTAGTTATAAAGTCATAGTGAGTTAGAGCCCTTAGTTGTTTGAATGTAACAGTAATGGCGTATTTATTTCTGGCATAGATACAAAAGTCTAGCATGACCGATTCGTATCACACATATGACAAGTTTTTATGATATTTTGTTATAACAACTCCAATCGTGATCGAGTGACGTCACAAGAACATTAAGTATTATCAAAAGGTGAGTTAGCAATTGTTCCCGACCCGACTACTATGGCGGGAACTATGTTCAGTCGTCGTCCTTATTTCTTCAATAGTGGACTGTAACTGAGGCGTTCGGCGAGGGCGACGACCTAGTAGTGTGATAGCTAGGCCGGGAACTTGATGTGGCTGGGGTTGGAGAATACTCGAAGAAATACCACGTGGCTCGGTACTAAGGCGCTCCTTGAGTTGGCTTGGGCAGGGATCTTCTGAGAGCGTGTGTTCTTGTCGACGGTCGGCGGATGAATGATTTGACCGCGCGGAACCAGCCGCGCCGGGGCGGGTGGCGGCGGCGTCGCGAGTACCTGGGACCGCGCGGCCCTAATCAGGCGCGGCGTTCGTGTGAGCGGGACGCAGCGTCGGATGTGCCTCTCGCTCGCACCTCTATTGCCTGATTGTTTCCCTAACTATTATTCTCAAATTCCTATTGTCGTTAGCTCTCAGGAGAACCCTAACCCAATGAATACTCAAGGAGTTTATGCATTTATTCATAATCTTAACCTATTTTACAAATTGGACTTATAGACTAGCTTATGACAATTTATACTATGGCTATCTTAACTATGACTATTTCCCAAGAATCATAAAACAATAAGGCACAGCTGCGCTGGCGGCACTATCTATGGGATTAACAAATTCACAAAAACATTAGTTTTACAATTACGGCATCCTTTTGCAATATAACGATATTGCTTTCTTTGAATTTAAGACAATGGTTAAACAGTACAAATATCTTTTTCGGAAACTATTTCAAAGAACTATTCTTTGGCGGTATGGAATAACCTAGCACCTGGTTATCGCTATCGTTTTACGGCTTCTCAATAAATACCGACTGGCTTTTGTTTAGCCCCTGGGAAAGCATGCTCGATCCCTAACAGTACTATAACTATCTTAAATTCTACGTTTATTATTTACATCAATCCTATTTATAATCGTAACGTATATCCCGTCGCGAATATCCTCCCGCCGTGTAGTGTCGTCGTCTCGGTGCGGCACTGCATTAATCCTGATGAGCGGCGGGCAGGACGATCAGCTTCTTCACGGGCCTTCGCAGAGTACCTCCGGCGGTGCGGACGTCGACGACTCGGGTGACGCCGTCTGGGCCAGGGTAGACGGCGTCAACGACCCCCCGCGGCCATGTGTTGCGAGGGAGGGTGTTTTCCGCGATGACCACGATGTCGCCGATTTTTACCGGGGGCCCGCGGCTGTGGGGCTCCCGCCGGTACTGCAGGTCGGGTAGGTATTCGCGGACCCATCTGTCCCAGAATAGGTCCGCCAGGCGTTGTGAAGCGCGCCAGTGGGGGCGCTGACAATGGGCCAGGCGGCAGGCGAGGTGATCGCCTGTAGCAGGTCTCGGCGGTGTGTCGCGTCTTATGCGGCACGGCAGGCATCTGTGTACGACCATCTTGGTCGTCGGTCTGAGGCGCAGGATCCAGTAGCGCTGTCTGCACTCGCTGATGGTGGCTTCGACACCGCTGTGATGCGCTCTTCTATGTACGAAGTCGATGAGTAGGCGGACTTCGTGTCGGTTGCCGTCGAGTACTGGCGGCGACTTGAGTTCGTCGGGTATGCCGCTGGCTGCTTGTATGCGGCTGTTGAGCTTTATGAGCCCGTCTTGGTAGATAAGTGATAGCGATCGGAGTCGACTATTGATAGCGACCGCTCGTCCTTCCCGTGGGTCACTTATCTCATCGGCGAATGCGTTCTCTTGGCTCGAACGCCACATTAATTTCTCAGCGCGTCGTAGCACGTCACCGTCTAGCTCGCGTAGGCGCGTAGCGGGTCCGTCGCGAGTCTCGACGCGTTGCGTTATTCTGTTTGGGCTCTTCGAGCCCCTCTTCCATGTCGGGTCGCAAAGTGGATCGGCTCGCGTGCGTTTGTAGTAGGTGCGCTCGCGTCTAGGTCGGCACAAGTCCACAAACTGGATGACTCGTGCGGCGGCGCGTAGGTACCATTCCCACTTAGAGAAACGTACCGGGTCCGGGAGCGCGTCGGTCACGCGGGCGTGTGACGTAGTGGTCACGTGACATCTTTCCTCTCCCGTAGCTTCGGTGCGTAGCGCTTTCGGTTGTGCCGGCCACGTGTCCTCGGGCGATCGCAGGAACTCGGGCCCGGCGAACCATCTGTGTTCCGAATTGAAGTTCACGGGCACGTCGCGAGTGGCGTCGTCGGCGGCGTTGAGTTTGGTGGGTACCCAGCGCCACTCGCTGAGGCTGGAGTTTTCTTCGACGGCGGCGATGCGATGTGCTACGAACGGGCGATATGAGCGCGACCCGGTTCGTAGCCATGTCAGGGCTGTCATACTGTCCGTCCAGAAGTATCTCGTGTCCGGCTTACGGTCGTGTTCGGCGATGACGGCGGCGGCCATCCGACTCCCCATTACGGTGGCTTGAAGCTCGAGACGCGGTATCGTAGACAACTTGAGTGGTGCTACGCGGGCCTTGCCGAGTACTAGCGATATTCGGATCTCGCCGTCTGGCATGACGGCGCGCCAGTATAGTGCGGCGGCGTAGGCGGCTTCACTCGCGTCTACGAACGTGTGCAACTGCAGGTCGATCGCGTCGGAGTACCCGGAGTACGGCCGTGGGATGGAGATGTGTTTAAGTTGTTGTAGGTGCTCCATCCAGGCGTGCCATCTCATGGCGAGGTCTTCGTCGATCTTGGCGTCCCATGCGGTCCCGCGGCGCCACAACTCTTGTAAGATCTGGCGTCCGAAGCTTGTCACGACCGAAGCGAGGCTGAGCGGGTCGTAGATGGACATGACGATCCTCAGGGCCTGCCTTTTCGTAGGCGCGTAGCAGCGTAGCACGTCTGCTGGTACGCGCGCCATATCCAGGTTGAAACCTAGGTCGTCTAGGTCGGGCCTCCATATGAGGCCTAGCACGCGCTCGGAGCTCCCGCCGGTGTTGAGAGCGACGTCGGCCGGGGTCTCCTCTTCCGTCAGCTGCCGGCGCACTTCACTGGCGTCCGAGTTCCACTTGCGGAGCTCGAAATGGGCCTGCCGGTGAATATGTCGAACTTGTACGGCGACTCGTACCGCGTCCTCCGGTGTGCGATAACTACCCCGGTAGTCGCCCATATAATGATTGCGGACGATCGCGTCGGCGGCTTCTGGGTAGTCGCACCGGTGTTTCTTTCGTGCCGGTTTGACCGGTGCTTCGGCGAGTTTGGCGATGTCGGACTTCAGGGCCACTGGGACGATGGCTCCCTCTGTCGGACGTGCAGCGATCGGTATCGCGCTGGAGGGCTTGAGCTGCTCGGCGGTGGCAGCTGGATTGTTGTACGACGCTGGCGGCGGCATGAGAGGAGGGGCCGTGAGCTCTCGGTGCTCCTCTTCGAGCAGCGCGACTTGGTGGAGCCAGGTATCGATACGCTGACTTTGTTGCGCTGCGACGACGTCCTCTTCTGTGATCGTCGTACGGGCTTCTTTGTCTTCATCGAACTGGCTTTCAGCTTCGATTGTGGCTATTCGGGCGGCGGCGAGCTCTACTTGTAGCTGAGCTTGCTTTTCTTTGGCGCGAATGTGTTCCTCCTTCGCCCTTGCTAGCTTGAGGAGGCGTACGGAGGCTCGGCTGGACCGTCTCGACGTGGACGGTGCGTAGTCGTCCATACGGGGCAATACCGAGACCGGATTGCTCGATGAGGCGGTCACGGTGGTTGTGGGGTTAGTATGCCCACTCTTGAGGTGCGTTGTGAGTACTGGCGGCGGGCACAGGTGACTCGCAGCGCTGACAGTGGTCGCAGACGTCGACGTGACGGGTGCGATCAGTCGCGACGGACGAAGTAGGACCCCACGGTCGGGTCCCGTCGGCGAAATGTCGGCGTATGTCGTGGGCCGGGAGGAGGGTTCTGGCAGCGGACCCTGCGGCGCCCCCGGAGTCGAAGGTGATTCATCGATGCGCGGCGCGGTTTCTGTGTGGGAGGAGGGCGGCGGCGGTGCGCCCTGCGGCACTCCCGTATCGCGGTTGTCGATGCGCGGCGCGGCTGGCAAGACGTGGGAGGAGGGCGTCGGCGGTACGCTCTGCGGCACTCCCGTAGCGTCGGTGTCGACGCGACGTACAGCTCTCGCCTTTTCTGAGCGTGTTAGCACCATCTTAATTTCTTCTTTCTTCTCAAAATCCGGCGAGCAAAGGACCAAATGTTCCCGACCCGACTACTATGGCGGGAACTATGTTCAGTCGTCGTCCTTATTTCTTCAATAGTGGACTGTAACTGAGGCGTTCGGCGAGGGCGACGACCTAGTAGTGTGATAGCTAGGCCGGGAACTTGATGTGGCTGGGGTTGGAGAATACTCGAAGAAATACCACGTGGCTCGGTACTAAGGCGCTCCTTGAGTTCGTCGGGTATGCCGCTGGCTGCTTGTATGCGGCTGTTGAGCTTTATGAGCCCGTCTTGGTAGATAAGTGATAGCGATCGGAGTCGACTATTGATAGCGACCGCTCGTCCTTCCCGTGGGTCACTTATCTCATCGGCGAATGCGTTCTCTTGGCTCGAACGCCACATTAATTTCTCAGCGCGTCGTAGCACGTCACCGTCTAGCTCGCGTAGGCGCGTAGCGGGTCCGTCGCGAGTCTCGACGCGTTGCGTTATTCTGTTTGGGCTCTTCGAGCCCCTCTTCCATGTCGGGTCGCAAAGTGGATCGGCTCGCGTGCGTTTGTAGTAGGTGCGCTCGCGTCTAGGTCGGCACAAGTCCACAAACTGGATGACTCGTGCGGCGGCGCGTAGGTACCATTCCCACTTAGAGAAACGTACCGGGTCCGGGAGCGCGTCGGTCACGCGGGCGTGTGACGTAGTGGTCACGTGACATCTTTCCTCTCCCGTAGCTTCGGTGCGTAGCGCTTTCGGTTGTGCCGGCCACGTGTCCTCGGGCGATCGCAGGAACTCGGGCCCGGCGAACCATCTGTGTTCCGAATTGAAGTTCACGGGCACGTCGCGAGTGGCGTCGTCGGCGGCGTTGAGTTTGGTGGGTACCCAGCGCCACTCGCTGAGGCTGGAGTTTTCTTCGACGGCGGCGATGCGATGTGCTACGAACGGGCGATATGAGCGCGACCCGGTTCGTAGCCATGTCAGGGCTGTCATACTGTCCGTCCAGAAGTATCTCGTGTCCGGCTTACGGTCGTGTTCGGCGATGACGGCGGCGGCCATCCGACTCCTGGGACCGCGCGGCCCTAATCAGGCGCGGCGTTCGTGTGAGCGGGACGCAGCATCGGATGTGCCTCTCGCTCGCACCTCTATTGCCTGATTGTTTCCCTAACTATATTTTCATATTCCTATTGTCGTTAGCTCTCAGGAGAACCCTAACCCAATGAATACTCAAGGAGTTTATGCATTTATTCATAATCTTAACCTATTTTACAAATTGGACTTATAGACTAGCTTATGACAATTTATACTATGGCTATCTAAACTATGACTATTTCCCAAGAATCATAAAACAATAAGGCACAGCTGCGCTGGCGGCACTATCTATGGGATTAACAAATTTACAAAAACATTAGTTTTACAATTACGGCATCCTTTTGCAATATAACGATATTGCTTTCTTTGAATTTAAGACAATGGTTAAACAGTACAAATATCTTTTTCGGAAACTATTTCAAAGAACTATTCTTTGGCGGTATGGAATAACCTAGCACCTGGTTATCGCTATCGTTTTACGGCTTCTCAATAAATACCGACTGGCTTTTGTTTAGCCCCTGGGAAAGCATGCTCGATCCCTAACAGTACTATAACTATCTTAAATTCTACGTTTATTATTTACATCAATCCTATTTATAATCGTAACGTATATCCCGTCGCGAATATCCTCCCGCCGTGTAGTGTCGTCGTCTCGGTGCGGCACTGCATTAATCCTGATGAGCGGCGGGCAGGACGATCAGCTTCTTCACGGGCCTTCGCAGAGTACCTCCGGCGGTACGGACGTCGACGACTCGGGTGACGCCGTCTGGGCCAGGGTAGACGGCGTCAACGACCCCCCGCGGCCATGTGTTGCGAGGGAGGGTGTTGTCCGCGATGACCACGATGTCGCCGATTTTTACCGGGGGCCCGCGGCTGTGGGGCTCCCGCCGGTACTGCAGGTCGGGTAGGTATTCGCGGACCCATCTGTCCCAGAATAGGTCCGCTAGGCGTTGTGAAGCGCGCCAGTGGGTGCGCCCGATGAGATCTCGGTCGGTGAAGGTCCCCGGAGTCGGGACGCGCGCCGGGCCGCCAAGAAGGAAGTGATTCGGTGTCAGCGGCTCAGGGTCTTCCGGACTCACAGACACGTGAGTCAAGGGGCGGCTGTTCACCGTGAACTCGGCTTCTGTCAACAGCGTGTGGAACACTTCGTCGGTCGGATGTCGCTGTTGCTGAGTGGCGGCGAGGGCGGTCTTGACGGCGCGTACCATGCGCTCCCACGCCCCGCCCATGAATGGGGCGCCGGGAGCGATGTACCTCCAGCTGATGGCCTTCTGGGATGCCTCCGCTTCCAGGTCGCGGTCGATGGCTTGACGGAGTGCGCGGTCAGCCCCGCGTAGGTTGGTCCCGTTGTCTGACCAGACCTCTGTGGGGGCCCCCCGTCGGGCGATCATACGTCTTATGGCCATGACCGCGGAGTCGGCGTTGAGCGTCATCGTAGGCTCGAGGTGGATAGCCCGCGTCGTGAGGCAAGTGAAAATCGCCACATAGCGCTTCTGGGTCGTGCGACCCACTGCTACCGGCTGCGGCCCGAAGAAATCCAGGCCCACGAACGTGAACGGGCGCTGATGATGGGCCAGGCGGCAGGCGGGGTGATCGCCTGTAGAAGGTCTCGGTGGCGTGTCGCGTCTCATGCGGCACGGCAGGCATCCATGTACGACCATCTTGGTCGTCGGTCTGAGTCGCAGGATCCAGTAGCGCTGTCTGCACTCGCTGATGGTGGCTTCGACACCGCTGTGATGCGCTCTTCTATGTACGAAGTCGATGAGTAGGCGGACTTCGTGTCGGTTGCCGTCGAGTACTGGCGGCGACTTGAGTTCGTCGGGTATGCCGCTGGCTGCTTGTATGCGGCTGTTGAGCTTTATGAGCCCGTCTTGGTAGATAAGTAATAGCGATCGGAGTCGACTATTGATAGCGACCGCTCGTCCTTCCCGTAGGTCACTTATCTCTTCGGCGAAAGCGTTCTCTTGGCTCGAACGCCATATTAATTTCTCGGCGCGTCGTAGCACGTCACCGTCTAGCTCGCGTAGGCGCGTAGCGGGTCCGTCGCGAGTCTCGACGCGTCGCGTTATTCTGTTAGGGCTCTTCGCGCCCCTCTTCCATGTCGGGTCGCGAAGTGGGTTGGCTCGCGTGCGTTTGTAGTAGGTGCGCTCGCGTCTAGGTCGGCACAAGTCCACAAACTGGATGACTCGTGCGGCGGCGCGTAGGTATCGTTCCCACTTCGAGAAACGTACCGGGTCCGGGAGCGCGTCAGTCACGCGGGCGTGTGACGTAGTGGTCACGTGACACTTTTCCTCTCCCGTAGCTTCGGTGCGTAGCGCGGTCGGCTGTGCCGGCCATGTGTCCTCGGGCGATCGCAGGAACTCGGGCCCGGTGAACCATCTGTGTTCAGAGTTGAAGTCCACGGGCACGTCGCGAGTGGCGTCGTCGGCGACATTGAGTTTGGTGGGTACCCAGCGCCACTCGCTGAGGCTGGAGTTTTCTTCTACGGCGGCAATGCGATGTGCTACGAACGGGCGATATGAGCGCGACCCGGTTCGTAGCCATGTCAGGGCTGTCATACTGTCCGTCCAGAAGTATCTCGTATCTGGCTTGCGGTCGTGTTCGGCGATGACGGCGGCGGCCATCCGACTCCCCATTACGGCGGCTTGAAGCTCGAGACGCGGTATTGTAGACAACTTAAGTGGCGCTACGCGGGCCTTGCCGAGTACTAGCGATATTCGGATCTCGCCGTCTGGCATGACGGCGCGCCAGTATAGTGCGGCGGCGTAGGCGGCTTCACTCGCGTCTACGAACGTGTGCAACTGCAGGTCGATCGCGTCGGAATACCCGGAGTACGGCCGTGGGATGGAGATGTGTTTAAGTCGTTGTAGGTGCTCCATCCAGGCGTGCCATCTCATGGCGAGGTCTTCGTCGATCTTGGCGTCCCATGCGGTCCCGCGGCGCCACGATTCTTGCAAGATCTGGCGTCCGGAGTTTGTCACGACCGAAGCGAGGCCTAGCGGGTCGTAGATGGACATGACGATCCTCAGGGCCTGCCTTTTCGTAGGCGCGTAGCAGCGTAGCACGTCTGCTGGTACGCGCGCCATGTCCAGGTTGAAGCCTAGGTCGTCTAGGTCGGGCCTCCATATGAGCCCTAGGACGCGCTCGGAGCTCCCGCCGGTGTTGAGAGCGACGTCGGCCGGGGTCTCTTCTTCCGTTAGCTGCCGGCGCACTTCACTGGCGTTCGAGTTCCACTTGCGGAGCTCGAAATGGGCCTGCCAGTGAATATGTCGAACTTGTACGGCGACTCGTATCGCGTCTTCTGGTGTGCGATAGCTACCCAGGTAGTCGTCCATATAATGATTGCGGACGATCGCGTCGGCGGCTTCAGGGTAGTCGCACTTGTGTTTCGCGGCGTTCAAGTTCTTCACATATATTGCCGTGGCCGGCGAGCTCGTAGCGCCGAAGATTACTGACTTCATTCGGTATTCGGTCGGCGGCGCTTCGGTGTCTTCTCGCCACAGGTACCTCAGCGCGTCCCGGTCGTCTGGTCGTATGCTGATCTGCATGAACATCTCGGTGATGTCAGCAGATACAGCGACGGCATGTTGGCGGAAACGCATCAGGACGCCAGGCAGTGATTGCAGTTGGTCGGGGCCGGTGAGGAGATAGTCGTTTAGGCTGCGTCCTCGCGTCTTAGCTGCCGCGTCATGTACGATTCGCAGCTTATCCGGTTTCATTGGCGTGGTTACGCCGAAGTGAGGCAAGTACCACGTCCTGTCGTGGTGGCGCGTCGTCGGCGCTACTTCGGCGTAACCTTTATCGACAAGAGCTCGCATCTGCTTCCTGTATCTCTCGCCCATCGCAGGATCGCGCTTCAGCTTTCTTTCTACTGCTTGCAGTCGATTGAGTGCCGTGTCGTAACTGTTCGGCATTTTCGCGTCGTCCTCCTTCCATAGGAGGGCGGTTTCGTAACGCGAGTCGGGGAGCTGCCGGGTCGCTGCCTCCAATATTTTGAGCGCTCTTTGGTCGGGGTCGCTCTGTGGGTTCTTGGGTGCCACAGTGAGTCCTTCGATCGCGAAATATCTCTTCAGCTCCTCGTCCATGCGGTCATCCGGCGTGGCTTCGGCAAGGTGAGCCACGAAATGGACTCGATGACCGAGGGCGCGAGTGCTGGTCCCGTGGAGCACCCACCCGAGAGGTGTGAGCGATGCCGCTGGCTGGTTGCGCCGCCCACGGCGTGTGTCTGAGGCAAGGAGGAGCGGCCAGTTATCCTGACCAATCAATATTTTTGGTCTCGCCATGCCCGCAGGCAACAATGTTTTCAGCTCTTCTAAGTGGTGGCAGTCTCGGAGGTCTTCTTGAAGGACTTGTTGCGGTGTGAGGCTCAGATTGTCTATTGTTCGCAGCCGTATCTGTTGCGGCGCGCTCGCTCGGCCGCTCAGAGTGAGTGAGACGCGGCGTGAGCGCGACGAGTCCACCTTATTGTTCCCGATGGCGTTTATATAGAGCGGGTCCGTCGGGCCCTCGGCCCCGATGCGGTCGGCAAGCTCCGAATCGATGAGAGATACGGTGGACCCATCGTCAAGTAAGGCCCAAGTCTCCGCTTCTCCTCCCGGCCCACGACATACGCCGACTTTTCGCCGGCTTCGCCGACGGGACCCGACCGTGGGGTCCTACTTCGTCCGTCGCGACTAATCGCACCCGTCACGTCGACGTCTGCGACCACTGTCAGCGCTGCGAGTCACCTGTGCCCGCCGCCAGTACTCACAACGCACCTCAAAAGTGGGCATACTAACCCCACAACCACCGTGACCGCCTCATCGATCAATCCGGTCTCGGTATTGCCCCGTATGGACGACTACGCACCGTCCACGTCGAGACGGTCCAGCCGAGCCTCCGTACGCCTCCTCAAGCTAGCAAAGGCGAAGGAGGAACACATTCGGCTACAAGTAGAGCTCGCCGCCGCCCGAATAGCCACAATCGAAGCTGAAAGCCAGTTTGATGAAGACGAAGACGCCCGTACGACAATCACAGAAGAAGACGTCGTCGCAGCGCAACAAAGTCAGCGTATCGGTACCTGGCTCCACCAAGTCGCGCTGCCCGAAGAGGAGCAGAAAGAGCTCACGGCCCCTCCTCTCATGCCACCGCCAGCGCCGTACGACAACCCAGCTGCCACCGCCGAGCAGCTCAAGCCCTCCAGCGCGATACCGATCGCTGCCCGTCCGACAGAGGGAGCCGTCGTCCCGGTAGCCCCGAAGTCCGACATCGCCCAACTCGCCGAAGCCATCATATTGTCCAGCCAGCAAGCCAGATCCAGTGCGCCATCGAGATCTTTCCACGAGCTACCCTTCTACGGTGGAGCGCATCAAGAATGGCTCTCATTCAAGGCAGCCTACAACGAGTCCGCCGCGCAGTACACAGCGTCAGAAAACACTGCGAGACTCCGACGCTGTCTAAAGGGGAGAGCTCGAGAATCGGTGGAAAACCTGCTACTTCACCTGACGGATCCCGCTGAAGTGATGGCCACACTAGAGACGAGATTTGGACGGCCGGACGCTATTATTTCTTCAAAGTGGACTGTATCTGTGGCGTTTGGCGAGGACGACGACCTAGTAGTGTGATAGCTAGGCCGGGAACTTTATGTGGCTGGGGTTGGAGGATACTCGAAGAAATACCACGTGGCTCGGTACTAAGTCGCTCCTTGAGTTGGCTTGGGCAGGGATCTTCTGAGAGCGTGTGTTCTTGTCGACAGTCGGCGGATGAATAATTTGACCGCGCGGAACGTGCCGCGCCGGCGGGTGGCGGCGGCGTCGCGAGTACCTGGGACCGCGCGGCCCTAATCAGGCGCGGCGTTCGTGTGAGCGGGACGCAGCGTCGGATGTGCCTCTCGCTCGCACCATTATTGCCTGATTGTTTCCCTAACTATATTTTCATATTCCTAGTATCGTTAGCTCTCAGGAGAACCCTAACCCAATGAATACTCAAGGAGTTTATGCATTTATTCATAAGCTTAACCTATTTTACAAATTGGACTTATAGACTAGCTTATGACAATCTATACTATGGCTATCTAAACTATGACTATATCCCAAGAATCATAAAACAATAAGGCACAGCTGCGCTGGCGGCACTATCTATGGGATTAACAAATTCACAAAAACATTAGTTTTACAATTACGGCATCCTTTTGCAATATAACGATATTGCTTTCTTTGAATTTAAGACAATGGTTAAACAGTACAAATATCTTTTTCGGAAACTATTTCAAAGAACTATTCTTTGGCGGTATGGAATAACCTAGCACCTGGTTATCGCTATCGTTTTACGGCTTCTCAATAAATACCGACTGGCTTTTGTTTAGCCCCTGGGAAAGCATGCTCGATCCCTAACAGTACTATAACTATCTTAAATTCTACGTTTATTATTTACATCAATCCTATTTATAATCGTAACGTATATCCCGTCGCGAATATCCTCCCGCCGTGTAGTGTCGTCATCTCGGTGCGACACTGCATTAATCCTGATGAGCGGCGGGCAGGACGATCAGCTTCTTCACGGGCCTTCGCAGAGTACCTCCGGCGGTGCGGACGTCGACGACTCGGGTGACGCCGTCTGGGCCAGGGTAGACGGCGTCAACGACACCCCGCGGCCATGTGTTGCGAGGGAGGGTGTTGTCCGCGATGATCACGATGTCGCCGATTTTTACCGGGGGCCCGCGGCTGTGGGGCTCCCGCCGGTACTGCAGGTCGGGTAGGTATTCGCGGACCCATCTGTCCCAGAATAGGTCCGCCAGGCGTTGTGAAGCGCGCCAGTGGGGGCGCTGACAATGGGCCAGGCGGCAGGCGAGGTGATCGCCTGTAGCAGGTCTCGGCGGTGTGTCGCGTCTTATGCGGCACGGCAGGCATCTGTGTACGACCATCTTGGTCGTCGGTCGGAGGCGCAGGATCCAGCAGCGCTGTCTGCACTCGCTGATGGTGGCTTCGACACCGCTGTGATGAGCTCTTCTATGTTCGAAGTCGATGAGTAGGCGGACTTCGTGTCGGTTGCCGTCGAGTACTGGCGGCGACTTGAGTTCGTCGGGTATGCCGCTGGCTGCTTGTATGCGGCTGTTGAGCTTTATGAGTCCGTCTTGGTAGATAAGTGATAGCGATCGGAGTCGACTATTGATGGCGACCGCTTGTCCTTCCCGTAGGTCACTTATCTCTTCGGCGAAAGCGTTCTCTTGGCTCGAACGCCATATTAATTTCTCGGCGCGTCGTAGCACGTCACCGTCTAGCTCGCGTAGGCACGTAGCGGGTCCGTCGCGAGTCTCGACGCGTTGCGTTATTCTGTTCGGGCTCTTCGAGCCCCTCTTCCATTTTGGGTCGCAAAGTGGATCGGCTCGCGTACGTTTGTAGTAGGTGCGCTCGCGTCTAGGTCGGCACAAGTCCACAAACTGGATGACTCGTGCGGCGGCGCGTAGGTACCGTTCCCACTTAGAGAAACGTACCGGGTCCGGGAGCGCGTTGGTCACGCGGGCGTGTGACGTAGTGGTCACGTGACATCGTTCCTCTCCCGTAGCTTCGGTGCGTAGCGCTGTCGGTTGTGCCGGCCATGTGTCCTCGGGCGATTGCAGGAACTCGGGCCCAGTGAACCATCTGTGTTCCGAGTTGAAGTCCACGGGCACGTCGCGAGTGGCGTCGTCGGCGGCGTTGAGTTTGGTGGGTACCCAGCGCCACTCGCTGAGGCTGGAGTTTTCTTCTACGGCGGCAATGCGATGTGCTACGAACGGGCGATATGAGCGCGACCCGGTTCGTAGCCATGTCAGGGCTGTCATACTGTCCGTCCAGAAGTATCTCGTTGGCTTGCGGTCGTGTTCGGCGATGACGGCGGCGGCCATCCGACTCCCCATTACGGCTGCTGTCATCTGGCGTGGCTTCGGCAAGGTGAGCCACGAAATGTACTCGATGACCGAGGGCGCGAGTGCTGGTCCCGTGGAGCACCCACCCGAGCGGTGTGAGCGAGGCCGCTGGCTGGTCGCGCCGCCCCCGGCGTGTGTCTGAGGCGAGGAGGAGCGGCCAATTATCCTGGCCAATCAATATTTTTGGCCTCGCCATACCAGCAGGTAACAATGTTCTTAAGTCTTCTAAGTGATTGCAGTTTTGCAAGTCATCTTTGTGGACTTGTTGCGGTGTGAGGCGCAGATTGTCTATTGTCCTGAGTTGAATCTGTTGCGGCGCGTTCGCTCGGCCGCTCAGAGTGAGTGAGACGCGGCGCGAGCGCGATGAGTCCACCTTATTGTTCCCGATGGCGTTTATATGGAGCGGGTCCGTTGGGCCCTCAGCCCCGATGCGGTCGGCAAGCTCCGAATCGATGAGAGATACGGTGGACCCATCGTCAAGTAGGGCCCAAGTCTCCGCTTCTCCCGCCGGTCCCACGACGGTTATCGGCGCCATCTTCAGATAGGCGGACGGAGCGTGCGTCGACCACGTCGACGTGACCGTCTCAGTCGAGTCTTCCCGCTTCTCTTCTCTTTTGTGGTGAAGCAGGCTGTGGTGGGTGTAAGTGCACTCGTCGATGCCGCACCTCCGCGTCTTACAGTGGTGTGTCTTGGTGCGGGGGCGCAGGCACTTAAAGCACAGGTGATTTTTCTTGGCGATGTCCCACCGCTCGTCGACCTCGGCCTTCTTAAAGTCGGGACATGTAGGCGTATTGTGTCCCGGAGTCTTGCACGTCGTGCAGGTGCTCTCTTTCGACTGCACGGTGTATGCGCGTTCTGTTCGTCGCTGTCTGTTGTCCGGTTTCAGTGTCGGCCGGTTGTCGGGCTCGGGCTGCGCGTACGGGCTGCATAAGTCCGCCTCGTGTTTGAGGAAGCGAGACAGCTTTATAAGGCTGGGCTCCTCAGTCGACTGGGCAGCGGCGAACTCGAACCACCGATGGCGTAATATCGGCGGCAGCTTTTCCGAAACGGCGGTAGTGACCTCTGGGTTGTGTAGATAGGTCACGCGGTTCAGGGCCTTCAGAGCAGCGACGACATTCGCGACTTGATTCGCAAAAATGCAAATCTCTCTTGGGCTGTCGCTGAGTTTCGAAAGGGCGCGCAGGCGTGCAATCTCTGTCGTGGCTATAGCGTCCGGCCGTCCAAATCTCGTCTCTAGTGTGGCCATCACTTCAGCGGGATCCGTCAGGTGAAGTAACAGGTATTCCACCGATTCACGAGCTCTCCCCTTTAGACAGCGTCGGAGTCTCGCAGTGTTTTCTGACGCTGTGTACTGCGCGGCGGACTCGTTGTAGGCTGCCTTGAATGAGAGCCATTCTTGATGCGCTCCACCGTAGAAGGGTAGCTCGTGGATAGATCTCGATGGCGCACTGGATCTGGCTTGCTGGCTGGACAATATGATGGCTTCGGCGAGTTGGGCGATGTCGGACTTCGGGGCTACCGGGACGACGGCTCCCTCTGTCGGACGTGTAGCGATCGGTATCGCGCTAGAGGGCTTGAGCTGCTCGGCGGTGGCAGCTGGGTTGTCGTACGGCGCTGGCGGTGGCATGAGAGGAGGGGCCGTGAGCTCTTTCTGCTCCTCTTCGGGCAGCGCGACTTGGTGGAGCCAGGTACCGATACGCTGACTTTGTTGCGCTGCGACGACGTCTTCTTCTGTGATTGTCGTACGGGCGTCTTCGTCTTCATCAAACTGGCTTTCAGCTTCGATTGTGGCTATTCGGGCGGCGGCGAGCTCTACTTGTAGCCGAATGTGTTCCTCCTTCGCCTTTGCTAGCTTGAGGAGGCGTACGGAGGCTCGGCTGGACCGTCTCGACGTGGACGGTGCGTAGTCGTCCATACGGGGCAATACCGAGACCGGATTGATCGATGAGGCGGTCACTGTGGTTGTGGGGTTAGTATGCCCACTTTTGAGGTGCGTTGTGAGTACTGGCGGCGGGCACAGGTGACTCGCAGCGCTGACGGTGGTCGCCGATGTCGACGTGACGGGTGCGATCAGTCGCGACGGGCGAAGTGGGACCCCACGGTCTGGTCCCGTCGGCGAAAAGTCGGCATATGTCGTGGGCCGGGAGGAGGGTCCTGGCAGCAGACCCTGCGGCGCCCCCGGAGTCGAAGGTGATTCATCGATGCGCGGCGCGGTTTCTGTGTGGGAGGAGGGCGTCGGCGGTACGCCCTGCGGCACTCCCGTAGCGTCGGTGTCGACGCGACGTACAGCTCTCGCCTTTTCTGAGCGTGTTAGCACCATCTTAATTTCTTCTTTCTTCTCAAAATCCGGCTCGAAGGACCAAATGTTCCCGACCCGACTACTATGGCGGGAACTATGTTCAGTCGTCGTCCTTATTTCTTCAAAGTGGACTGTATCTGTGGCGTTCGGCGAGGGCGACGACCTAGTAGTGAGATAGCTAGGCCGGGAACTTGATGTGGCTGGGGTTGGAGAATACTCGAAGAAATACCACGTGGCTCGGTACTAAGGCGCTCCTTGACTAGGCTTGGGCAGGGATCTTCTGAGAGCGTGTGTTCTTGTCGACGGTCGGCGGATGAATGATTTGACCGCGCGGAACGTGCCGCGCCGGCGGGTGGCTGCGTCCCGCTCACACGAACGCCGCGCCTGATTAGGAACATTTTATGCATGCATTTGAAGATAAAAGGGTTTTTGGAGTGGCTGTACCTATTCGGTTTATCATTTGATCGATTATTCTTTTAGTGCGAATGAATTTGGTGCACTTACAGACATTTATAAACATCTAAATAAAGTTTTACGTACCAGCAAGTGCAAAATAGTCGGATAAGTGCGAGTCGGACTCGCACACGAAGGGTTCCGTACCGCGTTGAAGCCCCCTTAGACAAATTCCTCTTGCCGTTATTAATAGCGAACAAAAAATTCCTAAAATATCTCGTTTTTTTTAAAGAGCCCCCCTGAAATATTTATTTTATTCTGTTTTTAAAACAGAAGTTAAAGTTTTTCGCTAAAACTACAAATATGTACTTGTTGTTTTAGCGGCAACAGAAAGACATCATCTGTGAAAATTTTAGCTGTCTAACTCATGAGTCACTCACGGTCATCGTAACAGGCAGATAGACAGACAGACGGGCAGCGGAGTCTTAGTAATAGGGTCCCGCTTTTACCCTTTGGGTACGGAACCCTAAAAAACAGTAAGAAAAAATGGTAAGTTGCATTTATATTTTCCATACTTTTTACTTTTTACGTAAAAAAAATGGAGAAATTAAAAATCTAAATTGACATTTTTGGGAAGCCCATAAAACAAGCTTTCAAACGATGTATTGTAATATGCCATTTTGGTTAGATTTTTCTCTGAATACCTAATATACCACTTGTGGACGTCTCCTTTTTTTAGCGCTACTAGTATTAATTTGTCAACCGAGTTGAGATAATTATAGGCTTATAAACAACTATCGACCCGCCCCGGCTTCGCACAGGTGTGTTATACATATAAACCTTCCTCTTGAATCACTCTTACTAAAAAAAAACTACATCAAAATCCGTTGCGTAGTTTTAAAGATATAAGCACACATGGGGACTGACAGCGGGAAGCGACTTTGTTTTATACTAGGTATGTAGTGATAGTGATAAGAATAAGAAATATTTATTGGCCATAAAATAACATTTCATTTCATTTCATTTATTTTTCATAACTTACATCTACCATTACAGTTTAAAACTAATGCGATAGTGTAAGAAAAAAGTTACTTCCAAAATTAGTTACACAATATTCAATTCATAATAATGATGAGTCATAAAATGTCCAATTAAATATTTAAAATAATGTCATATGATTACAATTAATTCATCACATAAATCTGAATGATAATGCTTAATAATGTCATAAAACGTTATAGGCAATCATGACTTACACTTGATGTCTTACTAACATAATTATTACCTGGTAAGTACATGAAAATGAGGATTCTGAAAATTCCATTGACATAATTCACTTAATTTGTAAAATGGATTAACTTCAAAGAAATGTTTTATTGTAATTTTAAATCGATCAAAATCTAACTTTGTCATATTATAGGTAATTTGGTAATTTATTATACATAGATATTTTATTGCTCAGTTCTTGTCTTTCTACTTTATCAAACTTTTCCTTATTTCGTAGGTTGTATTCAGTAAAACGGATGTGAAGTATATTGTTCAGCCAACTGCCTGTGTATACTTACACAAAACAATATACTTATTATACTTTCTATCCGTTATTTATATTATTCCAAATATTCCAGAACTGTGTATCTGTCATCGATTGTGTATTTCAAAATCGATTTATCTCTACGATAAGACGTTTTTAGCTCGATGTTGCGATATTGGTATCATTGTCTCAAGAGTGCTCCCTGTTATCACATCGCCTGATAACAGGCAAGTTTGTCAGAATAAACACTTGGTACAATCATGACTCAATCTTTGAGCAAATAGTATTTTTATTATATTTTATTGCTGGATTTGTGATTTGATTTTCAAACTATAATGTCTCTGATTTTGTGCCTGTCTAGATATCGAATTGGCTGAGCAAAACCATAGAATCAGAGCTAAAGTAATAGAAACTGTACTAAAATAGCAAGATATTTACATCACTTTGTCCCACATTAAATATGAAAAGTAAGATGCACATACACCCGAACTTAGGTAATTTTGAAGGGTTTCACAAACTAGTATTGAGCTATCTCGGGTGTCTAAATTCAAAAAGTTAAAAAGTAGGAAGGTAAAATTATCAGAGATTTGAACCTTCTTATTGGAACTAGAGGGTTCAAATTTCCGATCACATCGCAAAAGACGGATGGAACCACTTATGAATAATTAGCTGTAACATAGTTTTTATTTGAGCAAAATTTTGTAAGTATCATATTACTTTAGTTCTAGTTCTATGAGCAAAACGGTCCGAAAATATGGTCTATATAAATATGTGGTGCCAATGCATACAAATTTTGACAGGTTAGACATATTAAGTACGCACACAATGTCAAAGATCGGGGCCGTTTTCTTTTGTGGTTGATGTTTATTAGACAGAAACTTAATCACATAGTAAAATATGTTAGACTACCAGCTAAGGTTGCCTAGAATTCTTCAAGAATCGTATTTTATTCGCATAGAAATTTATGTTTGAAACTGAACATACTCAGAGGTATAGAATGTACAAAAAAAGATTTTTGTAAATTCAATCTCATCAAAAACATAAATGTGAAATGGGAGCCAAAGTGTCGCCACCAAAAGAATTGAGATCTAACACGGGGGCCAAGTGTTCTGTAGAAAATCCTAAATTTCAAGCTACAAGAATATACCTACAACATTTAAAAGAAATTTACTTATGTAATTCAAGCTCGTGATTTGACTTGGCTACTTTAAGAATAAGTACAGTGCATATAAGCATTTGTCTGTACGTATAAACTAGCCAAATCAAATCTAAAAAACTAAGACTTATAATACTAGCGATTGAAGTGCTGATTGACATGAAATAAAAATGATTTAAATCGGATAATATTTAGATGTACTCGTAGATGGCTTATTATGACAGCTTGTTGTTTTTTTATGGTCAAGTTGGCGCCTCACGATTTACCTTAGAATACCAAAGTAGTACTTGTGCTGTATTTTAATTAGAATAAAACACAAATGGTTGTTTTTGAAGTTCAATGGTCGAACTATCTCATAGTAAAAAATGGTAGTAACTATGATGATTATAGAAAAATACAAAAAAAACTTTCCACTCCGTTCCCAAGCGCATCCAAACACAAATAACGAAAACGTAACAACACGTGGAAATGAAACAGAACTCATAACGTTTTGAATCATAAACACAATAAACTATTTTAGCGTAAACCATAGTGGCGTATATATAGCGCGGCATGGGTTCCTTCAATGCTATGATTGACATGTTTGTGTTACTATCTGATGTAGCGTTACAGTTAGACATGAAATTGTTTTGAATTGATATTTATACACCACTACTTTTTATGAACATCTAAAAAAAAATGTAGGTATCAGTACACGATGTAAAACATATGTGTACAGTTAAAATTTAAAAAACGACTTAGGTAGTCTATTTACTTAGGTTTTATTTTATCCTAAAATTATGCACATAATGTCAATTTCATTCATGTATCGCTATTGCATTCATTCCCTTTGCTAGCTCTCTCGCTCGCAAAAGCCCGCCCACAATTTTATTACCTACAAGTCTTGCAACATGGCTAGCAAATAATTTAACCAATTATTTCAATTTTTAAGGGATAATTTTAGGATATTGATTTATTAACTTTTTATTGCATATATATGTTTAGTATCGTGCACTGATACCCCCAAATTTTTTTTAGATGTTCATAAAAAGTAGTGGTGTATAAGCAAATCTGAAATACAGGTTTATTTAAAACCAGCTGCCCATCACAGTGTCACCCGATTACAAAGGACATTGGGTAAAGTTGGCGTCGTCCGAAAAATATATGGGGAAACTGAAATGTTTGCGGTTTCGCAATATATTGCTATATTTGAAAGATCTAATTAAATTAAATCAATCCACCCATAAAATACAACAAAAATCAAAATGAAAACGACAAGTTACATGAACATCATCTGGTTTCTTAAGTTTGTGACACTTTAAATAAAATAGACTGTCTAGTGAAATCTATAGTTTAGTAACCAAGGCTACTATAATAAATAATATATACGCTATACTCGGATAAAACAATCAACACCAAACTTCTATGCGCTTTACCCATTGTCCTTTACTGTAGCTATTATGCCAAATCAAACTGATTAAAATATATGGGGAAACTGAAATGTTTGCGGTTTCGCAATATATTGCTATATTTGAAAGATCTAATTAAATTAAATTATAATCCACACATAAAATACAACAAAAATCAAAATGAAAACGACAAGTTACATGAACATCATCTGGTTTCTTAAGTTTGTGACACTTTAAATTAAATAGACTGTCTAGTGAAATCTATAGTTTAGTAACCAAGGCTACTATAATAAATATAATATATACGCTACTAGCAGCGCCCCGCGGTTTTACCCGCGTTGTGCCCGTTCCCGTGGGAATTTCGGGAATTTTTATACATATAAACCTTCCTCTTGAATTACTCTATCCATTAAAAAAACCGCATCAAAATCCGTTGCGTAGTTTTAAAGATTTAAGCATACAGACAAACAAACAAACAAACGAAAATAGCGACTTTATTTTATACTATGTAAGGATAAGGATACTCGGATAAAACAATCAACACCAAACTTCTATGCGCTTTACCCAATGTCCTTTACTGTAGCTACAAATCAAACTTCTTGGAAGGTGTGAAGTTAGCTACAAACTGCGCATAACCCAATCCTGACTGCAGGTCACAGAACAAGTGCGCGAAGATTGGGTTTCGCACAGCTTGCAGCTAACTTCACAGCCGTCTAGAAGTTTGATTCGCCTTAAACAGGGTCATAAGTATTAAACGCAAAACCTTTTAAGGGCGGGTCTAGTAAATCTAGACAAACAACTTTTGCACTACGACTTTTGAAAATTCGCAAAAGAAAATTTTGCCGCGCGTTGACGAACGTTTTTGATAAAAAAGCTGATTTTTTCTTCGTAATTTTCCAAAAGTCCTCGAACAAAAGTTGTTTGTCTATATGTACTAGACCCGCTCTTAAAAGGTTCTGCGTTTAATATCTATGATATATATAAACCTTTCAAAAGAAATATTTTAAACATTATTTTTCGCAAAAAATCGCAAAACCGACTTCCACCTTGTACAGAACTCAAATAGTTTGCACGAATGGATGTGACATCCATGTACATTATTGATGATTTATCAAAAACGGCTCAGACAATTTCGATAAAATTTAAATGGGACTATCTCGGAAGTATACTCTTTCGAATTAAAAAAGGTTTTTTTAAATCGGTTCACAATTGGCGAAAATATCGATGAACATACACAAAAAAATACATACAGGCGAACATAGTACCTCCTCCTTTTTGGAAGTTGGTTTAAAAACGCATTGTATGTCGTCAAACGTCAAAATTAGTGAGAGCTTAATCAACGCAAGTGTGTGTGCGTACTTGTATGATGTATTTGTAAATAATTATACACATAAGGTTGTGGACGTGAGTAGACTTGCATACAGTTTAACGATTAATTATCTATAGATTTGTGTCACCGAGGATATAATCCAATTGATTTTGATGTTCATTTTGTATTTGAGCCGGATGTACATAATTTGTTTTTGTTATACTTTTTTATCAGCTGATAAAAAGCATGCATTTTAAAAAACAATGAATCATTTACGTTTCAAAATCAGTTGCAATCATGCCTTGATAGGTCTAACATAGGCATTAAGTACCTACCTAAATATTTAGTTCTTATTCCGCAATCAAGATAAGAAATGTTGTGACATTGTACAATGTACATTTCCTTGTTACTCGTATATGAATTGACCACATGTAAAACAGTAGGTAAAACTTTTAGTTGCCTTCTATAAATCTTTGCAATTATGACTATAACATTTAAGTAAGTTAAGTAAATAGTTGACTTGAAATATTTATTAAAATAGTTGACTTGAAATTCAATTTATTTCATTTTTAACCCCCGACGCAAAAGAGGGGTGTTATAAGTTTGACGTGTCTGTTTGTCTGTCTGTGTGTCTGTCTGTCTGTCTGTGGCATCATAGCGCCCGAACCACTGAACCGATTTCAGTTGTTTTTTTTTTTATGAAAGGAGACGTTCTTAGCTATGTTTTATAAAAATCGATTGAGCCGTTTAAGAGTTATGGTGGGTTAAAGTGGGGATGGAAGAACCAAAATTCTACAAAATTTGTAGAATTTTGTACCCATTTTGGGCACATTTAATGTGCCCAAAATGGTTGTCTATGTGTCGGGGGTTTTTTAAATTTTTAAATTATTTTATTCTAAAGATAAAACATTTAGGCAGCTGCCCTACCTAGAAAATATCTCTAGAATCTCTAAAGGGGCGCTAACAAACAACAAACTACCATTTTAGTACTGTCCAGTGTGAATAAACTTTAGTAAAATAAATCTACCTCTAAAAGAAGGTTTGCCATGACAACAAAAGCATGCGTTAGTAAAATAAGGAAAGATCTAATTAACACGGATATTCTATCATAACCTGACTTATTAGCGCACCATAATATGAAAATGAGTTAATCTGATGGGATGTAAATGGTCAGCAGTTTTATAATTTATTATAAAATTATTTTGATCAGCAAAATAAGCAGTTATAGATGATCATTCTTAGAATTTCTAGTTTGACTCCACGGTAAAAGTTATTCTAATTCATATTCATATTCATATAATTTGGTATCTAATAATACACTAAGCTGTTCTAGCGTTATTGGTGTTTCTGAACACTTTTGTGTAGCAGTTGAGTTGTTTTCTGGCATCATCGTACGCTGATAGTCGGTATTTGGCTTGCTGTTTTTATCAAATATTATGGTGTTATCAGCAATCTCGCCAATGGATGTATCTATTTCAGCGAGACTCAAATTGTATGTAACGTTAGCGCGATTATTTTGAGTTCTGGGCTTTGTTCTTAGCGTTACATTTGAATCAGTTCCAGCTATTGTTTTCGATAGTATATCATTTTGGTTTCACACTGGTGTATCATCTGTCCTAATAAGACGAGTTGAGTTGCAGCACTCAGGACAGGTCCATTTTCGTTGTAGTTCCTGTAGTTTGGTTATGTAATAGTCTTTAGTCATTTTGACGCAGGAGCGGTGGTACTGGTCATTGCATGTCGTACAACTCAACAGTTCATTAATTTTAATAATCCCCCTTCAGCTCAGTCCGTTCCTTCTAAATGACCTTTTGGTGTACAATAATCGTTTCACTGGGATTAGCAATATATTGTTTTTTTTTTTACATAAATTACCGATGTACCTACATACAAAGCGCAATAAGCAATAATGCCTTTAACTCATGTAATTACGGGCTTTTTATTTCGAATGTGAAGAAGCTAAAAGTGTTACTAACCATTTAAAGCGTACCATTTTATTAGTTCTTTATTTAAACGTAGAGCTACGAATAAGTTATGAATGTTTATTCACAGATGAAGAATTAAATATTGACATAACCTTGCTTGACTGCCAACTCATTGATCTGCTAGGCGAGAATTTATTAGATAAGTGGAAAATGGCAGCTTTTTTGCAATCGAAGAGGCACTATGATACCACTTAACATAGGTAGGTAATTCCTCACTAAATTTAGCTTCCAAAATTACTTAAAGACGCTAGAACAAACACAGAAAATTTATTTGTAAAGTTTAAAAATACAAAAGGGTAGTTAGTAGGTAAATATAGTAGACTCACCGGTTGTGGCCATTTTAGTATCATTGGTGGCCATTTTGAATTTTAAGGATTAATAAGACAATTTTATGTTAAAATAATATTTGTACAGAAATTTTCAAACATTTAGATTCACATAAGCAATAATTTTTGGTATTACATTGTTACAAAAACAAATTTATGGTATTACATTGTTTATAATTATCATTAATGCAACAATTTTGACACTAAATGGCCACAACCGGTACAGTGGCCACAACCGGTGCACCCACTATACTCTTGTAAGGTGTAGAGATTTAAAAGGGTGTAATTATACTCATTGAATTTTTTTTATGGTTTCAAAACCGAAATCCTGAAAAAACAGCTATGTCATAACTTATAAGTACGAGTAAGTCAAGAGGTATGCGGGTTGCTAGCCCTAGTGTCAGAGTTTTAAAGCCGTTTGAAAGCTTCTGACATGGCTGAGCTGTATCATACATTTAGTCGAGAGTCAGTGAATTTGTCTTGTGAGGTCGGTGGTGGTCTAGTGGTAATGACATCTGCCTTCCAAACGTGAGGTCGTAGGTTCAATTCCCAGTTGAATTCCTTGCAATTTATGTACGGAATTTCACACCACTGACTTTTCGGTGAAGGAAAACATCGTGAGGCAACCTGCATACGTCCGTAGAAATTCGATGGCGTTTGTGAATCCACCAACCCGCACTGTGCCAGCGTGGTGGATATGGCCCAATCACCCTTCGTGGGTAGGCCTACGTCCTGCAGTGGACTATTAAAAAATAGGCTGGTAAAGGTACACTGAACTTGTTGTTTGGAATAAATGTTTTTTTTTTAAATCATTAGTCTAAAATAACTCTTTTAAGTTCACAAATAAATAATAGGCTATATTATCGCAGGCTATATATAACTCTCTATCTCTGGATATATGTATAAGTGTATTACGTTGCAGTGGTTACCGTTCACGTCTTCGTTGTGGTCATACGTCAAGGAAATTTGCTTCATGTAACGGTTTTTTCCTTCTCAATGATAAGAAATTATGATAGTGTAAACATAGATAAATAAGTCTTATAGCCACTACAAACCAGGAGCTCTATCACTGACTTAATATAACAGCTGAACGGATGCGTAAATGGATACGAAACCGAGTAAGAAAAGGATCGAGTATTGAATTACTATGCTTGTACGAAAGGGAAAGCATAGCATGCGCTCTTTTGCGAACGTTAGAAATGATTCTAACGGGTTAGTCGTCAAGTATGTATATTTAGACAGATTTCTTAGACTGCCTCGGTTGCTCAGTGGTTAGTCACCCTGACTCCTGGGTCAAAGGGGCGTGAGTTCGATTCTCACCCTGAGCAAATATTTATGTGATGAACCTAGGTATTTGCTCTGTTTCTTTGTGTTATTTAGGTATTATCTATTTAAGTGTGTAATTAAAATATGTATATGTAGTATATCAGTCTCTGGCAGCCATATCACAAGCTTAGTTTGGGGCCAGAGACCGTGTGTAAAATGTCCGCTATTTATTTATTTAGCAAGTCTCATAGGTACTACACAATACAGGGTTATCCAGAACTAGTGTACTAAGCCGAAAAGAGGTGATGTAGACCATCATTATGAACATCTTTTACCATGGAGCCAACCGGGATTCTAGAAAAAAACAGCCGTTTTATACATTTTGCCAATTCCGAGTTGCACTTTTGTATGGAACAGCTGATATATTTTTCTCGAATTCCTAGTCGGTCCCACAGAAAAAGTTGTCCATAATAATGGTCTTATTTACCACCCCTTTTTGGCTTAGTACAAATAACCCTGTATACCTACATCAGTGACGTCACATTCTGCATCATCGCTGTTTCAGGACGGATGGAGCCAAGGTCGCCATTATGTAAAACAGAATAGGGCTAGGGCTACAGCTGGAGCCTAATTTAGTGGAACACCCAAGTAACTGCGCGACACAAAAAGGCAGCGCGGGAATTGTAGTATTACTAACAATTAGCCGTTCAGTTTTAAGAATCATAATAACCTATGCCGTGGGGTGCCGGCAATGCCGTGGGGTGCCGGCAGAGTAGAATAGCACCCCCCTCTAGTACCAGGTGTCGTAAGAGCCGACTGAGGTACAGCGGAACCGACTAATGGCGGTATAACCATTCGACTAAAACGTAGCTAAAATGGCACAGGGCAGGGATGGGGAGCAGCATCCCTGTCGCTAAGCTACGTTTTCTGCGATCGCCTCCACGCCTGCCCAGCGCGGCGATTATGGGCAAAAACCCCAATATGGAAACAACAAATAGACCAGGCCCCCAGTCCCCAGCAGCTCCGCTAGCCCGGGGCTACGGTAGCGGCCCCGGTAACGGCGGAGAAGGGGGTGCTAAGAATCGCTGGCAGACGCCCGGCTACCACTCCTGTAAACGACGACTGGCCCTGGTAACACACAACGTGCGCACGTTGAGGACTGACGAGAAGATTGCTGAGTTGGAAGAAGAGTTGAGTAGGTTGCGTTGGGATATTGTGGGGTTGTCTGAAGTCCGTAGAGAGGGGGAGGACACGATAACCTTAAACTCCGGCAACCTGCTTTACTACCGGGAAGGTGACCAACGGTCCCAAGGTGGTGTTGGTTTTCTCGTTCACAAGTCCCTCGCCAACAACATTATTACCATCGAAAGTGTGTCGAGCAGGGTGGTATACCTAATACTCAGAATATCCAAGAGGTATTCGCTGAAGGTCATTCAGGTATACGCACCGACATCGTCACACCCAGATGATGAAGTGGAGACTATGTATGAGGACGTAAGTCGGGCCATTCATATGTCTAAGACCCACTTCACTGTTGTTATGGGGGACTTCAACGCAAAGTTGGGCAGAAAAAACGATGATGAGCTGAGGGTGGGGCAATTTGGATATGGGCAACGGAACCCTAGGGGTCAGAGGCTGGCTGACTTTCTGGAGAGAGAGGAACTCTTTATGATGAACTCTTTCTTCCAGAAGCCGCCTCACAGGAAATGGACCTGGATGAGCCCTGATGGTTCCACGAGAAACGAGATAGACTTCATCTTGACCACCGAGAGACGAATATTTAATGATGTCTCCGTGATCCACAACCGGCCGGGTGAAAACCGGCAGCGATCACAGAATTGTACGAGGCACATTAGATATTAATGTTAAGCTCGAAAGGTCCCGCCTGATGAAGTCCACGCTCCGACCTACTCGTGAACATATCCAAAACCCCGAGGACTTTCAGCTCGAGCTCTCGAATCGTTTTGCTTGCCTAGAGAACCTTGCGTCGGTGGACGAGATCAACAACGGGCTCGTAGAAACTGTCCAAACGGTGGGTGCTAAGTTCTTTAGACCCCGCCGTTCCAATAAACCGCAGAAATTCTCCGATCACACTGTAAATCTCATGGCCGAACGACGCTCGCTAAGATTGCAGTCTTCCGATGATGCAAAGTCTTATAGGCGTCTCAATAGACAAATTTCGAAATCCTTGCGGCACGATATCCGTCTTTTTAATACTGAACACATTAAAAAGACAATAGAGCAAAACAAAGGCTCCAAAGTGTTCGCAAGAGATTTGTCTATTGGGCAAAGCCAATTGACAAAGCTGAAGAAAGAAGATGGAAGTATAGCGTCGACCAAGGCAGAGGTATTAGAGGAGATTGAAAGGTTCTATGGACAGCTTTACGCTTCGGTCGCTAAGCCTGTTAGCAGCGCGGCCAAAGATCCAAGAGCCAAGCTGACCCGACACTTCACCGAAGATATCCCGGACATCAGCCTGTACGAGATTAGAATGGCCCTGAATCAGCTTAAGAACAACAAGGCGCCGGGTGATGACGGTATCACATCAGAGCTTCTGAGAGCGGGTGGAACACCGGTACTAAAAGTCCTCCAGAAGCTTTTCAACACCGTCGTCCTCGAGGGCATCACGCCAGAAGCATGGAACAGACGCGTGGTGGTGTTGTTTTTCAAGAAAGGTGACAACACCTTATTGAAGAACTACAGACCCATCTCGCTTCTGAGCCATGTTTATAAGCTGTTTTCAAGGGTCATTACGAACCGTCTCGAGCGCAGGCTTGATGACTTCCAGCCTTCCGAACAAGCCGGTTTCCGAAAGGGCTTTAGCACCATGGACCATATTCATACGCTGCGGCAGGTGATACAGAAGACCGAAGAGTATAACTTGCCACTTTGCTTAGCGTTTGTGGACTATGAGAAAGCCTTTGATTCGGTCGAGACTTGGGCTGTGCTCGAGTCTCTCCAACGATGCCGTGTTGACTATCGGTACATCGAAGTGTTGAATTGCTTGTATAATAACGCCACTATGTCGGTCCGAGTACAGGAAGAGAGCTCCAAGGCGATCCCTTTAAAAAGAGGCGTAAGACAGGGAGACGTAATTTCTCCGAAACTGTTTACGGCTACTTTGGAGAACGCCTTCAAGCTCCTGGAATGGAAAGGATTCGGCATCAATATCAATGGCGAATACCTCACTCACCTTCGGTTTGCCGACGATATAGTAGTCATGGAAAAATCGATGGAAGAGCTCAGCACGATGCTCGAAGGCCTCAATCGGGTTTCCCAACAGGTGGGTCTTAAGATGAACATGGACAAGACGAAAGTCATGTGTAATTCCCATGTTGTACCCACCCCGATCTCTGTTGGGAACTCGGTTCTTGAAGTCGTTGACTCGTACGTCTACCTAGGACAAGTAGTACAGTTAGGTAGGTCCGACTTCAAGAAAGAGGCCAATCGCCGAATCCAACTCGGCTGGGCAGCGTTCGGAAAATTGCGTAGCGTCTTCTCGTCCGACATACCTCAGTGCCTCAAGTCGAAAGTTTTCGACCAGTGTGTGTTGCCAGTGATGACTTATGGCACAGAAACGTGGTCTCTCACTATGGGCCTTATTAGTAAGCTCCAAGTAGCCCAACGAGCTATGGAGAGGGCTATGCTCGGAGTCTCTCTGCGAGATCGAATCAGGAATGAGGAGATCCGTAGAAGAACCAAAGTTACCGACATAGCCCAACGGATTGGCAAGTTGAAATGGGAATGGGCAGGGCACATAGCGCGAAGGACTGATGACCGATGGGGTCGGAAAGTTCTCGAGTGGAGACCACGTACCGGCAAGCGAAGCGTAGGACGTCCACCCACAAGGTGGACGGATGACCTCATTAAGACCGCAGGATCGCGATGGATGCAAGCCGCTTCCAACCGGTCTTATTGGAGATCCATAGGGGAGGCCTATGTCCAGCAGTGGACTTCTTATGGCTGATGGATGGATGGATGGATGGAATAACCTATGTATGGGCCGAATCATACTTGGCGACTGAGATTGTAGCTAACTTCACAGCTAACAACAAGAAGTTTGATTCAGCTTATAAATAAGGTATTGTTCTACCGCAGTTGCCAACAGCTATGCCATTGATAAGCATAAATATTTCTCTTGGTAGAGACTGACAAAAAATATCTTGAATTGATATTCTAACTCTGGAAATGGGTTGCCGGGGCGTTACCGACAAACGTGGCTTGTTTTCAGGTGGAACCGCGCTTTTTAAATCGTGAATTCGTCATTTTCCGAACATATATAAGTGTAGGTACGAGTATGCTCTCCATATTTAAAAACGTTGTCCCAAATATCTTGAATAGCTTTGTTTTCTCAGAAAATAAAGCATGTTTTTAGCAAATATTTCAAATTTTTATTAGTTATTATATTTAGGTCTTGTACATTATTTTTATTGTGTATTTTGTTCTCTTTTCATAAATATGCAAGCCCTAACCTGATTTTCATCATTTTAAATGAAGTAAAATCGAATATTTTCACAAAGGCTGTATTTGTTATCCGAAGATAAAGTCTATTCTGAAGAATATTATTATTGCTTAGATAGAAAGTACTTATAAAGATAAAAAGGTAGGTATAAATATTATTAAATATATTGATAGCCCTCTTACTTTTTAGTACTCGGTAAGATAAATCAACTGAATTGTCACATGATATCTAATATCAGATCTGATGGAAAATTTTAGATTGTAAAGATTATTGTGAATAACATAAAAATCTGGAAAAAAATAGCAAATAAAGCCCTACTATTTAGTTGTTTCTAAGACCGTTCTATTTTTTAGAACATAGGTAATTTTGTGACGTGGTGGTGGTAGGTCACGCTCACTTTAAAAATAAATAGACAGCTTCCGGTCGTGTCAGAAACCATCCCCGCAGCCCCTAGCTGCATGGGAAAGGCTTAATGTTATACAGTTGCTGTGTGCATCAAACAAATGCCAGAATATCATTGTTTAGCTATCCCGGTCTATATCAATGTAATTGCTCAAGGGATTTTCACATACTTAGATATTCAAAATCTACCTACACCCCTGCAGGCCTGCGTTAAGCAGAATGTCTTAGGGGTGATAATGATAATGACGTCATCAAGAACTAATAAAGATATATTTTTATTCATCATATTGTATTAATTAAAAATTGATAGGCTTGCCCGGCTAACTGTTTTCTAAAAAAATACAAGTGGAATTGGCCTATATTCATCACTAGCAGCGCCCCGCGGTTTTACCCGCGTTGTGCCCGTTCCCGTGGGAATTTCGGGAATTTTTATACATATAAACCTTCCTCTTGAATCACTCTATCCATTAAAAAAAACCGCATCAAAATCCGTTGCGTAGTTTTAAAGATTTAAGCATACAGACAAACAAATAAACAAACGAAAATAGCGACTTTATTTTATACTATGTAAGGATAAGGATGATTATGAGCTCTTACGTGATGATCAACTTTGTGGACGAACATATTTTATGAACCGATAGGTCGCTAGGACGTATGCGTAAATGATCACAAGAAAGAGCAGGAGCAAACATTGAAAATCGTATGTTATTGCGGGCGGATTACCATCTCATGCGATTTTAAATAGTCATAAGGCCCAATTATGAAGGCACCATCGTAATTTTTAATAGCAACGTAAAAGTGTTTTCTCTGTCGAATGCCTGAAGTGAAAAAGAAACAGAAACATTCTAATTAGCTATTATAATTACGATAGCGCCTTCATAATTGGGCCTATTTTGTAACTATTCAAAACCCTAGGTAGACAGAGGTAGGTACCTATTTAGTACACTTGCCGGTGTATGTGGCTCAATCGACTGTGCGTGTTATGTAAAAAATACTCACAATACTTTCTGAATACAAACATTTCAAAGGATTATTTATGTTCCATCGCTATAATTGGATGGATTTCAGCCTTACTGAGAAATTCAATTAGTAGAGTGCATTGAATTGGTGCATTGTTCAAATTGAAATACTCAAAAGATTTTATTTATTGAAAAATATATCAAATGTTTACTTTTTATTTATTTTTACATGAAAATGTAGCATGACATACCTTCTACCCACGTTATAAATTAATTATGAAAAGTAATAATCTGCCAAGTACGAATCGGACTCGCGCACGAAGGATTCCGTACTGTATGGGAGCCCCCCATAAATATTTATTTTTATTTTAATTTTATTATTTATTATTAAACTAAGCATGGAGTAAGCAAATATTTTGTGAATATTTCAAGTATCTTACAGTTACCATTATTGTTATCGAGCGAAAAACAGCTAAAAATTTAGATTTGTGGTATAGGAGTCCCCCTTAATTATTAATTTTATTCTATTTTTAGTATTTGTTGTTAGAGCGGTAACAGAAATACATCATCTGTGAAAATTTCAGCTACTTAGCTGTCACGGTTCATAAGATACAGTCCGGTGACAGATAGACAGACAGACGGACAGACGAACATCGAAGTCTTAGTAACAGGGTCCCGTTTTTACCCTTTGGGTACGGAACCCTAAAAAACAACATAAGGCGGACGGATGACCTCATTAAGCGGTTGCGCTGGATGCGATCCGCTTCCATTTGGAAGACATATGTCTGGCAGTGGAAGTCTCATGGGTGAAATAACGATACACATTTAAAACACTAGATTTCGTTACAACCGATCGATCGTTCAATACATATTTAGATACGTACCGACATGAAACCAGAAAACATTACACTCCTTTTAGCCAGTCGTGTAAAAATATTTTTGCCAAGATTTTTCAGGCTATAAACATTGTGTTCATATTTTTGATGAAAACCTTCTCTATTATTAAGGACCCTTATTAGAACGCTTATCCTTATTAAAATTTCCTTCGCCTTGATTTGAAAAACCTTCGTAGCCAAAATTGTTTTTAACTTACTAAGGCTGGAGTTCATCAAATGCAACATAACCGATGGTTACGCGAACGCTCGGTTACAAATTAACGACAGGTTAAACAAGCTTCGCATTTTTGGTATGACGTGGGTATGACGAATGACTCGTTAATGAATGAATGGTATTATACTACTATAAAAAAATGACATTCCGTCCGGACACATTTGCTTTCACCCAAACGCTTTCAAAAACTGTCGAGTACCTATTATTATTATCCTACAAAATGTAACCCTTGTTAAGCTAGTATATTAAGCGTTTCGTATCACTTTTATGTAACTTGGTATCTTTTTTTTTATTTTGTCAATGTCAATCATTGGAACCTGCCAAGCCGTCAACAAAAAAAAGAATAAGTAGGAATGTACCACAGAGGTATGTACCTGTTAAAGTAGGTGAGTAGTTTATTGGTACAAAGTTATTGCGCTGCGTTTTAAATATACGGGTGCACGTAGAATTGAAAAATTTGAAAAAATGAGCTCAATATTCTCAAAATCTTTAATATTATGTTCTCCAAAGATAAAATTCATCGCGTCTTCTATTTTTATGACAAATACCGGTGATGCAATGAGTAACCATTGGTTAAACAAGGTTGTATTTAAACAACGGTTAGTGCTTGATGAACAGCAAATTTTCGTTAACAAGCCGTTTAAGACTAAACGATCGGTTAATAAAGTTGATGAACTCGGGTCGGGTTACAAAATTTGATTAAAATTAACTGACAAACTGACCGAAAATTACTGACAGACTAGCCTCCGCGCTACTACTGAAGTCCTGGTACCTACTACGGAAACTAAGAACTAAGCAACTAAGCGATTGAGACGCCAAGTCTATAGGACTGCAGTGATTAAGTAGGTAGGTTCGTATAGCCGAGTGGCTAGCCCTGCGGCCTTAGCATACGGACCATAAAATAATTCTATCGACGTGTCAGAACGTGACAGAGTTATGATGAAGCATATATATGTCACCTTTGCACACGTCGATAAACTCTTGTCGTGGTCTTGTATGCTAAGCTAGCTGGTGTCAAAGTTTTTTAAGCCGCCTGACATGACTTAACTTACATGGCCCGGTTGTTTTAATCTTGGCTTATGATTAAAACAACCGGGACCTACAATTTAACGTGTCAGCTCTAATCTAATCTAACCGACAAAATGCTAGTTGATCTTTATTATTCTGAGTATAATACTGAAATCGTGAAAAAAATACGCCGTTCTATAATTACTGTCGATACTGAACTTTCAAACTTTTTTAACCGACTTCCAAAAAGGAGGAGGTTCTATGTTCGTCTGTATGTATTTTTTTGTGTATGTTCATCGATAATTTCGCTAATTGTGAACCGAATCGAACAATTTTTTTATTTCGAAAGGTTATACTCCCAAGGTGGTCTCATTTAAATTTTACAGAAATCGGTTAAGCCGTTTTTGAAAAATCAATAATAATGTAAACAATTCGAGCGAAATATTCAAATTTTTTAACACTATGGAAGGCGGTTTTGCCATTTTGTGCGAAAAATAATTATTTAAGGAACGGCTGATATTTTTTTCGCGATTTCGATTTTGGTTCCGTAGTAATCGTTTTCTATCTTGTCATACAAAAGTCGCTTTTAAAAGATTATACGGAACTTACCAGTTGTAGTAAAACTCCATATCCTTAAAATCACTGGTTTATTATTTCACTTTGCACATTAGGGAGTATTAAATAATACTTCCTTTAAACGTCATTCACGCCAACGACCCAGGGCCGTGATCCGTTGTTTTAAGGAGCTCGGCTGGTTCGAGTAAGGAGGCAAAAGGAGGGAATGCACAATACACCCCAAGCGGGATGTCAGTGCAGGTCACATCACCCCCATCTAGAATTAGAATTAGAAACGTCATTTATAAACCATATCTCACTTATATTTAACTTATATGAATTTGGGCAGGGTAAAAGTGTAAGCACTGGAGGTGCACATTGCACCGCTTTACCGAACAGACTGCCGACTTTCTTTCGCCCCTCTACGGCCATGTTTTTCCCCTTCTAATTTTAAGTCGGGTAGTCCTGATCGAAGCGGGTAGTCCTTCAACCGACTAGGTAGTCAAATCAAAGTCTTCAAATCAAATTGAAGACTAAATCAAAACAAATAATCGATTAATATCAGAGCCAAATTTAATACTTATATAAAAAAAAAAACAAATATCATTAAAATACTTAAAACCCAACACAGTAGTCTTGCATAAATCTTCGATATTATGAAAAACTCAATGTCGTTTTAAGCTAGTACCTAGGTACTTATTAACAATAACATAAGTCAATTATAAACGAGAGAAATGCGTGCCTCCATTAACAAAATGCGCATAACTGATAAAAGAGAGAAATGCGTGCCTCCGTATTTAAACTTACATCTGTCTCTGACTTAAACTATCACAGCTCTATACCTATTTAAAAACGTTGAACATCAAGAATACCCACTTTATAAACAAATAATTTTTTAATTCAGACGAATTACTTATTTTGATATGAAGAAGCAATAAATGACCCTTCCTTTTCAACACTTAAGAACTCTTATTCAAAATTCCAACAGCGTAGCGTTGAAGTTATCTGAACTTTTTTACCTCTCAAAAGAAAACTTCGGTCTCTCAAACATCTTTTCGTACTAAAAAACAATACATTTGAGGGGTTAGTCCAGGTTTACACGTAAATTGAAACTACAGCTGTGTCCGTATGGCTGTGTACATTTTTGTACAACGCCCTTGGCGGAAACGAGGAATAAGAACTAACCAAAATGGAGCCACACGCGAACGTGAAAGTTTAAGTAAACTACGCATAACCTAGACTACGGGCTCAGAAAACTGAAACAAAAACTTTCAAGTTTGTACGAAAACCGTAAGAAAACTTTTGGATATCCGTCTCGAACCGCCTAAACTCATTTTTATTTCATCAGTTTTCAAACTTCTTGAACTTTCTATCTTAAAATAACGCTTAGAATGTTTCGACTTGAACTGATTCAACTGGAATCAGTTCAAGTCGAAACATCAGACAACTTGACATTCTTGAAATGCGAAATTAAATTATCGGCCCAGTACGAGTCCGACTCGCGCACGGAGGGTTCCGTACTGTATAGGAGCCCCCCTTAAATATTTATTTATTATTAAAGTCAATATGCAACTAAATATACTGTTAATATATTAAGAATCTACCTGTTACCATTATTAATATATGAATATTGTGGTAAATTGTAACTTAGTTAGTTAACGCTAAGCTTTACAAAACATTGTAATTTTATTATGTTAATAAAGGTTTCTTAAAATCAATCATTATTAATATAGAGCGAAAAACGGCTAAAAAATCAGGTTTTTGTATGGGTACCCCCCTTAATTATTAATTCTGTTTTTAGTAATTGTTGTTATATCGGCAACAGAAACACATCATCTGTGAAAATTTCAGCTTTCTAGCTATACTCGTAACGGTTCATGAGATACAGCCTAGAGACGGACAGACATACAGACAGACGGACGGACAGCGGAGTCTTAGTAATAGGGTCCCGTTTCTACCCTTTGGGTACGGAACCCTAAAAAGTAACTGTAATGTAAAATAGAATATCCACAAACACTGTGCTTGTGAGGTAGTGGACATCAGTCTTACAATTGTGTTTCAATTCCCGGTCCCGTACCAATGAGTTCTTTGGAACTTATGCACGGAATTTCATGTGTATGTGAAAACATTTGCATACGTCTGTAGAAGAAACTCGTATTAGGTAGGTTATGAATCCAACCCACCCTGCTAGTCCAGCATGCGACCCCGAAAAGCCACGAAAAGAATTCTTTTCGACGTGTGAAAATGTGACACATATATACTTTGCCGTAACGCTGTCTCGTTCTGACACGTCAAAAGAAATATTGTGTGATGCGTATCCTAGCCCAGCTGGACCAGCGGGTATGATGTAATAACTTTGCGTAGGGTAGCATATGGGTAGCAGTACTAGCAGTGGACTATTAAACGACCGATACAGAACGAAATTAAAAATGTATAATTTGTAGAGCCATCCATAAATTACACTATACGAATTTCATGATTTTAAGAACCGTGAATTCTTTTCGCTTACCCGCTCACTTTATATAAATAAATTAATGTGTTTGAAGCGTGGATGGGTTGGAACCCGTTCCAGTACCAATTAATTTGAGTCTTGAATGTAAGTACGCATCTAAATACCTACCGTCTTACCACAAAAGTTTTACGCACGCTTTAGACAATGTTTAACAGCACAAATTTTAGAATTAAACAATATTTAAAGCGTTTTAAATCTTTTGTGGTAAGATGGCTATAGTTATTCAGTGAAAGAAAGCATCGTAAGGCAACCTGCATTCGTCCAAAAAACACATTCCATGGCGTATTTATATGAATCCACCAACCAGCACTGGGTCAGCGTTGTAGACAGTTATTTATTTATTAGTTAACAAAAAAAAACAGGAAAACAAAAAGCAAATAATTATTTTTCGCAAAAAATGGCATGACCGACTTCAACCGTGTACAGAATTCGCGAATATTGCGCACGGATCGATGTAGCATTTTTCACATTATTATTGAGATTCAAATGGAACCAATTTCGAAGTATACTCTTTCCAATAGAATTGAAATCGGACTACTATGTAAAAAGTTATGCGTGGTTATACACAAAAAATCTATGTATACGCGTTGAATTGAGTACCTCCTCCGTTTCGTCGGTCAACAAAATTAATTAAAAGTAAACGAACTTACTAACTTTCTATGTTTATTTTCGGCACCAGGCAGTCCCAATCCCAACTGAGCGTGATAACCATGGCATGGTTGTAGACAACCGGCGCTTGTTTCTCCCGTTTTTCCCATCCTCTTTCTCTTCGTCGATCCATCCAATCTCTCTCTCTCTCTTTCTCTCTCTCTCTATGTTGCGTGTATAAGAAAACATTGACTATCAAAAAGGCCGATACAGTACAGCACTAACCGTAAATCCTTACTACCTTACTTACTAATACTATAAATCCAAAAGTGTATTTGTTAGTTTATTGTTCATCTTTCACGCAGCAACGGAGCAACGGATTGACTTGATTTTTGAAGTGAAACTTCTAATGCGACTTCCAACAAGGTTGCGTTAAGCGTTTAACGCTACCATGGAGGGGGACGAAAGCACTGTTGCGTTGAAGTTTCACTTCTTCCGCGCGGAGGGATTCCACTCGAACTTTTTTGTATGGGCATAGTTTGAAAGATGAAAAGTGTCATTTATGCTACTTTTTATCCCGAAAAAATAAAAGGTTCCTATAGGATAGCACAGAAATCAAAATATCACGCGAGCGAAGCCGCGGGCAAAACCTAGTATAGTTTAGGTACAAAGCAGTTGACCTTCTTTAAGAAAATCTTGATTCATTTTGGCATATCCCACATAAGAGAGAAAGAAAGCTGTTCTGTGGCATATCCGGTCAGCACTCCAACGTATGAAAAGATGAGAGACAGTACTTACCGTCATCTCTCCTACGTCCGACTGGGAGACGTGAGCTTTACAAGTCGTCACATTGTCACTCGGGACAAAAGGAAGGGACCTGTGTTTGTCTGAAGACGTGATAGTACTACAGCCATGGAAGAAGACAAGAATAGTATCTATTGCACTTTACAAAAAAAGTGCGAGTCTGACTCGCGCACGAAGGGTTCCATACCGTGTTGGAGCCCCCTGAGCCCCATCCCTCTTGCCTCTTGCCATTATTAATTTCGAGTATAAAAACTCTTAAAAATCACGTTTGTTGTATGGGAGCCACCCATAAATATTTATTTTATTCAATTTGTAGTATTTGTTGTTATAGCGGCAACAGAAAAACATCATCTGTGAAAATTTCAGCTATTCGGTTCATGAGATACAGCCTGGTGACAGACAGACGGACAGACGGACATCGGAATATCAGTAATAGGGTCCCGTTTTTACCCTTTGGGTACGGAACCCTAAAAACCGACTGCAAAAAACAACAGATGAGCAAGGAATTGAAAGACCGAATAATCAAAATGCTTTTCATTACTCTTGTTGAAATTTAAATACATGATACGAGTACGTATTTTTTTTTAGAATGTCCTTTTAATTTCCTTCATTTTGATACCCTACTCGATCGGTTTGGCTAAAAAAACTACTTACAACTTGGCTCCAAAAATCCGCCATCTTTGGTTTGCCACATTTGTTCTCTAAAAACCTATCTAAATACACTTTGACATTTGAGACAAATATACGACACCCTAATTGTCTTAATCCATCTAGCCCTTTGGTCAATAGGGTGTGGTAAAAAAATTACAAACAAACATACAAGATACGCGCGAAAAACAATACCCTTCCTTTGCAGTCGGGAAAAAACGGTGGAAGTGCAAAGTGGGCGTTGCCTGCGTGCCATCAAACAGTATAAATTGTACTAGCAATGACAGTGTTGTCAATGTAACAAAGGAGATAATGCAAAATGGGCTCAGACTAGGTACAGTAGCTCAAAAAATCCGTTAAACTATGATAAATAAATGCGCAGAGCAAAACAACCGCATCAAATGCTTAATTTATGAGTAATTTCACATTTTCCAATTTGATTTTTGTTCAGTCATATTACTATCATTTTGGTCACATGTAACCTTAATCAGTAACAAAGAATTACATGTCATATAGTCATATTATAAATTAATAATTATGCAAGTAGTTACACATGTAACGTCACACAAACGTCGTCCACAATATAACAGCTGTTAAACAAATTACACAAACTTACACATAAAACTTATACACTTTTTAAAAACTAAACATACAGTCCACCGACACTTGCCCCTCTCCTAAACGTTTCCATCAAACCAGCCGCGTTGCCCCGCTGAATGGCCAATGAAATTTGTTGGGTTATATAACTGCCCGCTCTGGGATCTCGGCCTCTTTCTCGCATTCGACGACCCAGCTCGCCGACGAATTTTACCGCGTCCGAGCCCCAGGAACCCGCCGTCTCGACGGCAAACGGGACAAACTCGTACACTGACTCCAGACTGCCGTACTTGAGACGCTTGCCCTTGGCGGCTGCCTCCGCTCCCGCACCAGCCATCTGCTGGGTGGCAGGAAGGTGGCTGGACGCGAAAGTGCTCACACAAGTTGCGTCCCAAATAAGGCAGCGCCCTCTACTCCATGGAATCAATGTAAGGCCGTCCGGTCGCTTGCCATCCGATCGCGACAAGCCAGGGGGCTCCAGTACGCACGGTATTTCCGCTGCAACTAGAGCTCGCCGAATAATTTCATTAATTGCGTGGTGTCGAGGTCGCCGCCCCACGCATTTCATACAACTCAGGCCGTGGTGGCCGTTCCCTTCAACCCATGCTCCGCATACGCAATAATGGGGACAACATACGTCGCATCCCAGCCTAAGACCTACCGCCACCCGCAGAGAGTCGTTATCTAGGAGCGTGCCCATATGAGGAGATGGTAAGGCACGCAACCATGCACCCGACTCCGGCGAAGCAGCGGCGTTTAGTCTCGCCAAATCGGCACCCGAGTTCGCATTGCGAAGTCGAGTGACGATTATTTTAGACGTAATGTCGTCCCAACACCTGTGATTTGCTAATTTTTCTGGGGGGTCAGTGTCCGGGCAAAGAGTCAGCCATGCGTGATAAGCCTCTGCAGCAAATGGAATGGTGATCCTATCACCGTTGGCCGACATAATGTGGCTGACAAGATTTCCAGCACCATGCGAGGAGGATAAGAACGCGATGGGGCCTGATTCTCTTAACCTCCGCACGCCCAAACCTCCGTGACGTACCGGCAAGCCAGCTTGCAGCCACTGAGACTCGTTTAGCTGTATATTGAGAGTTACCTCCAAGATACGTTTCAGCGTCTCATCAAAGCATTGTGCCTCATCAGGATACATCCAAGTTGGAGCCGTTCTGATTACGTAGATCAGTTTTGGCATCGCGAAGCAGCTCCTGAGAAGCGACAATGCCACATGCGCCGGTAGATGCTTGAAGTGCTCGGAAAGTGATGACAAGATTTGCGTCTTGGACTGCATGCAGCTCAGCACACCCTCAGCAAATATGGGAGCACCCAGAAGGCTTAACGACTCTCTATCCATGATTCTTAAACCAGGTATTATAGATTTAAAAGTCGTTATCGATTCTGCGGCCACCGAACTGCAGGCAAACAATTCGCATTTTGACGTGCTCACCTCCAGACCGAGCTCCCTGAGTGCCGGAAAAAGAAGCCTCACATCCCTCTCGACGACAGCTGGACACCCACCTATAGTACCATCGTCCAGGTACCAAATGTTAAGTGGTGCTTCCAGGGACTTTATGACCTTGTGGATCGCTACGCTGAAAATAAGTGGACCCAAAAGATCTCCCTGCTGAGCCCCAACCTGTGACAGAATGCATTCTCCGTTGTAGGACAAGTTACTCGGAGACGAATAACATTGGTTGAGAAATGGGTATATAGATGGGGTCAAAACTTGGACTTCCGCCAACATTGCGCCTCTGTCTATACTGTTGAATGCGTTCTTAATATCGAGTTTCAGAAGAACGTCGTCGCTACCCTCGCGCATGAGGAATGCTCTTGTGGCATGGATTGCCGCCTCACAACCCAGAGGGGTGCCAAAGCCAACTTGATGGGGCTGCAGGTAGGCTGCCATACCGGGTCTGACTGCCTGACAGCAGAGCTTCGCCACGAGACGCCGTATAGTTCCACCTACAGCAATCGGCCTTATTCCGCCATCTTTTTTTTGGAGGGCACATAAGGAACCTCCATACAGAAAGGGACACACCTCTGAATTTAATTGACCTTCCAGCAAGAAGTTACACATTCGTGTCAACGCATTGAGCAATCTGGAGCCGTTGTCGCCGGCCGATGGAGAAGTCAGCTCTTTTAGGTGCTCTGGACGCAAACCATCAAGACCGGCAGCGGACCCGCGTGGAAACGAGTTGAGAGCTCCTGAAACATCTTCAGGCTTAACAGAAAGACAAGGAGTAGAAAAATCTGGAGCTGGGGGGATATTTTGTGGGTGAGAAGGTTCCGGGTGCTTCTCCCTAAGTGCAACCAATGTGTCCCGGTTGGCAGGAGCAAATGCGCAGTCCGATGTCAGCAGGCGCGCTGCACCTCTAAGGTCTCCCTCAAAAACCTTCGATTGGACCACCCGATAAAGCGAAGGTGGTTTTCCCGGCGACGCTTCCTGCGACGCATCCGGCTGGGCATCCTCAGCTATGTTGGCCTTGACTTTAGCCGTGAGGGATTTTTTCACTTGTTGGTCGGGGATTTTAAGGGCCGTGAAAGCGAAAGAAAGGAACGCAAACCAATCATCTGTACCATTAGATTGTAAGCACTTGTCAATAACAGACGCTAACTTTCCGGCTGCTAAATACCTCGCACCCTTAGGTACGTGTCTAAGAACCCGTACCCTCGTTTTTAATGAGGGAAGGTCTTTCAGACTTAAGCCTGGTTGGCCGGCCGGAGGGGGAGGTGCTGACGGCTGCACCGTAGGAACGAAAGGCGGAGAAGTCGCCGAACCTAGCACCGAAACGTCTCTGTGCTTACGGCCAACATGCACACGGAGGCCGTGAGGCACGGCGTATAACTTAGTGGAGTCCAGGCAGTGGGGGCACGGAGCTCGTGCTGGACTGGTCATTATATTTAGGTATAATACAGAATAATTTATAATAAGTAGGTACAGTACCTATTAAATACTATAAATTCACTAATAATAATTTTAAATGTCAAAATGACCCGAATACACGAAAATGTGAATACACGACCCGAATACACGAAACTACTTTTAATAGACATTGTTTTTGTAAAAAATAACGGGAAACTCATTTTCCGAAAGAAACAAAGCAAATTATGAAATACTGTACCCTTTAGTGGCCCAATTTCTATGCATATTTGCAATATCTCCATTGGTAATGGCACACGGGCGACCTCACCTACGAGGCTTCTTTTTTTGCACAAACTCTAACATCTAGATTATTCAGTCGTATCTTATTTAACTCACTAACCGACTTTCAAAAAGGAGGAGGTTCTATTTTCGTCTGTTTGTGTATTGTTTTTCTTTATCGATATTTTTGACAATTGAACCGTTTAAAAAAAAATATATTTCGAAAGGCTGTACTCCTAAGGCGGTCCCATTTAAAATTTACCGTAATCGGCTGAGTAGTTTTTGAAAAATCAACAATAATGTAAAAATTGAACACATCGATTTGAGCGAACTATTCGAATTTTGTACACGATTGAAATCAGTTGTGCCATTTTCGACGGAAAATAATTATTTTATGGTTTACTCTTTAGCCATATATACTTTGATATTGTTATAAGCTTTATTGCATGCTTATCTCATAGGTAATAATAGCAGCTTTTCACCGTGATACCCACGATTTAGAATTTCAGCAGCTCCGGTAAATACCGGTTTAGTTATCGTCATATTATATCTAGTAATCTTGAGATAGTGACCCGTATATACCCCACTGTAAAATTATTTGATACTTGTATAATAATTCTACGAGATTGATATTACCACGCGTAGCACTTTGCTGAGTGTATACATGCATTAAATATTCGTAGCAGTATACCATTGACATCTTTTTTAGGGTTCCGTACCTAAAGGGAAAAACGGGACCCTATTACTAAGACTTCGATGTCCGTCTGTCTGTCTGTCTGTCCGTCTGTCACCGGGCTGTATTTCACGAACCATGATAGCTATGCAGCTGAAATTTTCACAGATGATGTTTTTCTGTTGCCGCTATAACAACAAATACTAAAAATAGAATTAAATAAATATTTAAGGGGGGCTTCCATACAACAAACCTGAATTTTTAGACGTTTTTCGCTCTATATTAATAATAGCAACAGGTAGATGCTTGAAATTTTCACAGAATACTTAGTTTTATATTCACTTCAATAATAAATAATAAAATTAAAATAAAATAAATATTTAAGGGGGGGCTCCCATACTGTACGGAACCCTCCGTGCGCGAGTCCGACTCGTACTTGGCCGATTATTTCTTTCTTATTTACCTAAAATGACTGATGAAATAGGATAAAGTTTATAAACTACAATAATAAAATTGCCGAAGGCACACATTTTTAATCATTATCATATTTATTTTTCGCAAAAAAACGCAACGCCGACTTCCACCGTGTACAGAATACGAATAGTTAGCACGAATCGATGTGACATCCATGTAAATTATTGATGATTTATCAAAAACGGCGCAGCAGATTTCGATAAAATTTAAATGGAAATACTTCGGAAGAATAATATTATTATCCCTTCCGAACAAAAATATTATTTTAAATCGGTTTAAAAATGGCAAAAATAGTCATAGTCATAGTCATAGTCATAGTCATTTATTCATAAAGCTGATTTACATGTCAAGGTTCATTAATATAAAATAATGTATAAAAATACAAAATAAAATTCAACTTAAAAGTCTATAGAATTCTTCGTAGCTATAGAATGCTTGCTCAATTAGCCAACGTTGAAGTCGTGCTTTAAAACTTGGCAACCTAGGAGCTTCAGTGACGTATTCGGGCAGGTTGTTGTATATATCAGGGCCCATAATATGTGTAAGTTTTGCCGATTTGGTCAGCGTTCGTTTTACACTAGCAAGATGGTTAGCCGTGCTTGTGGGGTAGTTGTGATGCTTTCCTCGCTTCTCATACGAGTCCAAGTTTATTCTTACGTATGTTGCGACTTGTAATATCACTACAGATGGCAACGTCAGAATCCCTAGTTTTTTGAAGTACGGTTTCGCGTGTGTTTCTTGATCTACTCCAACAATTGCTCTAACCGCGCATTTTTGGAGCCGGAACACTTTCTCCCAGTCAGCACATCTTCCCCACAGCTCCGCACCGTATTGCACCAGCGAGTGGACAGTAGCGAAGTAACAAGTACGTGCTACATCCAAGGACACAACCCGCGCCACACGCCGCAGCGCAAAGCACGCGCTACCCATCTTCCCCCGTAGCTTGTCAATATGGTTCTCCCACGTCAAGCCTGAGTCTAACTCGAAACCAAGAAACGTTGTACTGGTCACTTGGTTGATTGCCGTGTTATTCACTCGAACCACTAGAGGTCTCATTTGATGCCCCGACAGATTGACATGCAGATAGTGAGTCTTTTTAAGATTGAGAGCTAAGCCATTTGCGCTAAACCAATCAGCAAGTTGTGTTGCTGTTTCATTTAGTTTCTGCTCTAAACTATCTATTGACGGTGCAGTAACGATTGCTGCCACATCGTCTGCATACATGAGGATTTCAGCTGCTGTCACTGCATCGGGCAAGTCATTCAGAAGTATCAAGAATTTCAAATTGGATACAGAAGATCCTTGAGCCACGCCCATGGTCGAGCATAGAGGATCCGATCTTACGTTTCCTGCATCTCCAACGACAATTTGTTCTCTACCTTGAACCAAATTTTTTAGTAAAGAGTGCGGTGGACCCTGAATCCCGTATTTCTGTAGCTTAGCAGCCAGGACTGAGTGGTCGGCGACATCAAAAGCCTTCGACAGGTCACAGCATAAAACAGCGACTTGTAGCTTGGGCCTCCGATCACGAGCAGCCATAATTTTCCTTAAAAGTTCGCGCGTTAACGATGTCGTTGAGCGTCCTGCTCGGTAAGCATATTGTTTGTCCGAGAGTGCATTTGTCAATTTGAAAAAGCTTACAAGCCGACTGCTCAGCCCGTTTTCGAAGACCTTTGCTATCGCCGGTATTATTGATACGGGTCTGTACCCATCCATGTCCCCCCTCTTTCCCTTACCCTTAAAGATAGGAGAGACCTTACTGATTTTAAGTACGGCAGGGTATGTACCTTCCTTTATGCAGCGGTTAAAAAGTTCCGCTAATACGGGTGCTAACTCATAGGCAGCTAGTCTCAGCAGTTTCATGCTTATGCCATAAACATCTTTTGATGCCTTTGGTGGGATGCTCGTTGTAATAATACGGAGTATTTCCTCTACGCTAAAAGGTTTCAATCTTAGTGAGCAGAATATTGATGAACATACACAAAAAATACATACAGATGAACATAGTACCTCCTCCTTTTTGGAAGTCGGTAAAAATAATGTTCAGGTATTGGGTGTTTCGCCCCAGAAGCGGTTCGGACCGTAGGGCGAATCGCCCATGACTCTTTTTGAAGGTCCCCATTCGCCCCGCGTCACGGGAGAAAGAGAGCAACACGTCAAAACGTCAGAGCTTTTATAATAGGACCACAGAGTATACAATCATAGAGGGCACTCATGGGCAGGTACAAATGTAATCATTCATAAATAATCAGCAACAATATTAATAATATTAATTTATTGATTTGGTGCATTTGATTGTACTTTGCAATAACAATAGCTACTTAGTACCGCCTCAGAACAAATAAATAATTAATTTACAGTACAAAAAAATGCCTCCATTAGCTTTTTTTCAAGAGGCGTGCTGCGTGCATTTTCTTTTAATAAGTACCTACTGATTATTTATTTATTTATTTATTAAAATCAACAGCCCTTAAAAAACATAAATAAACTTAAAACTAAACTTAAGGCCAATAACTGATTTATACTATGTTACCAAACATTTTTTTTTTTGCAGTTTCACAGCATACTTAATACGAGTACTTATTATAAAGTTGCGCTGTTTATTTCTGTGTGTGTCTGCTTGATCAATTTGCTATTTTTCAATACATTACATTTTAATTTTACGTACGCTACTGCCACATGCGAAACTGGAATACTTTTGCTTTGTGTGTTGTTTCCACTTATTTGAATAAGCTTTTGCATTACTAATTTCTAATTTGAATACTAATTACTTACGAGTACGATCCTTAATCTAACAGAACATTAGAAAATACATATTTTATTGGGTTTTAGCAACTTTTGGTACGAAGCTCGATATACCTAATATAAATGTATTGCTGTTTTTAAACTTTCGCGATTTGAACACATTAATTATTACTATTACTACGCTACGCTATCAGTCTACCCGTGATCACGATCGATGCAACTCGGTCGAAACGTCGGGATGATAAAGTATTTACTTATCTCGTAATTTTAGTGCGCGAATAGTCCCGTAGTATACATAATTATAATAATACTAGTAATGTATTAGGTTAGATATTTTGTTTTTAGCTATCCCATATCTTTTATTTTTCAGGAATAAAAGTAGCCATTGTTATTCTCCAACCTATGAGCTATAACCAGGTCAATAATTATTTTTCGCAAAAAATCGCGACACCGTTTTCCACCGTGTACAGAATTCGAATAGTTTGTACGAATCGATGTGACATCCATGTACGTTATTGTTGATTTATCGAAAATGGCTCAGCTGATTTCGATACAATTTAAATGGGACCACCTTGGGAGTATTATACAATTCGAACTAAAAAAGATTGTTTAAATCGGTTTACAATACGAAAATGACGAAAATACCGATGAACATACACAAAAAAATACATACAGACTAACGTAGTACCTCCTCCTTTTTGGATGTTGTTAAAAATTAGTTTTATCCGAAGCTCTGTTACAGCGTGATAAAGTAAAATACCTCCTCCTTTTTGGATGTTGTTAAAAATTAGTTTTATCCGAAGCTCTGTTACAGCGTGATAAAGTAAAATACCTCCTCCTTTTTGGATGTTGTTAAAAATTAGTTTTATCCGAAGCTCTGTTACAGCGTGATAAAGTAAAATACCTCCTCCTTTTTGGATGTTGTTAAAAATTAGTTTTATCCGAAGCTCTGTTACAGCGTGATAAAGTAAAATACCTCCTCCTTTTTGGATGTTGTTAAAAATTAGTTTTATCCGAAGCTCTGTTACAGCGTGATAAAGTAAAATACGAACAAAAACACTTTTAGATTTGTAATAATTATTAGTAGGGATTGAAATTCTACTAATTACTTAGTTTTTATGTGAATACTTACACGTATTAAGAAAATTTATACCTAGTATAGTTCGGCCGTTCAGAGAATGCGTTCCTGACACGTCATCTTGTAAAAATGTTTAAATTTTACAAAAAAGTTTAATGGTAACAAAAGATGCGAAATTTTATTTTCTACAATAATGATCGAAATGTTTTTTGCCCTTAAGTACATAGTTTCCGAGATATCGGCCAAAAACATTTTTTCAAGATGACGTGTCAGGAACGCATTCTCTGAACGGCCGAACTACATATAATAGCTGTTTTACGACTGACAAAATCTTTTACTCGTACTTACTTTTAAAACAAGTAATTTTCGAATATTTGTTAGCTTATTCATTTGTTTATATAAAATTCAGATATCAGAAATGTCCCAGTGACTTGAATGAAAAAATGGAATCACTACATATTATAAAACAAAGTCGATTCCCGCTGTCTGTCTGTCCCTATGTATGATTATATTTTTAAAACTACCTAACGGTTTTTGATGTGTTTTTTTAAATAGATAAAGTGATTCAAGAGGCAGGTTTATATGTATAATACACCTGTGCAGAGCCGGGGCGGGTCGCTAGTTTATTATATAAGTTTATTTGTAATGGTGGTAGAAATTTTAATAGAAATAGCTACCAAAGTAAAGTAATTTATTGACCTAAAAACTTTTGGTGATATTGGGCAAGTCATTAACAATAAGTGCTTAATAACTAATAAACATAAAGTGAATGTTACAAATATATAGAATAGCAACGTTGTTCTAAAAATATCCTACTTATATTATAAACGTGAAAGTTTGGATGAATATCCATACATCCATCTATCCATACAGATACAGATACAGATACAGATCTTTATTGGTGCTAAAGTACATAAAACACAAGTCACAAGAGTAATAATTAATTACAGTACGATACATTGTACATTTGATATACTTAATTTATGTTGTGGGTACTACCATACTCTTTCAAGGAATAGTAAGCTTTACCGATCAGAAACTTCTTAAGCCTGGTTTTGAAAATCGAGATTGAAGCCGCATTTCTTATGTCGTCGGGCAGTTTGTTGTAAATATCGGGACCCTTCACATATACCGACTTTCCTGCCTTGGTGAGCTTATGTTCCGTTTGTTTAAATTTATTTTTGTACATACTACGGGGCGAACCATCGCGATTTACTCCTATCTTTTCGAACTTGTGTTGGTTCGTGTGAACGAATATACTGACCTGGTAGATGAGTATAGACGGCACCGTTAGTATACCCAATTCTGTGAAATGCGGTCTATAGATGCGGAATATAGATGGATGTATGGATATTTGTTACTCTTTCACGCAAAAGCTACTGAACGGATTGAGATGAAACTTTGCAATTAAATAGCTTATACATCAGAATAACACTATAATGATATTGTTAGGCCAATAGTGAGACTGTCTATTGACATTATATAAATAACAATAAATTCATCATTATCATTTTAAATTGTGTTTATTGTTTTCAGTAATACACTTTAGTTTTGACGTCAATATGGTCGATCTTATAAGTAACTAGATTTTGCCCGCGGCTTCGCCCGCATGATATTTCGAGGCCATACCTGGTAACCTCCATACAAAATATCATCTAAATCAGTTCAGCCGTTTGTTTGTGAAAGAGTTACAAACATCCATACATACAAACTTTCGCGTTTATAATATTAGTTGGAAGTAGGATTGATGGACGACGGCGACCAAAATAGTTAATAGGTATAGCTATAGGCACCTATAGCTAATTGTACAAGTATCGTGTATGTTATTAGAGTAAAAAAAAAACATACTTTTTGTTTGACCCAAACTAAAGTCATAAAGAAAACTACAAACATCGAATTACCTGTTAGTGAACATGTATTTTCTTGTTTGATGTTGGCCTGAGAAAAAGCTTCTAAAGGTATTATTTCACGATAACAAAAGCTCTGAGATCCCTTGGCTCAAAGTGTAGGTATAAATACAACTACCTATGACCTTAAATCTGGATAAAACTTAAGTACTGGGTCTTAGGTCTGGAATTAAGTAAGTTCGTATAGTCCGGGTGTCAGGGTGTCATAATGAATCAAGTGTACAAACTTACAGTGGTAAATATAGGTACAAAAACTCATCATTGTGAAGAAGTTACACTTTGAGACGATAATTTCAGACCACGTGCTTTTTGGTGAAGGAAAACATCGTGAGGCAACCTGCATAAATCTTTAGAAGACATTTGATGGCGTATATGAATCCACCAACCAGCACTGAGCGTGGTGGAATTAGCCCAATCACCCTTCCTGTGTAAGCCAGCATTGGACTATTATAACCTTCACCGAAAAGAATAAATCTCAAATTTTTCGCAAAATTGATGGTACCATTTATTTATTTCTACTCCTCTATCACTATTAGGCTTTTTATCGAAAAAACCTTTAAAAAAATTCACTCACTACGCTCACTTCTATAGAAGTGAAATGCTCAACAAGTCTGTATACAGACTTGTTGAGCATATAATGGGCACGAGCATGAAATCCCTTATAATTCAAACCACTTAAATGCAGAAGCATATCTATTTTATCATATACTTATATACCAGGCTATAGATAACAGAGGCAAGTATCGTAATAGCATTTTCTATTTATAGATTCCGTCTATCAGGCTTAAAAAAGATAACAATCTTAATTATAACAGTACGATTTAAAAATTCACTTGAATTTCATTAGCTAAAATAAATGTACGGGTAATCATTTAGTACATAAAATAAATAAGACTATATGCGTACTTATAAGTACCTACAAATAATTATACATATAAAATAGGCCCAATTTTATAGCCTGCATCGTAATTTCAGCCATTTAAAAAGTTCTTGTTTCACTAAAAGTATACATTTGAAAAGGAGAACAATACTTTCAAATGCTTTTAAATATACGATGGCTCCTATAAAATTGGCCATATTGTGTTTACAAACTATATAATAATACTGTTGCCACATAATTATGAGGTGCATCATAATGAACAACTTTTGTTAAGAGACCAGCCCTGAAAACGCGACAAATATCAATTGTTCCTTAAAAACCATTTGATGATTTTTGACAAATGTTTGGAAATATAAATCGTTAATTTCATAATTTTGTCGAAAGTTAATGAACTTTGTAGGAACAGACGTGTCTTTACAATCCGTGTACAACATACTTCATAGACTATGTACGAGTATTTATTATGATGCAAAAACAACAAAAATAATTAAATAATTTGTTAGTATAGAGTGACCCTGAAACGATTGTTTACTCGCTGTGTAAATATTATAATCGTCTTATTTTTCCGTTTCAATATAGAGAAAGATAAGAGATTCACCTAATTCTTTAATTGTGTCACTACTGTTACTATATTTGTACATAATTATTCAGAAAGAATGAACTAAGCCGATACTAATGGCTAAATACTAATTCAGACCCTTTTGGTAATTCAGACAAATGTTACTATGGGGCCTACCCGAAATTCGGGAAACAAACAGCTGTTTCACACGTGTACCTAATTATTTACGAGTTACCTACAATTTTATAAGAGAAAGCTGATCTATTTTCACGGACTCTAGTTAGGTCTATCAGTAATAGTGTTCGTTTGAATTACTGTCTTTCAGTTTAGATTTACACCCTTTTCGAATTACGGCTTAAACCCGGAAATAAAAAATAATCGGCCAAGTACGAGAAGGACTCGCGCACGAAGGGTTCCGTACTGTATGGGTACCCCCCTTAAATATTTATTTTATTTTAAATTAATTTTTTGTTATTGAATTGAATATACAACTAAATATTCTGTGAATATTTCAAGCATCTACCTGTTACCATTATTAATATCGAGCGAAAAACGGCTAACATTTAGGTTTGTGGAATGGGAGCTCCCCTTAAATGTTATTTTTATTCTGTTTTTAGTATTTGTTGCTATAGCGGCAACTGAAATACATCATCTGTGAAAATTTTAGCTTTCTACCTATAACGGTTTAAGAGATACAGCCTGGAGACAGACAGACAGACAGACGGACAGCGGAGTCTTTGAAATAGGGTCCCGTTTTTTCCCCTTTGGGTACGGAACCCTAAAAACTGTTCGATACAAATTTGCAATTTGGTATCGACAAAACAGTTCATTTTTTCTCGATTTTCGGGTTGGCTTTATAGCAAAATGTGTTCATAATGATTTAAACAGTTTCTGAGGAACCTTGTAAATATTTTAATATTTTTTAATCAAGATTATTATTGCATTTACACGTTTTATCAAATCAATCAATATTCAGGAAAAACACAGCAAAGAATTAACACAATCTTTTATGTAGTATAATAAATACTATATGTCGTTCCCTGCAATATCGCTTCGCAATCTTTTTTTTTAAACAATATACTAGATTAACTGATAAAATACCTATTTTGGGAAACAAAATGTTTGTCATGATTGCATTTACATATATTTAATTGTTCTATTATGAACTTTGAGTAAAAAATATTTTTTCATACCACCTGCTCGAAAATGACCCATTTTATGTCATAGAATCTCAAACGTAAAACGAGTCATTATTATTTATCTCGTTCCCTGCAATATAGCATCAATCTTTTTTTAAACAAAACGTTTGTCATGATTGCATTTATATTTAATTTTTCTATTTTGAACTTCGAATAAAAAATATTTTTTCATACCACCTGCTCGAAAATGACCCATTATATTATGTCATAGAATCTCAACGTAAAACGAGTCATTATTATCTTAACACAATCTCAAGGGCTATGGCAGGTCAATAATGTTGTATAAAACTCCCTAGGGGTTAGAGTTATATAAATTTGGAACGTCTAATTCGTATGAAAGTCTCTCAACTTAAAACATTTAAGGACATCGTAATGAGGTTTCATTTTACAAAACCAAATATAACCTCTTTAGGAGGTTCTACTCGACTTCACAGAATAAAACCTCTTTGGTGCCCGTATCAGTTCGATTTTATAGAATCAACCTCTTTGCAATGCCCGTGTTAGGCTATGATAATCGCTGGTTCCATGTTCGTCTGTATGTATTTTTTTGTGTATGTGTACCGAATCGAAAAAATCTTTTTTAGTTCGAAGGGGTATACGCCCGAGGTGGTCCCATTTAAATTTTACAGAAACCAGCTGAGCCGTTTTTGAAAAGTCAACAATAATGTAAGCAATTCGAATTTTGTACACGATGGAAGGCGGTTTTGACATTTTTTGCAAAAAATAATTAAATTCTCTAGTCACGGTTATAAAATAACGTATAGATAGCATTATAGGCAAACTATATCACGATTAGCGCGGAATTTGTGCTACGTGCTTTATCTGCTGGGTTTTTTAATCAATAATTTTGTTTGGTTGTGTATAGACTTTTAGGTTTTCTTGGGTCAGCAAAGATATTTCAACAAGGCCCGGCCCACCCATGACAAGATATGCCTTTATGAGGTACGAGTACAGTACTTATGTCCCATTTGTTTTATAGGCATCGGTAGAGTTACATTCATAAAAATCTTTTTTGTTGTTGTTATAGTGTTCAGTGAATATGTATGTGGTGTGCATTGTGCAAGATTCTGAAGCATATTTGCATATAATTTTTTATTGTAATTAAAACCTAGAGAAATCCTGTTTCACAAGACAATGTGATACTTAAGTTAGAATAAGTTAGAATATACAATGGAAGTGCCATGTATGTTTGTATAAAAGTCCCAAAAATAAATTGGAACAAAAAAAATACGACATTCTTAAGATATCCTTTACATAATACGTGAGATAATTATGTATTTTGATGAACGTTTCATCATAATTATAAAATTCCGGCATTATAGTCATTTCATTATATTCCAGTTTGGAAATCCATCTTACTAATCAAGTGAAAAGTGTTTGTTTTGTTTTAATTCGCCAAATGTGTTAAAGAAGCTGTGTAAAATTAAGTTTTTTTTTTTTTAGATATTATTAAGAAAATTATACTGGGTTATTCCTAATCAATTAGCACCCTTTAAGGGGCTTACTCTGTACATCAAAACTAACAACTTTTGTTCTGCGGCCTTTGTCAAAACTCAAAAAAAATTGTTGTTCCATAGAAAAATATCGTTCACCCGCTACAAAATGTATAAAGCTATATGAACAGCTGATTATTTTTAGTTTGACAAAAGTCGCAGAACAAAAGTTTTTAGTTTTGATGTACAGAATAAGCCCCCCTAAAAGGATGCTAATTGATAAGGAATAACCCTGTACATATATGTAGGTACTTAATAAGTGTGCACAAAAAGTACCTAAATTAAAACAATATTTAATACTGTAAGCAGACTTTTGTCAGATTTTACACAAAATGCATTACACAATTTGTGTGTGTATGTGCCTAAGTAAATTATTTTTAATGAAAGACTGAAAATATTATACCAAAAGTTAAATGTGACATTATAGACAGTATTTAATTATAATTTTTAAATTATCCATTATGGCAACTAAACAAAAATTAAAAATAGGAATATATATTAATTTCAATAATTTAAAGTTAGGTTAAACGATATTTTTGCAAGCATTTTCGGACTGTAATAATTTCTATTGCAATTCGAGTGCATGAAACATATCTTAGTTAACTTATTAAAGAATAAAACTCACCATAAACCGTCGCTAAAAATCCTGACACAACCTGAACACGTGCGTCACTGAATCATCAACAATCACGCGTACACAAACACAAAAAAATCGATGTCTTATCTTCGAAAGTTTCGCAGCTCTGCGATCACAAAACACCGAAATACGAGACGTGCGCTCGCCGTCGCGGCCCGCAACAGACTGTCTTATCAGAAACAAAAGACTGTCGGTGGAGATAATTTCGGCAATACAGTTCAGGACCTGGGGGCCAAATCCACTATCAAACGAATCCTTTTGAAACTAATCGCGCACTCAAATTACGAGATAAATAAATACTTCAGCATCCCGACGTTTCGACCGAGTTGCATCGGTCGTGGTCACGGGTAGACTGGAATGTGAAACACCTGGTACCGCCAATTCAACTTGAACTTGCAAAGTTGTCACTTTGACACAACACTGACGGTATCTAAAAATGTCTTGCTACCTACACTACGCGATTTACATTTGTTGACAACAAGATTCCACGATGCCGATAACTTAAATCCATCCTCCCGGTTGAAATTATTGTGTTAATTGATTTCCACCGCTTCACGTACTATTCTTGAAAAATAGTGTCGATCCGTGGATAGGACTTTTGGGTCGTGGAGCTCGATCCAATGACCAGTACCTCCGTCAAGCAGCTTTTGAATCTTATTTGTTTTTCCTCCTTGGAAAATGTTAACATTATTCGCTTTTAGGTCATCAACCGTAACTGGAACACCGAAACTGATATGAGAGCTAGCGAAACAAAAAGCCCGTTTGAAATTCGCAAACGTTTCATCCGCTTGATTCTCCACATCAATATAAGTAACGTAACATAATTAAAGTAGTATTTTCTTTAGCTTTCGTAGATTTGTTTTGGAATCATGTTTTGCTCATCAATTACAACGTTAAAATTAAATAAAAAGATATAATATTGATATAGAACGAATGATTTTTTTGGTGTTTGTGAACACGAAGCAAGTCAGTAGGAAAATTTTATGTCATCACCGCAAGTGATGAGGATGTGTGAAGCTTGTAGCTAACTTTACAAACGTCAAGAAGTTTGATTCGGCCTATACTTAACAGAAATATACTTTCACGCAAAATCCTTTGAAACAAAATTTTACTTGGGTACGTAACGCGCGCGTTTGCGCGTGTTTTTAGGGTTCCGTACCCAAAGGGTAAAAACGGGACTATTACTAAGACTCCGATGTCCGTCTGTCCGTCTGTCTGTCACCAGGCTGTATCTCATGAACCGTATTAGCTAGAGAGTTGAAATTATCACAGATGATGTATTTCGATTACCGCTATAACAACAAATACTAAAAACCGAATAATAAAAATTTTTAGGGGGGGCTCCTATACAACAAACGTGTTTTTTTTTTTGCCGAGGGGCTCCCATACGTTACGGAACCCTGCGCGAGTCCAACTCGTACTTGGCCGATTTTTATACTCAATCACCCTACAGTTCAGTTTCGTCTCTGATAACTGAATTAGGGTTCAAGACCAGACGTATTCAGTTAGGATTTAATTGCTGGAACTTTGCTAAGCTTTTAAGATTAAAGAGGTTATGGAAGTTCGAGGAAAATCCGCGGGGCTTTGGAAAACTGTGATTGCTCAGGTGACGTAGAGAAGGAGGCTTGATGAACGCGTGCAAACTTAGATAACAAGAGCCGTTTTTACCACAGAAGAGAGAAATATGGAAGAGCGTGTAGTTTTAGACTGAAAGATATCTACCTGCTGTTCTGTGGTCTCTTAATGATCATTCGTTTTAAGAACGCTCATGAAAGGTCTTTACATCGGTCACAGCTGTCTCACTCCCACATTTACAAGTTTTACATAAACATTGAAGTTCTCAAAACAATATGTATCATTTATCAATCATAGCACGTTATAACAGTAATGTATTAAAGAAAATTTGGTTGCCAAAAGATATCCTATTCTTTTCAGCCGTAAGACGTGTGATTCTGGACGAAAACCGGCTTGGATCTATAATCTCTATAATCTGCGCTATATGATCGTAATCATGCGGTGTCAATGAAGTGATCTGTTTACAATGTAGATACATGGTACGGCATCGCTGCATTTGTTGATACTTACCACCACTCGGGAATTCATCGCTCGTCAGTTCTCTGTGCTATGTGCCCTGCCTAGTGTCATATCATTTTGCCAATCTGCTTGGCTACGTAATTTGCTTACTACTTTTGGTTCTCATTATAAAAACTAGCGAAACTTTAAGCAAAATTGTATACTTTGTAAAACGGGAACTTTATACAGGGTCATAGGTGTTAAACGCAAAACCTTTGAAGGGCGGATCTAGTACATCTAGACAAACAAATTTGTACTACGATTTTTAAAAATTCGCAAAAAAAAGTCTCTTCATTCATTTTGCAGCGCGTTGACGAACTTTTTGTTTGAAAAAGCTGATTTATTTTTCGTGTTTTTCCAAAAGTCCTAGAACAAAAGTTGTTTGTCGCCCTTAAAAGGTTTTGCGTTTAATACCTATGACCCTGTATACGTGACTCACGTAATTTATTAATCGTAACAAACCTTCGAGCAAATATCTATACTAGTGATCGTAGTAAAAAAATGTCCGAGCGCCGTCATACACACCGACTTAGATATTTACAAATTTAATATGTAATTCACAATGGCGAAATATGTAATATACTAATCGCGCACTCAGACGAAATAAAATAATTGTTTTTCGCAAAAAATGGCAAAACCAACTTCCATCGTGTTCTTACAAAATTCGAACATTTCGCTCGCATTGTTTACATTATTGTTGATTTATAAAAACGGCTCAGCCGATTTCTTTAAAATTTTAATGGGACGACATCGAAAGTGTATATAATATAGAAAAGAATTTTTTGATTCGGTTCACAATTGGCGAAATTATCGATGTTCATCGTGTACAAAATTGGGATATTTCGCTCGAAATGCTTACATTAATGTTGTTTTTTTTTTCAAAAACAGCTCAGTTGATTTCTTTAAAAATTAAATAGGACCACCTCGGGATTATACCCTTTTGAACTAAGAAAATTTTTTTCGATTCGGTTCACAATTGGCGAAATTATCGATGAACATACACAAAAAAACCGGCCAAGTGCGAGTCGGACTCGCGCACCGAGGGTTCCGTACAAACCTGCAAGGTTTACAAAGTTCGTTCATTACGACAAAAAAAGTAATAAGTTTATATTTATTAAAAAATATATATTTTGTAATGTAACTAAAAATTTAAGGTTTTCGGAATTTTTCCTTTATGTGTGCTATAAAACGTTGCTTCATGCCAAATTTCAAGATTCTAGGTCGACTGGAAGTACCCTTTAGGTTTTGATTCCCTTGCGAGTACTTGCAAGTGTCGAAAATTTGCGGCATAAACGGCTGTATCTTTTGATTGCGTTGGCTTAGAAGTTTTATTTTTTCACAGCTTCAAGGGACACTAGACCTGAGTAATTGATATAAATTTCAGCTTCATACCTCCACGCGTTCCTGAGAAAAAGGGTCTTGACAGACGGACAGACGGACAACAAAGTGATCCTATAAGGGTTCCGTTTTTTCCTTTTGAGGTACGGAACCCTAAAAATGCATAGACACGAACATAGAACCTCCTCCTTTTTGGAAGTCAGTTAAAAATAAAGACAGAATGTTGTGAACCGGCCGGCAAAATTACGCCTCGCCATGTACAGACACAATCACACACACATACACGTACAACGAAACTACGCCTTGGTTTTTCAGTCGAACTATGGCGACGCGACATCGACGCACTTAACACATGTATAAAAACCGGCCTTACTTGTCTGATCACGTCTTTCTGTCTTGATTTTTTATTTGGTCTGAGATCGCGCAATAAAACGAGATTTGTGTTCATTAAATACCTCTTTTGGCACTTCTATGAATCTTCGAAAAACGGTAGTAAATCAGGCGTCGGTCGTGGTCCACCTGCTTAGTAAATCGCTGTGAGATCCAAACCGCTCGCAGTGAGAACGTCCCTTTAGTTAGTAAGATGTGAGTTTGTTTACCATGAACTACATAATTAATAATAAATAATATGTACCTATTTAACGTTTACAGATTCGAACGAAGCTTAGGATTCAATATTTGTATTTTGGATGGATTTCCTTTGATTTGAGAATCAGTTGGAAGGAATTTGAATAGATTGAAATAGTAGTAGTAATTCTAACGTTACCTTCAATATATATATTAGAAGCTTTTCTTTTGGTTAGGTCTGACAGTCATAGATATGCCAAACTTACAACCTCTAGACACAAGAATAAATTGAAGAATATAAGAAGCAGAACCCAAGTGCACAGTAGTAATGTATTTAGTATGGGTATACAAATATATAATAAAATTCCAGAATACGTTAAAAATGCTAGCTCTTTCTTTGTGTTCAAGCGTAAATTAAAGAAACTTCTGTTAGAAAAGGCTTATTATTCCATTCAAGATTTTTTGGATGATAAAACCATTTAAGATGACCTTGAAAATGACATTATTGTTAGACTTAAGTAAATAGTATTTATTATCATCGATTTTAAAATTTGTACATTCTATATTGACATTGTATATTGATAATTTTGCAATATATAATTGAATGTTTTAATGAGTATTAAAAAGTTTATAATTTCTAAGAAGCAATAATATTGTATTTTGCATGCTCGATCAGAGTTGGATGTAGTGATACTAGATATAAGTAGTTTTAAGACCAGTACCATGTACCTACCCTATATTCTTGCAAATAAAAATATGAATATGAATATAACTCTCAGAACATATTGGATGCAGCCAGCATAAGTACTAGTGATTAGTTTGAAAATCAAAATCAATATAAAACATCAAAAGGGAAGTATATAGGTATACAATCACTACATAGTATAAAACAAAGTCGCTTCCCGCTGTCTGTCCCCATGTATGCTTATATCTTTAATATAAAAAAACTACGCAACAGATTTAAATGAAACGGAATACACAGACAGACACACAGAAATAGCGACTTTGCTTTATAATATGTAGTGACTAGCGACCCGCCCCGGCTTCGCACAGGTGTGTTATACATATAAACCTTCCTCTTGAATCACTCTATCCATTAAAAAGAACTGCATCAAAATCCATTGCGTAGTTTTAAAGATTTAAGCATACAGACAAACAAACAGACAAAAAGCGACTTTATTTTATACTATGTAGTGATGATGCAGGAAGAGTAGGTAAGAACAGAGGACTTCAGGCTAGGCTTATTAACTTTCAAATAATCTTTCCCATTTGTAATAACAGAGATATGTTATTTTGGGTCGTCTATTTTCTAAGGTTCCGACTATTTTAGTAGCGAAATTCCGTTATTTTTTTACAAGAATGAAATGTAACAGATGTTGGTAATGAACACATTTGTTGTCGTCATCTTTTCAGCCATAGGACGTCCACTGCTGGTTATAGGCCTCTCTAGTAAGTCTCCAATATATCCCACTAAGGCCATTTTCTGACTTGTCGGTGCGGGAGCGGTGCGGATTCGTTTCGCTCGGTATACACGGTACCGAAAGCTTGCCGAGCGCCTATGTTTTAATGCGCGTCTTCTGATTGGCGCGGTGTGTGCGGGAGCGGGGAGGGATCGTTTCGTTTTACCGCGACTCGGGATGCGTGTCCAGGCGCCGCTCGACATTTACCGCGCGAGGTCGTGCAAACAAGATGGCGGAGCGAGATATTCACGTCGTTTTAGTACTAGAAATTGAAATTTTGATTGAATTGAATTCTATACATCAATAAAAAAAATTCGTTATCTTGGGAAAGTTCTTTAGCCGCAACAAAAAATCGGCAATTAATATTATTTTCGATATAAGGATGACGCCAATAACGTTTTATTTTTTTACGTAGGCGATAAACATAATAACACGCCAAAATATCGTCATCACTAGAAGACGACATCTTCGGCACTGCAGAATTTTATACCGAGAATATACCGATAGGTGAGTAGGTGAAGGCAACGCGGTATCGTTTCGGTACAGACCTTACAGATCCCGCACCGCTCCCACACCGACAAGTCAGAAAACGGCCTTAAAGGCGGGTTGCATCCAGCGCAATAATGTGGTATTAATGATCTTATCCTTTCACCTTGTACTATTTGCACAAACGGTGGACGTCCTACGCTGTGCTTACCCGTACGTGATTATCACTTGACGACTTTTCGACCCCATCGCTTATCATTACTAGTAAATAAATAGACACAAACATTATAACTTAAGTCCTTTCAATATTTTTAAGCTATTTGCACAAAATGAAAGTTCATAGATATGTATCAATATACTTAAAGTTCTGCGTTCTGCTTTCATTTATTGAGCTGGCCACAAAAGAACGAGTTTTATTATCCAACTCAAAGTTAAATGGCCTTTTTAGGGTTCCGTACCCAAAGGGTAAAAACGGGACCCTATTACTAAGACTTCGATGTCCGTCTGTCTGTCACCGGGCTGTATCTCATGAACCGTGATAGCTAGGCAGCTGAAGCTGCCTGAGCTAGGGCTAAGCTTTTCACAGATGATGTATTTCTGTTGCCGCTATAACAACAAATACTAAAAACAGAATAAAATAAATATTTAAGGGGGGCTCCCATACAACAAACGTAATTTTTTTGCCATTTTTTGCTCCATATAAAAACGGCAACAGGTAGACGCTTGAAATGGGGCTAAGGGGGTTTCCATAGTGTACGGAATCCTTCGTACGCGAGTCCAACTCGCATTTGGCAAATTATTTATTTCTCGATTTCTACAGCTATGAAACTATGACCAAAACTAAAAAAATTAAATTCAGAGTCACAGTTTTAAAATAATTTTATAAATACATACACACGAACATAGAACCTCCTCCATTTTACCTTACTCACCTCCGGTTAGAAATGATGAAGATATAGCCCGCTTTCCGCGTGACGTTACGTCTTGCTACACGCATTTTCGCAGAACTAACGTCGCAAGCCCTCACTCTTGGACTTTGCTGCACTTAGGCCTAATTTCACTTTACCATGTTAAATATTGAACGCCTTGTTGTACGGATTATTGATAACAGCATTTAAGTCAGTCAGGTTATTTATCCACAAATCGATAAACATTTAGACAAAAAAAAATGGAATGTTCACTTTCACTTTTCTCATAAAATGCACTCAATTTTTCAAACGGGAATACATATCTAACACAACACCGGAAGGCAGGACCGGAACATAAACCTGCTTTGAATAAAAAGGTAACTTTAACAATAGACCTTCCAAAGCCTCTTGGTTGATCCTCTGATCAGCGCTTCGAGCTAGCATCCTATCAAAACCTTTACTACATAACTACTCGTACATACTGGGATGCAGAAGTGTTTGTTTGTTGTTTCGCGATTGTTATTTAAAGGGTGTTTCTACACGACACGATTCGCTTAGAATTAGAATTAGAAATTCTATTTGCATCTCCAAGTAACCTTAAAATCGGCCAAGTGCGAGTCGGACTCGCGCACGAAGGGTTCCGTACCGTATGATAGCTCCATTCTTCTTTCTGTTATTACTCGTAATTTCGAGCAAAAAATTCCTAAAAATCACGTTTGTTGTATGGGAGCCCCCCTTAAATATTTACTTTATTCTGTTTTTAGTATTTGTTGTTATAGCGGCAACAGAAATACATCATCTGTGAAAATTTCAGCTGCCTAGCTATCATGGTTCATGAGATACAGCCCGGTGACATACAGACAGACGGACAGACGGACATCAAAGTCTTAGTAATAGGGTCCCGTTTTTACCCTTTGGGTACGGAACCCTAAAAATTGTCATACACAAATATGAGTATTTGTTAAAACTAGGTAGACTTGAGGACCCTGTGTGTGTATAGAGTGTCGCAAATTGTACATATTACCTAAGTACTTAATTTAAAAGGTACCTATCCAATATTATATAACATTTTTAATTAGAAACTTAATGTTGTCTTTGTATCGGTATGACCGCGATATCACTGGGTTTTTTCATCTAAAAAATCTTGTAAGCTATGGTGACATTTTCTCAAAAGAAACTGTGTTGCTTTGGTTTTGAATGCTGTGTTGTTTGTTTCGTCTCTTAAAACTTTTGGCATAGTCATTTTCGTGGCTAGATTTATGTTTTGCTTGCAATAATTATTTATGTAAAAACTGTAGCGCTTGATATCAACCTTGTGTAGGTGTACAAGAAAAGGTCAGAGCTAAACTAAAAACAATTAAACCGCCGGCTTTCTTGTTCCTAAGAAATAGGTATACTTAATAAGAAGCTTTTCATAGTCAGAGTGAATAGAAATGATCCAAGTCTGCGTTCTTCAACTTCAACCAAAAAATCGCTTACCATCAGGCAAGGTGATAGACAAGCGCGAACTTATTCGCGATAAAAATTAATCAGCCAAGTGCAAGTCGGACTCGCGCACGAAGGGTTCCGTACCGTGTGGAAGCCCCATAATATATTTTATTTTAATTCAATTATTTATTTTTAAAGTAAATATACAATTCAATATTCTCTGAATACTTCAAGAGTCTGTTATCGTTATTAAAATCGGGCGAAAAACAGCTGAAAATTCAGGTTTTTCGTATGAGAGCCGCCCTTTATTAACAGAAGTAAATCTGTGAAAATTTCAATCTCTAGCTATCACGGTTCATGAGATACAGCCTGGTGATAGACAGACGGACGGACAGCGGAGTCTTAGTAATAGGGTACCGTTTTTACCCTTTGGGTACGGAACCCTAAAAAATGATTGTCTGTAAAGTCTGTTTACGGACAATAATTTTACGTGATAACGTCAAAACTAGGCCAGTCGCATCTCGCTTGCACGCTAGTCTCAGGCGTGTACATCGTTGTCTCAGGTTGCATGACGCTACTATTGCTTTGTTATCAGCATCGACATCATCATCTTCATCGCTATCTATTATACCATCCAAGCCACCGGAGCAGTTATGCCAGCGGCCCAGATCTACGCTACGTTGTTTTAAAGAGCTGGGCTGGCTAGGGTAGACGCTGGAGGGGAAAACAAAAATACTCCATAACAATAAGAATCCTTGTCCCAGGCCATCGACTTTGCATTTTTGTTTGTTATAAAAGCGAAACGAGACAATGAGTCATGCTTTTTCAGCGTGCAGCCGGTGTTCAACGATTTATAAGACGTTATCCCGTCAAAAAGACTCCAGGTCATTCGACCCGAGCTACTCTACAATTCAAAAGACTCACAGAGTTGTAGGAAATAGGATATTTTATTCGTTTTTCGTCACGTGCCAACTGTCCCCGCGGCAAGGCCATCTCGTCCATATTTCATTCGCACCGAGCCTGCCTAATAATGTCTCTAAGGAGCTTTCTGTCAAACAACTCTATAGTGTGCCACTTCTGGGGCCGCTTTGTCATATTTGAGCTTGAGAAATACTCTGTTTAGTGTATTTTTTATTTCAACTCTGTAGGATATCGCGCATTGTAACTTAAGTACCTATAGTTGATTTATTCCGTAAGAAGTTGTTCTTTTATTTCTGGTTTTAGAATGTCAGGTTACGGTCATTTTTACTCGTAATACTAACTTATAAACCTGTGAGTACGATCAGACTATTGCAATTTGAAACTCAACCATATCTTAAATTACACTATTGTTTTTCCTCTTATCAGTTATTTTATAAAGTCTGAATCTTTTTAATTTTTTAAATAGACCTAGCCTTACAATGGAAATAGTTATCAGATTTGAAATTGAATTGAATTGAAAAGATTTATAAATCGTAAATGGATTAGCTAGATAAAGAGACAGTAGATCTACAGTGTTATCCCTAATTAATTAACATCCTTTTAGGGGCTTATTATGTACTTACATCAAAACAAACAACTTTTGATCTGCGTCAAAACTCAACAAAAAAATGTAATTCCATAAAAAATATCGCTCACCCGCGACAAAATGTACGGAACAGTTTTTTTTTTTAAATTTTTAACTAAAGTCGCTGAACAAAAGTTGTTGGCTTTGATGTACAGAAAAAGCCCCTAAAAGGGTGCTAATTGATTAAGAATAGCCCCGTATAGGACATAACAGATTACCATTTCCAGCATTTTTTAAAACAAAACCCATGTCCAACATTGGAAGACCTACAATAAAACTGATAAATGGCGATAGTGATGACTTAACCTTCAAATTCCCATCAACAATTCTGGAAAATTTTCCCCCAAGTACTCGGATTTCATTAAAGTCGAGTGCGGGCTAAATTCAGCTTCAAGATATTATAGATAAGATACCGCTGACTCAATTAATATATTAGTAAATTAATATATCTAATAGATAACAGTTCAATATGGACCATGTTATCGGGGTTCGAGTGGTGGATACGAGTATGAGTGCAGGGGCTTTATTTTTTACTTTCATCGGCTGAGAACGTATACGGAATTTTACGGACGACTTGACTTTTTTAAATTAACTTATCATTTTAGGATTTCTTCTTTTGCAGTTTACCGCAATAGCTGTGTCCGGTACTAAAGTGTAGAGTGAAAAGGATAATTTTCATTTGAAAGAATTATCACTATTTCCCATTTCACAGTTTACTGTTTCATTTAAAATAGCAGTGCCCAGTACTAAAGTGTAGCGTGAAAAGGATAATTTTAATTAAATGACTAATTGATTAGGGAATTACTCGTATGTTAGATAAAACTTAAATTAAAAATTTAAAAAACCCCCGACACAAAAACCTACCTAAAAAAAGTACAAAATATAGGGCACATTTGTAGAATTTTGGTTTTTCCATCCCCACTTTAACCCACCATAACTTTTAAACGGCTCAATCGATTTTTATAAAACATAGCTAAAAACACTCTCGACTAAGTCTCCTTTCATCCAAAAAAAACTCAACTGAAATCGGTTTAGTGGTTCGGGCGCTATGAAGCCACTGTCTGTGGCATCATAGCGCCCGACACAGAGACAGACACACAGACAGACACACAAACAAACAGACACGTCAAACTTATAACACCCCTCTTTTGCGTCGGGGGTTAATAATTAGAAATAATTGTCAATTTCACGCAACACTTTTTTTACAGGACAAATGCCCACTGCAAGTTGGCAGCGTGCCCAGCATGCTGGCAGCATTGCCGCGCGGAATGGCAATGCCTTACTACATACATAGGCAACACTTTAGTACTGGACACGGCTATTTTAAAAGAAACTTTGAACTGCAATAGAGAAAATCGTAAAATGGAACGCTAATTAAAAAAAAAAAGTAAAGTCGTCACGTAAAGTGCCACTGTCTCCCTCACTCCTGCGCGGTGCGAATCGCTTTGAATATGTACATGTAGGTATTGTGATTAAGAAGCAAATTCTTAAGCCACTGTTGGTGTCTAAAATTATAGTGCACTAATCAATGCCACTGTTGGTGTCTAAAATTATAATGCAATTGTCCTTGCGTAATTGTGTATGCACCTAAGTTAAGTATGTAATATTGTAATTGTAACTTAAGTTTGTACTTGCTGAACCCTCAATACGGGGTATATTTGCCATATATTTAGTTAATCTAGTTTTTAACTGAATTGTGTATATATTTGCAATAAATGAATAAATATAAGTTCCGTATACGTTCCTAGCCGTACGAAATTAAAAAATAATGTCCCAGGCTAAAAGTGGTATTCCAGATTGGTATCAAATATAGAGCGAAATTCACTTTAATCTATTTAATTACTTTGATACGGGCTTCCATAAACGTTGAACTTTAGGGTATCTACTATAGATAGTAGATAAATATATGCCCTTATAGTCTGGCCGAATTTTTATTCGATTTTTATCAACAACTGTATGTACGACCATCTTGCTATTTTTTTTATTAGTCAAATAAATAGATAACTCGTCTCGATCTTGTTTGTTCACTCTATCCTTACTATATAATATTATAATATTAATATTTATTTATTTATTTATTTATATTAATATTATAAATGCGAAAGTAACTCTGTCTGTCTGTCTGTCTGTCGCGCTTTCACGCTAAAACTACTGAACCGATTTGAATGAAATTTGGTACACAGATAGTCTAGAGCCTGAGAAAGGACATAGGCTACTTTTTGATTCGAAAAAATAGTTTTAAAGGGTTGAAAAGGGGGGATGAAAATGCATTGGCTAGAATCTTAGAAGAAAAAACTTATATTCTACCATGACAAATGGTAATTTGCATCTTGACTTTCCAAATTACATTCTCTATGCCCAATGCCAATTCAAGGCTGCTCAAGTTGCAAATGTCAAAGTCATTCAACCTTTTCCTGTAAACTTTAGAGAAGGTTACATGTATTTTTTCAGTTTAATTACGTAGTTTTCATTCTAATCGGTATGCCTACAAAACGCAAATCGAATCTAGCGCGTAGTTCTAGCGGAGCTCGCGTAAAGAAAATTGCTAGAAGCCAAGAGTCTGAAGAGCACACTTTAACGCGTTTGACATTAGATGCCGAGCGCCACGCATCTCAAAGAGCTGCTGAGACTCAAGAGCAAAAAGCAAAGAGCGTCGAATTTTAGATGCTGAGCGTCACGCTGCTCAGAGAGCTGCTGAGACTGAAGTTGAAAGCCAAGCGCGGCGACTTTTAGATGCTGAGCATCACGCAGCGCAAAGAACTGCTGAGACTCAAGAGCAAAAAACCAAGCGCCTCGAATTTTAGATGCTGAGCGTCACGCAGCTCAGAGAGATGCTGAGACTTAAGGAGAAAGTCAAGCGCGGCGACTTTTAGATGCCGAGCATCACGCAGCGCAAAGAACTGCTGAGACTCAAGAGCAAAACCTAGCGCGTCGAATTTTAGATACTAAGCGTTAGACGTTAAGCAAAAAATTGCATGGTTCCTGTAGGACAGGACAAAAACTCTCGAAAGCAAAACTGTCGCCACTATCACAAAGACGCTAAGTGATTAATTCCTCTATGACGCTAATATGGATTAATGAAACGTCACAGCGAAACGTAATTAGATGACAGGTGACATTGTCTGCAGACATTTATAAATCACAGGTAGCATGGCAAGGGGACAAATAGTTTTTCCACCATTATATCCCCTTGAAGAGGAAATATAGTATGGATTGAAAATGACAACTGACATTAAAATTAGATAAAATGTTTTTTTCCCTCTGCATGCCACATGTTACTATGACGTTTAATACCAGGCCGTCATTTTGTCTGACATTAAAAATATTTTTAAATCTACTATCATTAGAGGTTTAAAATGTTTCTTTATGGTACAGAATCAATCATCATACCTACTTTAATATTATCAATCCGAAAAGTTTGTAGGTTTGTTTCTCTTTGACGCAGCAACGGAGCAAACGATTAACTTGATTTTTGGTATGGATACCAATGGTTTAAAAGACAGAAAGTGATAATAGGATACTTTTTTATCCCGAGAAAATTCGTGATTCCCATGGGATAGGACAATAACTGTTTCTCAGCAATGGAGCAACGGATTGACTTGATTTTTGGGGTGGGCATAGTTTGGAAGACGGAAAGTGACATAGGATACTTTTCATTCCGAAAAAATTGCGGTTCCCGTAGGATAAGACAATAACTTTTTCTCAGCAACGGATTACCTTGGCTTAGTGCATGAATATAGTTTGAAAGACGAAAAGTGACATAGGCCACTTTTTATCCCAAACACTTTAAGAGTCCCCGTAGGATAGGATAAAAACTAAGCGAGCGGGCCGCGGTAGCAGCCGTCTAAGCGCCAGAAATAACCTGTCATTTCAAGTATAGGACGTTCCTACATTTTTCGCACTCCTTCGCGGCACTCAACAGCGCTAGCCCAGACTCGGGCTCCATAACGGAGCTTGCGCTCCCGCAATAATGACGGAGTGTTTCGGAGCACAAAACACATCGTCATCCACCACTCGGGACTAACCAGCACTGAGCGTCGGACAGCATTCCAACGCCCTGGTCCCAGTGCAACGAGTCAGTCATAGTAGCCCAGCGCCTGCCTTTTCAACTGCAGAGGGCAGTGAGAACGGCCATCGCGATACCGACACTTCTCTTCCCCTGCAGCCCCACTGCGTCTGCCAACAGGTTGACGGCCTAGCGGAAGGTAGGGTAGGTGGCGGCACCCACACAACCAGTTCCATCCCACCGCAGCCCCTAATCCTCGGCTGCAGCGTCGCAAGAGCGGCACTGCAGCCCGCCTCAGAAGCAACACTCTTCATAAGGCAGGCAACCTACCGGCCATCCTCTCAGCTGCTTTAGTTAAAAGCGGCTGAACAACGAGTGCCGGCCTCTAAGCTGCCTTGGGGAAAGACCCAAAGAAGAGGGAGACTTCGAGCGCCGCCTTTTCAGCTGCCTTAGACCTCCCCCGCCACGACAAGGCGGGAATACACAGGGGGGTTGTATATACACTCCAACCGTAACTTAACCAACAAAAGCATACTTCTAAGGTATTCTGATGTTTGTCGCTTAGGTTAGGTTTCGCAGCCGACATAAACATTAGCCAAAATCAAAATATAACGCGGGCGAAGCCGCGGGTAAAAGCTAGTAATTATATAAAGAGCTATATGCTTGCCCCGTACTTACTAAACTACAAAATCTGTTTAAGATAATCATGAACTAATAGGGCTAAACCGAAATGAAACAAGAAAAAAAAACCTTTTTTTTTGAAACCAGCTTTTACTAAACAAGTACTCGCCAAGGCGAAATGAAACGATCCGAAACTAGATAGGGTTGCGTCGTTTCATAACAGAGTTCCAATGATCACCATCTAGTTCCATCATCAGACCCTGATTACCATTGAAAGACAAACTACTCGCCAAGACCATTGATATGAACCCAAACTTGATGAGATTGTGTCGTTAAGTTCCTTTGGCCACCTTTGCCTTCTTAATATTGCATTGTCACGCGATTTACACATGTATGCAAAATTTCAGCTCAATCGGTAACCGGGACGTGGATCAAATTTAACTTGTCCTAATAAATGTCTATTGTCTGTTTTTGTAGCTAAAATACGTATAGGTCGAATCATACAAGTCGGCGGATGTGTTAGCTACAAAGCTGCGCAATATCTTATCCAGACTGAAGCTCACATAAAGCTGCGCGTTGATCGGATATTGCGCAGCTTTTAGCTAACTTCACATCCGCTGACTTGTATGATTCGGCCTATACTTACAGTAATTTATGTAGGTCTTAAAAAATCGAAATATAATGATAAACGTCTTTGCTGTTTTTCACTGTTTTGTTAACGTTCCATCCATCAGCCATAAGATGTCTACTGCTGGACATAGGCTTACCCGCAGGTCATAGAGCAAACCTTGTTCCATGATCTGTTGGCTTCCCTATGGATGTTCAATAAGACCGGTTGGAAGCGGTTTGCATCCACCGGGTTACTGCGGTCTTAAATACCTAGATTTTATATCAGTCATGTTTGAAATTACACTATGAAATTATTTTAACAATTAATAATAAATTGAAAATAATTTGTATTAACATAACATTAAAATCGCACATACTGTAGAAGAAAATCACATTTAAAAACCACTTTTACCACAATCACTGAATGTGAATGTGTGTGAAACAAAGGAACAAGAAATGTTCACACTCAAATAATACATTTTCCTTTCTACTTACCGAATAATGTTCATAAAACAAAGAACACTCCAAGTAAAATTAAATTCCTCAAATAGGTATGAATATGATGCTGAAAATTGAAATTTCTTGTACCATCTTTTCAGATTGTCTACATACCGAAGAAAACGAGTTTTCGACGCAATGGGACTGCGGCCTGTCCACCAAATCGAGGCGAAGAGGAACTAAGCGAGAAAGCAGAATGAAACGGGTCTATAATCTATAACTATAAAGTTAATTACGTAGCAGCTTATAATGAGCTTTTGATGTCATCTCGCTGTGATTATAGTTCGGCCGTTCAGAGAATGCGTTCCTGACACGTCATCTTGAAAAAATGTTTTTGGCCGAGATCTCGGAAACTATGTACTTAAGGGCAAAAAACATTAAGATCATTGTTGTAAAAAAAAAAAAATTCGCATCTTTTGTTGCCAGTAAACTTTTTTGTAAAACTTACCGTTTACGATTTATGGCCCATATAATGAAATTTCATTAAATGGACCTTAAAACATTAACGCAAACCGGAACGCATTCTCTAAACGGCCGAACTATAGTGGGCCACACTGAAAGTTTTTAGAATCTCATTAATAGAACGAAGTAGAACCTATCTGGCCTATTCATTATCTTGTATACTATATTACTTATCAATCTGTACGTCGTTGTATTCGATTGCACCTCTATAGGGCCAGCCGGCCTACTCTACTTTAAGGGTTTTTTTTTTAAATGCTTTGATCTAGCCCATTTAACAAACTTTCAGTGTTACCATCGTAGGAATATCATCTTACAAATCGGCATTACCTTAGGCCATTTCGACTTTCTTTCATTATTCTAACATTCTGAGGGCGAAACTTAGGTATGTAGATGTGCTGAGATGTGGAGAGTTTTGCTACCAACAAGCCCATTGTAAAGATCAGCGGCCGTAGGACGTTGGCTGCTGAACATAGGCCTCCTCTATGGATTTCCAGTAAGCCTGGTTAGAAGCGGCCTACATCCAGCGCGTACCTGCGGTCTTAATTAAGTATGTCGTCGGTCCACCCAGTCGGTGTACGTCCTAAGCTGCACTTGCCGGTGCGTGGTCTCCATTCGAGAACTTTACTGCCCCATCGGCCATCAGTTTTCCGAACTATTTGCCCTGCCCACTGCCACTTACCAATCCGCTGAGCTATGTCGGTCACTTTGGTTTGTCTGCGGATCTCCTCATTGATGCCTAATTAAATTTAGCTTTCCTAAGGACGAATCACATAATTAGTGGCGGTCTAGTGGTCCTGCCCTAGTACTGTAGCACTCACCTATCATTTTTCAGGTCGTGGGTTCAAATCTTGGTCCCGTGCCAATGAGTTGTTTGGAGCTTGTGTAACAGAATTTCACACTACAATTCACTTTTCGGTGAAGGAAAACACCTTGAGGTAACCTGCATAGGTACGTCCTTAGAAGGAATTCGATGGTATATGTGAATCTACCAACCCGCACTGGTCCACCGTGGCGGATGTAATACAATCACCCTTCGAGGGTAGGCCTTCGTTCGTCGTAATTATTTTTCGCAAAAAATGGCAAAACCGCCTTCCATCGTGTACAAAATTCGAATATTTCGCTAGAATTGTAAACATTTTTGTTGATTTTTCAAAAACGGCTCAGCCGATTTCTGTGAAATTTTAAACAGAACCATTTCGGGAGTATACAATTGCGAACTAAAAAAGAATTTTTCGTTTCTGTTCACAATTGGCGAAATTAAAAAACATACACAAAAAAAAGTACCTACATACAGAAGAACACAGAACCTCCTCCTTTTTGGAATCCGCTTAAAAGGCTAGAACAGTTAGAAAAAATAATACTCTGATAAAATCACGAGTGTGTTTCTCGTCAAGCAAATATGGAATTTATACAAATCAAGGTTACGACTACAACCCTTTGCCCGTCGTCGTACATCCTTGCTCCGCTTCGCTTTGGCGTTGTCCAGACCTGAGAGACGCAAAGCTCATATCGCGCTAAAACGTAAAATTAGAAGAAATGTAATTCAAAATTTATGAAAACGTTATGAGATAATGGTAAGTAATATAAGATGGTGAGTAAGAATTTCTATTTTTTTCCTACTTTGGATTGATAATTTGACGAGTGAGACTTTTAGTAACTAAAATGTCGTTGATTATTTTGATATGACCTTTCATTGTTAGAACCGACATAATATTAGTTTTTAGCCGACTTTGAAAATTGAGGAGGTCCTATGTTCGTCTGTGTGTATTTTTTTTGTGTGTCCAGCGATAATTCCACTAATTGTGAACCGAATCGAAATATTATTTTTTAGTTCGAAAGAGTATACTCCCGAGGTAGTCCCATTTAAATTTTACAGAACTCGGCAGAGCCGTTTTTGAAAAATTAACAATAATGTAAACAATTCGAATTTTGTACACGATGGAAGGCGGTTTTCGCGATTTAAAAAAAAAAAATTTTAATAAATGACAACGGTCGACGATATTGTTATAATCGGAGATCCAACATGGACGAAATTGGCACAGGACCTAAACGAGAGTGACGTACATAATTGATTTTCGCAAAAAATGGTATCGGTTATACGCCAACCGTGTACATGTACAGAATTCGAATAGTTCGCACGGATCGATGTAGTAATTTTTACATTATTGTTGATTTATCAAAAATGGCTCAGCACATTGCGATAATTTCTCGTCACACGCCTTGGCGTTGCTGTTGGTGTGATAGAATAGAATAGAATAGAAAACACTTTATTGCACACAGTAAAAAAAATAAGACAACAGTAATACATGAAAAACTTATTAGTGTAGCTCAAGGTGATAAGTAATGAAATTAAATAAATAAATAATATTTAAACGAGACCACTTTAAAGAAATAAGTTTTGAAATCGAACTACTTTGTTAAGCGTAAAAACGTTATTCGTATTAACATAAAAAATATATATGTACGCGTCGACTTTATAATCTCCTCCGTTTCGTGGGTTAAATAATTATTTTTCGCAAAAAATAATAAAACCGCTATCGTGTACAAAGTCGAATATTTCGCTCGAATCGTTTACATTTTTGTTGATTTATCCAAAACGGCTTAGCCAATTTCTGTAAAGCCATACTCATATTCATATTGGGACCACCTCGGGAGTATGCCCATACTCCCGAGGTGGTCCCAATTTACCGAATAGAAAAAATCTTATTTAGTTCGAAAACCCTTTCGAACTAAATAAGATTTTTTCTATTCGGTTCACAATTGGCGAAATGATCGATGTACATACACAAAAAATAATCGGCCAATTACGAGTCGGACTCGCGCACGGACGGTTCCGTACTGTATGGGAGCCCCCCATAAATATTTATTTTATTTTAATTTTATTATTTACTATTGAAGTGAATACCTACCCGTTACCATTATTAATATAGAGCGAAAAACGTCTAAAAACTCAGGTTTGTTGTATGGGAGCCCCCCTTAAATATTTATTTTATTTTGTTTTTAGTAATTGTTGTTATAGCGGCAACAGAAATACATCTGTGAAAATTTCAGCTGCCTAGCTATCATGCTTCATGAGATACAGCCCGGTGACAGACAGACAGACAGACGGACATCGAAGTCTTAGTAATAGGGTTCCGTTTTTCCTTTGGGTACGGAACCCTAAAAACATACTGACGAACATTTCAATGTTCTATGTGTATGGTATATTTTTTTAGGCGGTTCTCCTCCTCCTTTTTGGAAATCGGTTAAAAAAATGATTAGCAGTGCGCAGGTACTGACTGAAAATGGTGCAGTATTTCTTTTTGTCACACTTCTCATAGTCACTTTCGTGGCTTATTTTATATTTTGGTGATAAACATTTTTTTTTGTAATTAAAAGCTGTAGCTCTTGATATCCTAATTGAGTTCGTATTTAAATTTAAAAAAAAAGTTGGACTAATCGTTTGAAATAATACTATAGGTAACATTGGCCACGCAGGTGTGCCTGACAGTCAAAGAAAAGTAGATACCTAGTGATGATGACTACAAACAACTGCCACAAAAACCCTCTTACCTCAATCAAGTTACTTTTCCTTTTCCTTTCAAAAACATTCTCAAACGCAAGCATATTCATTCTCATCAGAGATTTCCTAAACAAAGAAAATTCTTTCCGTAACATAATAACCCAACCTTATCTACCATCGCCCCCATCCGCCATCAATCTCTCATGCCGTGATTTGAGCCGTAATAATAACACCCAGTCTTAATCCTCCTTAAATTAACTGCTGTAGGGCTGGGAACTGCTTAGCATTTGCAATAGCTCTGCTATCATTAACACTTCATACAATAAAATCAATTTAGCTGTAAGTCAGGTCGTATAGACCGGGTATCTAGCCCAGTCAGATCATATAGATCGGGTATTTAAACCAGGTGTCAGAGTTCTTAAGCCGCCTCTGATATAGCTGAACGGTTAAAACGACCAAGAACCATAATTTAACAAATTAGAATTTAGCTGTTATATTCTAAGCGATTCTAAATGTAAACAGTACAAATCTTGGATTAAGCCATTATGATAACAATCTACGATATCACCAAGCCTAAATCCTCCTTTACATATTTTCTGAAAAAAAAATGTGTTTAAAAATTTGCATGACTCAGTTGAAACGTAGGTAAATTTGAACACACACACACACACACAGGATATTGTGCAACTGTATACGTATAAATGTAAATTTTTAATACAATAAAATGTAAATAATGTAAAACCGCAATTTTAAGTTAATTAACATAATATAAATCTTTGATAGGCCTTGAGTTTAGTTTATAAGTGAATTTATTGTTTTTAAGGGCTGTAGATTAAGTAAAGAAAAAAAATTAAAACATTAGCAATATCACTGTTATAACAGTAACTTACCTTACAATCACACTTTTTAACGAAATCAATCACTGTTCGCGTAAAAATAAATTAGCCATTAGCAACTACATGATTCCTCAATTCCTCATCCTCATCATTCCTCATTTTAACTGTAGGATTGCGTTGGATACAAGCCACTTCTAACCGGTCTTATTGGAGATCCATAGGAGAGGCCGAAAAATGAATTGCCGTTTAAAAATGGCTTAGTGAGACTTGATTCATAATAAAACTCAACTTCTGAAAACCAACTGTCGCATTATATATATTTTAAATTGGTTAGCAATCGATCAACCTTTAAAATAAAAATGTAAGTATGTATTAGCAATTTTAAAGTGCAATTAAAACTAAGTTCACCAGATCTGATGATGAGTCGTAATAATAACAGAGTCCAAAGACGTTAAAACCAATTATGTATGTTTACCAAAATAGCAGTTGTGTCCCCTCACTAGAGGTGGTATTAACATCTGAATCACCATCCCTGAAACGTTTAAGTTAATCAATGAGGGATATCGACTGAGCTTTCCGACGGGATATTGTTTGCTGCGGGTAACTGCGGATGGCACCAGGGTCTCTATAAAATCATTAGGCAATAGCTTTAAAAAGACTCTGAAGTCTTGGCTAATCTCAAAGGTATTTTACTCAACCAAAGAATACTTTGAAAATCACAAAGTAATTGCCTTTGGCTTACCTAATTTATAAATTAATAATACCTACTCTTATCTGCCATTTTGCTTAAGATAATTTGATGCATTATGTGATTAACTTTTATTTTTATAAGTGTATTATTGTACGCTCGAAATGGGCAGGCTGTTGGAACTTTTATATGTCATTATAACATCTTATTGTATGTACACAGCAACGCAATAAAGTTTATTTCTATTTCTATTGGAACGGCTGAACGTATTCGTAAACTGTCCCTTGATCGTGTAAAAGCTAGATCAAGCATTGAAAAATCTATACTCATGAGAACGGGAGAGCATTCGACTCTCTGCGAAAGTTAATTCTACTAACGTTTCAAAAATTGGGCTCCAGGGATTTAGCCATTAGGTTTTGTCACGTTATGCCTAGCGCTCTTTTCGGGGGCTTACTTTACTGTGATGTGCAATAGACGTTAAAAACCTGACTCTACTTTTTACAGTTGTTGAGATTGAGGAAATAAATTCTGACTTTCCGTATCATTCTCATTTCTTCAGAGGAACGAAAATCTATCATTCAATTTCTTAATTGTAGTATAAATACTAAGCTGCATTATGAAGGCTTCGAGACACGGTTTAAATAAGCTTTTATATTTGCGATATAGTAGCGCTCGTAGCGTAGTTTGACTAGGTGTTTGTCAGCGATCACCGAAATTAAGGAACGTTCCGCACGGTCAGTATTTGGATGGGTGACCGCGGATGGCATTTTTCAACTGAGCCCTACTATGTCTCGGATGACACGTTAAATTGTAGGTCCCGGTTATTTAACCGTTTAGCCATGTCAGAGGCTTTCAGGAGGCCTAAAAACTCTGACACCAGGGCTAGCCACCTGACCTATACGAACTTACTTTTTTTATTTGCGATATGAAGTCTTGTTGAAGAAAACAACACTTTAAGGGGATGTTTTATATTAGAACGGCTATGTACGGGACCGGACATTACATAAATCGTATGGGACGGGCCCCGTATTTGTACAATAGATAGGCTATGTCGGACAAGTGATCGAAGTATGTTGGAAGTACTCGCCAAGACGAATCAAACGCACTGAAACTCGATAGGGTTGCGTCCTTTCATTAACAGAGTTCCTATGACCACCTACTCGCCAAGACCATTGAAATTAACCCAAACTTTGAAATGAGGTTGTGTCGTTTCATTGCTAAGTTCCTTTGACCACCTTCCAGTTCCATCATCAGATCAGTACCAAGTCATCATAATCATGCATTATCACACGATTTACACATGTATGCAAAACTTCCGCTCAGTCGGTAGCCGGGAAGTGGATCAAATTTAACTTGCAAGATTTGATTACGCACAACGGGGCAGGTGAAACTAAATAAAAGCTTGTAAAACGCTATCTCAATCTTAATTACTGTAAGTTGTCAACTGTGAGGTATTTCGTTTTTAGGGTTCCGTACCCAAAGGGAAAAACAGGACCCTATTACTAAGACTTCGATGTCCGTCTGTCCGTCTGTCTGTCTGTCACCGGGCTGTATCTCATGAACCATGATAGCTAGGCAGCTGAAATTTTCACAGATGATGTATTTTGGTAACCGCTATAACAACAAATACTAAAAACAAAATAAAATAAATAATTAAGGGGGTTCCCATACAACAAACCTGAATTTTAAGACGTTTTTTGCTCTATATTAATAATGGTAACAGAAAGATGCTTGAAATTTTTTACAGAATATTTAGTTTTACATTCACTTCGATAATAAATAATAAAATTAAAATAAAATATATATTTAAGGGGGGCTCCCATACAGTACGGAACCCTCCGTGCGCGAGTCCGACTCGTACTTGGCCGATTATTTCAAGTTGTCTGTAATTCGCAAACTCTCAATGCAGTAGTGGAATGCAGTAGTTGGTAGTGGTGGAAACTACCTGTGCTTGTATTTAAGCAAATAACTAATTAGGCGAATTATGAAATGTCTTATTTAAAAACGGAAGAGACTAAATCTCACAACACAGGACCACCCTAGTGTGAGATTTAGGGTTCCACTCTGGAAGTTTGTAAATTTAATCTAAGAACCTACTAACACTACTTTAAGAATTATCAACATTTACTAACTCCAAACCATGTAACCTATATGAGCAAATAAACGGTATTTATTATTATTATTTTATTATTAGTAGTTTGTTAATAGATGATCGCAAAAGAAAAGGAAGTAGGTAATTACGAACAATTTATCGATCATTTCATGCGATCAGGATTAGGTAAACGACTAGAAGTAGGTGCCGTTTGTTATACTTGAAGTCTGAGGTAGAGGTATGAGGAGCTTCCTCTGAGGTGTTGGTATCACCTCCTCTTTAATCATTACTAACTGTAGTAACACGGTATTACGGTGAGTAACAAAATTAGATCCTGGTTTAAACCGGTACTGTACGGTAACGCTAAGCAGAAGAAGTTATATTAAAATTTATAGGTATACTTATACAGGGTCATAAGTATTAAATGCAAAACCTTTTAAGGGCGGGTCTAGTACTAGACAAACAACTTTAGTACTACGAATATTAAAAATTCGCAAAAAAAATCGTTTCTGCATACATGTTGTTGCGTGTTGGCGAATTTTTTGTATGAAAAAGCTGATTTTTTTCTTCATGATTTTCCAAAAGACCTAGAACAAAAGTTGTTTGTCTAGATGTACTAGACCCGCTCTTAAAAGGTTTTGCGTTTAGGTAATACGTACGACCCTGTATATGACTTGCTCGTCTTCGTATATAAAGATATTGACTAAGTTTAAAATTATCTACTATGACACGTGTATTCAGCCTTGACCGTGTTTAATATTAGGGGTCAACCCACGATGAGATAAGAATGACATTTACGTGTTTACTTTATTGGGATCAAATATTTGCTAAATAAACCACCGTATCAATACCACCAGCAATTAAATAAACAGGTACCCACTAAGTAAGTGTGCTACATCCTAGACTACATCCCTGTTAAACATCAGGTCAAATGAAGTCAAAGTTCAACCTATTACTTATCATTCATTATAATGTATACCTTCACAATGGTATTTTAAGGTACACACACACACACACACTAAGCAAATATTATATGCTAGAAAGACTTGAATAGATTTGACCCAAATAAAAATCGGCCAAGTGCGAGCCGAACTCGCGCATGAAGGGTTCTGTACTGTATCGGAGCCCCCTTAAATATTTATTTTATTTTAATTTAATAATTAATTATTAAGGTTAACATCCAATAAAATGTTCTGTGAATATTTCCAATGTCCTACCTGTTTCCGTTATATTAATAAGCGAAAAACGGCAAAAAATCAGGATTGTTCAGCGGGGTTCCCATAGGAACCCCGCTTAAATATTTATTTATAATGTTTTTAGTATTTGTTGTTATAGCGGCAACAGAAATACAGCATCTGTGAAAATGTCAACTGTCTAGCTATCACGATTAACGAGATACAGCCTGGTGGCAGACAGACAGACAGACGGACGGACAGTGGAGTCTTAGTAATAGTAATAGGGTCCCGTTCTACCCTTTGACTACGGAACCCTAAAAACAGGCAAGTGAAGTTAAACAAATTCGATTAAAACAGTGAAACAGTTAGTCTAGGTACTATAAAATTAGGAAAATAAGTAACTTGTTTTCTTGTAGCTCAAAATGATTTTCTAAGAAAATAACAGATCTGCTGAATGCATAGATATACAAGTAGGTACCTACATCAGATGAAAACATCAGCTCGTCTTGTCATCCTACTAATATTAGATAGATAAATTCTTTATTGTTCACACCAGATAATATAAACAAAGAAAGAACAACTTAAAAAATACTAGTGGCAACAACAGGCGGCCTTATCACTAAAAGCGATTTCTTCCAGGGAACCTTAGTATGGAGAAACGTATTTGAAGATAAAAAACGTCGGGGTGTGCTTTAAAAAGAATGAAAGAAAAATAACGAAGTTATAATAGGCAAACAAACATACATACAAAAAGTAGTACACACGAATACTTGAAATACTATAAAAAATTAGAAATATACTAATACATAGTTATACCCATATATACTACATAAATAGAAATAATAACGACGCAACAAAACAAACACTATCAACTGCGGTTTAGCAACTGTGACAAGTATAAACTTTTTACCTGTTCCCTAAAAACGTCTTGCGATGGAGCTCGTCTATGGAAACAGGCAAAGAGTTAAAGAGTTGGACAGCCTAATATTATAATCGCGAAAGTATGTATGCATGGACGTTTGTTCCTCTTTCACGCAAAAACTACTGAATCACAATTTCCCGGCCCCATCTCAGCCTCGGAGTTCCGAGATATGTGGAACCATGTCGACCAACGAATAACACATTTCCAACCTCGGTTCCTCTCATTACGGATCATTGTCCAACTATCCGAATGACAAATGCGTTTGAGTAGGGATGGGGTACACTGAAACGGTTTGGTATCGATAACGCGCAGCGTTTTAAAAAAATGGTACTATGGTGTAGTATTGTTTTACAGGGTTATTTCTAATCAATTAGCATCCTTTTAGGGGCTTATTATGTACATCAAAACTAACAACTTTTGTTCTACGACTTTTATTAATTCTCAAAAAAAAAGTTGTTGTTCCATAGAAAAATATCGTTCACCCTCGACTATAGTTCGGCCGTTCAGAGAATGCGTTCCTGACACGTCATCTTGAAAAAATGTTTTTTGGCCGATATCTCGGAAACTATGTACTTAAGGGCAAACAACATTAAGATCATCATTGTTTGTTCTATCGTATCTTTTGTTTCCAGTAAACTTTTTTGTAAAACTTACCGTTTACGATTTATGGCCCATTTAATGAAATTTCATTAAATGGACCTTAAAACATTAACATTGAGTTTTGATAAAAGTCGCAGAACAAAAGTTGTTGGTTTTGATGTACAGAACAAGCCCCTAAAAGGATGCTAATTGAATAGAAATAACCCTGTGTATTCTTTGCTATGGCATCAAAATATAGAACTAAACTAATGCAACTAGTGCGTTGTGGTTTAACGCACGTCTATTACTTAGGATGAATATTTTTGATTGACATATAGCCGTAAGTCTGGACGTAAGGTCGAGTGGCTAGCCCTGGTGTCATAGTTTTTAAGCTGCCTGAAGGCTTTTAACGTACCTACCCGCCAAAAGCTACAAATGAAAATAGAGACAGAGTTGTTTGTACGTATTAATCAATGTTTGGATTGATAATATCCTACTAATATTATAAACGCGAAAGTTTGTAAGGATGGATTATTCTTTCACGCACAAACGGCTGAACCGATTTGGATGAAATTCGGTTTGAAGGTAGCTTAGACCTTGTAGATTAATATATAGGTTACTTTTTATCTCGGGCTAAAACGGGTAACACCGCGGGGCGCAGCTAGTTATAGATACATATTTGAACGATTCTCACTGTCGTCTATTAGTACTGCGTTTCAATTTGGATACATGTTAAACGTTATATTAAATTAAATGATTATTTTTTGCTACGTATCACTTTTTTAACGCTATTAAGTCTGCGTTTGATTTACAACTCGCCTGGTGGTAAGCGACATTGTGGTCGAAGATGAAGCACGCAGACCTAGAAGATCGCCCACAAAATTGGCTCGAATCAACCATTACATTATTTTGGTATACCATTTTACGCTTATATTTGATTTTTCAAAAACAGCTCTGAATTATGATCTGTCAAACAAAATCAGTTCATGATTGGCGGAGTAATCGCGAAACATACATACAGACGAATTAAGAACCTACTTTTGGAAGTCGGTTAAAAAATGTACAAGTAAGCACATTGCATAATTTGCTTAGCTTCGATGTACTCGTAGCTGTGCCAAACACATCATTTAACCCGAGAGCGTTATTTGTGTTCATTTCCCATCGTGAATCAAGATCGAACGAGATTTCCAAATCCTTATTTCCCTTCCTTACGCAATCTGGCGGGATTCCCTCAAATTGGCCCTTTCAAACCCCTGACCGGAAACGACAAAATCCTGTTAATAGAAATACCGTCATCCGTATTCGTGTCACGTTCCGGATATGACGTCTTTGTGGTATCAATGGAGTGTTTGGATTAGGACTGCATAATTAGGCATAGGTTGACTATTTACACAGAGATACCAGAGAGATGAGGGGAAAAAAAACCTGGGTGGTCTAGTGGCAATGACACTGGCCTTACAATCGTGAGGTCGTGTGTTCAAATCCCAGTCCCGTACCAATGAGTTGTTCGGAATTTATGTACGGAATTTCACACCACTGGCTTTTCGGTAAAGGAAAACATCGTGAGGCAACCTGCATACGTCCGTAGAAGAAATCCGATGGCGTATGTGAATCCACTAACCCGCACTGGGCCAGCGTTGTGGATATGGCCCAATCACCCTTCGTGGGTAGGCCTACGTCCTGCAGTGGACTGTTAAAAAGGCTGGTACAGTACCAGAGGGATGAAGTGGTTAAGTGGTGAAGAGAGATGTATCAATTTAATATAGCACAAGTTAGAAAGAGATATGAAAAATTGATGAATCGGAGAATTGTGCCGGATTTTTATGAAGATAACTTCAAATTCCAATACGTATTTGACAGCAGCTTTGCTAGATTTTCCATGCATTTTTGTGGATGAGAATTACCTGACAACAGCATTGTCAATCTGTTATTATTAGATATCTGTGACTACTTGTTACACGCGTTTCTGTTCGCCCCGGTTTCGCACAGGAGTATTATACTTATAAACTTTTCTCTTGAATCACTCTATCTTTTAAAAAACCACATCAAAATCCGTTGCGTAGATTTAAATATATAAGCGTACATAGGGACGGACAGACAAGGAAGCCACTTTTGTTTTATTTATGAATTGATAGTGAAGTTTATATCAAGGTAGCACACACAGAAATAAAGACACCTTGTTAAAAATTATAATTTAATGTAAACTTAATCAACAATGGCAATTTAGTTAATGATTTAACATAATTGTATTACGATAGAACAATATCTTTACAAGATATTATTTTTATAATAATTACTATTCATTTGGAACTAGAAGTACATAGGACGGTGAAGTCTTAAAGGTAGAATTAGTAGTAAATAGAGTACTATACATATAGCTATTTACAATAAAAATACATAGTAATGGCACAATAAACATTCAATATTTGGCCATGAAACACTTAAGAAACCAACTAGAAAAGTAATATTTATGCAATTTAGGTTCAATTTTAAAGGATTCTTGACAGCTCCAAAATTGTTTGCTCTCTTTGTCTCGGTGATTCCCAAAGTGTCTGGTCGACCCACCTCATACATATACTAACCCGGGATCCACTTTTAGGAAATTTTACCGTTACCAACAAAGACTTTTCAACTAACTACATTATTTGAATAGGATGGATGAACTTGTTTCCTATGTTTTACCATTACAGTTTTGACATTAGCTTCAACTCGAGTTACTTTTAAGTTAAATTTGATAAGTCTATTTTATTTCGGTATTTAGTTTTCATGTGGTGGCCCACCCAATATTTGACCCACAGTTTGGGAAACCCTGGCTAATAAATTGATGATAATGCTGGTGAAAATAAAAATAATCGGCCAAGTACGAGTCGGACTCGCGCACGGAGGGTTCCGTACTGTAAGGGAGCCTCCCTTAATTATTAATTTTATTCTGTTTTTAGTATTTGCTGTTATAGCGGCAACAGAAATACATTATCTGTGAAAATCTCAGCTTTCTAGCTATAACGGTTTATGAGATACAGCCTGGAGATAGACAGACAGACGGACAGCGGAGTCTTAGTAATAGAGTCCCGTTTTTACCCTTTGGGTACGGAACCCTAAATAGACTCTATTTTTAGTAATTAGATCTGTCTAGTAAAGCCTTCAAAATTAAGGCTATTTTCTATTTATTTTATAACTCTGTTATGAGTTCTTTGATTCAGGTTATTGTCGCTTTTCAAGTACTTATGGTATTAGCGAAAAATACATTATACGGACTTTAAAACTTAAAATATTTTACCGTTCGGTAAATGAAATACATTTTCAGATTGAAATATCACGACTTTCATCTACTGTACATCGACTTGATATTTTTTATCCAATATTGACTTGATGCTGTCTTATTATTTCTGTAGTAACATCAAATAAAAATACAAGAACATTTGGACCCTGTATAAATATGAATTACAGAATAAATTTACAAAACTCTTAGATTACGAGTACAAAGAAAAACATCAACTAAATAATTAATAAGAAAACCTAATGCTTATACAATATTTACATTAGTACAACTTTACACAGTAGGTATCTTACTATTAAAATCTTGGCGATTTTATTTTCATTTACAAACCTAAAGTTCTATTATATAGTAGAGTATACCCTTTCGAACGAAAAAAGAAATTTTCGATTCGGTTCACCATGGGCGAAATTAACTATGAACATACACATACAGACGAACATAGGACCTCCTACTTTTTGGAAGTCAGTTAAAAATACGACTATCGCCCGAAAATATCAATTGACACTGGTAATAAACCACTTAAACAGATAAGCTTGGTCCCTTTATATCTCATGCCGTAACAAATCATTGCACATATTCACTTATTGATCAAGTTGAGTTGAATCGGTGATTACATCCATCAACATCACCATTTAAAAGTTTTAGCACATGAGATATTCAGCAATATGTTATGATACCTCCTCTAACCTTCGAGATAACTATGAGTGTAGGTAATACACGTAACGATTTGGGAAGTTTTCCGATAAGATAATTGCTTAGCCATCCATATCACAAAAAGGTATTATAATACACAGGTATATACATCGGTTCTATTCGTACATTAACACGTACTGAACTAATATCTTAATTGCGAAAGTTTGTGTTTGTTTGTACGCTACTCTAGAACAGGTGAGTGGTTTGCTTTGACGTAGAAATTGAAATTGAAATGGTGATATTTGGAATTTTAACTTAACAGAATATGATAGGATAAGAAACTACAGAAGACCGTGTTTTTAATATGAAATCTGCAATAATCGATCTTATTTTTTTCTTAAAGGCATCACGTTTCTGTGCTAATCTCATTTTAAGTCCCTTGCAAAAAATATCATATTAGTATGACTTAATGTGTGATTTCAGTATAACTGGTATTTTACCCTTGCATATAACAATCTTTTAGCTGTTTCAGGGATTTTTACTTATCTTCATCAGAAATTAAACGCAGTCCTACTTTGAATAAAAAATTTGCAACCTTTTATAAATGGGCTGCCTAAGAAGTTCTACTTCACAGTATGAAAAACTCAGCGATTTTAAATTAGCGCTCTCGGTCCAGGAACCAGAAGAATCAGGGGATCATAATCGTAAAACAGAAGGTCAAGTTAAGGGAAGCCAAGTCGACAAAATGGTTTCTTTATTGATAGTATAAAGTAGCAGCCGCAGACGAGAAAGTAGACTACGAAGGTTTAAATTCTCGTTGCAGATCGAAATTGAATAATTAACACAATCATCATCTTGTTTTCCAAAATCTTTCTTATCGGCTAATGGTCCTGACGCGACGCATGAACGAAATGCTGGTATTTATTTGGCTCAAAGTATAATCATTTTTGCAAAGTATAGTCATTCGCTGTATTAATGATGCCAGCATGCTGGGCTTCCGTTCGGCAATGAACTTAAGCATTCGGATTATCTTTGAGGGTCTATGGATTATCCAATAATTTTTTTATGTAGTAGTAGGTAGTAGTTTAAGTATGTAGTTTTATTTTACTCTATTAATCAACAAAATACAATAAATCTACAACTAAGTATACAAAAAGTTATTTAGATTATTCACAGATCATAGAACATCGGAGACAATTCAAATGCTTTAACATATCATAACAATTTATAAGCCAAACCCATACAACATTTTAAATTTACGTAGTCTAAGCAATTCCAAATTCACGGACGCAGTTAAAAGTTCTTAAGCTTTATTTATGTACATTCCAGCAACGCTTCAAATTTTTAATCAAGACCGATTCAACGTAAATCCTTCTCAAGTTTCTAAGTTATCAAATTAAACTTTGTAAGACACACATTAATTTGCCGATTGTTAGCTTTGCTCGGCTTCGCAAGCAATACAACTTATTGGACTGATTTGTTTTTGTTTGAGAAAATGTATTGGATAGTAAATTATACAGGGTGTAGCTCTATACTTATTCATTTTCGGTGTGAGTGCGATAGGTCGTGCACTGACGTCCCGCAAGGGATGTATGCATTTTGCAGTGCATTTCCTCCTCCAGCTTCTACCCGAGCCAGCCCAGCTCATTATAATAACGGAACGTGGCTCTAGGCCACTGGCATAACTTATCCAGTGGCTTGGATGGCATATGAGATGGCGATGTGAATGACGATGGACATACCTACTTATTTAAGGATATTATCACTCGTCATTATAACCACGTATTGGATTAATCTTGAAATCGAGACAAAAATCAGTCATTTCATACAAAATTTTCTATGACCTTTCGACTTCGACAAAATACGAGTATATTTTGATTTCTGGTTGGTTCTTTAGTAAACTGTTGTCATAATTTTGAGTAAGTGCAACGATATTCTAGAATATTTATATCTGTAGTCTAAAGATACATCCCGTATTAGTTTAATATCCTGAATAATATCGTGGATCTGTTTCAGTTGCTTGTTTAGGCACTATTATTTTGTTTTAACAAAAATATTATGATAAAAATATAGATTCAATGAAAATATTTTTATTATGTCCCCGCAGTAACTTGGTATATTTCAAGCTTTTTGTGATAAACTATTCAATGTAATTTGTCTTGACCGCAGATTTTGAAACCCGCAGTTAAGCAGGTTTATATTATGTACAGCGGGTAGCTTTTGTTTTCTTTAATTTTAATTATTTATGACTAAAAATATTGATTTTCGGTCCAATGTTCTGCAGATTGAGTGAAAAATTTGGGTTGGAAAAGCACAATTTTATTGATCATATACAGGGTTATTCCTAATTAATTAGCATCATTTTAAGGGCTTACTCTATACATCAAAACTAACAACTTTTGTTCTGCGACTGAGAAAAATACTACAGAAAAATATCGTTCACCCGCGATAAAATGTATGGACAGCTGATTTTTTTTGAGTTTCAATAGAAGTCGCAGAATATAAGTTGTTAGTTTTGAGGGACAGAATAAGCCCCTAAAAGGATGCTAATTGATTAAGAATAACCCTGTACATTTCAACTGGTGACACGCGTCGAAATCTATACTATCGTCAACTCAAAAGTCACCCACAGACTTAGAAAAATGACAAAAAAGCTAAATAACCGTAAATTCTATTTTGTTGAATTTAATAATGAACCGTGTAAAATGTGGTATTTCGTTTCGTTCTACGTAATTAATTGAAGCAACGATATATTTGTTAGAGCTTAAAGTCAATAAAATTCTGCGTGTATTCTGTGAATGGTGAACTTAATATGATATGGTTTCCGTAGCAAAATGAGGAACCCTTATAACATCATTGTGTCCGTACCATTAATACAAAGCCTTATAACTTCCAAAAGTTTCAACCAAATTGCATGAAATTGAATATTATGATAGTTTAAGTATAGATCTCAATTTTAAACTTAAAAAATCAAAATTGTGTATTTAAGGGGTAGTAACTCTCGTACGTGTAAAGTGGAGATGGATTTTTTTTTCATCCTCATCCCCTCATGTCAGGTATCGTTGAACAGGGTTCCTAAAATCAATGTAGTTTCCCAAACAATTATTTTGTTACACGTAGGTACCATTGGTGAGATATATATCGCCAAAGTTGAAAAATGAGTGTGTATATCATACGCGTATCTCGACACGCACTTGACAACTTACTAAATATTGTGCTTAAAAAAATACAGGTTATGCAATACTATAGAACACTTATGTTAGAAATATCTGTGAAGTGATCGGCCAAAAATTCAATAAATGAATTAGATGCGCTGAGCAAGACAAAAGTTAGAAACTTCCAATATGTTGTGTACCACGTGAGAAAATGTTTTCTGTCGTTCTTTGTCTATCAAAAGCAAAATTAAATGCAGTGTTAGGCAATAAAGCCTCTCCATGAATCGTGGTCCGAGTTGATTGCTTTTGATTAGCAATCAAGCTTAGCAAATTACTTGGACAGTAATTGGCTAATCCATCAAAAACAACAACATAAAACTAGGTCATCGAATAATCCCTGGAAAACCAAGTTCAAATCTGGCCAACTTTATCCAAGTTTTGCCGCCGTCTAAAAAGTATTTTGTTTTTATTGACGACCGAATTAATGTTATCTACTTTTTGCTTTTAGTTTTTAATATTCACGTCGGAACAAAATCTAAGATCATTCCTACTTTTGTTCAAGGGTAGTTGATTTTAATATTGACTCTATTAAATAAACATGAAAATAAATCAGGATGATGTCACAATGTACAAATGTACAACAAAATCCACTGCCAAATATGTTCAAAAATCATTTACACATTTTTTGCAGAATTTCTTAACCGCCCGGTGGCACCTATGTTTTCTATATTGAGCTGCGCTTTCAATTCAACGAAAAACCAGGGTTCATAGTATATTGACTGACACATGAAAGGCACTTGACTTTTTAACCCCCTGGTACCCTCTGCACTCAGAGGGTTAACTTAACCAGTTTCTCCAAATTAAAATTATTGAGTTGTGTGGAGCGCCAGTAATAATAAGATTTCACAATTCAACAAAAACCAGGGTTTGTATGTTCTATGACACATCTCTTGCAGAACTTCTTAACCACCCTATATGTATGTTGAGGCCTGAGGTCAGGTTGTATAAAGACCTTACAAACAGTTCAACAAAAGCCTGGGTTCATAATTATATTCTATGACATATCGCTTCCAGAACTTTTTAATCCCATGATACCCCTGAGCATAATCAGGTCCTTCTTATTCATATTGATGAATGTGGCACCAGTAGTGTTACAATCTTGCACGTCAACAAAAACCAGGGTTCGTATGTTCGATGACACATCTCTTGCAGAACTTCTTAACTGCCCGATAACCCCTCAACGTGACTGGAGTATCTTGTATGTTGAGCTGTGTGAGCCCTCGACAGTAATAAGCCACGGCTTCCAGTCCGTCGTCGCCGACCAGCTCGCAGCCTCGGAGAGCCAGCTTCTTGAGGTTGGGGCAGCAACGGGCTAGGATCTGTGAATAAATTACTATAATATATTTAAGGATAAGGGTATCAGTTGCTATACTAGTTTTATGGCATTTTTCTATCCGTATAAGGCTGGATGTAGATTAGGCTGAAAGGACTTGCGTTTAGCTTGCTTTAACATCGAAAGAACAATTCCACGCCCGAGTCTGACACTTACTTATAATCAACGGGATAGAGTCTCCTGTACTAGCCCTGCTTACAACTTTAGTAGCACAGTCGAGTGCTAGAAAATGAAAATACCCTCGTGAGACCAAGACTTCTTCAACCCCGTCGTCGCCACCAATTGAAGCAGCGATTCGGTGTGCTAGTACCCAGTCATCCGACATTTTACCTCTCAGCCTGCCTCCGAAACATCTGTAGCGCTCAAGGTACCTCAGCTTGTAGCACCAACTTACTAACGTCCGCACTCCTGAATCTAATACATAGGTATTTAGATTGGATATAGATCCAATAAATAGACAGTTGCATCTCACCTATAGACTAGCCTCCGAGACATAGTAGCGCCTTAGTCGAGCGCCTGCAGCCGAGAACATCCTCTCGCTACTGACTCCACCCTGTCGTCGCTTGCTCAGCACACCGTTCATATACCGCAGTTTGTAGCTACGGCGCGCTAACATCTACATGTCGGAATCTGATACCTTTGTCCTAAAAAATAGAGTCGCATCTCACCTGTAGGCCAGCTTCTGAAACATCGGTAGCGCCCAAATCGAACGCTCGTAGCCGAAAACATCCTCTCGCTACCGCCTCTACCCCGTTGTCGCCCAAGGCACCGCACCCCCGCGCGTTCAGATATCGCAGTTTGTAGCAACAGCGCGCTAACTTTCGCACACACAAATCTGACACCTATACCTTACAGCATCTCACCTGTAGGCCAGCCTCCGAAACATCCGTAGCACCTAAGTCGAGCGCCCGCAGGCGAGAGCATCCTCTCGCTACTGCCTCCACCCCGTCGTCGCCCAGGGCACCGCATCCGCGCGCGTTTAGGTACCGCAACTTGTAGCAGCGGCGCGCTAACGTCCGCACGCCCGAATCTGACACCTATGCAAAAAGAAATAAAGTTGTTAATCAAACGACGCAAAAAGAACTTGTCCTTCCATCCATCCATCAGTCGTAAAACGCCCACTGCTGGACATAGGCCGGCCTATCTCCTCTATAGTTTTCCAGTTGCCAGTTGGAAGCGGTTAGGTACCTTCTTACTCTGATTTTAATCTCTCTTACTAGGTGACCTCAAAGGCCATGTAACCTGTACCCTTCATTACTGATTTACCCAAATGTTCGTCTCAGATACAAAGTCCATCACTGATGAAACAATCTATACCGGTACCTCCTACCAACGTACAAATTTGCGGCATAGATATTTCACAAGCTGACGGAAGTTCTATTAAACAATATACAAACAACACGGAGCTTTGTGATCCAGAATCATGTAATTATCTCGTAATGTGGCCACAAAGGCTTCTACTCACACAAAATAAATTGTATTCACACTGAGTTTCTGTGTCTGACAAACGAATGCGAAAAAGCTACACAGACACACCTGTGCGACTGACTTGGGAGTGAAATGATAAAAAAATACTTTTACTACGAAACCTGATGCCTGATCATACGTAGATTAAATAAACAAAAATCATATATGGAGAGAGACGTGTAAAATCGACTATCGCTGGCCAGATGATACATATTTTTACCAAATAATATTTTTTTACAAACACTCTTGTGATAGCTTGCCTATCGAAAAGTCATGGCTAGATTTAATTCGATTGTTTTTTGTCATTTTTTACCTCTACTCTTTAGATAGCCAGTATTTTAATATTTCAACTTATATTTTTTTACAGAGAATGCCCTGGTATATATGCCTACTTATTTTGTTCCTGGCTACCTGGCAAGCAGCTATGAACAAGTAGGATGTAAGAACTAAACCGATCTAATAAACAGTCAAAATTGTTTTCATAAGAAAGAAAATTTAATTAACGATTATTTATATGGGCTTGCCTGCAAAAACCGCTCGTGAAATGTTATTAATCTCTTAAAAATAGCCATAAACACTTTTGGAAATGCAAGCTACCATTAATATTTATATATATAGGCTTGCCTGCAAAAAAACCGCTCATAAAATATCATTAATCTAATAAAAAATATACATTAATGCTTTTCGATAGGCTAGCTATCTTAGGGCTGTTTAGAGATAAAAATAATTTCTAAAAAAATGATTTATTTGGTTTACACATCGATGAAAGTCGATCTTCACCGGCTCTTAGACCAATAGTCTCAAACAAATTGACATCTACAAGTGGTTTTAGTATTAAACTTCATTCTATGCCATTAATATTAGCCAACCCTTTTATTTAGTGGCTAATTTTCGCTTCAGACCACCCGTACCCCTAGCCATACCACTGGTGGTATGGTGGGACTTTTAAAGTTAAACGGTACCACCGAGAGTCCTGTCCTTAGTCCTGTGCTGACCATAGTACCTCTTGCTCGATTACTCATAGGTCAGTAATAAGTTAGTAAGTTCGTATAGGCCGGGTGGCTAGCCCTGGTATCAATCAAAGTTTTTAGGCCGCCTGAAGGCCTCTGATATGGCTAAACGGTTAAAACAACCGGGACCTACAATTTAACGTGTCATCCGAGCCACGCTAGCGCTCAGTTGGAAAATGCCACCTGCGGTCACCCATCCAAATACTGACTGTGCGGAACGTCAGTAATAAAAAATGGATAGCCATTATCTATCGATCAATATCAAATCATTATTATCATATTTCGGGCTATTTTTTGGAGTCAGCTATGAATCTTCAATATTCTAAATCAATGAGTCACACCGTTGACGCTCCAAACAAATAGAAAAACAAATACAAAACACACAGAGATTTTTTTTATTCAGACTCTTCTTCTGTATTCGGCATACAAATGTTTTGTACACTTATAAACAGGTATGTACAGACATTAGTTGACGTGTGAGTATCATTCTTATTTTATTGGCTTCAAAGTAACTTGAGCTGACGTTTGTTCTTTTAAAAACTGTTGTTGCGTCAGTTGGTTAGGTGTATCCAGAGCTTTAGTGTGGGAGAATTCGACTGAGTGGTTTTTAGTGTGCTAATAAGTTGAAAACACTTTGATCCATGAAACAATTCGTTGAATTTTGTAGCTTTGATATATTACTTTCTAATTGTAGTTATTTCAGAGTTTCCCACATTCCTTTTATTAGCTTAGTTATGTGAGCTCTGTTTGATTCAAACCAACTTTTTGTTTTTAGACTACAATAAGTGGTTCCCTCTCGTTATTTAAAAGAGATATGATATACTTAATTATATTTTTTAATTTGTAACTACGATATTTTATCAAACTCATTCTTCTTAGAAAAATACAAACTTAATTTTAGACATAATGTTTTCCGCCACAGTTTAAAGCTTGCGACATATAACACCACGAACTTTATTTTAAAAACATTAAGCTCTATCGTTTTCATCAAAAAAAATTTTAGCCGGCAGAGGCTAAACGGTGAAAACAACCGGGAACTATAATTAAACGTGTCGTCTGAGCCACGGTAGCGCTCAGTTGTAAATGCCACTCGTAGTCACTCATCCGAAGACTAACCGATCGTAAGCTGCTTGTATCTGGCGCGATCCTGCGATCTCTATGTCTACCTTTTGAGTAGACGTCGACGTAGTATGCACGCTTGTCGTTACATGGTCTTTGAAGATATAACGAATGTAGGCCGATGATAGTGGATTGTATCATATGGGAGCAAAATAGTATATTTACGGCGAGGGCGCTTTTTTGAATCCAGAGCGAAGTGAGGGATTCTTTAGTATAATCCTGAACGTAGTGAGGGATTCAAAGTACGTCGCCCGAACAAAATATAGTGCCCTAGTGGTACACTCTACTTTTCATCACCTCTATTAGAAAATTAAAGGCGCCTCATATTTTTATGTAATATTATTATTTAATAAATTAACTAATAGTTTAAAAAAACACTAGTAAAACACGCTTAGTCCATTACGTGGCCTTTCTCACAAGTGCAAACACTACTACGATACGATATTCCTTAATGGAATGCCAGTGTCTATCTTCCGGCTTCATCATGAGAACTTGAAACCTAATCGTGGTCAAAGTTCATCACAAGACTTTTCTAAGAAATTCAAAACAGCTATGATACGATTTCCCATCACGAAGTTCCAGTTCATATCTTCCGGCTCCATCGTCAGATCAGTTCGACAGTACCTACCATATTATTGTACTTATTGTCATCAGAACTACATACAGCTGCCAATTTTCATTACGCTGCGACCCTTGGAAGATGGTTAAATTAGTTACCTTAGATTCCATAACATGTTAGTTACATACACGTTGACCTAATAAAAGCGTGTTAATAAAACGTAAAATAACAACTAAATTGAAATTAAATGGTATCTATGTCTTTTTCAAATAGCAAGTCACTTATGACAGGTCCATAGAACGTAAATTATCACGTAAATACGTTATGTGACGTCACACCAAAAGTTGAATATTTGTATTTATCAGTGAAAACATTAAGCAAACTTACAAGAAAAACTACTAAAATAAACGACAAAGGACGCAAGAAATAGAATAAAGGTTATTGATTCGCGTATACATTTTCGCGTTCACTTTTCAATTTAATAAAATATTAAATTCGTTAAATTGTTATGTTACGTGCTATTGCCGATCGTGACGTCATGATAAGAGGGCTGGGAAATCGACTATTGTTGAAATCGAAGAATATCGAAAACAAAACATATTAATCGACTTGATATAAGCAAGGGTTATCGTTAATCTGTACCCCTAGTACAAAAATTATAAAATATGTAGTGCGTATTCGATACAAAAATGTATGAAAAACTTACTTAGTTTCCATTTACCTCTGATGTTCACATAGACAATATAATGGATAATCAAATGATTATAAATCTGGAAGATTCGTCAAATGATGATAATGATGATAGCTCCGATGACGAAGTGGCGAGGACATTATTTCCCATATAAATCTTTTTTTTACCTGTCACTTTTTTATTTCTTTTTGATTCCTCTAAACCTATCGTCTAAGTAAGTCTTACTGACTTGTAGATAAATTCACAAAACACTTTTAGGTATATTGTTCGATAACTTCGATAAGTACGTAAAATCGATAATAATCGGTAATTACAAATCGAATATAGGTGCGGTACATCATTACATTATCAATGTATGTTTGACAGCTGACATTTCGGAAGTGTCATAAGTGACTAGCTATTTGAAAAAGACTATAATAATAAAACAAATGAAAACTTATATTTACATTCTTTTTATTCATTTTCTTGGCGCTGAACACTAACATTACAAATACTTCCAAATTCAAAAAGTGCGCGGCAAAGATCATTCCGGCGCACTTATGAGTTCCAAATTCAAAAAGTGCGCGGCAAAGATTATTCCGGCGCACTTATAAAGTTTCTTATAGAAAACACCACCTTTGGGCGCACTTAAGGGCGAACCAAGTCGTCCTTTTCGAATAGATGTGATGAAAATTATAATTAGGTCCAGGTGTGACCTTAGTTTGCTTATTTTAAATATCAATTAAAGACTATTAGACAGCATTCATATTTTTACATTGCACTTTTTGCCTTATTTTTAGGGTTCCGTACCCAAAGGACAAATTAATAACGGGACTCTATAACTAAGACTCCGCTGTCCTTCTGTCCATCTGTCTGTCTGTCTGTCACCAGGCTTTAACTCGTGAACCGTTATAGCTAGAATGCTGAAATTTTCACAAATGATGTATCACCTGTTGCCGCTATAACAACAAATACTAAAATCAGAATAAAATTAATAATTAAGGTGGGCTTCCATACCAAAAACCTGTATTTGTAGCTATTTTTCGCTCAATCTTAATAATGGTAACAGATAGATACTTGAAATATTCACAACATATTTATATTCATTACAATAACAAATGATTTAATAAACAGAAAAAAATATTTTAGTATACAGTACATACCTACTCCCTTACAGTACGGAACCCTTCGTGCGCGAGTCCAACTCGTACTTGGCCCATTATTTTCTTTAAACCTTAAATATCTTTACACCGTCATGAAGGTGTATTTTTGAAACAAAAATTGTAATTTCACCTTTCGTTTTCCATTCTTCCGTTTTGTGTTACGTTGAAATTGGAATGTTTCTAATTTTCTCTCTTCAAATTGGCAAGTACGCCTCACAGCTCTATTAAATTAAACCGGAAATAAATTACAAATGGATTGGTAAATAAATGGCACCAGTTAGATCACTGGTTCTCAAACTTATTTTGCCCCTACATTGAAATAAAAGTAAATGTAGTCATGCCACTGCACAGCGCGTAGCCGCTCTACCTACTCGTAACTGTTAAACAACTCAGGTTGATTGACGGTCAAAATCTGAATCAACGATAAAATAAAATGAAGATTTTCTTGTATAATTGATAAATCGCGTAAATATTGAATATTGATTGTGTGGTGTATTGATGGGGTAGATATAATTTAGTTAAGTACCCACATTTACTACATTGGATTTATATTTACAAGAGAACAATAAAGACTCATTCTGTAATAGTCCGTCTTTTACTGAACATTATTGATTGGAACCTTTTTATAATAGATGCATTTTCTACTCTGTTTTTATAACCTTAAAAAAATGAAAATAACTCCGAATAGCAAAAGTTAAATTTTGCTATAAGACCAACCCGTAATTTGAGCACAAGTATGAGCTTAATTCCCATACAAAATCACAACCCAGAATCGATAAAATATATGACACTTGTTTTTTTTTGTTGAAATCCGGATTGTTTCCATTATAAAAATTGTTCATAATAATGGTATTAATCACTCCCCTTTTTAGTAACGGGCAAGCAGATAGCCCTCTAAAATCTTAAAACCTCTAAAGTCTCCAGAAAAATGAATAAATAATAAGGGGCGTTACCACCAACTTTGAGAAAGAGTCAATTAGACAATTCTCGCTATCAGTAAAAGGGCCTGAGTTTTGGATGTTCCAATTTTATTTATTACTTAATAAAGGAAAGACAACGCGAACCTGAAACAATCTACAACAGAATCAAATTTACCTAACCCGTGACGCGCTTCGTATTTACCTATTGTACCTTTGATCTTACCGGAAAATTAATGTAAAGCCTCCATAATAATACTCAATAAGGTAAAATTTGTAGTTAATAATTTATATTGAAAATCATTTGTATTGCATAATGTCGGTGATTTGTAGAAAGGGCGAATAAGCCACTTTTTAAGAAAAGTACTTTTGTATGCTAAACTGCTTTTTATTAGCTTTGCTACCGATCTGTAAAAAAGGCGAAGCTCCAAGCCATCGGAATCAAGATATAATAAGAGTTTATAACGGCGAATATCACCTTCTTGTTTTGAAGTAAAGCTTAATGAGGCATATTCGCCATTTCACCGTCTCATTATTTAGATTGTCAAACAGTTTTGGTATGTGAAACGGCGAATAGCGTTACGTTCGCCCTTTATGCATCTCTCTTTGTAAATTTTCGTTTTGGTTTAAGCACGTTCGCCTAGGTGGCAGCACATTCTTTTGTAATGCGTATGACATGACGACGAAGCAAATTCAGCCATTGCAACGTTCGCCCTTCGCAAGTTCGCTTCGCAACTTGTCAACGTTACGCAAGTCTTGACAGCGAACAAAAAGAGGAAGAGAAGGAAAACTATGATAATCATTTAAAACTGAAAGATAGAGCCCGTGAAAAAACGCCAAAGAAAATCTAGAATGCAGTGTCATTAATTTTGATATGCAAGCTGTCCTGGAATGCCCAAAAGGAAAAACTTGTGCTATTTTTTATAAAAGGAAGTTTGCTACCTCCAATTTAACAATTTACGACTTAATTACACACCGAGGTGTATGTAATATTTGGACTGAATGCGAAGGAAAGCGAGGTTCAATTGAAATTGCTACTTGCATTTATAAATACATTGAAAGCAGTGCCACTAAAAAGCACATTTTTCATGAGTGACAGCTGCGGAGGGCAAAATAGAAATCAGTTTTTTGCCACAGCGTGTTTCCATGCTGTAAAATCTTTGCCACATGTTCAAACGATAGATCATGTGTTTTATGAACCTGGTCACTCGCAGCAAGAGGGAGACTCCAAGCACTCTGCAATTCAAGCTGCTAAAAACATAACTATTAATGCACCAGTTGAATGGATCACTGTTTGCAAGATGGCAAGAAAAAACCCTGAGCCATACGTCATCAAGGAATATTGTCATGAGGACTTTATAGACTGGAAGGAAGTAGCTTCAAAGAATCCTATTAAAAAGAGTCCCTCTGTGTCATGGCTTAAAATTAAATGGCTACGTTACGACAAAAATCAAGACAACAAAATATTTTACAGATATGATTATGACTCTGAGTTTATGGAAATAGAAATGGCTGCAAATAATAAACCTGCTTTAAGAGTACGACGACAAACTTTAAATTTGCCTCAGGCTTACACTGACAAAATTTCTATAACGAAAGCGAAGTATAATGATTTGGTATCATTATGTAAATCTGGCGTTATTTCATGCAACTTTTATGAATATTACGAAAAACTTTCTTACGTAGGCGACTAACATACTTAGTCGCCTACGTAAGGAAGTTTTTCTTTACTAACTACTTTGCCTGTTACTAGATTATAATAATTGTGGTGGTCAAAATTATTAAATGTCAATTTTCATTACCAATGAGTATTATTATTAATTATGTAATTATAATGCAATCTATCCATACTAATATTATTAATGCGAAAGTAACTCTGTCTGTCTGTCTGTGTAGATGTCACGCCAAAACTACTGAACCGATTTAAATGAAATTTGGTACACCGGTAGTCTAGAGCCTGAGAAAGGACATAGGCTACTTTTTATCCCGGATTAACATTCTAATCCTGGATTAAAGCGGGTCACACCGCAGGGAGACACTAGTAAAATTATAATTTTAGGTTGTATATGCAATTTTGTGGCTCTTGATATCTACACTTGACATATACATTAAATTTATACGTTTGATTCAGTACGTATTTTAAAAACAAGATATTTTTAGATAGTTTGTAAGCTCTCCACACTACCTGCCTTAATAAATATTGTGGCGAATGTACAAAGATTGATTGATTATGTTAGTTTTATGGGCGAACATCCCTATTTTGTTCGTTTAAACCAATACTGAGCATTTTCGTTAATATTTAATTATACCATAGGTATTGTATGCCATTATAATTTATGATATAAAAACAATTCATTTAAAAAATAAACTAATTTAGAAGATTTTAACGATAGAAAACAAAAATCAGCTGTCCTGAAAAGTTTAGGTTTGGTGGATTCGCCTTTTCTACAAATCACCGACATTATATGTAGCAATGCAGATTGAAAATAGCAATGAATCGTAATTGAGCAGAGCTCTGTATCAAATTACTTTTTCCTTATCTCGAAGGTGCAAAAAAATGCCAAGTCAATGGCAACTATGCTGCGGCGGCGCTCACTGCAGTGATCGTACAAAATGGCTAAAAGATTATTTTGACTCTTTCTATCGATCTTTAGGTCAAGCCAAGGGCGTAATTATTCGGGTATTGCGATCGCGTTGCAAGTTTATCGACAAGTAAATACAAAGGTACAGTCATACCATTCTGTTTTCACTAGTAGCAGACAGTAGCAAATGGCACCCGTGGTCACCCATCTAAAGAGTGATTGAGCCAAACGTTGCTGAACTACTTTTATCGCTATTCACCTTTTTCATTATTAGTGCAATGACGATGTTGAATCTTTGCCGGTACAATCGGAAACACTCAGATCTTTGATGTTCAGTACAAAGATACTCATATAAACCAAATGTAACTCTTACCTGGGTACATTTAGCAACAGAGAGGTACCGCAGCGCGGGTCCAAGCTTGGCCAGTTCGTAGAGCCCGAAGTCCGTGACGCCGGTACAGTCGGACACGCTCAGCTCTTTGAGGGCGCAGTACGAAGGTATCCATCTGACGCCGGCATCTGAAGCAACGTTTACTAGAGTAAGTTTAGGTGCTAATTTCTTCTTAATAAATTTGATGTAACAATATCACACACGCACACTCGCTCAAGCGCCCCCGGCATCTGAAGCAACATTTACTAGAGTAAGTTTAGGTGCTAATTCATACAAAATCACACACGCACACTTGCTCAAGCGCCCTGGAGCAGGCATACATTTTCGCCGCACGGTAGATAGGGAGAAGATATTACTTCCTCTCCTACGCCGCGCCGGGGGTCTAGTCTCCCTCCGTCGTACGAATTTTAAATCAGGTTACGTTGTCCTGACGCTAGCTTAACATTTTTACCCATCCCAAAAAGTACACAACGCCGCTGAAGAAGTTTTCACTTCAAAAAACTACGTAGAGGTCTGTGTCAAGGCTTTTTTTCTTAAGGGTTAACATCGTAAGCGTACCTAACAGATTTGTAAAACTATCTACAAACTTGGAATCCAAGCCTGGTATGAATTTACCCAAATCTACTTCTGTCAAAAAATTACGAAACGTGTATTATTATCTAATACGTTATGTTATACAACCGAGCTATAGCCATACAAATACACTAAATTTTAGTACAAATGATAGGACTGATATTTTTAGTCTAAACATTATTATACCTAATTAATGTAGCTGTGTCTATTACGAGCATACCGATATATTTAAAACCAAACATCATCAACGTACGCACGTATAAATAATCCTTTTAAGTTATTAGATCTCATGTTTACTTCATATTCTTTTACGTTCAAGGATATATAAATCAGTAAGCTTACGTGACATAGGCCGCAATCACTCATATTTTCACTGTTCACTTTTCTCACATTTTTGCGCATCGCAAAGTACATAATCCATCATCTCTGTATCATACATCACCATAATGCTGAATGTCGAAGTGTCTGCGTAATGTCTGATAACACGAATATCATCTTTCATTCATCGATACGCGACCTCGAAAACTCTTTGGAAAAGTTTCGACTTGATTCAGATTTTTGTTTTCATTTCACAAGGCATATAACTAAGATTGTTTTTATCCACGACGGAACGGAGACAGTATATGTATATACTATACAAGGTCATAGGTATTAAATGCTTTTGTAAAATTCGCAAAAAAAATCGCTTCTTCATACATTTTGCCGCGCGTTGACGAACTTTTTGTATGAAAAAGCTGAATTTATCTTAGTGATTTTCCAAAAGTCCTACAATAAAAGTTATTTGTCTAGATGTACTTGACCCGCCCTTTTTGCGTTTAATACCTATGACCCTGTATATGCGTTTGGGGAGAGAGGATGTTTGTGTCTTTGTTTGTGCAAGCCATGTTGCCGTTCTTCTCCAAAACTACTGAACCGAGTTTGATGAAATTTTTACCCACGATGGAACAGAGTAGGTATACGCGTTTGGTGTGAGAGAATGTTTCTTTGTTTCTGCAAACCTTTATTATGTAAGGGTACTAAGAACAACACTCACGATGCAAATACTCCTTTAAACTTAACATTTAATCGATGTTTCATTGTTCACATTGTACTATTATTAATGTCGAGGTTACAATATATCATATATCTCATGCCACTTCAAATAACACAAGCTAACTGATTATTCACAAGATAACTTCTCTCCAAACTTACAGAGCGTGAAGTCAGCACGTCAAAGTTATCCCAAGAAAATAGATTAGTTGGTAACATGAGCCAGACCCCGCGGTGCGGCCGTAGCCTTTGAAACTTTTGTATTCATTACATAACCACAAGACGGTTGGAGTGTTACAGGATATCCGGCTTAAGCTGTGTATCCACCAAAGACGAGATATACACTTATACAGCGTTAGCTTTTCCAGAAGTCAGACATTTTTAGAAGGTCAAGAACAAACGGACGGACAGACCGACAGACGGTACAGAAATACAGAAAGACGTTACTTTGCGGAAATTTATCTTCAAATCTTTGTTTTGAATAAATATTTAGTGTATTTCCGCTATCTTGTTGTAGGAAACAAGTTTAAGGGTCCTATTCAATACATTAATTAATAATTTATAATACAACACTAAATCCATTTATAATATTTAAAAAAGTAATTGTACAAAATAGTGAAAATAATAATTAATTTCACTCTTACTTTCACTGCACTCTATTAGAAATATATTCTAACTAATCCGTTAAAAACTAAACAAAGAAATATTATAAAAATTTGAAAAAAAATTGACGATATTGTAAAAACAATTAATAAATTATAATAACACTTATTCTCACTGCACTACACTCAATACGACACGTGTTTCTACTACTGAGGTAGATACTGCAAAGATGCAAACAAATGCATAATAGCGCAGAGACCGGCGTCGGTGACTTTGCCGAAGTTGATCAGGTATATGTACTCCACCCAAACAACTATAGTGTGAGTTGTGTATATACTTACTGAGAGTACTGTAAGTGTGCTTACCAGTGACTAGAATACACCTCCTCAGATACAAGTACTGCAAGGAAGGGCACGTGTGAAGCATGGCACAGAGACCGGCGTCGGTGACGTTGCCGCAGTCGGTGAGGTCTATGTACTCCACCGGAGGCCTGCGAGCGCCCAGCCGGGGCTCCAGCCACGCCCACTCCGGCCAGTCCACGTTTGGACAACCTGGTGATAAAAATATTAACGATTATTTTTTGCCAACAATGCAGTGTGACTGTCAGCAGTAGCTTTCCTACTGTTTTAGTAGATTCAGGATGTAAAAGTAGTGCGCTGGGGCACTACTATCAATTTACCAGCATTTCTGTGTGTATAGGTACTTTATATTTTCTACAAAATGGAGCAAAGTTTCATCGAAATAACTTGTTAGCTAGATATTGAAAATATTGAGAGAATGAAAAATATTGATAAACACGTGATATGTTTGCTCCATGATATCGCAATAGCAAACTAATTGGATGAGTCAGGCATGGCGATAAATTATTCGAATAATTTATTGTCTAAATAACTAACCCTAAAAATTGTAAAGCACGAATGGTTCACAATCTATTTCGGTACGCGAAAATCCAATTCAACTCGACAAATTCTTCAGGAATTCCAGTACAAATCGACTACCATTATCACAAAGTTCCCGTAAAGGTTAACAAACCGAGACTGATTGGCGCGATATCCCGCGCCGACGATTCCATTTCTCTAAGTCTAGATTCCCTCCCCTCGGGGCCTAGTCTGGCCATTTGTCTCGTTTGATGCGGGACTTTATTTCTCTTTTCTACTTGCAATTTCACATTTTATTCCGGTGGGTTTTAGGAGCATAGCCATTGAGGTATATTATACTGGGCAACAAGAGAATCAACCTTTTGTGGCTCCGTATTTCTTCTCACTCGCTGCGCTCACGCTATACGTTTTGCCTTGGATGCGTTAGTACATTTGTTGCGAGGGGGATCTCGAGACTGCAACTTGTAGTTTTTACTACAGAATTATAGTTTAATAAGTCATCATTATTTTTTGTGTAAAAAGGTGTTTAAAAAAGAACCAATACATTTAAGAATTTTCCAGAAATTCCAGTACAAATCGACAACCATTATCACAGAGTTCCCCTAAAGGTTAACAAACCGAGACTGATTGGCGCGATATCCCGCGCCGACGGTTCCATTTCTCTAAGTCTAAATTCCCCTCGGGGCCTAGTCTAGCCATTTGTCTCGTTTGATGCGGGACTTTATTTCAACTCGACTTGCTATTTTACACTACAGTTTTGTATCAGTCTTCTTTACAGGGTTATTCCTAATCAATTAGCATCCTTTTAGGGGCTTATTCTGTACATCAAAACTAACAACTTTTGTTCTGCGGCGTTTGGCAAAACACAAAAAAATTGTTGTTCCATAGAAAAATATCGTTCATCCGCGACAAAATGTATGGAACAGCTGATTTTTTTTGTTGTGTTTTGACATTTGTCGCAGAACAAAAGTTTTTAGTTTTGATGTACAGAATAAGCTTCTAAAAGGATGCTAATTGATTAGCAATAACCCTGTATATCGAACATTGTAACGTCGAGGGTATTTTTCTAGACGACAGAAATATCCAAGGAAACCGGTTTATTCGTGCCTAACTTGTAGCTACGAGTAAGTTCTTTTATGGGACTAACGCTCAAATCAAATTCATTGACGTGCAACAGAACTACGTGGACTTTATTACTAACTAGTGACCCGCCCCCGCTCGCACAGGTGCATTATACACTAGCAACCCGCCCCGGCTTCGTACAGGTGTATTATAATATAAACCATACCTACTCTTGAATCACTCTATCTATTTAAAAAAAAGCATTAATATCCGTTGCGTAGTTTTAAAGATATAAGCATACATAGGGACAGACAGACAGATAATTGACTTTGTTTTATACTATGTAGTGAAACCCCCTCAATAGCCGTCGTCTATATTTATCAGGGAGCACCAGAATCGCCGTGGGAAAGCACCTATGCACAAACTTAACACACCAGGTACTTTTGAATTATGTCCTGTTTACTATTAACGATGCTGGCTACACAGCGCCGTTGTCTTCCCAGGGTTCGTTGAGATAGATGGTCTAACCCCTATTTTTTAGGGTTCCGTACCCAAAGGGTAAAAAAGGGAACCCTATTACTAAGACTTCGATGTCCGTCAGTCCGTCTGTCTGTCTGTCTGTCACCGGGCTGTATCTCATGAACCGTGATAGCTAGGCAGATGAAATTTTCACAGATGGTGTATTTCTGTTGCTGCTATAACAACAAATACTAACTAGAATAAAATAAATATTTAAGGGAGGCTCCTATACAATGAACCTGAATTTTTAGTCGTTTTTCGCTCCTATGCAATACGGAACTCTTCGTGCGTGAGTCCGACTCGCACTTGGACGATTATTTTATTTTTATTTTTGTTAGAAAGCACACGTGTTCGATATGGCGATTAGATTTAAAAAGATCTGCTTTTACTACACCTTCAATATTCCACTGCTGAGTCTACTCACACAGAACAAAAGGATAAAGTAAAAAGACCATTAAGATCTATTCAAGAATAATTAATTTATTTTACTCAGTTTTTGTTAAACATTCAATCAAACATTGACTTTTTTATTTGTAATACTGGGACATTATCAAGACATTGCCAAGCACGCAGTAAACACATTTTCAAGCGAATCGCTCCGTAATATTTGTACACGATGCGAGTATATTGACATGGTAAACGAGAGAAATTGAAGCTGAAGGGCCTTATTAGGAAAATTGTTCACATTCACATAAGTAACGAGTCTACGCCTCGTGGTTAGAATAATTTCGTTAGAAAGAGATTTGAGACGAAATTGTTTTGTGTCATAATTTAAAACTTTAGGTGTAGACAATCGCTTTATTAATAAACGCTGAGTTGTTTCGGAGTAGTTAGTCTGTAGTCCCCCTTAGCCCCATTTCAAGCGAAGCGGCTACCTTTTGCCGTTATAAATATCGAGCAAAATACGGCAAAAAAACACGTTTTAGGATTTGTTATTATAGCGGCAATGGAAGTACATCATCAATTCAATTTTAGGTGTCTAGCTATCACGATTCCTGAGATACAACCAGCAGGGTTATTCTCAAGGCAGTGGAATCAATGATGTTTTATAAAATAAGATTTAATAAGATTTTGTATTTTAGTTCAATGAGTGGAATCGAATACGGGAACGTTCCCGACACGAATTTCATTTCAGCGATTCTCGTTTCCGAATTCGAGATCGTTTGACATTTCAATTCGAGAACTCAGACTGCATCAGCTGATTTTTGTCGGAAAAGTTCCCGACAGCTAATTGCTCTCGGAAAGCATTCCGATAACTGTGAGTGCAACATAAAAAGTACTTTTTGAGGCCTTTAAAGCGGTTTTTTCCAGGTTTTTTATCAATAATGCTTTCCTTCTTGAAGCGTCGGCACCGGCGACTCGACCACGGGCCAAGTCATCGTGCCCCATCATGTACCTAAGCTATTCCAGCATTCTCTCCCGCTGTTCTAATGACACCCTTGTCCTCTAGGAATCATAGGGAACTATGATATTATTAGATGCTACAGTCACGATAATAAAGTAATATGAATCCAAATAAATTAAACAGGTAAAACTACTTTAAGTAATTATACTTACTGTGTTCATTTTTATTATTTTAACTCAATTCAATTCTTGTTTTTTTTTGCTTTTGCGAGGTTGTTACACAATTAAATAAGTTTTCACAATTTCGCCAATATCTTTAACGCACGCAAGTAGGTAAACAAATAAAAGGTATAGAAACGTAAACAAAAGTCAACTGCAACCTTTTATAGGTATTCTAAGACTGCAACTGTGGAGTTTTGGCGGGAACGCGGAAAAATCATGTCGCCTCATTGTATTGTGTATTTCGTTAAACTTGTGTTTTTATCAGCGATAATTAGTGAAAAATTGTGGTATTTCGTTGATTATGAGCTGATTCACGTGCATGAGTGTAGGCAAGTGATATAATATTGTGACGTATCATGTTGTTCCGTGTTGTTACCAATACTCCATAGACGCTTCTAGTAAAGTTCCCACTGCTTTACTGAGGTATGACTTGAACTATGTTTGGAATTAACCGCGACTTTATTGGACTATGACGTGACTACGAAAGTGACTATTTTGATGAAATATCAAAAAATATTTAAACTAAATACTTGACACTTGCAAATGTACAATTATGCGACGCCAAAACATAAAAGAAGAAGAAGACTGCAACTGAAAACTGGAAAGTCAAGAGTGACAATGACAGTTATAAACCACCATGTTTTTGTTTACGAAGTATGTTCCTGCAAAATACAGTCGACGCAAGTAATCTTAAACGTCGCTTATGCGAAATATTCATAAGTTTATATATTCATAGACGTCTGTTTTATGTAAAAGATCATGTACTTTGATAATTGATGGTCGTAATTGACTACAATTCCATACATTTAAATTTCTACCATAGTCTCTTTTTTCTACCAATACGAATCATTCTCTGTAAATGTTTCCTTGATTTAATGTCTACCTTGAATAAGGTATTTCAATCGGAAAAACCCGAAGAATGCCGAAGTTCATTCCGAACGGATTCTAGAATGCAGTTTTACGGCTCCTTCGGAAGCGAATCCGTATCCGACGGAAAATGTAGATCTCGATTCGGAAGTGAGTTCGGAAACGAGAATATGGCTGCTGGTGAGAGACGGACGGACGGACGGACAGACAATGGAGTCTAAGTGATAGGGTTCCGTTTTTAGCCTTCGAGTGCGGAACCCTAAAATGTGGTCTAAAACGTGTATTTTGGACCACACCCACCATAAGGCCCAGACCTCTTATTTTTGTTGCAAATAAATTTCTGTACATTAAAATGGAAAGAAACGACTATATGCGGTTCTGGGCAAAAAGTTGTAGTCCGTAAGCAGCCCGCTCGCGATAGTGTTCTTGCGTTCTAGCACGGTTCTAGTGTTAGTGCGCTTGCTAAGAAAATATGACATTTATACAGCGTGCTTATGAACCACGCCTCTCTGTCCTTGTTTTGGTCAGTATCATACATACCCGTTAGATCTATATGTCTCAAATCCACCAGGTCGGTGACGAGGGGTGCTAAGGTCCGGGCGTCCATGCCGCTCGAGGTAGTCACGGCCAGGTGGGTTAGATGCCTAAACGTTGCCGCTAGGAGCTGAGCGCTTGCTACTGTCACCTGGAAATCAGAAACAAATGTTTATCTTTGTGAATTGCAGTAACCGTGGCGGCCCAGCGGGTCAAATCGCAGACCGATGCCAGTGAGTTCTTTAGAATTTAAAATTGGATTTTCTCGCGGCTGAATTTTAATATTAACAACAAAATATTCATAAGGGCAACAAACATCGTGTGGCAACCTACAAACGTCTGAAGAAAATATCCATTTACCAACTTTGACCAGAGGTGGTGGCAGCCCAATTTCTCACAATGTAGCTTCAGACGTAGCACTTCAGCATTCACTACTAAGTCTTTAAAAAATCTCTATCTCTACAATACAGGTTCCTAATGCACCATTCGATCACTGCTCTGACGCATTGGTGCCAGTGTTTGCACCAACATACCTCTCTGCACCTTTTAAAGCACATTTAGCGAGCGTGCTATGCTAAGTTCAAGATGTGTGTAACAAAACTTACAACGCAGCTCCTAACAAGCCACTCCCGGACTGCGCTGAAATGGGATTCAGCTCTTACACAAGCGCACCGTGCGACGACATTCAGTGCTCCTGAAACTCGTACCCTCCTCTAACCTTCAGACCGAGTAAACAGCCGAGCGATCAGTCGTGCAAAATTAGGCTCTCAGTGTGTCTCAGTAAACTTACAGTACAGCTCTAAGTACGCCACTCCCGGACCGCGCTGACATAGGGATCAGCCCTTACACCAGCATATCTCGCAGCAACCTCTAGAGGTCCTTGGACGTAGATTCTCCTCCAAGCCTCGGGACGAGACGTCAGTCATTGACCAGCCGTGCAAAAGTTAGCATCCAATGTGACTGAGTAAACTTACAGCACAGCTTTTAGCACGCCACTCCCGGACCGCGCTGACGCAGGGTCCAGCCCTCGCGCCAGCGCATCTCGCAGCGACTTCCAGGGGTCCAGCGGCTCGAATTCTCCTCCAAGCCTCGGGCCGAGACGTCAGCCGGGTGACCAGCCTCGCCCAGCGCCGGCAAACCCGAGCCATGCGGCATAGGTCTGACACCTGGAATGACAAAATCACTACATAATATAAAAAACAAAGTCGTTTCCCGCTGTCTGTCCCCGTGTATGCTTATATCTTTAAAACTACGCATCGAATTTTGATGCATTTTTTTAAATAGATACAGTGATTAAAGAGAAAGGTTTATATGTATAATACACCTGTACGAAGCCGGGGCGGGTCGCTAGTAAATCTATATAGGTAGCACATGTTTCATTTAACAATGACTGTCGTTAAAATTACGTCAAAATCAAACTATTGGTTTGAGGACTACGACACCACAGGCAGTACAAAGTAGAAAGGAATAGTGAAATCAAAGGGTTTAAAAAAGGTAGAAACAAATGCCATTATTTTCACGCAGATATGAAAACAAGAGGAAATAGCACCATTTGAACGATCAATTTTAATATTTATCAGATAATACTTAATTAAATAATTGAAATAAAGCGACTTTTTGCACCTGATTTATTGAAAACTGAATTTTAAAAGTCTATCTGGTACATACCGACATAGGTACCTAATACATTTAATAAACTTCTCCAAATTGAGTACCACAGTTCCATTAAGCTCCGTTTGCCATTTCTTCAGAAATTGCGGATTTATAGCAATGTAAATATTAAGATTCAATTATCCCGATGTTAAAACATAAATTGAGTCCATCTCTTTGTGTTTGGATTTGATAATCCATACCCAATTAACTATCTTCGATTTAGGTATACGCATTTTAATTGGCTTGCTAGCTTGAGGTTTCACAGCGATCTGTTAATGAATAATGTATATATATATATATTTACAAACTTTGATGTATAAAACCTACCTATTAATCTTTTAATCTATATATAAAATGCTTTGTCCTGAATGACTTACTGACGGATCAACGCACAGCCTAAACCACTGGCCGTAGGAGCCTGAAAATTGGAGGGTGGGTTCATTGTGTGACGTAGGCATCCGATAAGAAAGGATTTTTCGAAATTCTAACCCTAAGAGGGTGAAAAATGGGGTCAAAGTTTCTATGAGACATCGTGATTCCTTGGATGAATCGACTTGAAATTTTGGATTTACATTCTGTAATTGAAATGAAGGAAGACGTGTTACGTATTTTATTGAAATTCATCCCTTATCGGGGCTAAAAAGGAGTAGAAAGTTAATTTGGGGGTGATTTGCTTCGAAGGTGATATCAATACTCCTTAGCAACTTAGTAATAACTTTATTATTATTGATTTAAATTACTTTTTATTTTGACACATGTTTGTAAACTCAATCCGATTGTACCAATGACTTGAAAAAATAGAGAAGGCGGTCACAACTTTTTTATATTAGTTATTTGACACTTTAATTATAACATGTATATTTATATATTTCTACTGCGAAAATAATTGGGTTAATAGTGACTGCGAGCGCAAATTTACCTAAGTAAGTGCGTGAATCACATTGTTATTATGCATGAATGCATATCAATATTAATTATAACCGACTTGAAAAAAGAAGGTTCTCAATTCGGCGGTAAGTATGTTTTTTTTAGTATGTAAGTAACGCGATTATTATTCGGTCAAAAAAGTATAAACCGATTTTGTTGATTATTTTTTTGTTTGCTAGATCATAGGTACTTCAGAGTTAGTCTCATTTGAGATTATAAAATAAACAAATATATTCAAATATAATGATAAAATGAAATAGGTTTAGCAGTTTTCTAAAAATCAAGAATAAACTAATTACATACCTAAATGATGTTGTGGTTTGTGGTTCCATTCAATTCATCATTTGTTTTTGAAAGTTCATCATTATAAAAAAATGGTACACATCGATTTGAGCAAACTTTTGGTGATAAACAAAATTTAAGTAATGGCGGCTGTTAGCGATGGATCCGTTCACACAATATCGAAATATTGTGATCTTTATTATTGTAATTCGTTAATCGAGATGTTTTGTTTATATAGAATATTGTAAATATTATTAAAACATTAAATTTGGTGTTGGTGGTGCGGATCCGTCATTTTCCAGAGTGATCCTCCTCCTTGGCCCAAAAAATGCCGCCATTAGAGTGGGTGTAACCAAAATTTGGTACAAAAAATGGCAGCCATGACACCAAAACGCGCGGCCATTACACTGGGTGTGGCTAACGTTTGGCACAAAAAACCGAGAGTGAATGAGTGGACCGAGGGTCAAACTAAAGCCTTCTCGGTCACACGCGACCTGGAGTGAAGGGCACAGTAGCGGTCGACTGTCGCTATTTCAGTCGCACTGTTACTGTCCCTAGTAAAGATTAATTTAAAAACCGTGCCTTTCGTTATGCTCACGCAGAGAGGGGCGTGGCGCCGACCTGCGCGAGCGCACTTGGTAGGATAAGTTAGAATTAAGATTATTATAAGACCACTATTGGAACCGATAACATCTCTAATAAAAGATCGAACAAGTTTTGCATTTTGTCTTCAAGCCAACATACCTAGATAGTTAAAGTCTTCAGAACAGCAGTCTATGGCACTCCCGTTTGTGCTGTCACAATAAGGGCGAATCGGTACCAGCGCCCGAGGACTCCGTTTCCTCGGCCCACTCCCGATTCGCACAACGGAAGCGGCGCCTTCGTGCACGACGCCAGAGCGCCGTATTCAACAGCGGCCATATTGAGTCCTATGCGTCATACTTTGTAGTTATTTCAAGTCTATATACTTATTACGTTGTCATAGAGTTTTGGTTGCTATAGAGATATTTGAGTTGTTGATTTTGTGAGTCAAAATGGAGTAGGTATTTTCTTTGTAAAATAAAAATGTGTGCTCATTATTCTAGATATCCATAATACTCAAAATTTATTATTCGTAAAAAAGTGCGTAAACCGTGGGAAAAATCAAAAGAGTTATGGTCATTTAGAATCGCTTAAGCGAGAAAACTATGATTCCTGGCGTATTCACGCGAAAGCTCTCCTAACAAACCAACACTTGTGGGACTACAGCTTGATCGGATAGCAGTGACAACAAGGCCACGTTTGCCGTAAGGTATCTAAGCCAATTTAATACTTACTACGGAAACAATCATTGGCAAGCTGCGAAACGGGTCATCCGTTATTTAAAGGAACCAAGAAGGTTGAACTAAAACATAAAAAAGTGGCATGAAGTAGTATGGCATGGCAGGCGCTTATTGGGCAGCTTGCACCATGGATAGACGATCCTACACGGGATATATTTTCAAATATGGTGGTGGATGGATAAGTTTTGAAGCCAAGAAACAAAGATTAGTAGCCTTATAGGCAGAGTACACAGAGAACATGGAAGCAGATCTCCTTACCACGGCACTACCGCAACCAAGGCTTAAAGTTGAGGACTTAACTGGGAGTCACTCAGACCTAAAGAGACCCTGAGGTCATCATATTTGAGTTGTTGATTTTCTGTGTCAAAATGGAGTAAAATAAAAATGTGTGCTCAGCATCAAAAATACTCATAATTATCATATGTCTATGATTAAAACATAAAAGCTTTCACCTGCAACCCAGCAACCCAAATTAATATATATGTAGTTGGTATAAAATTAAAACTTCTAATGTTCTTTGCTCCTAATTAAACTGCTTAAGAAATTCATATTCGAGGCAACCAGGCATCACATCATAGTATCCAATTGCAAAAACGTGATCTTTTTTCAAGAATTACATTCTTTATACATGCATGATCATTAGGTATAGTTTTGACAATGTCATAGAAGAATGGGATAATTTGATGTGAAATCCGGAATCTCAGCAAGTATAATTTTATCGATTGATTTTAGCCGCCTGGATTTTCTTCAAAAAGAAAAGAACGTTGAACGAACGTCCAATCATCTGATCATTATAATATACTAGCGGACCCACTGCAGCGCCATCTGCCGGGCTTATTTGTGAATCTAAACCATCCAGAGCGCACCCAAACGCATACAAAACAATTCATTCAAATCGGTCCAGCCGTTTAGGAGGAGTTCAGTGAAATACACACGTACAGCAGAATCATATATGTTTAAAGATAATCTGTTGATCAGGTGCTGGAGACAATGCTAATCGACACCGTGTAGAACTTTTACACAGTCTCGCTCTAATTCCTCTCAATTCTACTAATATTACAAACGTGTGAGTATGTATGGATATTTGTTACTCTTTCACGCACAAACGGATGAACTGATTTGGATGAAATTCGGTACGAAGGTAGTTTAGATTTTGGATTAACACATAGACTACTTTTTATTTCGGGCTAACGCGGGTAACACCGCGGGGCGCAGCTAGTGTTGTATAAATAAATAAAAATGATAGCGTGTCACCGGAGACAGGAATCTAAGCAGCTGTAACACAGGATTTCCTAGTACAGCTGCTTACGAGACGCTGTAACCTACCGCTTTTATAATAACTCTAATTTAAAATTTAGATAAAATTCAACTGCTGTCTTCCAAGTTCACAGTCAGTCAAGGTATATCCCTGGATCCCTGATATCCCTGGTCGAGACTTAGCTCACTTAATTCTGCTGCCAAGGACAGGGCTGGCTCGGGTGACAGAGAGACTCGGAATGATACAACACCTCAAGGTAGGATAAGATCTTCAACCAGAGAGCATCGCTAAGAGTCGCGTCTCGATGCTGCTGTCTTCTTCTCGGCGGGCCACAGTCAGCCAGGGTATGATACCCCTGGTCGAGGCTCAGCTCACTCAGGTCCGCAGCTAAGGACAGGGCGGGCTCGGGTGGCGGAGGGGGCCGCCTGCGTGCGCCCCCGCACACCCCCGGCCCTGAGCAGCTCCCGCTTGACATGCTGAGAGCCTGGAAAGAAGAGAAACATACCGTTAGATAAATACTCTGTATTATCTGAATTTTTAGGGTTCCGTACCCAAAGGGAAAAACGGGACCCTACTACTAAGACTTCGATGTCCGTCTGTCCGTCTGTCTGTCTGTCACCGGGCTGTATCTCATAAACCATGATAGCTAGGCAGCTGAAATTTTCACAGATGATGTATTTCTGTTGCCGCTATAACAACAAATACTAAAAATAAAATAAATATATAAGGGGGGCTCCCATACAACAAACCTGAATTTTTAGACGTTTTCGCTCTGTATTAATAATAGTAATAGGTAGATTCTTGAAATTTTCACAGAATATTTAGTTTTATATTCACTTCAATAATAAAATTAAAATAAAATAAATGTTTGAGGGGGGCTCCCATACAGTACGGAACCCTTCGTGCGCGAGTCCTACTCGTACTTGGTCGATTATTATACTTAGATACGAGTACGTTCGCGTTCCAGACATAGACCAGCGGATTGGCAATGGCAGTAAGTAGGACATGTATCTCGGAGGACTAATGAACGATGCGGTAGAAACGTTCTCAAGTGGAGACCACGTATCAGTAAACAGAGCTGAGCGGACGTCCACTCGTTAGATGGCTTATGCCTTATGACCGCAGGATCGTACGGTCTTAAACATAAAACAGTCTCGGGATACAAAGAGACGCCCTCAGCTTTTTGTATCGATAGAATTTGACATTATGTCACACACATTTTCTTCCTAATTTGTTCGTCTTGTTCCTGCACGGGTAGCATGGCAAAGGGACAAATGGTCAACTGTCATGAACGCTGACTGATAGGTTGTCTACTTTTGGCGCAAAAGTTATTCGCTATATGTCTATGTAGGTACTGCACTTATTATTGTGGAGACACAAAATAACATAACATTATAATTATTAATTGTTTCACACCAAAATAGATATAAATAAAAAATACGGTTAACACTTATCCTAGTTAAACAAACAGCTGCCTTACCTATCTCCTGCATATTTTTTTTATTTCGAATAGGTTTGCGTTTGACTACACACTACCCTGATGTTAAGTATACTCGTATTCTTGTTGTAATGAAAAAGCTGTGTTCTAAACTAAAGCCAGCAAATTTTCCGATTTATTTATATTCCTTTCTCTTGCTTTCAATGACTAGTAAGTAGTGCCTTGGAATGAAAGCACTCATGAACTGATAACCTACTTAATCAAAAAGAAAAGTTGTATTAAACGAATAGGAAATAATAAAATTAATAATAATTTATTAAGAATCATCGCACGTTATTCTTGCTGTTGTAAATATATCAATTAAAAGCACTTAGTGTGGACGCTACTTATACACAAAAACAGGTAAGAATAATTCATTCTTAAGTTAACAATTAAATTACAGATCCACATCATGATAAACTCATTATACCCGAAGTGATCATTAAACGTCTGCAAATTATGTTATTAAGAGTCACAGAGCATATCCGATTGCCCGGTTCAAGCTTCAGCCACAGTACAGTAAGAACAGTAAGTCATCTTTGTAAAAATCGGCCGATGCCGCGTCGATTTGAAAGTGTGCGTGAATACAAGCCGAATCAGCTTGTAGCTTACTTCACAGAGGTCAATAACGGTGTTTTAAGTGTCAACGACGAACCACTTTACCGCGCGAAATATTGAAGGGCTACGAAACTACCCACATTTATTCGTATTTTTTCTCTAAACTTAGCGCATTGACAAGGCGAAATTGTAGGTGCTACTACTAGTAGGTATATAAAATATCTCTTCAAACTCAACACTGAAACATAATGTATTTCGATTGCCGCTATAACAACTAATACTAAACAGAATAATATAAATATTTGAGGGGGGCTCCCATACAACAAACGTGATTTATTTGCCGAGGGGCTCCCATACGGTACGGAACGATTTATGCGCGAGTCCAACTCGTACTTGGCCGATTTTATTATTAATGTGAAAATGATCTATTAGTTCCATATTTTAATATTCTAAATTATCCATTGAACACGAGTTTCAGCATTCCACCAATAAGCGTCATCTAGGTATTAACAGTCGACAATTGACTCCTCCAGTGCTCGATTAATATCTGCATTTACATACAAAAAGGCAATCATTAATGTGTTTGTGGAACCGTCAGCGAGATGCATGATTAATGTGCATGTATCTGTGCATTAAGCTAGGTATTAAGCATTTAATTATTGAGCTTCATCCTGAGAAGTATGGTCAGCAATGTGCAATTGTGCATCCCAGAAGAAGAAATATTCAATACTGCCCTATTATACAGTAGATTTCTCTCGAATTCGAACTAAAAGTTGTGATGCTACTATGATTAGATACCTAATAATTTTTTGCAAAAAATAGCATGACCGACTTCACTCGTGTACAGAATTCGCGAACATTTCGCAAGTAGTAGCAATCGACGTAGCATTTCTCACATTATTGTTGATTTATCAAAAATGGCTCAGCCGATTTCAATAAAATTTAAAAGGGACCAATTTTGAAGTATATTCTTTCCAATAAAAAAAGTATTGAAATCGGACTACTGTGAAAAAAGTTTTGCGTGGTTATACATAAAAAAAAATATGTACGCGTTGAATTGAGTACGGTTCGTCGGTCGAAAATGGAAACGTCTGCCAATTTAGTGGTTTCCTAATACTTACATATACGTATTATAGTATCGCAGATCAGAGAACAAGAAGAAGAACCTTGTTCTCTAGCCTGGGATAGTAGATAATCATGGTCTTTTCAAAATCAGAGTAAATCTTCTAAGTTTGCTTCCAATCAGTCATATTGAAAATCTGTAGGGGAGGCTTATGGATAGCGGTGGAAGTCTTAAGGCTGAAATGACGACGACGATATTTGATCCTGCCTACCACATCGTCAGTTACTCGTAGCATCATGCAACATGGTGGCCAAATGCGGACTTATGCGTAATAAAAAATCTCTACATTTGTGCATATTAACGAAAGCGTAACGTAATTCTCACTTGAAGGCTATCTTAAGTTCTTTTATAACCGACTCCCAAAAAGGAGGAGGTACTATGTTCGTCAGTGTGTATATTTTTATGTATGCTTTTCGATATTTTCGCCAATTGCTAACTGTTTTAAAAATATTTTTATTGTAAAGGTGAAGTTATATTTATTCGTAATCGGCTAAGCCGTTTTTGAAAAATCAACAATTATATAAAAAAATCTACATGGATGACACGTTGATTCGAGCGAACTGTTTGAATTTATACACGATGGAAGCAAGATGGAAGTCGGTTATAACATTTTCGGCGAAAAATAATTATATCTAGAATTCTAGAAAATACGTACTCCTTACAAACGATGCAATCCTTTGAAACGAGTTCCATCCATACTGACAACCTGAGTGCTTAGGAATAAATCCTTTTCCCTTTTCGCACTATTACGTATCCAACCTGACTACAAAGGAAAAGTAGACGTTATTTCTTTAAAGGAATGGCATTTCATACCGCTAACAATGAAAATATTTCATCTGACGGTACCTAGACAACGTCTTGCTGACCTTATTTTGCAATTAAGCTTTGTCTACACAATGGGTCCATAAATCAAACGGGTTTGTCAGCGAGCCAGTGTGTTCATGACATTATGGCTGTCAATGCGTTGGTATTGCATGGCTATTTTAGTATTGATGGACCTGTAATGACTGCTTGTTGTGACAGATGGCAAAAAGCTTTATTCCAACTCATCAAGGTGTAAGGGCGCGTCTGTACTTGGTCAGGGCTTAACCACGATGCTAAAGGTAGTGTGAAAATCGGCCAAGTACGAGTTGGACTCGCGCATGAAGGGTTCCATACCGTATGAGAGCCCCAAAAAAATCGCGTTTGTTGTGTGGGCTTCCCTTAAATATTTATATTATTCTGTTTTTAGTATTTGTTGTTATAGCTGCAATTGAAATACATCGTGAAAATTTCAACTCTCTAGCTATTACGGTTCATGAGATACAGCCTGGTTACAGACAGACAGACGGACAGCGGAGTCTTAGTAATAGGCTACCGTTTTTACCCCTTGGGTACGGAAGCCTAAAAAGGTATGTCATACGGCATTGTCACTGCGATTGCAATGTACGGCAATCTCCAGTAGCAAACTTTAACAGTTCACATGTTTACAGATTTTTAGAGTCACACGTACAGACAACGTTTTGAGTATATACTGTACGGCATATCGTTGCGTTGTTATTGTGTCAACGCCAAATTCAAGTTTACGAGTATTTACATACATATACTCGTATTATGCTTTATAGTCAGCGCTATTATATTATATTAGACTCGTTATATTAGACTCGGCGCAGACGGGCCGCCAACCACCTGTGGCCAGCGATAAGTAGTTAACACGATCTTTCATACATTTTCTTAAAACGCGGCGCACACGTGTGGCCTCTCGCTACAGTAGTGTCCACAATACATTCCTCCAAATGTGCGCGACGGCCACCAGTAGCTGTAGTCTGCGCCGAGCTTTACCGAGGGCGATAGGCTTTAGGGCAATTGGGCCATATCCACCACGCTGGCCCAGAGCGGGTTGGCTCGGCTCGGTGCGCCGAGCTTTATGTCTGAGCTAAATATGTCCATGTCCAACGCTCCACGTCTCAGTAAAAAAATGTCACGAAGTTCAAAATTAACTTTAGAAGTAGTTGAATTGAAATTTTGTCATATTACCACTGAAATGAACAAACTCGGCATTCTAAAACTATATTGTGTACAACTACGCTGCTAACCGCTTTACGTCATTACATGGATTTCACCGATGCACAATGCCGTACCGTTTCATAGTGCCGTACTTACCTCGCTATTGTGACTGAGCCTTATGGCAGTGACAGACAGAACTGTAACTGACCTTTAGCATCTCGCTGAGAAAATTCTATTATTATTTTTATTTGACAATAGACAATTAAGTTAATAAAGAGATAAGTGTTTTATAAGAGGTATGTCTAGTCTAGAGATACGAGTATACAGAATACATCCTGGAAAATATAACGCATGTTAGGAAGTTCCAGACTTACGGCGCAAATGGAGGGTTTAATATGTTTAACTGTACTGTCAACATTATCATCGTAGAACGTCTATTGCTGGACATAGGCCTCCAAAAGTAATTGAAAATTAATTATTTTTGGGTCAGTGGAAGCCCAGTTCATTCATATACGCTATCGAATTTCTTTTACGGAGTAGGTCGTTATGTTCTCTCATCGAACAGCACCACCTCTAGTACTCTAAGCGATGTAATTCGATGTATGTTCCCACGTAACTTAATACTAGAGATAAGCGGCCGCTTCGCAGAAACAAACCGAGCACTGGTCTTATCAGTAGAGCTGACTATGCGTCTGCGAATAAGACCACCTAGATGCCTAAGTTATCTTGTAAGATGTATCAGTGTATATTATTCATTAATTATAGTGCCTTTGCATCGGCAACATCTTAGTTTTATTTCTAGTTTTTAAGAAACATTCTCTCGCGCTTCCGAAAGTTAACTGGCGCAGCCGGTAGGATAGTCGGCTGCTGCCAGCGCGAAAAGTTCGCTCTTAAATTCGGTGAATTTCCCCCGCGTTGTGCAGTATTAAGTAAACGGTGTTAATACTGAATTCAGTTGTATCCGTTCCGGCTATCCACACGAACCAAACAAATAAGTTATCTACGGGCGCAGAAGATGCAGGTCGGTTGGTGAGTAAGCCTTTTTCGCCTTCCTTAACCTTCCACCCCCATTTTCCTCGAATATTGTAAATTTAGACCTTGGTCATCGGTCGGATTTGCTTGTGTTAATTGTAGTATTGAACAATTTGGTCTCAAATCGATTGAATTGTGTTAATTAAGATATATTATTTAAGAATAGTAATAGTATCGGAAAATTTGGTCTCAAATCGATCGAATTGTGTTAATTAAGGATATTTAGATAATAATAGTAATAGTATCGGAAAATTTAATCTCAAATCGATTGAATTGTTTTAATTAAGGATATTTAATAAGAGTAGTAATAGTATCGGAACATTTTATCTCAAATCGATTGAATTGTTTTGATTAAGGACATTTAATAAAAGTAAGTAATAGTATAGGAACATTTAATCTCAAATCGATTAAATTGTTTTAGTTAACGATATTTAATAAAAGTAAGTGATAGTATCGGCACTTTTAGTCTCAAATCGATTAAATTGTGTTAGTTAAGGATAGGTATTTAATAATAGTAATAGTATTAGATAATTTTGTCTCAAATCGATAAAATTTTGCTAATTAAGGATATAACATTAAATATTAAGTAATAGTGTCGGTATAAACTCTACCGAGACTCTAATTAGGTTTGAATTATTTTGTTTTAGTTATATTAAAATAAAAATAATTAGAAATGGCGCAAGAACATAGAGCTGCTACTCTTGCACAAACGGGAATCCTAAAAAAGGATGCTCTAAAACTTCTGCTGGAAGAAGTAAACTTCAAGGAACCAGAGACAGGGATGAAGTCAAATTTACTAAGATCTCAGTTTTCAATGCCTACTAGCCAGAATACCATGAGACCCGCGATTCCCGCGCCTCAATTGCAGTTCGGTATACCTGGGAACCAAAATTTAAATAGACCACCGGTTCCAAGGTTCGCACTGCTTCAATTTGACTACCTCCCGCAGCTAGGCTCCGCACCTCAGTTTGGTAAATTAGGCCCACAATCAAGACCGCAGCAAGGGTTCAGACCCCGATTAGGGACGTCCCTTCAGCTAGGTTATAGGCCACCCCAATTTGGGTACAAACCACCCCAATTCGGGTACAAGCCACCCCAATTTGGGTACAAGCCAACCTATGAACAACCTCAACAAGTTAACCCGCCACACTTGCAATCCGGCGACGTATCCTTAAGGACCGCCCGTTTTATTGGATTTAAGCTTAACGAGATAACCGGTGACGATGATGAACAAAATTTTTACCCTGATGATACTTACCCTTATACTCACAAAAACGACATGTACGGACTATACAAATACGACCATTCAAACGACTTCGAATACAAGTACCCCACTAAGCATGAAACTTGCAATAAGTTGTAGTAAGTTTGTATATGGCACATTTGTAAATTTCAAACATCATCTTGCAGGAACATGTCAGTTACATAGATCTTATGAAAAAACTTGAAATGTAACTTATTAAAACCAAATTATTTTTTTTATTTTACTGTTATATTTCGCATGAAAGATTACGTTTCAACTTTGCAGGGATATAGCCTCTCAAACATACCTAAATGTAAGTATGTTTATTACATTGTTGCAAAAATGTGATTGGGACGTCACAAGATAAAACGTTGCTGCAAAGTAATTTTACTAACTTCACTGTCTGGCATTGCCTGTACTTTACAAATGAAAGTTTCTGAAATGTTATAGTACTTATAACATTGCGACAATAGGTCTATTGTTATATTTTTTTATCAACTTTCCTACAACATTACGAATTGTTCTTTTTATTTACCTAACCTATGTAAGTAATGTTGCTGGAACTTAATTTTCGAAAGTTATCAAATGTTACTGTAGAGTTTCTTACTTAACATTGAAAAACTAGATGGCGTTAGCATCGCACATTGAAATTCTGCATCGCGGTGGCGTTGTGTTTGCAGAAATTGGTACTCCCATTTGTAAATTTGATTATATCATTCCTTACAGCGGAAAGAGGAAAAGTCTCACACACATCTGCCTCTAGGACATGTCCTTAAAACTATAGCCTCAACAAAATTTAGAAAAACAAATTACTTTTTTAGAAACTGAAAACCTAGAAATGTAACTTTGCGACAACTAAATAAATGCTAGCAATTCAAAACTAAATAAATGCAAGCCAAGTGCAAGTTTCATTTGTATTTTGTAATATTTTGTAACCTTTTAGCAAGATAGATGAAACAAGTTACTAAAACCTTTCAACTTTAAAGTTGTGGAAATGTTAAACGTTATACTTGCGGAAAGTTATCTTTACAACTTTCAGATAAATTTCATGTGTAATGTTACTGGAACTTCACGTTTAAAAGTTTTAAAAAGTTTAGGAGATCAGCTCTGGGCAAGTTTATCTACAGCGTGGCCGTTAGGGCTTTGTTTCAAGCTCGCTGTAAGTTTGCATGAACGTTGCAACCATACCTTTGTAAGTTACAGGCTCGTTAATGTTACTTTCAGTAATGTTATTGCAACGTTTGCTTGCTTAACGGGACCGTTAAAGAGACTGTAATCCGAGAAAATAATTTAGGGATATCATCTTATGCGTTAGGACTATATAATCTATCCATAAGTAGTTTTAGGACTATATTCATTAGATTAAGTGAAATCGAAACCGCTCTAGCTCTAAGCAAGAGCTCGATACTACACCAGTCTATAATTAATTCCACCGAACTGCTATACCATTTGAACTTGATAGCAGAATCTAGAAACCAGGTATATGTACCCAATGAATTTAATTCAATTAAGATTAAGGAAACTATTGATGTTAAATCTTTTATCAAAAAGGACCAAATTACCTTTATATTAGAAATCCCTCTGACCGATAATGTTACGTATAACTATTTTAAATTGTACACATTACCCATCCTCCTCAAACCTGAAAACCTAACCGTTGCCATATTTCCTAAGTACCTATTCCTATTGGCGAAAGGGCTGAAGTATCAGCCGATCGTAAAGCCGTGCTGCTCACTCGCTGCTGGAGACGAGTTTCTCTGCGACGATGACAACCGCGCCCCATACAGCGGACCCTCATGCGAGGAAAAACTAATGAGGTACGAGGACGTCACTGGCATCTGCAAGCAACACCCCATTCACGTCGAGGACGTGAAGCTGCAGAAAATAGATAGAAACAACTGGATACTATACACCAGATCGGAAACAACCCTCACAGAGACCTGCGGCGAAGAGGCTTCGAAGCAGCAGATATGCGGAACGCACGTTGTGACGCTGAATAGGCCCTGTGATGTCACTGTCATCGGGACGACCATCCGGTACCACCGCCTTTACACCGAAACGGACCCAGGGACCCCACTACCCATCATCAACCTTCCGAAATTACGCGCAACCGAGAAGCTATCCAGTGCATATGCACTCAACATGCGAGAGATTGCACTGGACGAAGTTAAATACATGGCCTTTGCTTTGAAGAACAGTGAAGTTTTCGGTAATAACAGAGAAAAAGACTCTACAATTAGTCCTATAGCATTAGGATTAGTAGTATTAAGTTTAGTTTTGATTATTTTTTATGTTTCGTACACCAAAATTAATCCTTTCATTCAAAATTATCGGAATCCCTCTAAAATCGAGCGCTCCGATAATTTTTCGCTTAGGGTGGGAGACGTTATGTTCTCTCATCGAACAGCACCACCTCTAGTACTCTAAGCGATGTAATTCGATGTATGTTCCCACGTAACTTAATACTAGAGATAAGCGGCCGCTTCGCAGAAACAAACCGAGCACTGGTCTTATCAGTAGAGCTGACTATGCGTCTGCGAATAAGACCACCTAGATGCCTAAGTTATCTTGTAAGATGTATCAGTGTATATTATTCATTAATTATAGTGCCTTTGCATCGGCAACATCTTAGTTTTATTTCTAGTTTTTAAGAAACATTCTCTCGCGCTTCCGAAAGTTAACTAGGTATATTATGTAAGTTTTCTCACAATATTTTCCTTTACCGAAACGCCAGTAGTGTGAAAATCCGTTAAGACGTCACGATCACTATGGGCCTTATTAGTAATCTCCAAGTAGCCCAACGAGCTATGGAGAGGGCTGTACTCGGAGTCTCTCTGCGAGATCGAATCAGGAATGAGGAGATCAGTAGAAGAACTAAAGTTACCGACATAGCCCACCGTATTGGCAAGTTGAAGTGTCAGTGGGTAGGGCACATATCTTGGAGGACTGATGACTGATAGAGCTAAGAAGTTCACAAGTAGTAGAAACCACGTAAAGACAAGCGCAGCCAGTGGCGGACGCTTCATAAAGACAGAAAGACACTGCCTACCCTGGTTCTGATAATAGATCTAATAATAATTTATCAATAAACAAAAAAACATAAAAAACTTAAATCATGAACCAGCTCCACCTATCGAGTGCCGGTGGTATCAATCGAAGGTAATTTCGCATCACCGATACGCGCTGCACGAGCGCCACCCGCCCTTGCCACGGCAAAGACACAAACTATGGATCTCTTAATGTTTTGTATGTGTGCTCTCGTGGTAAGTCGTGGTCATGCGGATTTAATGTGTGTGCGTTCCTATAGCTACGTGGGCTTTGCTGACACACAATGACAAAAATCACGCACACAACTGCATGAAAAGCCAGTGTCTTTTTGCTTAGCTAACACGAACAATTACGACTCGTACCGAACATTTCCGAAAGAAAGTTTGCTATGCAATGCAATTATTTTAGAAAGTACCTACCTATCATTGTTTCATTGAATTTTATACATTTAGATGGCCATCATTTTTTGTGGTATTATATTTCCCTTTTTTACTACTAATTTCAATAGTCAATAGTCGCCATATTGTTTGATGTGTATTGTGTTTGTGACTACGCTATCAGATATTTAGGATTTTAACGTTGTTAATAGAGTGAAAAATGGATAATATTGTCTGTGAAAGTTGTTCAGATGGTGTGTGTATTGAGAAAATAAAATATGATGCGATGATATTTCAAAACTATCTTTCGGTGAAAAAAAACAAGTTATCGAGATAGGTCGTGCTACACCGGATATTTGAGCTGGCATTTGGCAATCACCTACATTACATTACATTATCAATCGACAAGACGACGAACCAAAACCAACGTGTTTTTGGTGTGTAAAATTTTCTGCCTACCCTGTCTTAAAACTGTGTGCACGCCACTGAGCGCAGCGTAGGACGTCCACCCACAAGATGAATAGGACCTCATTAAGAACGAAGGATCGCACTGGATACAAGTCACTTTCAACCGGTCTTATTGGATACCCATGGCCTATGTCCAACAGTGGACGTCATAAGACTGATGGATGGATAAATGGATTACATAATATAGCTACTTAAACACAGTTCTTACAAAAAGTCGTACTATCTCAAATCTTATTAAAATCAAGATAATATATCTTCCGACAATTATTATTATAATTTAATCTACAAAATCATGTAAATTATAGCACAGATTGAGCATAAAGAAGGCCAGTAGCGATCAGTATTAAAATAAACGATTAACAATTTCCAATAAATTCCAAACGATTGAAATTAAACAGTTTCTCGTGGGATCATTAATATATCAATTAATTATTTTGCAATCTGTTTGAGCGCCCACGCGCGATATTTAGAACATAGTATCGTGTTTAATAATGGAAGTTCTTTAAATGGTCTGCTGTTAATGTGTTTGGATCAGCAAGTAACAAATAATCCTGATAAGCGGGAAACGCTCTACAACTTAGTCCTCATCTCTAGGGATGGGATGCTGATCGCAACGCCAACCAAACCTCAATAAAAAAAAAACATACATTTAATGTAGGTTTTTCTTCAGCAAAACAAGTAGGTATTGTTTCAGATTAATTTATTAATATGAATAGCTGAATACAAAAAAATCCTAGATTTTATTGTCTAGCTTGAATTTTGGGTTTAGATTTTTTGAGTTTGGATTTTCAAGTTTTTTTTTAGTTTAAGTTGTTTGAGGTTGATTTAATAAATCTCCGTTGAGACATTCCTAGCACAATCTTAATTTTAACCAGTTTATTAGGATAAACTAGGAAGGAACAAGATAGATAGATACAAGAGTATTCATATTCATATTCGTTTATTTCATAAAATTAATTTACATAGAGTATAAACGTGAGGTACCAAAACTACATTTGAGACTGAAATAATACCTATGTATTATCACGTGCCCGATTTCATTTGACTTACTTTACTTATTATTCACTTTCGACTTATTTATGACTTACTTGACTAATAGGTTTCTTTTCATTTCTACGTACCAAAACAATTGTTTGGTAAATTATTCTGCAGACCTTTTAAATCGCGGCATAAAATAATGGTTAAAAGTTGAAATGAATTGTAGATAATATTTTAAAGTTTGGATTTATTTATCTCCGAACATAATCAATCTTATGCTAAAATAATGATTTCAAGAGAATGCTAATTGGATAAATTTTATCAAGCATCTCGTAAAAATGGTTATAAATTAGCTAGACTAGTTATCTAAAGTAGACCTAACCAATTATAACAAAATTAAAGGGTAAAGTAACTTTAAATACGGGTTATTTCAGCCTGAGTTTGTACCTAGTTTGAGTATGAGTCTAGTACACCTTATCAAGTTTTTCACGCGCTCTATACAATTAGCGTTAGTAAATGTAGTTGGGGCACAGTTATTAATGTATTATGTTAATTGTTCTTTTAATAACAAAATATACGCTAATAATTTAAAAACAAAAACGTTAATTACAATTTTCTATAGGATTTGTACAGCGCCCTCTAACAAAACATAACTAGTAAAATATCGTGTTAAATACCATATTATGACGAAACTCGAACGTAACAAACTTTATGACTTTAAATGAGGAATTGTTTATTTTTATTTGTTTCTACAAATTCGGATCCTGGAAACGGCTCGAACGATTTTGATGATATGTGATATTTAAATAAGATCTTACCTACAAAATTGTATCTATGAAAACGGCTCTTCGATAAATGGGTTAATATTTTTTACACTGATCGGAGCTCAGTCAATCTCTAGTGTTAAAAAATCGCAACACCGACCTACACGTGTACAGAATTTTAATAATTTGCACGTATAGATGTGACATTCATGTACATTTTTGTTGATTTACCAAAAACGGTTTAGCCGTTTTCGATAAAATTTAAATGAGACGTCGGAAGAATATTCTTTCGAACCAAAAAATATATTTTTAAACTGGTACACAGTAGAGGCAAATATCGATGAACATACACAAAAAAAATACATACAGAAGAACATGGTTGCTCCTCCTTTTTGGAAGTCAGTAAAAAGCAATCGAATTAAGAACCTTTTTTAAAATTCAGTTGAAAAATACGATAAAATTTACATCGAAAATGAAGATTAAAAACTTTATTTCTTGGCTCATTCCAATTAGATAGATCCCTATCACTATTGGCTCAGGCAATGGAAGGTCCAATGAGTATTCTGAGAACAGAGTCTTATTATGTAAGTCCGATGGCGATGATAATCGTTTGTCAACCCGCTCACTCGATTTACAAGTAGGTCAGCTAGGGAATCCCACGCATTCAGTTCAAAGTAAAATAATGTGAAATTAATAATGTGGTAAAATCCACACAACGCATCAAGTACCTAATTTAAGTACTTACCGCAATTTTTAGTAACAGCGAAAAAATTCAGCGTATTCAGAATCAGAATATCGTTTATTGCTATAAAACTGGTAGGTACATAAATTGTTAAAAAAATATTATTACTAGAGCTCTAAAATTTCAGATTACTATACGATTAGTTATTCTTTACTACATGTACAGTACATGTGTTTGAAGTAAAATTAATGAAAGTTACTCGTCTCAGAATTTAATTTAATTGTATATTTAATTGTCAAGCAATTGAACCGCGCGCCCTGACTCCGCCTCTTTTTCTCCCCTCTTGGAAATGTATAGCGCTATTCTACTCACACAATGGCTTTTTAAGTTTCAGTGCAAGTTGGGCGCCTTGGGCCATTCCGACACAAAGTAACAGCAACTTAGGTTCTGTTACTGTTGCTACCTTGTTGCATTCGAAGCTTGCTACCGACAGACGCTTACGTCAGAGTCACTCAAAAATTTGAAAATCCGGGGAAAAAGCTTGACTTCCATCGAATAAAAATGACTATTATTCGATAGAAGTCAACTTAGGATATTTTATACAGTTATAAAATAAATGAAATTAAATAGGTTATAAATCTTCAAATATCTCTTTCAGTGTAGCTTGCAGTAACACAGCTTTACATTGCACGGCAGGTTCTGTAGGTCTTGTTTATTGTAAAAGTAGCCTGAATTGCCACTTATCGCCAATGTTCTAAAAGTATCTATGTTAACTAAAAATTTCAAATTCCAACCGTAATTCTAAGACGATCCTCAAAAAAAGACATGGTAATTGAAAACGGAATTTATATTGGTTTCCTTGTGTATAATTGACCTTAAAATAAGTTTGCGTGACCATGTGCAGGACGGGGGGAATATCAATTTGCAACAGTGCAGCAGTGTTGCAGCGGCCAGTCTTATCAAAGGCACAAAGAAAACATCAGAATGGAGGGGTGTTCCTAAAAGCACGCGATTGCTTTGATAGATTGTGACTTTCTAGCTTGGGCCTCGTTTTATCGTGCACTTTGTAATCGCAACAAAGTGGGCCCTGACTTCACTAAAACGTAGCAATGATGTGTGAAGCTTAGCAAAACGTTGTAGTCCGTAAGTCTACGACATTAATGCCGTAATATGCTTAGCAAGAAATAAAACTAGAACTCGCTAAACATATATCTAGTATTTCTGCAATGTCCTTACAGACTACAGAGCAATGTATGTACAATACATTGCTATTTGCAGTTCAAGTTTCTAAACTTTTCTTCCAGTAGTAGAGAGAGAACTGTCCAGTAGTTGACTGCCTCGGTGACTCAGTGGTTAGTGACCCTGACTTCTGGATCAAAGAGGCGTGGGTTCGATTCCCACCCAGGGCAAGCATTTATGTGATTCCTCTGTGTTTGGGTGTTATTTACTATCTACATAAGTATGTAGTTAAAATATGTATATGTAGTAAACGAGTATCAGTCTCTAGCAGCCATATCACAAGCTTTGCTTAGTTTGGAGTTAGATACCGTGTGTAAGATGTCCCATGTCCCTTAATATTTATAAAAAAGACGTGTGGCACTTGGGGACTGCCGCGGTAAAGCTATTGCATTTCGGAGCAGCTTGTCTCGATTCGTGCGAGTTTCGTAGAGTCGTACAATACGTCTAATCGCACACAACGCCGTGCCGAAGACTGCCGAACTGAAACGACGTTAGACAATGCACGGCCTTCAAGCCACACCTCCTTGCCCGTCGGAGTGAGGAGCGTGAGGTTTTTTCGTTACGGAATTTCTGGATTCGGTCCCCGCGCTCAAGGCCCGCGATAGAAGCTATGCAATAGCTTAAAAAGGAGAACATTTGGATTATCTTTAGACCTTCAAGGGTCTGTGGATGATCAAATGCTTTTCATGTAGTAGTAGTGTAGGTAGTTTTAGCATATAGTACCTATTGTATTTTGTTGTAGTTTATAAAGGCACTCTTGCCGGATAGAAAAAAAAAAGGAGAACATAATGTAAGGCAGTATGCTCCACATAAACAACTAGGTACTACCACTTTTCATAAAACAGGTTGTGTTAAAATGTAAGCCAATAATAATGGGCAAAAAGCTCCTACTGTGAAGTCTAGCCCCAGGGTATTAATTGGCCCTAAATTACAATGTACCGTCAATTTTTATATATGTATTACATCCTGCTGTCATACATCGGTTATATTTAGACAAGTTATGCAGTATAATAGAGGAATGCAGTTCACATTCCGTACGAACCCTTAGTCATCTGCTGAACATAGGCCTACGCACAAAGGGCAATTATTCCATATCCACCACGCCGGACCAGTATGGGACAAAAAGCTGCTGTTCCATAAAAAATTGCAACTTGAAATCGACAAAATGTATGAAACACTGGTTTCTTTTTTAAATTATTGGTTGGTTTGTAGAAAAGTTGTTCATAATGATGGACTGAATCACTTCCTTTCAGCTTAGTACACCAGATCTTGATAGCCTTGTATATCTGTATAAGTAAAACTATATAGAGTACGTATCACGAAACGAGTCCCCCGAAATAAATGAAACTAATTTTAACGGATTGATGATTTTAATTAAGTAAAGCACGGCTGTTACTCACGCCTAATTTTAGTAGAATACTGCTACTATAATATCGATCGCATTTGGCGATCTTTCTCAAGTAATAGCACGCGGGCTCGTCTCGCATAGCACGATCGAAACTATAGTAGCAGTTTTCTACTAAAATGAAGCGTGTGTTACACCTGTGCTTTACTTAATTAAAATGTGCGAAAACCACGCTAGTTTCCATAGTGGATTGGCGATTGTGGCGTGTGACGGACTTTTTTCTTAAAATGCAGTCTATGACTAAGCCACTAGGCTTCAGCTCAGACTATAAGATTTGTTTTTTGTTATACCGTGGTCTAGATTCCGTTGGCGCCAGCTTTACCCGCCCACGAGTGCCCTTGGCTCTGCGTTATCTAGACTGAGCTGCCTCTTACTTAATTCTGGTGGCATACTAACTTGTTTAGATGACTTTGGCTCTAAAGATCAAGATAACGCGAAAAATGACATTATACCAGGATTCAAGAGTGATATAGATCATATAAAACATACAGTCGAGCATAGTCGTACTAACATATTTATGTAGATCAGCAGATAAGCGGACATTGAAGAGACGGTATGCCGAACACAGAAAAAGTGTGGAGCAATAGAGTTGTATTTTTGTGAAAACTTTTTAGCGGTTTGAGTGCACAACGACTTTTTGGAATGGGTAAAAAAAATTTTAACTCACGTCAGGACACGTGACCTGATCGAAAAGTCGTAAGACGGGAGGAGAGTAGACCGCCGGCGCAGCGTAGGAGAAGAAGTAATACCCCCCTCTCTTTCTACTGCGCGGCGAAAATGTATGTCTGATCGAGTGCTGTGTGATATTGTATTTTACCACATAAATAATAGTACCTACTTTTTATGTTCAAGTTTTCACTTCTGCCGGCACCCCGTTGTTTTTTTTTTAATGGAGAGCACACCACGTGCAGCTTACATAAAATCCAAACCGATCACCAAATCAATCATCTAGAGCTAGACAGTAAAGAAATGCGCTAAACGCAATGAACTTTTACCTTGTGGCAACTCTTTTTCTTACTGAAGATTGATTATTTGGTTTACGTGTGACAACGTCCTGCTTGAGCTGCTGCTGCTTGCTAAGCAGAGATGCGGTGTAGGATCTAGTTTGCATATTTAAAAGGTACCTGTTTGCTTTGGATTATAAAAGACACTTGAATTGTACTTAGATGGGAACGAGTTTCTCATTCTAACTGCTCCTGGCTTTTGGAAAAGGTCTGAGGGCATCTGTTGAAACTTATAACCTCGTCTGTTGGATTAAAATGCATTTACTAAAGTAGGATAGGTGCTAAACAGGGTCATAGGTATTAAACGCAAAACTTTTTAATGTCGGGTCTAGTACATCTAGACAAACAACTTATTTACTACGACTTTTGAAAATTCGCTTCTCCGTACATATTGCCGCGCGTTGACGAACTTTTTGTATGAAAAAGCTGTTTTTTTCTTCGTGATTTTCCAAAAGTTGTTTGTCTAGATGTACTAGACCCGCCCTTAAAAGGTTTTGCGTATTAATACCTATGACTCTGTATATTGTAGGTACTCGTATGATAATACCACGGTGCAAGTGTTGCAACAGTATAGACAAATTATGCCAGTGGTCTAGATGCGGCCGGCGCGAGGCGCTAACATTAATCGCCCACGGGTGCCCTTGGCTCTGGACTATCTCAGGCGCCACCTCTCACATAGCTTTGGTGTTATACTGACTTGTTACTGATGATATTAGGTCAGCACAGTGCTAACAAAAATATATTTATAAACATAGGTAATTAGATACTACATTAATAGGGAACTTCCTCGGGGCGCATAAATATTTTTGAATATACCACGTTAACAAACTACTACGTGGTCTACATAAGTAGATGGTATTCTACAGCTTTGAAGAGATGATAGGAGGACGCTAAGAAGAAATAATCAGAGTGTGAAGTTGAAGACAATGAGCTTTCACCTCATTGACAAAATTATTTTAACTCTAACAGAAAAACATCGAGATGTTTCTTAGCTTTGTATATATACCTATATATTAGTTGTATTTCAACAATCTATAACAGTTAGGTACAAAAACTGACAGCACTGGTCGTTATACCACGTTTGGTGTGCATTTTAATAGTAACTAGTGTTCTTTAAGGTGAGCTTTAAATCAAACTAATAACACTTCCACTCGCCCATAAATCTTAAAATAAAGGGTATGATTGTCCCGATCTAGACTTGTAATCATGCGGGGTATAAATCTGCGCGCACGCGACGTCACGCGGTCGCATTGTCTAATATAATTGCGGGCAACAATACTAATGTTATATCATGCTTTAATGGCTTCGCTATATTTCCTCGAGTCGTAAAGCATAGTTTAGTACTTATTGCAAACTTGTTCTTTTAGATGGGTAAGTAAGTAAGTTCGTATAGGCCGGGTGGCTAGCACTGGTGTCAGAGATTTTAGGCCGCCAGAAGGCTTCTGACATAGCTAAACGGATAAAACAACCAGGGCCTAAAATTTTACGTGTCTTCCGAGCCGTGGTAGCGCTCAGTTGTAAATGCCATCCGCGGTCACCGGTCCGAAGGCTGACCGTGCTGAACGTTGCTTAACTTCGACGATCGCTAACGAACACCTAGTCAAACTACGCTATGAGCGCTACAGTGGTGACTAAGTTAAACATATACCTACCATCTTACCACAAAATATTTACGCACGCTCTATACATTGTTTAGCAGTACAAATTGCACGGCTAAACAGTGTTTAAAGTGTGCTTAAATCTTTTGTGGTAAGGCAGATAAATTCTATTGGTATGGGCGGTAAAGTAGGTATTTTATAATGCTGAGGGACAAGACGATACCCATACACTTTTTAACTGTACCAGTGCAAAATTCTGGTCGGCACAGCACTGCGCTCGTCACTCTAATATATAAAAAACATAAATTAAATGGTGCCTAAAAATATGATCCAATATGTTCGTAAATTGCTTTTCGTAATATAAAAGAAGTTTAACTAACTAAACATCAAAAGCTCAAAATTAAAAGTTTATATAAAGTAGCCTGGTAGAGCAATATGGTATATTTAGGGTAAAGTAAAGCTTCATGTAGCAGCATGGATAAAAATAAGGTACCATCTAATTTAAAACGCGCACCATTTTACCACAAAAGTTTTACGCACGCTTAAGACAATGTTTCATTGTTAAACAGTGTTCACAACGTGTTTAAATCATTTGTGGTAAGGCGGTTAGTCTTTAACAAAGCGCTGCTATAGAACCTAGTGTGACAACGGGGAATCAATCTTTTTCAGGAAAAAAACTCTAGAAAACTAGTTCTCCGAAAGACTTGATTTTATAATTTGCGCTTTGATTGTTGGTAGAGGTAGCCAAAATCAATCATTCAGACTTAATAGTGATGGATGGTAGTTAATTGCCCTATTAACTATCTACGTAATTCTTGGTAGCAGACTCGTCTTCAAACTAATAGGTTTTCTTTTTTCATTTTTACGAGAAAAATATTTCTTTTTCTTATTCAGTATTTTAAAAGTAGAAAAATCACTGTTCAATTCTTGATTAAGAAACAGCACCGTGATTATCTATCGACATAGTGTAATGAAACGTAAGTATTTTTTTGTTTTTGCTAGAACGTACGTTCTAGCAAAAAATAAGCTAGGGCGTAGAACATGCACAGTTTTACCTATATAAAATTACCCAGCTCTCTGATAGAGACGCAATGGACAATAAGAGAATGCACCCAACAGTAGGACAAATTAGAACGAAGGGAGTAGAGCGAGTTGTTAGAGAATACGCTTTAAAAACATAAGCACAGTCAACTTCAAGTTCACTTTAAAAAATATCTATTGACTATTTTATACAATAGTACCAAATGTGGAGCTACTTGTGGTCAGTACACGCAAGACATTCAACTCAGAAAGCCATTAAACTCAATATCTAGCCCCCCTTATATAATAATTTTATTCTGTTTTTAGTAGTATAGCGGCAACATAAATACATCATCTGTGAAAATTTCAGCTTTCTAGCTACCGACTTATGAGATACAGCCTGGTGACAGACAGACAGACGGACAGCGGAGTGTTAGTAATAGGGTCCCGTTTTGACCATTTGGGTACGGAACCCTAAAAAGTATCAAATGTTACCAATAACTACAACAATAAATATTCTGTTAAATTTTGATATTTAAAAACGAAAAACTATCTCAATCATGATCTTAAATGTGAGATAAAGTTATTTGAAAATTCACGTATGATTTTTTTTATGTTTATCAATGTCAATTTGCCCTCTCCTTATGCATTACATCTATGTCAAAAATGCAGATTTAAGTTTATATTAGCCTAACTGTAGAGACTAATAGAATTTTGTAAAGGTGTGAAAAATAGCTCACACTGGAAGTGGATATTCCGGCTAGGCGGGTAAACTCGGCTTTGAAGTCTATTTAGAAATCTCTGCAAGTAGCATGACTGGTCGGACAATGGAACACGGACCGGCAATCATTTAGAAGTATGCATTGGCAGCCTGTGAATGTGGGAGCCAATGGCCTCTTAAATAAACTCTTCGTTTCAAAATAATTGACAAGTATTTTACAAGACTAAGAGGGGACGAGCTATTTATAGCTTAAAAAAATAGAAAGACATTTTAATTCAAATACCTAAATTACATAAAGGTAGCCTATACGTCGTGATATTGTACAACATTTCTATTTTTATTTGTAATTGGTAATGTTGGTTAAGGCTATTACATACGCCAATCAACTAAGGTCATGCATCTATACCAATGTTATAAAGAGAAAGATTTGATTGTTTGTTTGCATCGAATAGGCTCCGAAACTACTGAACCGATTTGAAAAATTCTTTCACTGTTGGAAAGCTACACTATCCTCAGTGAACACAGGCTATATTAGGGATCCTTACCGTTTTTCTGTTTTAGCCAATCCTACCCAGGCGAAACCGGGACGGACAGCTAGTTTAGAAATAAATATAAAAAAACCAAAAATCAGTAGTGAATTTTTATGTTTCTTAATGACAAATTGTGCAAGCGCTACCTTAGTTGGCGTATTATTAGCCGAATGCAAGTGGCAATTAGTATTTCTACAAATAATTGTACCACCTAACAATAGTGATTTAATAAACGTGTGTTTTTCACTATTAAACACCTTAGACTACGTTAAAATAATAGTCTTTAATGAGAAATTAAACCGTAATTCGTAACAGTAATAATACTGCGTGATGACCACGACCGTTCTGTCAAGACGAAACTATCAAGAAGAGAAGATTCATAACAGAATATTTGAGTCATTGAATAGTTTTCGTATTCAATAGAACTAAGTCAAGTCAACGAGTCTACAAGTCGACTCTTTTCTTTATTTTTTCAAATAAAAGAAAAGAACCAACACATCTCTTTGCCAAAATTAGGTCGTTTTCGGTATTTTCATCGTTGTTATTGCCCATAACACGATTATGAATCCATGGTATTGCCAGCATGATTCACAAATACTACACCAAGCCATTACCCCTGTTACATAGCTTTACTACGAGATAAAAATACAGTGTTACTTACGAGGACGTGGCAGGGTTGAATTTCGTAAGACAAATAAAAATATTATCATATAGTATGAAGCAAAGTTTTCTTTTTTAGGGTATCGTAGTAAAACGAGAGACCCTTATAACTTCGTTGTGTCCGTCTGTCTATCCCATTAATACAAAGCCTTATAACTTTCACATTTATCAACCAAATTGCATGAAATTTAATAGTATAATAGTTTATGTATAGATCTCAATTTTAAATAAAAGTTCAAAACTGTGTATTTAAGGGTAGCTCCCATACATGTAAAGTAGGAATGAAAAATGTTCCATTCCCTCATGTGGGGTAGCGTATAGGGTTTCTAAAATGAATGTAAGATTTCCTACATGATTCTTAGTCACATGACCCCCCCTCCCCAAATTTCTAAAGTATACAAGGCAGCATATTCAAACTTTCTGAGTTTATAAAGTACATTATATAATAAATGCATAGTCTATATGGTTGGCAAGTACCTATTTTTAGTTGGAGTCCGGATACTTTCGAAAAATTTTACGGGGTCCAGAAAAAAAAGAGCGAGTCGAGATTAATGCCTTATGAACATTCACTTACCTACCTATACAGATGCAAGGGCTACTGCGATGTTCGAAGAATTACCTACTAGTTTTATCTTTAAAATGCAAATTGATAGGTCGCGGAGCTTACAACTTTTGTTTTACCTAATGCAACCCTGCCAGTACAAACAGATACTATCATTGGATATGGAAATTGAACTGTCTGTCCCAGCCCAGCAAAGACAAAGTAAAGCTTAATAGAGACAATAATTATACTTTGTTTTCCCTAGTCTTTGTGTAAGCTATTTAGATATTAGATTTCTGCTTATTCAAGTAATACAATTAACTGTAATATCCGCAGTGTAGCACCAATTACAAATATCGAAGTTTTTGTCTATGTTTGTTTGTTATGTATGTAGTGCATGCAAGTGCGCGTAGTATATTTCAACTTCTTTTTATCCTAAATCTACGTTGCAAAACCAAATAACAGTGTTAAGTAGTGGAGTGCAATACTCGTAAGATTTAGGGTTTTGTACCCAAAGGGTAAAAACGGGACCCTATTACTAAGACTCCATTGTCCGTCTGTCTAACTGTCTGTCACTTGGCTGTATCTCATGAACGGTGATAGCTAAAACGTTGAAATTTCACAGATGACGTATGTATTTCCGTTGCCGCTATACAACAAATACTAAAAGTAGAAAAAAATACATATTTAAGGGGGTTCCCATAAAAAAAAACGTGTTTTTTGCACGATATTAAAAACGGCAACAGGAAGATGCTTGAAATATTCACAGAATATTAAGTTGTATATTCCTTTAAAAAATAAATAATTAAAATAATAGTAGATTATGTAACAAGAGAACCAAGTGGTGTCTTATGTCACGGGCAACAATTGGACCCTGAGCGCAGCGAGGGACTCTATAGTTAACTCCCGAGCGCAGCGAGAGTGTTTTAAGTTAATTATTTTGAGTCCTGAGTGAAGCGAGTTCAAGTCACCCAAGACGAAGACAGACTTGGATTTCACAATAAATTAAAATAAATTAGAATGTACATACGAATTTTCATAGAATCCGCACACAATTTGTAATAAAAAAGAGAATGGAAATACTAAAAAAAAATTAGACTGGCCACATCATGGCCAGATCAATTACATTATCATAGCCTAACGCGGGCATTGCAAAGGTTTCATTCTATAAAATGGAACCGATACGGGCACCAAAGAGATTTTATTCTGTGAAGTCGAGTAGAACCTCCTTACAATGCCAGTTGCCGTACAATGTAAAGAGGTTATATGTATTCGATTTTGCAAAATGAAACTTCTATACGATGTCCTTAAATGTTTTAAGTTCAGAGATTTTCTTACGAATTAGACGTTTCAAATTTAAATCACTTTAACCCCTTAGGGAGTTTCATACAACATTATTGACCTGCCATATAGCCCTCGAGATTGTGTTAAGAGAATAATGACTCGTTTTACGTTGAGATTCTATGACAAATAATGGGTAATTTTCGAGCAGATGGTATGAAATATATATTAAGAGGGGGTCCCATACGGTACGGAACCCTTCGTGCGCGAGTCCGACTCGCACTTGCCCTTAACCTAAGCCCTTATACACCCTTACGACCTACGACAATTTGCGTAGGTATCAAATAATGCTTTTTCTTATTTCCCATATTGATACTCGTAGACTGAAGTGATTGTATTAGTATTTTAGGTATCTATAGGTAAACGCATTTTAACCGCGGGTGGCATTTGCCAACTGAGCGCTACCATGGCTCGGATGACACGTTAAATTGTAGGTCTCAGTTGTTTTAACCGTTTAGCCATGTCAGAGGCCTTTAGGCGGCCTAAAAACTCTGACACCAGGGCTAGCCACCCGGCCTATACGAACTTACTTATCACATTTTGAGTCTATAATCATCTAGTGATTCTTGAAAAATAATCCTAATTACCTATAATTAAATGGCATTTAAAGTAATTTTTTAAAGAGTTTAATATTTTTCTCGCTCGCATTTACTAGCTTTGCAGTGACGTGAGATGATGAGAGCCCTGATTTATTTTTGACTCGATGAACCATGTTAACATAACCGTACTTATACTACAACTGTACTGCTAATAACATAACTATTCTAGAAAGCTCTATCAGCATTAACCACTCACTTCTGATTTAGTATCAGAGCAAGCAAATTAGAAGGCAGCCGGCTCGCCGCGCCGGCCACTGACGATCATATCTGATTTCGAGGTACGAACTCATAGCCAGGGGCAGGCGAAGTGAAAACGGGACGAGTGAGTAGCCCCCTTAAAATATATATGCAGTTATCTTCTGATAATTATCGCGACAGCAATTTCCCTTTTGGGGAAAACACTTATCTAAAATCGACGACAACCAAAATAATCGGTCAAGTACGAGTCGGACTCACGCACGGTGGTTTCAACAAACAAAAGACAGACGGACAGACGGACAGCGGAGTCTTAGTAATAGGGTCCCGTTCTTACCCTTTGGGTACGGAACCCTAAAAAGAACCTACCTATATACCAAGCTATGTCAAGATTCGTCGAAAAATGGGACCTGTAGAAGAAAACCGACATCTAGACAGACAAAAACAAAATAGCCGTGTTAAAACCTTCTCTTTCGCTCGGTTATTAATTGACTTCTGCGTCACGACTCGTCTTGTGTTAACACAGACGCCATAAAATTTGATTCGGCCTATATCAATACCATACATAATCTCATAATTTTGTCACTGTATTAGCCAAAGATACATAAGCCTGGATATAAGTATTTCAATGTAAATTCAATGTAAGTATATCCAAAATATTTTTTTCAATAAGTTGTTAATGCGTACGTCGAAACACGCGTATGATAGGCTTCCGTAGATGCTGACGATGATTATGATGATACATAATTGGCTAAACAATAAATTTGTGAGATCAATGACCTCTGAGCTATGTGACTTAAGAATTTTAATTTTTCAAGCTATTATCCCACAGTGCTCAAAACAATTTTGAGATAAAGTTTTTAATGTGTAATGTGTTTTAATGTAAGTTGTTAATCCCGAGGCGGTGCCATTTAAATTTCACCGAAGCCGTTTTTTGCTATATCAACAATAATGTACATGGATGTCACATCGATCTGGGCAAACTATTCGAATTCTGTACAAGTCGGTGGTGCCATTTTTGCGAAAAATAAACAATTAATAAATAAATAAACCTAATGTCTATTAGGCCCAATTATGAATGCGCCATCGTAATATTATAATTTAGCTAATTAAAATATTTCAGTTTCTTTTTCACTTTAGCCATTTGATAGAGAGAACACTTTTTACGTTCCTATAAAATTTACGATGGCGCCTTCTAATCCGGCCTTTAAAATTTGTTGCTCTAAAATGTCGATGGCAACAACTCTCCTGCGATTCAGAACACAGAAATACAAACTGCGCTTACTGTTCTGTTGATTTACTGTCGTTTTCTTAGACTAACATCCTAGGTCAAGCCTTAAGACCTCCCTGTGTAAGCTACATGTCACGACATTCCTGTCCTAAATACGACCACCGAGTCAATAGCCGTAGTATATAGAGTTCTAAAGAGAAGCCTCTATGCGGCTCGCGATACACTTCATATGAAGCAAATACACATACACCACAAAATACATGTTTACGAAACAAATATTCCAGAATTAAGTGTTGTGTAAACGCATACGAATAAGCGATTATTTTTGTGCACTGAGAGTATTAAATTAAGGCTCCGGAATAAGAATAAAGGGAAGGTGGACGAGTCACTTTTTCGAAACGTAACTGTAAATTCGATTTTGTGGAGAATTTCAGGTACTACGAGTATACAATGGTAAGCCGACCAGGGTAAAACACAAATTAGTCTTTTAGTTCTTGACATCTAAACAATTACAAACAGGGGAAACAAGTACAAGGTACCAAACTATTTCAAAGTTTTAAAAAATCCCAAAATCAATGTTGCTTGACAAGCTTGTCTTTTCTTCTTTCTTCTTCTTCTTCTTCCTAATTATGTGTTATATTGTATTGTACGTTACGCACAGTTGTAAGGTTATTAGAGATTTCAGTGCGAAGTTAGGTCGCGCTACATCGAAACGACATGCCTCATCTCTTGAGATCTGTGTGATTGTGTATGCAGTTCGCAATTTGTAACCGGACACTAGGCACGCCAGATCGTAATTGAAAAATGTATGGAATAGTTCGAACTTCGAACGTATCGAGACAAATTGTGGAATTTACTTAAACTAGGTAAGGCAGTACGGCACATATTTCTATGGTAATAACCATTAGCTTAGACTAAATTGAACTAGATTTACCCAACCCTACGACACATAACTAAGTCTTATAAGTCTTAATGGCTTAGGCGTCGGATTACTTTCGAAATGGCAGCTGGCTATTTCTGGAAATACACACTTTTAGATTTAGTCAGAAGGCAGTGGTCGTGGCCTAGTGATAGTAATGATCGCCTTACAATCTTGAGGTCCATGCAAGTTCAAATCCTGGTCTCGTACCAAAGAGTTTGGACTCATGTAGGCATTTTCACACCACTATCCTTTCGTTATAGGAAAAGTTCGTGAGGTAGCCTGCATATTCTGCAAACGTCCATAAATATTCGGCCAAGTGCGAGTCGGACTCGCGCACGAAGGGTTCCGTAATGTATGGGAGCCCCCCTAAAATAATTATCTTATTTTAATTCAATTAATTATTATTAAAGTGCATATAAAACAAAATATTCTGTGAATATTTCACGCAACCTTTTACCATCATTAATATCGAGTGAAAAACTACTAAAAATTCAGGTTGGTTGTGTGGGAGCCCCCCTTAAATATTAATTTTAATTTGTTGTTATAGCGGCAACAGAAGACATCATCTGAGAAAATTTGAGCTTTCTAGCTAGAACAGTTCATGAGATTCAGCCTGGTGACAGACAGACAGACATACAGACGGCCAGACAGCGGAGTTTTAGTAAAAGGGTCCCGTTTTTACCCTTTGGGTACGGAACCTTAAAAAACACCAACCAACCCGCTTCGAGCCAACGTGGTGGATATGGCCCATTTCCCCTTCGTGGGTAAACCTATGTTTAACAATGGACAGTGGAAGGCTGGTACAATATTTAGTCGTTTTCGGCACAATTTTGTTTGTAATTATGCTAGTCGAACTATGCTGTAACGCGGAGAAAACGGGATACTATGTATGAAGTAGAATCTTTCTTGAGTGCCCAATAAATACAGAATTAATGTATCAACGCCTACACGGCAAATAAATAATATTTTCTCGTTCCATTTCCACGGCATACGTTATTTTCCTGCGCTCTTATAATATATCGCAAGAAATGTTTCATGCACGTGTTGTACGTCTTCTGTATACACGTACGTGAGATGATTTAAATAAAAATAATAATAATTGTGTAAAGATATTCCAATGAATGAGTTCAGCAGTAACAGGTTATGAACGTCTAGAATAATGTGGTACGTACTTATCTTTCAATTAGTAAAAGATTTTTAAAGTATGATCTGTAGTTCCGTAGATTATAAGTACAGCACTTGACACTACATAATATAAAACAAATTCGCATCCCGCTGTCTGTCCCTATGTATGCTTATATCTTTAAAACTACGCAAGGAATTTTGATGTGGTTTTTTTTAATAGACAGAGTGTTTCAAGAAGAAGGTTTATATGTATAATACACCTGTGCGAAGCCGGGGTGGGTCGCTAGTAAGATAATATTTTATTCAGTGAGTTGTTTTATGAAGTGTGTTATGTTCTTTTACAGGATTTCGGGTTTGGTCTCTTATTAAAAGTTGCTCATAATGATGAGAACATGCCTACACCTCAAAAAGCCCTACACTTTGCAAGGAAATGCAATACCTTGCAATACATAACACTTACAGAGAACTGAAACTTTCATCATATGGATTATGCCCTATTGCCCACATGGCTTCAACCGCGTGACTCTTGGGTTTTTGTTCTATGCTATTCTTACCTAGAGGACATCTTTAAAGTATCTATAAAATCAAGTCAATCCGTGTCTACATTACCACGTGATAGAGAAACACAATGATGTTTTATAAAGTGTATTCTAGTTCAATGTTTGTTTGTTTCTCCATTGAACTAACAAACAAACCAACAAACATTTTCGGACTTATAATATTACTAGCTTTTACCCGCGGCTTCGCCCGCGTTGTATTTTGATTTTGGCTTATGTTTATGTCGGCTGCGAAACCTAACCTAACTGACAAATATCAAAATACCTTAGAGGAATGCTTTTGTTGGTTAAGTTACGGTTGGAGTGTATATACAACCCCCCCGTGTATTCCCGCCTTGTCGTGGGGGAGGTCTGAGGCAGCTGAAAAGGCGGCGCTCGAAGTCTCCCTCTTCTTTGGGTCTTTTCCCCCAAGGAAGCTTAGAGGCTGGCACTCGAGTTTCAGCCGCTTTTAACTAAAGCAGCTGAGAGGATGGCCGGTAGGTTGCATGCCTTATGAGGAGTGTCGCAACTTAGGCGGGCTGCAGTGCCGCTCTTGCGACGCTGCATCCGAGGAGTTTTTTTTATTATATCGCGAAATATCCCTGACATGATCAGGGGTCTTAATTACAAATGAATAAAAACTAAGTATACCTATATTTCAATGTTTTTGGCTGTTTGCAATTATAATAAACATTACAATGGTACAGCATAGTTTATATCTACTTGTTTCTAATTAAGTATTGCTTTTTTACAAATATTTGTGCAAAAATTCGATAAATTTGTTTCTAAGGTTTTTTCGTGAGATTAATTCCAATATTTTGTTCTAAATCAAATCTCTGCTTTCCATAAACTGGGCATTCCAAGATTATGTGCAGTGGAGTCTCCTCTTTTGTGGGTTCACAGATGCACGATGGGCTTTCCCTCAACTTAAATCGATGTAAGTATTGGGAAAACTCACCATGCCCCGTCAGCACTTGAGTTATGATTCCCACTGGTGCTATTTCTCTTACGATCTTGTATGCCGCCCTTGCATCCGGAAAATATGTTTTGGTTACCGCCGCTGTGTGTCCATCCTGATACCGCCGGTTCCACTCGTCAAGAGAGTCCTTTCGGATTTCTCGCTTGACGAATGAAACGGGGCAGTTATCCTAAATAGGTCTGCACTTCGAGTGCAGTGCTGCTTCCTTTGCTAGCTGGTCCGCTCTCTCATTTCCCTCCATCCCCGCGTGCGCTTTAATCCAATAAAGTTTCACTATTTTATTTTGTGCGTGTAGTAACTGTTAGCTTTGAATTTACTGCTAAGGGATGGAGGAAGATACGCCAACTACTTACCGTTTCCAGTGCAGACCTGGAGTCACAAAAGATTTTTGCTTTTTCGGTAGCCTCAAGAAGTGCCAATAACTCGACCTGTTACACAGAGCACCAATCGGCCAATTTCAGCTTGCGGGTACTGATCTCAGCGGCATCATCCCAAATGGATAATGCCGCCCCAACTTTCCCTTTAATTTTACTGCCGTCTGTAAATATGTTAATTTCTCGGTTAAGATTTTGCTCTAGTGCTGCTCCGTCTGCCAGGCATATGAACTCCAGCTCCTCCTGCTGCGCTGGGTGTGGCTTCTTTTCTGTCTCTCTATCTCCAGTTACTTGCTGGGAATAACCTTTCTTAGTTTCATAAAGCAAGGCTGCTTCTTGGACTCTGATATGACAGCCGAGGATAAGGATCCGCGGTGGGATATATGGAACTGGTGGTGTGGGTGCCGCCACCTACCCTACTTTCCGCTAGGCCGTCAACGTGTTGGCAGACGCAGTGGGGCTGCAGGGGAAGAGAGGTGTCGGTATCGCGATTGCCGTTCTCACTGCCCTCTGCAGTTGAAGAGGCAGGCGCTGGGCTACTATGACTGACCCACTGCACTGGGCGTTGGAATGCTGTCTGACGTTCAGTACTGGTTAGTCCCGAGTGGTGGATGACGATGTGTCTTGTGCTCCGAAACACTCCGTCACTATGGCGAGAGCGCAAGCTCCGTTATGGAGCCCGAGTCAGGGCTAGTGCTGTTGAGTGCCGCGAAGGAGTGCGAAATATGTGGGAACGTCCTAAACTTGCCATGACAGGTTATTTCTGGCGCTTAGACGGCTGCTACCGCAGCCCACTTAGTTTTTATCCTATCCTACGGGAACTGTTAAAGTTTTGCGATAAAAAGTGGCCTATGTCACTTTTCGTCTTTCAAACTATATTCATGCAATATGCCAAGGCAAGTTGCTCCGTTGCTGAGAAAAATTTATCGTTAAGTCCTACGGGAACCACAATTTTTTCGGGATGGAAAGTATCCCAAGTCACTTTCCGTCTTCCAAACTATGCCCACCCCAAATATCAAGTCAATCCGTTGCTCCATTGCTGAGAAACAGTTATTGTCCTATCCCATGGGAATCACGAATTTTCTCGAGATATAAAAAGTATCCTATTATCACTTTCTGTCTATTAAACCATAGGTATCCATACCAAAAATCAGGTCAATCTTTTGCTCCGTTGCTGCGTCAAAGAGGAACAAACCAACAAACTTTTCGGATTGATAATATTAAAGTATGATGATTCTGTACCATAAAGGTAGAATAAAAAAACATGTTGAACCTCTAATGATAGAATATTTAAAAATATTTTTAATGTCAGACAAAATGACGGCCTGGTATTAAACGTCATAGTAACATGTAGCATGCAGAGGGAAAATAACATTTTATCCAATTTTAATGTCAGTTGTCATTTTCAATCCATACTTTATTTCCTCTTCAAGGGGATATAATGGTAGAAAAACAATTTGTCGCCTTGCCACGCTAGGTACTTGTGATTTATAAAAGTCTGCAGACAATGTCACCTGTCATCTAATTACGTTTGGCTGTGACGTTTCGTTAGTCCATATTAGCGTCATAGAGGAATTAATCACTTAGCGTCTTTGTGATAGTGGCGACAGTTTCGCTTTCGAGGGTTTTTGTCCTGTCCTACAGGAACTATGAAATTTTTCGGGATAAAAAGTATCCTAAAGCTCCTTCCGCCTTTTATACTATATCTATGCCAAAAATCAAGTCAATCCGTTGCTCCGTTGGCGCGTGATAGAGTAACAAACCAACAAACCAACAAACTTTTCGGATTTATAATATTAGTAAGGATTAAGGAAAGTAATAAATGTAGGTAACATTCAAGAAATCCTTCAACATTCGAGTATACGTGAGAAAACTATCGCTACCCAAAATCAATGTAAGTAAGTAAGTTCGTATAGGCCGGGTGGCTAGCCCTGGTGTCAGAGTTTTTAGGCCGCCTGAAGGCCTCTGACATGGCTAAACGGTTGAAACAACCGGGGCCTACAATCTATGTAAAGACGTAAGTATGTGTAAGTAGCTAAGAAATATAAAATGGCCTTACATTTCTCTATTAAAGTGAAAGTAAAGTAAGAAAAGTACCGTCGTAATCCCACGCGGGCAAATCCGCGGGTGAAGAGCAATAGTGCGGTTCTTTGAACTTCGAACGCTCTAGAAACCACAGAACAAGAACTAAAGTTATAGAAACAGTACTAAAATAGCAAGAGATATGCATCACTTTGTCCCATTTTACTCGTAAATATGAAATTTAAAACGTTCTCGTCTTTGGAAGTCGGTTAAAAACCGCCGCTACCCAAATTCTATGTAGCTAAATGTAAGTACCAAAGTACTAATATAAATTTGGCCTTTGTTAAACTGTAACCGCCGTAATCCCATATCACGCGGGCAAATCCGCAGGCGGAAAGCTGATCATTATTATTATAATAACGCGGGATGATCGTTAACTCGCGTTTAAAGTACAGGCGTAAATGTCAATTGGCAATATGGAGATAGGCGGGGAGCCATTGGCCATTATTGCTTTACTTCCATAATTATAAAACTCCTCCATTGTAAACCTTGGATCATAAATATACTTCACGGGTACCTACTACGGGTCTACCCGTGACCACGATCGATGCAACTCGGTCGAAGCGTCGGGTTGATGAGGTATTTATTTATCGCGCCATAGTCCCGTAGTACATAATAATAATGTGTTCAAATCGTGAAAGTTTAAAAACGACATAAATATACTTATTGAAAAAAAATTGTCTTATTTATGCAAAATAGAGCCAAATTTGGCCGCCAACTCGCCTGATGGACAGTGAAGTTGTAGCAGAAGATGGAGTATGTAGGCCTAGAAGATACTTATTCACTCTTGACATGACAATATTCAGATTGCAATTGTCAAGAAACAATGACGGAGGCAGGGCATTACAATGTCTATGAGTAAAACAGATAAAGACTTTTAAACAAAAAGTTAATTACTTAAAAAAGGATTCGAACTTTGTTTTTTTAGTTTTATTTTCATTATCATGGTAGGTATTTCTGATAATCTAATAACTCACATTTCAATGAAATGGAGTTGAACTTGGTCTTCGAAAATTAATAAATTTTATTATTTAACCATGAAAATTAACTTAACCTTCGTACATTTTCTCTGGTTAACTTTCGTGTTACATTCTTTGTAATATTTTTTTAAAAGCTCAAATATTTCTCATGCTCATCAGATGACTGCTTTGTTAGTCTAATTTTATCATCATTGATTTTATTACATCTAAAGACTTAAAAACTAAGTAGAATTTAGATACGTCGAAGCTCATTTCTGAATAGAACGATACAAAAATCGTATCTATCACTAAGTTACACAAAAAGATTGGCATCCAACTAGTAGTGGCAATGATAATAAGAACAATCGAGATGTCCCCAAATATTTATTATTGTACACATACATATTTATTTTCTTAAATTTAAGTTTTTTTTAAATATTTATATATGACGGAGTGAGACAGCATAGTTGGTTTTAGTTAAAAGCAACAGTGATGATTTTGAAGTGGGTATCACCCGAATGGGGTCGCACGTGGCAACACTGCAGGCTTGTGTCGGAATGAAATGATTTGACAGATGGGCGAAAAACGTCATTCTATTCCGAGCGCAAGGCGGCATTGCACCCGTGCCAACCTATTGACTTTAAAATCCGTTTTCATCTGCGAAAATTCTTGTTAAATTAATTACCAAGTGATACTAGGTCAACGTAACCACCCGTTGTAGTAGTACAGAGTGTTTATTTTGGTGAGATGGACAACTGGAGACCGCCAGCGAGCCATACTAATGGATGACCCACAAATAACGATTGCGGGTGATTTACACGATAAGTCTTAGTCCCCGACATATACAAAAAAAAATACCATAAAAATACCTAAACCTAGAGTGTCGCCGGCAGCGGGGCGGGGCCCAAGTTACCGGTGGTTGGGTCTACAGAGCAACCTCCGACAAAGCGCGCCGTAGAGAAGTCTGCCATAGCTGAGCATTTGCTTGACGGAGGTACTGGTCATTGGATCGAGCTCCACGACCCAAAAGTTCTCTCTACTGATCGTCACTATTTCTCAAGAATAGTTCGTGAGGCCGTAGAAATTAAAAAACATCGTAATTTCAACCGAGAGGATGGTTTCAAACTATCAGTGTCGTGGAATCCTGTAGTCAACAAGTGCAAACTGCGTGGTGTAGGCATTAAGACCTTTACAGACACTGTCAGTGTGGTGTGTCGCGGTGACAATTTCAATTTGAGTGATACGGCGTCGCATTTAGTCTGCCCGTGACCACGACCAATGCAACTTGGTCGAAACGTCGGGAGGAGAAAAAGAGGTACTTAATTAGCTCATATCTCAAGCTTTATTGCGCGATAAGTCCCGTGTAGTAGTATGATAAAGCGCGCCGTGTCCAGGACGGCCTGTATCTGACCCTTGACCCAACCGTCTAGCGAGAGCCTCTTAAGATGGTGGTCGAGACTCTTCGCTAATAAGCCGTTTACCGAAACGACTTTCGGGACTTATTATTATTTCCACCGCCACCTCCTGGACTACGACCGTTTTAAGCTCCACATAAATGCCAGCCACTTTTGTGAAATATGCTAGTGTGAATAGCCACATTTTTGCGCTTCGGTATCGGAGATCGCTTGCAATTATCGATTTCAATGTAAATATTGTAAATTCTTCGAACTCTGGCTGAAGGGCAAGGTCCCTGTTTCGTTCATTATTGGGAGCACTTACTGTAACATTGTATACTCATCTAAATATTCAAATATGAGTAAAATTAATGCTTTTTTGCTTGACTTGTTTGTATGTACTGCCGTGCACCCAGATTAAGGAAATTTCATTTACTTCTTTTTACAAGCTTTTATTTAACTTGCAATGGATGTACCTATGTACTATGTAAGTTCGGGAGGAATCTTGCAAATTAAATTTGACCAACTTTCCGGTTTCTGATTGAGCTGAAATTTTATACGCATAATTATGTATATCGCGTAACAATGCAATGATATTGCACCATGGAGCTGATATGAAGATGGAGTCGGAAGGTGGCCATAGGAACTCCTGTACTACCCTCCTGATTTACCCGTCGTTTCTGGGCTCGTTTTACTTGTCTTGGCTAGCACTCTGCTGCTACACGATTGTTATCCAGGATCTTAAAAGCTTGTATTTTTAAAAAGTTATTATATTTTATATATATTTTATTATATTTTTTTTTATGATAGTTTAATATAAAAAATCTAATACATACCTATAAAGGAATGTAAAATTTAAAATATGAGAATATATGTTATTTTTAAACTTTTTCTATTAAAACACATTATTCTTTTAATCACGAACTGAAAATACGAGATAAATAAATATCTTATCATCCTAATGTTTTGACCTAGTTGTTAATACATAGGTATAAATAAACACCAGTATTTTGATCACGTCGCGTCCACCAGACACTGAGAAAGTTTTTTGAAAACAAGATAATATAATATTATTAAAATTACACTATAAGCGCTACAAATAAATAAATAAGACATAATAAGATACTGCAGCACATTTTATCGTTTTGGGATTTATGTATTTCAAGCTAAATATCTGGCAGCATAACTTCCATGAAACGTGAGTCAGGCGTTTTATTACGTTGGAATTATTTTTATTGGTCGAGCTGTAAAAAGTTTATTGTCAGACACCTTGTTACCGGTGCTTTAAAATGTGCGTTTAAATTGGCTTATGTCATAGGTCAGAGGGGAAAGACATCGTTTTCTAGCCGAGGAATGATCTTTCATGTTGCTAGAGTAAAATGCGTTGTTGCAACGTTCACTGCGTCTGAATCGGGACGTACAGAGCGGACAAATTGTTTCTATACGAATAAAAAGGCCGTGTGCGCGTAGTCCCGTAGAAATTCACATAAATACAGATCTTTGATTTATCTGTCTAGATACCGAATTGGCTGAGAAAAACGGCCCAAAAAATATATCCTATATATGGATCATAAGCATGTGAATTTTGAGAGTTTAGACCCAATAGGTATGAAACATTAAACTAGCCGAAACTCGATTGGGTTACATAGTTTTGTTACAGAGTTCCTATGACCACTTTCCAGCTCCATAATCAGACCCTGGTTACCATTGAAAGACAAACTACTCGCCAAGATCATTCAAATGAATTGTGCTATTGTGTGATTGTTACGTAAGTAATTTAAAACATTTTTTTAAGCACGAATCGGACTGCAATTATGAGAGTTCAGTACAAAAACATCACATTTTGTCATGCCCGCGCAAATGGAATGTCAGGCTATACTTAAAGGTTAAGAAAATTGTTTTTAAGCTATTGCATAGCTTCTATCGCGGGCCTTGAGCGCGGGGACCGAATCCAGAAATTCCGTAACGAAAAAACCTCACGCTCCCCACTCCGACGGGCAAGGAGGTGTGGCTTGAAGGCCGTGCATCGTCTAACGTCGTTTCAGTTCGGCAGTCTTCGACACGGCGTTATGTGCGATTAGACGTATTGTACGACTCTACGAAACTCGCACGAATTGCATAAGTTGATACAAAATGCTATGCAATAGCTTTACCGCGGCAGTACCCGAGTGCCACACGTCTTTTTTTTTACCTATTTTTACAAATTGTAAGAATGAAACTACGTTAAAACGTGAGTCAGGCTTTTTATTTCGTTGCAAATATTTTTGTTGTGTTAGGTGTAAAAAGTTAAATAAATGTCAGACACCTTGTTACTGATGCTCCAAGTATCCTTTGAAATTGAGTATGTTGAAAGGCAATTACAGTTCATCGCCAATGCCATGAATCAAAATTTGTAAAAACTCAGCTGTGATGTGATGTCAAATTTTGTTTCAAGAGGAAAGTACCATAAGATCAGAATGTGGATCAATTTTTATTAATTGATGATTCTAACAGTCTTTCCTTCAATAAAATAAATGTTTCTAAATACTGTCTGAAAAATTGTTTAGTATTTTGTAATTTAAAAATAGCTAAATCAGCTATCCATTGAAAACGTCTTAGCAAACGGGTTTCGTTTTTATCTCTCCAGTACGGAACCATAACGGTATTTTTATTAGTAATGTATCTGTTTACAAAATCACAATAGCATCTATAGCTTAGCGCAAAAACTTTGTGGCATACAAACTTCGAGCAAATATCTACAGAGCCACAGTCCCTAAGTGAAAGTAGTAAAAAAATATACGAGCGCCGTCAAACATACCGACTTAGATATTTACATTAAATAATTCACAAAAGGCCCGTTTTCTCAAATCTCGACGTTATGTCACCTAATTAGTGCTTGTGACCGAGCACTTCGACATCGCGTGGCGTTGTAGTCGGCTTGCAATCGCCTTACAACTAACTAAAAAGCCTGCCCACTACATAGCTTCGGCAGAGTTTTGCCTCGGACACTTTTTTTGCACGATTGTGACTCCATAGATATTTGCTCGAAGCGTACAAACCACAGTTAGTGGACTGTAACCACAACCACGTATTTTCGTTTTCATAGAACCACCTTAATGTCTTTATTAAATCGTAATCCCAGTGTTCTAATGCGAAAATAATATTCATAGTGCATAAACAGCAGCTACTTTGGTACTTTGCAAAATGGGGATCGTGATCTACCTTAATCGTAGGTTGGGGTACCTGTAGCAATCTGCATCTTGTACGGAGGGTGTAGGGTTTCCATGATTTGCGATTTGCTAGATAAGGCTTTATTTTTCACCAGATGGCTTGATGATCTCTGCAAGGATACATAGGTACTAAATCCCATAGTGAAATGATAAGCTACTTAAGCCATCGCCTAGATATTTTTATTTATTTTTTCCATATTGGACCAAAATTACCACCTATTCACTCTGACACGAGGGCTAGCAACCCGGCCTATATGAACTTACTTATTTACTAGAGCAATAATTATTTTTCGCAAATATTGGCAAAACCGCCTTCCATCGCGTACAAAATTCGAATATTTCGCTCGAATCGTTTACATTATTGTTGGTTTTTAAAAGGGCGCAGCCGAATTCTTTAAAATTTAAATGGGACTATCTTTGGAGTTGTCACCCTTTCTAACTAAAAAATAATTTTTCGATTCGTTTCACAATTGGCAAAATTTCGATGAAAATACACAAAAAAAAGACAAACATAGAACCTCTTCTTTTTTGGAAGTCTGTTAAAAACGAGCTCGCGGCAGACCTAAAAAGCGATGCCTACGACCTTGACAGGCACCGAAAGGACTGGTATACTTTATAATTTTTACATTATTGTTGATTTTTCGGCTCAGCCGATTTTGATAAAATTTAAACGGGACCACGTCGAGAGTATATCCTTTCGAACTAAAAAAAATTATAAAATCGGTTTACGATTGGCGAAAATATCGATGAACATACAAAAAATCATTTTATATTTTTTTTTATCGCGAATAACTCCGCGCTTGATTGACCACCAACTCGCCTGATGGTAAGCGACGTTGTGGACGGACATACGGACGAACATAGAACTTTTTCCTTTTTGGAAGTCAGTTAAAAATATACAAGTATGTACAAGTAAGTGTTTTTACTATTTGGTACTATTTGGCATTCTATGCTACAACGCTTACTCTACCAATCAACTTTCACATTTTAAACATATCCCAAGTTTTCTTAAACCACGGTATCCCTAGTCTGGAGCCCTAAAATGGCGCTTCCAACTACGTAATTAAGTCCAAGTATTTGCGACATTGCTAAGCTAACAAGTTAGGTATGCTGTTGTAAAATTTTGAGATACTCAGATAAACCTCGTTTATTACATTCCTGGGAGTATTGGAACTTAATGTGCTGGTCGAGACTTAAATGGTTAGGAAACGGTGTCGATTTTGTATTACATCTTAATTAGAATAAAATCTGATGGTGATACAAATATGTGTTTCTTGTGGCTATCACAAAAAAAAATACATTTTTCTTGTACGTATACAAGGTCTTGCTTTGGAAAATGCAGGGATTAATAAATATACTCATCAATATGAACTTTTTAACCGACTTCCAAAAAGAGAGAGGTTCTATGTTCGTCTGTATGTTTTTTTTGTGAATGTGGGTTTATGGCGAAATAATCGATGAACATATTCATCGATTATTTCGCCAACCGAATCGAAAAATTGTTTTTCTTTTTTTTTTGAACCGAATCAAAAAAATCTTTTTTAGCTCGAATGGGTATACCCTAGAGATGGTCCTATTTAAATTTTAAAGAAATCGGCTGAGCTCTTTTTGAAAAATCAACAATAATGTTAGCGATTCGAAAGGAATATTCTAATTTTGCACATGCATGATGGAAGGCGGTTTTGCCATTTTTTGCGAAAAATAATTATACATCAAAGGATCTTTCCTTGGGCAACCCGATACTAAATAATCGGCCAAGTACGAATCGGATTTGCGCACGGAGGGTTCCGTACTGTATGGGAGCCCCCCTTAAATATTTTTTTATTTTAATATTATTATTTATTATTGAAGGGAATATAAAACTAAATATTCTGTGAAAATTTCAAGCATCTACTTGGTACCATTATTAATATAGAGCGAAAAACGTCTAAAAATTCAGGTTTGTTGTATGTGAGCCCCCCTTAAATATTTAATTTATTTTGTTTTTAGTATTTTTTGTTATAGCGGCAACCGAAATAAATCATCTGTGAAAATTTCAGATGCCTAGCTATCATGGTTCATGAGATACAGCCCGGTGACAGACGGACAGACAGACAGACGGACAGACGGACATCGAAGTCTTAGTAATAGGGTCCCGTTTTTCCCTTTGGGTACGGAACCCTAAAAACAGCCTTTTTAAAGCGATTTCAGTATTGCTTCACAGTAAAAAAAATTCATGATAAAGAGTAAATATATACCTATCAGAGTCCCTGGATTTACCGGAATTTTCTCAGCACAATTAGATTGTAAATACCAAAGCCCGCCAAGAAAATTCTGTACAGAACATGGAAACTGGAGAAAACTTCTTGATACGCTAAGATGTAAAGATTTTTATCCTCTATCGTTTAAACTAGGGTAACCCTACACTGCATTCCTTTTTTACATCAATTCCAGTGCATTTTAGAGCTTAAATAATATAATTTTTGTAATATTTCTGCATCGAGTTTGCATCGCCAGAAGCAGGGGCGGGACCAATGGAGGGCCTTTAATGGCACCTTATTGCTAGCTTCGGTGCACGTAATGTTTGGCTATTTCTTTATACTTTATACGTATAACAACAAGCCGTGGTGGTCTAGTGATTGTAACGCTGGCCTGTCATTCTTGAGGTCGTGGGTTCAATCCCGGTCTCGTACCAATGAGTTTCTTTGGAACTTATGTACGGAATTTCACACCACTGGATTTTCGGTGAAGTAAAACATCGTGATGCAACCTGCATACGTCCGTAGAAGAAATTCGATGGCGTGTGTGAATCCACCAACCCGCACTGGGCCAGCGTGGTGGATATGGCCCACTCACACTTCGTGGATAGGGCTACGTCCTGCAGTGAACTATTAAAAAGGCTAGTACAGTACAGCTTTACGTATATACCAGGTTTGCCATGTATTAAGCCAAAACGAGGTCATTTTTACCGACTTCCGAAAAGGAGGAGGTACTATGTTCGTCTATATGTATGTTTTTGTGTATGTTCAATGATATTTTCGCAATTATGAACCGGTTTAAAAAAAATAGTATTTAGTTCGAATGAATATACTCCCGAAGTGGTCTTATTCAAATTTTAGTGAAATCGGCTGAGCCATTTTTGATAAATCAACAATAATGTACATGGATGTCACATCGATACGTGCAAACTAGCAGGACCATGTAATAAAAGTTGCACATATTGAAATGAAACGACCTTTCGGCTTTGGTCAAGCTTATTAACCCAAACTATTGTGACTCGACTAGGTTGATTTCTAGCATTACTCCAAAAGAGGAGTAGGGTTCAAGATTGACATATTGTTTAAGACATTATTATGTCAAACTTGAACATTTTAACATAGACCGATTTTATAATAGTAGTTTATGCAACTGTCATATAATGAAGTCATATAGTGAATGTTTTAATACCCGTGTTATATGCAGTTGCATACACTACTTTATCTTCACTAATAAAAATAAAAATAAAAACATATTGCGAAACATTAAATTCACGCGTACGTGTATTGTCACAGTGAACTTGGCGCCATTAAAATCTAACCAATGAGAGCGCAGCTGCGCGCGCGGGGCCAATCAGGAGCGAGCGCGCGATGTTAAAATGAGATTTTACGATATCGATGTGGATATTATAACATCATGTGAAATTGCTTAAATTGAGTGTTTTGTTGTCTTCGCTATAACAGTAGTCATTATAAGTCAAGTATTGGAAACATAAGTAGAATGTTACAACATTAGTGTAGATAAAGATATTTCCGTCGTTTGAACCTGATCGAGATTTTTTGAGATAGTATTTGAAAAAGTAAAGTTTAATTTTACAAGCTTTTATTTCAATTGCAATAGATGTACCTATGTATGTATGTAAGGTCGGGAGGAATCTTGCAAGTTAAATTTGACCAATTTCCTGGTTTCCGATTGAGCTGAAATTTTGCACGTATATGTACATATATATCACGTGACAATGCAATAATATGGTAGACAATTGGAACTCCTGTACTAAACAAGATAGACCCGTCGTGTTTGGTCTCGTTTTACTTGTCTTGGCTAGCATTCTGCTGCTACATGATATCCAGGATCTTAAAAGTTTGTATTTATAAAGTTATATTTTTAAAATAATTTATTACACTTGTTTCTGTATTTAGGTATGTGTATGTAAAGTATCGTAAAGTCACAGAATGGATAAGAGTATCACATTACTAGCATAATTTTAGTAATACACATACACATAATTATAGTGCACACTAATAGACACAATAAGCCATCTATCCGATCCTGTAACAATGTACTATTTCCGGATCTGCATCTATCTCGTCTTGGCCTCTGCCCTGACGTGTAAAACGGCGCATGGTTAAACCAGGCTAGTGCGCAGTCATACCCTTATAGGACTGGAGCCATAGCATTAGCCGATCCTGGACGCGCTTCCCGGGCTAGCCTAAATAGGGAAGAGGATTGAACCGTGCCGATCGACTGGGGATAGTAGGCGGGATGTAGACCTAGCGTCTAAACGCTAATCTACCGTCTTACCACAAAAGTTGTACGCACGCTTTAGACAATGTTTAAAGTACAAATTGCACGGTTAAATAGTGTTTAAAGCGTGTTTGAATCTTTTGTGGTAAGGTAATGGTAAGGCTTTTGTTAGTTTTTGTTAAGCCTATGATCGCCAAGCGAGCTGCTGAGCTTTAAAACCTCGGATCAACTTTTCTTTGAATTAACCGTAAAATTAACAAATAAAATTGTTAAAAATTTGACGCTTTCCTCTTTTGCAGTTTAAGAACTGTTTCTTTTTAACCGACTTCCAAAAAGGAGGAGGTTCTATGTTCGTGTGTCTGTATTTTTTTTATGTACGAGTATGTTCATCGATAATTTCGCCAATTGTGAACCGAATCAAAAAAAACTTTTTTAGTTCGAAAGGGTGGTCCCATTTAAATTTTACAGAAATTGGCTGAGTCGTTTTTGAAAAAAAACAACAATAATGTAAGCAATTCGAGCGAAATATCCGAATTTTGGACACGATGAACATCGATAATTTCGCCAATTGTGAACCGATACGAAAAAATTTTTTCTTAGTTTGAAAGGGTATACTCCCGCGGTGTTCCAATTAAATTTTACAGAAATCGGCTGAGCCGTTTTTGATAAATTAACAATAATGTAAACAATTCGAGCGATAAATTCGAATTTTGTACACGATGGAAGGCGGTTTTGCCATTTTTTGCGAAAAATAATTATAAAATTGCCGTGTCAAAGTGTTAAAATATTAAAGAACTTAAAGTTAAAGAAAAGTTGAGGTTTTAAATGTCGTCGGCTCGCTCATCGATCAACGGCTTTAGAAAACCCTGGTGGCCCTGTGGTATTGACGCTTGCCTTACAAAAAATTGGGCAATTCTTGATCAAAATCAATGAGTTTTTAAGGATTTTCACACCACCTACTTTTCGGTGAAGGAAAACATCGTGACTGTGATCGTCGACTGAGGTGGACTGCGGTGTCGCGCTCGTCGCGATACCGCGGCCGAGCCCATCGAGGCGGGGGCGGCGACGGGATGGACGGGCGGCGAGTGTGCCGCTGTCTATCCGTCCTGCCAGCGGCCCTAACGGGTGCCGCCAACGTGTTGGCGGAGGCGGTGGGGCTGCAGGGGAAGAGGAGTGTCGGTATCGCGACGGCCGTTCTCCCTATCCTCTGCAGCCGTAGTGGCAGGCGCGGGGCCACTTTAATTGACCCGTTGCATCGGGACCAGGGCTGTCGGACACGGGTGCTGTCTGACGCCCAGTGCTGGTTGGTCCCAGGTGGTGGATGACGATGTGTCTGGTGTTCGGCACATCGTTATTCTGGCGGGAGCCGAAGCTCCGTGGTGGGGCCCGAGTTGGGCCAGCGCTGTCGGGTGCCGCGGAGGAGTGCGCAAGCGTGCCCGTAGCTCCGACACCAAGCGCAGTGGCGGAACACCCAGGGGTTTTGGTGGGTATACTGTCCAGTCGGCAGGACTCCCACATAACCACCCGCCTGCCCTCGAGGTGCGGTGGTATCTATAAAAGATTTCCCCTGGTAAAAAAAAAAAAAAAAAAAAAGATTGGGTTATCCTTAGGTTGTAGCTAACATCTCAACCGCCAAGTTGTTTTATTCGGCCTTTGCTTTAGCGTTCACCGACGTGAAGAAACAGCTACAACCAGTCAGTACTCGGTCACTGCTGGTGGCATTAAAACCAGCCAACCAAGTTACTATGATCCACATGTAAGATTAAATTGCAGATCATTTAGCCATGTCACGAGTGGCCACTGGGCTACTTACTTCACTCTTGTACACTAATCACCCATTGTAAGCTCAAGAGTATGGATTCGTATGGACTCGTGCGGTTTCATGGGGAGATTTGTATGATTCGTATTGGATTATACCGAATTATAATATACTAGCGACCCGCCCCGGCTTCGCACAGGTGTATTATACATATAAACATTCCTCTTCAATCACTCTATCTATTAAAAAAACCGCATCAAAATCCGTTGTGTAGTTTTAAAGATAAGCATACATAGAGACAGACTGACAGGGAAGCGACTTTGTTTTATAAATACTATGTAATAATATAGTGTACCTACGTCTATTATGGACTACGAATGGATAGGATCAGTGTACTTATATAATAGCAGATCACTGAAAGAAACAGAAAAGTCATTTTTTTTTCACTATGATTGGGTCATCGCGAGTGACATTTACAACTGCGATGACTACATGACACGTTAAATTGTCCAGGAAGTTTTAAACGTTTAACCATGTCAAAGGCATTCAGGCGGCTTAAAAACTGACACCAGGGCTAGCCGACCGACCTACATAGTCTTACTTATTAGATAGGATAGGGGTATCACATTAGCGCGTGTTAAACGCTCATTGTGGCGACGGGTCGTGACCCGCGGGTCCCTGGAAACGAGCGAGCAAAGATGGCCACAATGCATCAAAGCCGTTCGGATACCGATTTCATGGCGAACGGTTACCTCGCTTTATTTATAGCTTGGAGCAATGTGGGTCTGAGGAGAAAAAGTGTAGAAAAGCAGTCGATGGAAAGAACGGTTTCGTAGGAATGTAACTTAGCACCCCTAGGGTGGCAATGGGATGGGTTTAAACCATTTTATTCCGTTTTAATTTTAGTTGTCAGTGTTAGTCCATACTTTTTTCCTCAAGGGCATAAATTATACCAATTTATGCATAAGCCACCACAAGATAGATAGTCTTTGCCAGCGGCTTCAGCTGCGTTATATTTTGATTATGTGCCGTTTCATAGGAACCTTTCAATTTTTCGGGTTAAAAATAGTCTATCAGCCTTGAGAACTAGACTTGTAAACTATATCATAGACTAACCTAGTTAAGTAGTCTATGACTATATCCATGCAGAGAGTCAAGTCGATCCCTCGCTCTGTAGCAGCGTGAGAGAGTGTAGTTACAAACAACTCTGCACTGTTTTTCTGCAAATGTTCTACTCGGTGATGTAAGATTGACTAGCCGTTGTGCTGATCTGCCAAGTTACTGACTACCCGCTGCGCTCCGCGGTTTTACTTGCCTCTCTCCAGGCTCCTGCTTACCCAACTTGGAAGCAACATTATTTTACAAACATATACTGCGTGCCACCAAAGATGAGACTTGAGAAACCACGTTGGTTTGTAATAAATATACAAATTCTGGATAATACATATACAAAAGTTTGAAAAACGTTTATAAAACGTTTGATAGATATACAAATTGTGGAAAATTAGTTTGTACACGACTGTACCTGCGCAAGATCCCCCACCACTGACGCTCGTCAAGTCTCATCTTTGGTGGCACGCAGTATACCAATATATTGGTAATACTATATAATTATGTACGAGTATAAATGCTCACTGACTTTAGATATAACATACGTAACAAAATAACAGATTTTTTGCGATTTCATGGTGGTTCTCATAGTTCAAGTTTTTTCTAACGATCGGGATAATTCTATATAGCTTGGATTGCATATCTGCTTATGATCAAGCAGGATATGGTCAAATGTAAAACATTAATTTTTAGCGGTCCAAATCGAACTTAAAAATAAAATAATTCAGTCAAACGTGTAAAGTTAAGAAATCTTCAATAAGAAATTAAAAAGCCGCGTTTTTCGTTATTCATAGGTCAGACGACAGACTTACCAAAGATCTGAAAAGCAAGGATATGACCATTATACCAAACATATGATTTTTTTTTTGTGTTCTTCAAATTAATTGTTACGTTCAATGTATACCTTCGTTAAATATAAAAAGAAAGGTTATCTGTTATCGTTGAAATACCAAGTAATTTTGCGTAACACTCCTTAATTTTAGCAAAGAATATATAATAATACTACGTAATTTTAGGCAAGATGTTATAAAATCCAAAACCTCCATTACGTATATGTTCCACTCTGCAGTGCAACGTCTTGTCACATCGAGTCACAAAACGATTACTAATATGGAGAATCTTACCATTCCAATTGATTGAAGTAGAAAGCCAAACTAGGGTTCTATTTTGCAACTTCAAACGCCTGGGAACGTTTACTGAACTTTACGGACCACTTTTTTAAAAATCGTATTAAAGTTCTACGTGAAATGTGTAATTTAAAAAAGAAATATCCATTTCACTCCGTACTTTAATATTAGACATGGCAATTTCAAAAGAAACCATAGGCTTAGTACGTGAAAATCGTGAAACGGAGCGTTAATTAAGAAATAAACTAGAAAATAAATATGGCGAATAATTATCAAACTGTCACTGTCAAAGTGCCGTATACGTTCCCAGACGTTCGAAGTTCAAAAATATAGCCCCTGGTCCAATCCTCAAGAATCATCATAAAATAAGTCAATGTCAAAAACCCATAATAAAATACAATAAAAAAGCTAAAATAAACACAAAACGAGATAAGGCTAAACTGGCCATAAGACGGTACATTAAAAACGTCCAGCGAGCTTGATTTACAGCACATTTAGATTAGATTTTAATATTCTACTCGTAGAAACGTGCCTTTGTCTAGCATTTGCAAAAAAATTAACAACCATGTGAAAGAGCATACAGATACGACCACGCAGAGGAGATATTTCAAACTGTCTTTATCGTTTGATTATATTATGGGCTCAATTTTAAAAGCTTGAAGTTACTTGAAGTTAGTTTGGTCCTATAGCCGTAATAGACTACCCAATTTATAGAGCCTCTTAGAGAGTTGGGCGTGACCTACCTACCTACTACCTACTTCTAAAGTTATGTTATATTTTAGAGAAAGATTTCCAGCGTGTCGCATAGTGTAATTATAGATCCTCATCCATCAGCCGTAAGACGTCCACTGCTGGACATAGGCTTCCCCAATGGATTTCCAATAAGGCCGGTTGAAAGCGGCCTGCATCCAGCGCGTTCCAGCGATCTTTATTATATCTTCAGTCCACCTAGTCGGTGGACGTCCTACGCTGCGCTTGCTGGTCCGTGGTCTCCATTCGAGAACTTTACTGCCCCATCGGCCATCCGTTCTCCGAACTATGTGCCCTGCCCATTGCCACTTTAATTTGCTAATCCGCTGGGCTATGTCGGTAACTTTGGTTCGTCTGCGGATCTCCTCATTTCTGATTCGATCTCGCAGAGAGACGCCGAGCATAGCCCTCTCCATAGCACGTTGGGCTATCCTGAGCTTATTCATAAGGCCCACAGTAAAAGACCACGTTTCAGTTCCATATGTCATCACTGGCAACACACAACTATCGAAAACTCTCGTCTTGAGGCACTGAGGTTTATCACCTTTTTTTGAGGTTTTATTATTATATAACAGGTACCTGTTAAAACTTAAAAAAACATTTAACGTCTTTGACACACACATACATGGCTAAATGGTTAAAACAACCGGGACCTACAATTTAACGTGTCATCCGAGCCACGGTAGCACTCAGTTGTAAATACCACTCGCGGTCACCCATCCGAAGACTGACCGAGCTGAACGTAGCTTCGATGATCTCTAACGAACACCCTGTATAATCTGTATAGGCTTGCCATTCTGCGTGCTAATGCTGCCAACATGCTGGATACGCTAGTGGCTGAGCATTAGATTTTATCTTAAAGCTTCACTGGTCTGTGATTAATCTAATATCTTTAAATGAATATACTTGGGTAGTTATGTAAATTAAGCAGTTAAGTTCAAGTTAATTGAAGCATTTTCGTGGATAGAGGAAACTGTTATTTACTAATGATTACCTATTGCTTTAAAACGTAATTACGCATGTTTTTCTAAGCAATCGGCATATCCTAAGATATCGTTGTATTTCTCATTATGAATAGTTTTAACCGACTTCAAAAAAAACGTCTATGTTCGTCTGTGTGTACCTATGTTTTTTTTGTGTATGTTTATCGATATTTTCGCCAATTGTGAACCGAAACAAATATTCTTTTTTAGTTCGAAAATGTATACTCCCGAGGTGATCCCATTTTAATTTTATCGAAGTCGGCTGAGCCGTTTATGATAAATCAACAATAATGTAAAAATCGTATAAGTATGTAAATTCAAGCGAACTATTTGAATTTTGTACACACTATGGAAGTCGGTTTTGCCATTTGTTGTGAAAATAATTATTACTATGGGTGCTAAAACTGGAATTGCAAAAAATGCGTTTCGACACAAAAAGCTCATTGACTTTCAATAAAGTTTATAGAACAGCTGGTTTTTTTGCGATTACAGGGTTAGTTAGGGTTAGTTAGTGTAAGTAGGTCGTAGTTATGTGAAGCTGCAATGATATCCTAGATATGGCATACTCTATGTAGGTCTAGAGTATGTCTGTCGTCTAGAAAAACCTACCCAGGGCCTCTTTCCTTGAACCGATAAACAGCTAGGATGTAAACGTAAATAAATAGTCACGAGACCACGTAAGAGCAGGAGCTAATTGACAATATTTTTTTTAATGTCTTCTTATAACAGCTAACCATAAACAGAGCCGATTAACGAAATTAAAAATAAAATCAACTTAGAAATAAAGAAGTTACAAACATATTTATTTTCTTTCTAGACAAAGAGCGCACTATAGCAGACTATGACGTCACGGCCCATAAGTGTCATACATTCGCTATACTATGTTATGCTTTGGGAAAGGGACAAGGCATCCCCTCTTTATTCCTAAGAAAATCTTTACAAGCTTATATCTCTGAACTTGATTAGCCAATTTTAATTATTTTTTCAGTTTACAAATCATGAATTCAATCCTAATAATATTTTTAACTAATTCAATACCAGTCAACTACCCTTTTGAAAGTCTATGTTAGTGCGACCAGGATAGCATAACATACAAAACATTTCAATACCTAATTATTTTTCGCAAAAAATGGTAATACCGCCTTCCATCGTGTACAAAATTCGAATATTTCACTCGAATGCTTAGCCGATTTCTGTAAAATTTGAATAGGACCACCTCGGAAGTATATTTCGAACTACAATAGAATTTTTCGATTCGGTTCACAAATCGCGGAATTATCGATGAACATACACAAAAAAAAACATACCGACGAACATAGAACCTCCTTCATTTTGGAAGTCGGTTAATAATTGAGCTCCAGTATAGTAACTTGTTACAAGTATTTAGTTCGATGCAGTATTGTGTAATATTTCGCTCTTTCTTCCTGTCACAGGAAATTAACGAAGCCCGAGGGCGATATTGGTCATTTTCTCATAAAGGCGTCCTTTGATGTCACCATGTCAATGGTCATGTATGGCTTCTGCGTAGATATGTATTTCTAAATTCAGTAGTGCCACGGGTAATGAGCTAGTTCACGGGTAATTAGATTGGATAGACACAGTTATAGAAAATTGGTTGTGCCACGGGAGAGAGAAATTTCCTTTCGCACTACTAGTTGAGCCAAGCATTAGTGCCACGGGGGATTAACGGATATAAATACGAGTAGCATCTTCAATGATCTGATCTGAATCAATAATATGTAGTTAGTTTTCCTCGTACGTTTTTAGATATTGTTGAGCTGATACAGAGGTAAGAGTGGTTTTGTAATGTATAGAAATTTGTAAAATGTTTGTAAAAATGTAACATTCGTTTTATCTATAAACTTATAAAATATTGTGAACAGACGATCCTATGTCCCTGAAATGTGTTTAGAGAAAAAATAATGTTTTATTTAATTGATTGATTGATAAAGACAAAGTGGGGTAGAGAGAGACTAAGAACATATATACAGAGTTATCTGCTTACCCAATACTAACCCGAAAGCCCTGACTAAGACTATCATTAGACTATTATTATGAACAACTTTTACTATGGAGAAAACTCAAAATTTTGCCAAAAATCAGTCGAATCCAAGTTGCAGTTGTATGTTGTATGGAACAGCTGATGTTTTTTTCGAATTTTGAGTTGGCTCCATAGTAAAAGTTGTTCATAATGATGGTCTTTATCACCCCCTTTCGACTTAGTTCAGGGTAAACAGATAACCCTGTATAAAGAATAGACAATATTTGATACTACAAAATAACACTGGGAGCTATGAAGACGAGAGTAGCGCTCATAGCGTAGTTTGACTGGATGTTTGTCAGCAATCACCAAAGGTAAGCAACGTTCAGCACGGTCAGTCTTCGGATGGGTGACCGCCGGTGGCATTTACAACTGAGCGCTGCCGTGGCTCGGATGACAAAATTAATTGTAGGTCTCTGTTGTTTTAACCGTTTAGCCGTGTCAAAGGCCTTCAGGCGGCCTAAAAACTTTGACACCACCACCCAGCCTATACGAACTTACTAACTTATGAGTATATTTAAAAAATATTTCATCCTCATCATCATTAACATTTCAGCCAGAATCGATTCAAATAAAGTCCACTGCTGGACATAGGTCCCCAATATAGCTCTCCAATAGGATCGGTAGGAAACGGGTTCCATGGAATCTTCATTCCAAATAGCACTATTTAAAAAAAAACGCTAGGGCCTAGCAATAAAAGTGAAATCAATTTTACTTTTTTTTATCTGGCAAACTACACTACTATTACATAAAAAGCATTGGATCAATTTTAATGATTTTTTTTTGACAAGACTTTTTACAATAATTTATTCTTATTCTTGTAACAAACAAGATATTCAATGTAAAAGACGCGTCTGTGAACATTTTACCCTGTGGTCGCAACAATAATATCCTTTCCCTACATTTTCAAGCCCTGCGTAGGTTTACTAATAATGAGATAAATTACCAGATAAATTCCACAGGAACTTCGAATGGTGACTCATTAGTTAGGCGGCTAACGGCCTTTCAACCGACTACAGCTGTCTCACTCGCACTTTTGCAAGTTTGAGTACATAGGAATTGAATTTCTAAAACCCCCATTCATTCATCTCGTGTCAGTGGCTAATCTTTTTTTTAGTATATACGTACAATTTATTTACAAGTATTAAATATGTTGGGACCAGAATCCGGCAACCTCCACCGCATCCTCGGTGGCCAGGTTACGGTGTGCATTGTTACGGATAGAGAGGGCAGGCTAAAGGGTGTGCCATGGCTTGGACGGCAGTTCCACAATGTCTAAAACCCTGATAATCATTTCATATCAATAACAACACATAACATAATAAATTCATAAAATGCTCTTGTTGTATTTTTTATTTAACAAAAGAGATCGAATAACCAATGCTATTTTATTTGCTTTTGCAATGCTGTTTTTTTTGCTTTTTGCCTTTGTCTAATAAAGAGATTTAAATAAAACCAAAAACACTGCAATATATATTATGATTGTACGATAAACAAAGACTAAATAGTGGTCGACCATGGTATTTTCCGTTCATATTATGTATGAAGTAATAAATGCTACATATAGTTTTAGAAAAATTTGTGATAATTATATTTATGTATCTTTATTATTGTGAGCTTGCATGACCGAGATGGAATTTAGCGTATAAAACCCCCTTAACCTTTCCTAAGGTAATGTTTACCGTGAATACTTTACCGTAAAGTATGATGCATGTGCTATACGCGTAGGAGCATGGCTAATGCTTCGATTGCGTGATATCTTATTATCTATACCAATATTATAAAGAGGAAAGATTTGATTGTTTGTTTGTTTGCATTGAATAGGCTCCGAAACTACTGAACCGATTTGAAAAATTCTTTGACTGTTGGGAAGCTACACAATCCGCGGATGTCATAGGATATATTACATTTTCAAAAAAATTAGGGATCCTTGCTAAAACTTCAATAACGTAACTCAAGGTGTAAAAAATTACCTTATATTTTAAATATTATGCAATGAGAATATGTAAAAAGTATGTATTATTGAACTGTCATAGTCTATTGCTCATTGTTACCCTAGCAACCAAAAATAAGTGTGTCACTTCTGTCAAATATTTGAAATATAAACAGCTAACAGTTTACAGCTTTAAACTCATTGAATTAGAAATTTTATTGCTTAAACACATATTTAGCATTATTTAATTTAACTGTGTAGCTGCAGGCCCGTTTCCGTAATAATTCCTGTTCAACAGTTAGCAAATTTATGAGGTACAAAGGCAATTTAGTTATATCTCAACTTTCTAGACATAGTTCCCAGGCGACGGCATCAAAAATACGTCGTAATGAAGAATCTTCATCGGAAACTGAAAATCTTGCAAGCCGGAGAGAATACGCGTCGCAATCGCGTTATAGAGAGTCGAGTATCGAGCGTTCGCAGCGGCTTGCCGAACAACATTTGAGAACCTTCCAAGTCCGCGCGCGAGAGTCGAGAACAGAGCGTTCGCAGCAGCTTGAAGAGCCAAATAATAGAAATATTCTCTCGCACTACGGAATCGAACTCTGAGCATTCCCAACGCCTACGAGACCAGAGAGAAAGACAAGAAGATATTACGTTAACAACTGGAGTTCGAACTCAAATTTTAGCTCACAGTAACAGATCAGCATTCAGATACGATCCACAAATGGATTATGCTCAACAGCCTTCCGTCCATATTGGAACCATGAATAAGATTTGCCCTAAGTGTTATGCAAAAAAATGGGACGATGAACCTAATGGTATATGCTGTGCAGCTGGAAAAGTTAGTCTTCCCAATATTGAAGAGCCGCCACAACCAATAAAAAGATCTTTTGACAAGTAATCATTCACTATCCGGACATTTTTAACCAACATACGAAAGTACAATAGTGTCTTCCAGATGAATTCGTTTGGCGCGAAAGAAATCTATACCAATATTATAAAGAGAAAAGATTTGATTGTTTGTTTGTTTGCATCGAATAGGCTCCGAAACTACTGAACCGATTTTAAAAATACTTTCACTGTTGGAAAGCTATGTTATCCTTGGATGCCAAAGGCTATATTATATTTTTAAAATAATAAGAGATACTTACTAACACTCCCATAATGTAACCCAAGGTGTACAAAAAATACCTAAAATATTATTTATCGCGTGCGCTGCGAAAACTATTGATGATACAATAAAATAATGTACTACGACTTTGTAGAGCTTATCATTGTTTACAAAAAGTGTTGGGACAGAGTATGTCTATCTATTATAGTTAAGCCACAATAAGTGTTCTTTTATTTGAACATTTTAATTGAAATGCCGCCGCAAGAAAAGGCTCTTAATGAATATCATGGTATAATATTATTTAAACCCTTATCAAAATAAACTACTTTTTATTCAAGAATAATTCAGGACCTTTACATACCTTTTAAAATTGTTCAATTCAGACATTTCATTCGAAAGATATCATGAGTTTAAAAATGTAGGTAAGTATTAGAAAATAATTGCGTGGTCACCGCTCATCCCGCTCGGCTAGCTATAGCTAGCTATGCCTATGGGCATAGCTAGCTGGCTATGCCTATAGGCATCACCAATTTTATCTCCGCTATTCCTGTAGGTACCTATTCCAGCCTTTTATAATATTCCACTTCTGGACATAGACCCACGAAGTGTGATTGGGCCATATCCACCACGCTGGTCCAGTGCGGGTTGGCGGATTCATATAAGGCATCCGGGCATCCAATGTAAATGTATCGTCTAAAGTGTTTTAAAAAAAAGACTTTATCCTTTTACTGCTTACAATTTTGACGAAAGTATAAAGAAGTAATTTGAAATAGACATGAAGCCGGGACCGCGTTGTAATCTATTAAGTAGCAAGAGAGTCTACCTTCGGTTTGGCCATATCCACCAGGCTGGCCCAGTGCGGGTTGGTGGATTCCTGTAATAATACGTAATCCAGTTCCTTCTACGGACGTAGGTATGCAGGTTGCCACACGATATTTTCCTTCACGGAAAAGCCAGTGATGTGAAATTCCGTACATGAGTTCCAAAGAAACTCATTGATACGGGATCGGGATTTGGTGAACCTACCAACTCACGATTGTAAGATAGGTGTTACTACCACTAGACCACCACGGCTATATACCTCCTCTATTAATGCGTCGATATATGTAGTACCTACAGATTTGAAAAACGTTAAGTTAGGCAACCGAAATACAGACGATTTATAATTTCTGTTGTAGTGATAGTGAGTGGAGTGGAGTGAGTGTCCTGACACATAGTACGTAAAACGAACGATCGATGGGGCTTTAAAGTTCTCGAATGTAGAAAATGTATTGGCAAGTGTAGAGAAGGTCTTCACGTGAATCTAAGATCTGGTAGAGACCATCGGGACACGTTGGATGCCAGCGCTTCCATTGGTTCCATCATAGCTTTTTGGGTTAGCAAGTTGAAGAGGACTTTGGTAGGGCACACAATTCGTAGAAGTAGAACTGATGGCTAATATTTTACAAAGTACTCGAATGAAGAAAAGATCAAAAACAAGTGTATATTAGAACGTCAACTAACTTACGTTGATAGAATGTAGATGGGCTGCGGGTCTCTAATATCCAAACCGTTTAAAAATTCTGAAGCCAGGGATAGCCACCCGACCCATACGAAATTACTTTTGTTTAAATTGGCAAAAACTATCTTTATTTTATGTAAATAGTCGAACAGATTCAGACTACGATTCGATCGATTCTACTACAAAATTGGTTCATTATTGACGGAATGATCGCGTAACATACATACAAAATGAAACACACAGTCGAATTGCGAACCTCATTTTTTGGTGGATACATGGATGGACAGTGGATGCAAAATTCTTGCAATGGTTTTATTCGGTGTTATTCAAGATCTAATAAGGGAGCCCTATGTTAAGCAGTGGGTGTTCTATGGAAAAAAATATTTGCTTATATGATACTGATATATGAAAACGCGCTAAAATAACTGTGTTCATGTGAGTGACATATATCTACATTACGTGGTAGGTAAATAGGCACAATACTCATAAAATCTGTCTTCTTTAAACAATCGTACCCGGGCGAAGCCGGGGCGGGCCAGCTAGTAAACATTATAAACACCGATGCCTAGGAACAGGGGTCATATTTTTTAGGTAAAATACCTATCTAAAAGTTTCTATGTATCGTATAATTCTAAGGAGTATTGGGACTCTACCGAAGTGGTGTGAAGCGGTAATACTCAATACTTAATCTTTTATTGTTACATTTGTATCTATAGGACAAACCAATTTTTTGGCGGCTTTGAAGTTAGCTTCACGTCATATTTTGATTTTTAAGCTATCTCAGCTCAAAAATCAAAATATAAAGGAAATTTCAATAATCGGCCAAGTACGAGTCGGACTCGCGCACGGAGGGTTCCGTACTGTATGGGAGTCCCCTTTAATATTTGTTTTATTTTAATTTTATTACTTATTATTGAAGTGGATTTAAACTAAATATTCTGTGAAAATTTCAAGCATCTACCTGATGCCATTATTAATATAGAGCGAAAAACGTCTAAAAATTCAGGTTTGTTGTATGGGAGCCCCCCTTAAATATTTGTTTTATTATATTTTTAGTATTTGTTGTTATAGCGGCAACAGAAATACATTATCTGTAAAAATTTCAGCTTCCTAGCTATCATGGTTCATGAGATACAGCCCGGTGACAGACGGACAGATAGACAGACGGACATCGAAGTCTTAGTAATAGGGTCCCGTTTTTCCCTTTGGGTACGGAACCCTAAAAACTAGCATAATATGTCACTCTCCGTCGTTCAAACTAAGACCATGCAAAAAATCAAGCTGGTCAGTTGCTTCGTTGCTGCGTGAAAGAGGAACAAGCTAACAAACACACTTTCGGATTTATAATATTAGTGAGGATATGGATGTAGTAAATTATAAGACTTATAGTCAACTGCCTGGAGTATAAATTAAGCAGGACCTGACAATGACTTGCAGTAACCGTCAGACAGCCGACAGCTCCAGCCTAAGTTATATCCTCAATGAAAGCTTACTTTGTCAGCATTTTCCTAAAACGAGCGTCTATGCTTGCCATACGAACAGCCAGAATGTGGAACGCTTTACCTGAGTCTGTCTTCCCGCTAAAATGCAACGTGGGTTTTTAAATCCCGAGTAAATCGGTATTTTCTAGGTAAGCGTGTTACACCCTACACCGCATATCTGCTTAACATCAGGCAGTGTGTCGTCAAACGCAAACCTGTACGAAATAAAAATAAACGGCCAAGTGCGAGCCGGACTCGCGCACGAAGGGTTCGGTGCCGTATGGAAGCCCCCTTAAAGTATTTTATTTTAATTATTAATTTTTGAAGGGAATATACAACTTAATGTTCTGTGAATATTTCAAGCATCTACCTGGCACCGTTATTAATATCGGGCGAAAAACGGCTAAAAAATCAGGTTTGTTGTATGGGAGCCCCCCTTAATATTTATTATTTTCTGTTTTTAGTACACAACAAAAATACGTCATTTGTGAAAATTTTAACGTTCTAGCTATCACGGTTTATGAGATACAGCCTGGTGACAGACAGACGGCCAGACGGACGGACAGTGGAGTCTTAGTAATAGGGTCCCGTTTTTACCGTACGTTTTACCGTTTTTTTAGGTACGGAACCCTAAAAATACTATTCGTCCTGAAATACTATGATTTTCAGGACAAATAGGTAGTGTTTCTAGGTGTTCGTCAGCGATCATCGATGTTAAGCAACCTTGAGTGGCATTTACAACTGAGCGCTATCGTAGCTCGGATGACACGTTAAATTGTAGTTGTTGTTGTTCTCCCGGTTGTTTTAATTCTCGTAAATTATGTATTTTCACATATTTTAGGTTTTTAATCTGGTAACCCTACGCTCGTCCGTTCGTCGATTGCTGTGGTCGATTGGGTTCGTGACATATCTGATATCGCAATCTGATTTCATGTTCTCGTGACAGCCAATTCCCATTTCAGGCTAAGTTTATTTGCTAGATACCGCTATCCGCTATACCCTTTTTAACCGACTTCCATAAAGGAGGAGGTTCTATGTTCGTATGTATGTATTTTTTTGTGTATGTTCATCGATAATTTCGCCAATTGAGAAACGGATGGAAAAATTCCTTTTTAGTTCGATAGGGTATTGTATACTCCCGAAATAGTTAAAGAAATCGGCTGAGCCGTTTTTGAAAAATTAACAGTGATGTAAACAAATCGAGCGAAATATTCGAATTTTGTACACGATGGAAGGCGGTTTTGCCACTTTTTGCGAAAAATAATGATTACTAGAATTGTTATATTTGACCACCCTGCAGTTCCGCGTGCAAAACCTATCATAGGTTATACCGTCAATGAAAGTTTACAATGTACAGAGAGTACCAAAGCGTCGAGCACGCCGCGCCGCCAGTCTATCCGATAATTGGGTTTCGTGATGCATACTATCTGATGCCTGCACTAAGTTCTGATAAATCAAGATGGCTAATCAATACCACAGATATTATAAACAGAACCTAAGTACGAGTACTAGTGATAAATTAAACCGACTTGCCTAGTAACATTAAACTAAAAAGTAATCTATACCCAAACTAATAGACAAAATAACTGTGGGAGCTTTGGAAAAGGGCGAGCCTTATGAAGTTCATAAAACGCGCGCGATGAGAAAGAGTGAAAACATTGTCAAGGTAAATTGAAAATTGCAAATCTCAAACAATGGGATGAAAGCATGAGACATGTCATTTCCGATTTACTTCGATAAGGTTCCATCGCATTCTCGCGTTGATCACGGCGCGCGTTTATCCGATGATTGGGCTTAGTGACGGATATAGACCTAATCAAACTTTATGGCGTCAGTGAAGGTAGCTACAAGCTGCGCAGATCTCCTCTCCTCGAGTGGCTGACTTAACGAATTTGTACTACGCAATGACTCGCCATAGAGTTTAAGCCGGTCTACACCAAAGCTTACAATGTACAGAGGATCCCAAAGCGTCGACACGGCGCGCGTCTATCCGACGATTGGGTTTCGTGACGCGTACTATCTGATGCCAGCACAATGTTCCGATAAATCAAGATGGCTAATCAATACCAAATATATCATAAACAGAATATACGATCACTGTATCGATTACAGTGATAAATTATACCGACTTGCCATTTGCTAACTTTACAACATTGAACTATTAAAACGTAATCTTTAACCAGACTAATAGACAAAATAACTCAAGAACCTTTGGGAAAAAGCAAACCATGTGATGAAGTTTGTAATTCGCGCGCGATAAGAATGATTTGAAATGTTGTAAAAGTAAATTGAAAATTTTATTTCTCAGGTAATGTGATGAAAGCATGAGACCTGTCATTTCTGATTTACTTCGATAAGGTTCCATTCCATTCTCATAGCGCGCGAATTATACATTGTACAGAGAGTATACTAAAGCGTCGATCACAGCGCGCGCTTATCCGACGATTGGGCTTAGTGACGGATATAGACCGAATCACATAGAATTAGCCGAATCACACTTTATTTCGTCTATGAAAATAGCTACAAGCCGCGCAATTGACATAAAGAATTTGTACTATGCTCGTCGTAAAGTTTAATTCAGTCTATAACAAAGTTTACATTGTACAAAGCGTCGAGCACGGCGCGCGTCTATCCGACGATTGGGTTTCGTGACGCGTACTATCTGATGCCAGCACAATGTTCCGATAAATCAAGATGGCTAATCAATACAACAAGATCAAAACCGCACGCTGTTCCCACGAAATCGAGATGTAGGGAGGTAGGAATAGCGAGTCACAGCGCAGATGTAGTAGGAGACGTCTGGTGACCTAAGAACGGTTTCGGATCAGCGTATTTTTAACCGACTTCCAAAAAGGAGGAGGTTCTATGTTCGACTGTATGTATTTTTTTTGTGTGTTCATCGATAATTCCGCCAATTGCGAACCAAATGGAAAAATTATTTTTAGTTCGAAAGGGTATTGTATACTCTCGAGGTAGTCTGCAGATAGTTATTTTTCGCAAAAAATGGGAAAACCGCCTTCCATGGTGTACAATATTCGAATATTTCTCGATTGTTTACATTATTGTTGATTTTGCAAAAGCAGCTCAGCCGATTTCAATAAAATTTAAATGTGACCAAGTATACAATCTACCAAACAAAAAATCAAAATCAAAATCAGTTCATAATTTATGGAGTAATCGAATACACAAATTCGTCCACGGTTCTACACAATAACAAAAAAAAACACTAAGTACTTTTGGAAAACAGTTGGTACGATGCCGCGATATGACTTTTCCGTGATCTTTTGATGTTCAAAGTGCTTACGTTACACTGATTGTAGAACTGTAGTGTTATGGACCTTATGAGCCAGTTCAAAGTAGCCCACTGACTAGAACTGAGAGGGCTATGCTCGGATTCTCTTTGCGAGATAAAAATCAGGCCAATTTCTAGCTATTCTTCCTAGCAGTAGTCTAGTTCAATAGTGTCAGTTACGTCCTAATCGAACGAACTATATTATAATGAACCCTAAAATATATACCTAATTCGATTTGATTTTCATTTCATTTAATTAACAATAAATTTTAATTGATGCAAATCTTAAGTAATAAATAATAATCTAGTTTATTTAAGTAATATTAGTTTAAGGAACAACATTATGGTCACGAAATAAATTATTATTATTCTTCTTATAGTTTAACTACTGTACTTAATTGTTAACTGTGGTTCAGGTCAATCCGGCACGTGATTTCGTGGAGCCTGACTTTTGGGTATCGAATTGATTAAAGAGCCCTAAATTGGAATGAATACCCCGGATTGCATATCTGAATGCCCATTTACAGTTCTAAGACTATTCTTCACAAAACTTTACTATCTCAGACTAGAAGGGAACTAGGAGGGAAGAACCTTTTTCTTTTAGTAAGATAGGTGACTAGTTTTTTCAAGTAACGGGAAACTGAAAATACCGAAAAACCGCAGTATCGGAAAATTAAATAGCAAACTTTTTTACTGTACTGTAACATAATGTACCCAGGTTCGATTCGTGGATATAGCTCCATATTTTTTTTAATCTATTTTACTTTTTTAGGGTTCCATACCCAAAGGGTAAAAACAGGACCCTATTACTAAGACTCCGCTGTCCGTCCGTCCGTCTGTCTGTCTGTCACCACTGTCACCAGGCTGTATCTCAAGAACCGTTATAGCTAGAAAGCTGAAATTTTGACAGATGATGTATTTCTGTTTCCGCTATAACAACAACAGATGTTCTATGCAAAAAGATACTTTTCTACACAATAAAGAAGCAGCCAGTTTTTTCTGTTTGATTCGTTTTGACCAATTTCAGGGTTGATCCCATGTTTAAAATTGATCTTAATGAATATTAAAATACAATAATATCCTGGATAATAGGTCATTCGTCGTCTTGAAATACACCAGGTTAGGTAAACCAGGTAAGTATAGGTATAGGTAAGCTTTGCCTACGTAGGGATAGGTAAGTAGATAGAGTCTATGTGCTGTTTTACTTACTAAGGTGCTACCGTATTTAGTACTCTCGCTAATCTGGCGCTCGATCATCTGACCAGTACTATAATCCGCCGTTTTTTGGACTCTAGATTGGTCTTGATTAAAGTTTGTATTCCGCCGACACTGAAAGTTTTCGATTCGATAATCCGCCGTCTTACCTCTCTTTCATGCGTAAGACAAACAGAGTTCTATACTCCGCCGCACAGTGCTAAGCAACTACTCTTTAGTCCGCCCACGACATGTGGGGTGAAAGTCGCGCGCGCATTCCACACTTCGTTTCGTGAAGTAAAGCGTCCAAAATGGCGTCGTTACTCAACAATCCACAAAACGAAAGCATTCAATGAATGAATAAACGAAAGCATGAAACTCTAACGTTAGCGCAGAAGATCAAATGTTTGTTTTTTTTTTTTAATTTGTTGTTCCTGTACAATATAATCGGCCGTTTTCAGTAATCCGCCGATGGTTAGGATTTTATGGTGGCGGATTACCGAAAGAGTACTGTAATCCTATATGTGGAAGGCACAACTCGTGGTTTAATATGTGACTTTCCACGCACTAACTAGTGTCTAATATGTGGTCCCATCAGATTTCTAACGGACACCTTGTTGGACTCGATGTAGATAAACTACGATCGGTTTCGCTTATATTTTAATGACTTCCTCTGCTCCGGAATTATCTCTACCATGCTCTACATACTCTACTTTTTAAATGTAAATTTTTCACCAATAAATTCTTTGTAATGGCGCAGGTGTACAAGGTTCTTTTAGAATTACTATGGTATAGAGCCGAAAAGCTCTCGTCACTATTATGTGCAATATTTATTATAATCATTTATTCATAAGTTTCTGGTATATACAAGGTGGACAATTTTTAAAGTGTTTGTGCTAAAACTTGCCTTTTCAAGCATACGAATACATTTTTAAATTGTCAAATTGGCAATTATTAAAAATAGATCTACAAATTAATAAACGTAACGTGTTTTTTAACTTAATCGTCTTAAAACATATTATAGATGATCTATAGAACAATTACAGTATATTTTTCTAACTAAAAAAACATTGAAATATAATTTTAAACTACCTAATATATACAAATGCGCCAAAAATATGAAACCTACCTATATACAGAATAAAATAAATAAATAAACAGAGGCTAAAAATCGAAACAAATACTGTGTCCGTGTGAATTAAAGTTGATTAAAAAAAATACACTGAAAGGATCCCATTTCGTGTAATTTTAGAACTATTAACTCTGCGCAAATGTCCGTATTTATCACAAATCAAATGTGAAAATGTGTGAAAAATATCTTGCCTAATGATAGTTACCTGATGGTTCTGATAATATTATAAAATTTTGTCGGCTATAATTTTATGGTATTTCATAAAAATAGCAAATTTTAACACACTTTGTAAATCTATGTCAAAAAACAGCTAACATTCAAAAGTTACCCTGTAGAGGCTTTCGATATATTCATACAAACCTTTGAGATGTAAAGCCAATTTCAATAAATTGTTCGTAATGTTCCATCGATTTATAATGTATGGAAAAACGATCGAGTCTCGTCAAAATATAGAGTCGGTATCATCGACTTTGATATTTGTAGAGGTGGTGAAATAACATTCTCTCAAACCGATTATTTTATGTCATCATAACACTCAATGGCAGAAAATTGCGGAGATCTTGGAAATACTCTCTACTGTCCTGATACTGGGTCATATATGATATTATAATTAATGAACCATCGTAACTCTCGTAGGACCTCCACTTTTGGGTGTGTTATGTACGATTTGATACTCGTAAATTAATTAAATGTACTAAAATATCGACTTACTGTGTAATAACGATGTTACCTCCGTGAACTATGCGTTGATAGTTCACTGAGTGAGGTAGCATGGTTTTTATACTGATGATAATAATATAATTATTTTTCGCAAAATATGGCAAAACCGACTTCCATCGTGTACAAAATTCGAATAGCTCGCTCAAATTGATGTATACAATTTTAATATTATTGTTGATTTTTTGAAACGGCTCAACCAATTTCGATAAAAATTTAGTGGAACCATCTCGAAAGTAGGCATACCCTTTCGATCTAAAAAATATTTTTTGGTTCACAATTGACGAAGATATCGGTGAACATACACAAAAAAAAACATTCAGACGAACATCCTCCTTTTTGGAAGTCAGTTAATAAATACCAAAATATGCGCCAAAGCTTATTATAGCTATGTACGAGTATGCATGTTACAAAATCAGTCTAATTTTCAATATACACAAGATACAGCCCATATTGAAACAATACGTTTTAATACCTTAATTCCAGAGGCAAAGTACAATTATAAGTATTCAAACAAATGCAGGGTGAAGAAAAATTTTCTACGTATGCAATATGCATGTGTTAGATTAATAATGTTATTATAATATTTAATAAGATTACAAGATGTATTATTTTAAGTAATATAAGACTTATTGGTGGCTGGATGGAACTGAGAAATATCATGACGTCCGAATGTCGGCCGTTGTTGTTTGCATACACTATTTATTTAATACTGTGATTTCATAATGTTATAGATGACTTGAAACGTATCAATAATTGTTCTAATAATTTTAATAAGCATGAAATACAGTTTAAGATGATTTTATGTTTAACAATTGTGTAAAATGGAGGCTACCACCGTGCCCGCCATCTTGCTCGTTTTTTATTGGTTGTTAGTAATGTTTACATGGAGCAGTGGTGGTAAGGCATGGTGGGAGCTTGTGAAATCAGTATAAAACAGTCTGTTGGCGCGGCTTCGTCTCTTAATATCTCTTAGTAGCTCTTAGTGTTCTCCCGGTATTCTGGTAATAACGTTGGAGGCTTGCTTAGCTAGTTATGCTGAGTGTCGGTACTTTTATATTCGAAGCCAAGTCGAGTGGACGTCGCCATGTTGCTAAAGTTAAGTACTTTGAGTAATATCTAAATTAAGGTGACTGATCAAAAGATTATACTGATGGCGTCTTGAGTTTCTTGCCACTTCTTCTCAAAACGTCTAGGGCCTTGCGAACGTGGCATAATTATTGCAATACATGGTGGTACCCTCGAGGGACCCATGAAGTATAAAAAATATACAAAGTAAACTTATTTACTTGTTTCCTTTACTAATTTAGAAACCTCAAGTTAGTTAACTACCCTCACAAAAATTTAAAGGATCAGATTGAAGAGTTTTTTGTTATTAAGTTAGAATCAGGGTTGCTTCATTAGTTTAAAGTAAGATTTCCATCCTAACAGTAATATTTTGGTAGAAAATAGATAAAGTAACCCGCCTCTTTTAACCCTGATCTAACACATGCAAAATGTGATCAAAAACACTGAATCATGAATTAAAAAAAATTCAACCTGTCCTCAAGTATAGTATAAGTCAATGGTAATAATAATTTGAGTGGGTAGAGATGTAGAGATAGATTTCTTATTGGACAGTTGGACATTGAGACATTCTACATTATCGTTTGCATTTAAGTAGACGATTTCGAAAATATTTCTGGACATTTTTGTGTAACTGTGGGAAGAGCCATTTGCTCATCGATGCATTTAGCATAACTGCCATCGGAGAAGCTCCTGCTAGTATAGTAAATAAGTGAATTCGTACAAGCCGGGTAAACAGGGTTATTTATAATCAATTAGCATCCTTTTAAGGGTTTATTATTTACATCAAAACTAAAAACTTTTGTTCTGCGACTTTTGACAAAACTCAAAAAAAAAAATTGTTCCAAAGAAAAATATCGTTCACCTGCTAGATGTATGGAACAGCTGTTTTTTTTTTTAGTTTTGACAAAAGTCGCAGAACAAAAGTTGTTAGTTTGATGTACAGACTAATAACCCTGTATAGCTCTGGTGTCAGAGTTTTTAAGCCATTTGGAGGCCTATAGTTGTTTCAGCTTTAGCTCCCCCACTACTGGATATAGGCGTCTCCCATAGATCTCCAATAAGACCGGTTGGAAGTGACCTGCATAGAGCGAGACAAAGCGGTCTTAATGAGATTGTGCGTTCTACGCTGCGTTTACCTATACGTGGTCTCCACTCGAGAACTTTTCTACCCCATTTGTCATCAGTCCTTCGTGATATACGAGTATGCCCAACCTTTTCCCAAGATTTTCTTCCTTTTGCTACTGCTCAACTTGCCAATCCGCTGGACTATGTCGGTAACATCGACTTTTTTTTTTCATTTTGCATATTTTCTGGTCGGTAACTTTACTTCTTCTAGGGATTTCCTCATTTCTGATTCTATCTCGCAGAGAAACTCCGAGGTCTCCGAGCATAGACCTCTCGGTAGCTCGTTAGGCTACCTGGACCTTAATAATAAGGCTCATAGTAAAATACCACCCGAAGGCCTCTGACATGGCTAAATCATTCATTCCGTTCCGCTGTGGTGAAATCGGGACTTTATCTGGACCTCATTGGCAGACATTGGCATGTTCTAGCACTATTACTTTCAAGAAATACTACATTTACTGGTATACTTTTATTTTATAGCACCACCTAGATTTTTTTTATTAATGTTGTTATCACGCCTGTACCTACCAACCAGTACCTATTACTCTAGAACCAGGTGGCATACCTAGTTTTAGGTATGTATGAAATATTATATTTCATAGCGTAAGATAAAAACAAACTATCGATAAACTATCTAAATAACTTATCGATCTTTCTTATGCTACTGCTCCGCCTGCTTCTTAACGCGTAAATAAGTGCTCTAATTAAGCCGTTACGTGGGTGAAAAAGATTAATTGTAACAACTATGGAATGAACTTTGCTCAGATATTACTCCGTAGTACCTAGTTAACTTTCGGAAGCGCGAGAGAATGTTTCTTAAAAACTAGAAATAAAACTAAGATGTTGCCGATGCAAAGGCACTATAATTAATGAATAAAATACACTGATACATCTTACAAGATAACTTAGACATCTAGGTGGTCTTATTCGCAGAAGCATAGTCAGCTCTACTGATAAGACCAGTGCTTGGTTTGTTTCTGCGAACCGGCCGCTTATCTCTAGTATTAAGTTACGTGGGAACATACATCGAATTACATTGCTTAGAGTACTAGAGGTGGTGTTGTTCGATGAGAAAACATAACGTCTCCCTCCCTAAGCGAAAAATTATCGGAGCACTCAATTTTAGAGGGATTCCGATAATTTTGAATGAAAGGATTAATTTTGGTGTACGAAACATAAAACATAATCAAAAGTATACTTAATACTACTAATCCTAATGTTATGAGACTGATTGTAGAGTCGTTTTCTCTGTTATCACCGAAAACTTCACTGTTCTTCAAAGCAAAGGCCATGTATTTAACTTCGTCCAGTGCAATCTCTCGCATGTTGAGTGCATGTGCACTGGATAGGTTCTCGGTTGCGCGTAATTTCGGAAGGTTGATAATGGGTAGTGGGGTCCCTGGGTAAGCTTCGGTGTAAAGGCGGTGGTACCGGATGGTCATCCCGTTGACAGTGACATCACAGGGCCTATTCAGCGTCACAACGTGCGTTCCGCATATCTGCTGCTTCGAAGCCTCTTCGCCGCAGGTCTCTGTGAGGGTTGTTTCCGATCTGGTGTATAGTATCCAGTTGTTTCTATCTATTTTCTGCAGCTTCACGTCCTAGACGTGAATGGGGTGTTGCTTGCAGATGCCAGTGACGTCCTCGTACCTCATTAGTTTTTCCTCGCATGAGGGTCCGCTGTATGGGGCGCGGTTGTCATCGTCGTAGAGAAACTCTTCTCCAACAGCGAGTAAGCGGCACGGCTTTACGATCGGCTGATACTTCAGCCCTTTCGCCATTAGGTATGGGTACTTAGGAAATATGGCAACGGTTAGGTTTTCAGGTTTGAGGAGGATGGGTAATGTGTACAATTTAAAATAGTTATACGTAACATTATCGGTCAGAGGGATTTCCAATATAAAGGTAATTTGGTCCTTTTTGATAAAAGATTTAACATCAATAGTTTCCTCAATCTTAATTAAATTAAATTCATTGGGTACATATACCAGGTTTCTAGATTCTGCTATCAAGTTCAAATGGTATAGCAGTTCGGTGGAATTACTTATAGACTGGTATAGTATGGAGCTCTTGCTTAGAGCTAGAGCGGTTTCGATTTCGCTTAATCTAATTAATCTAGTCCTAAAACGACTTATGAATAAACTATATAGTTCTAACGCATAAGATGATATCCCTAAATTATTTTCTCGGATTACAGTCTCTTCAAGGGTCCCGTTAAGCAAGCAACAGTTGCAATAACATTACTGAAAGTAACATTAACGAGCCTGTAACTTACAAAGATATAGTTGCAACGTTCATGCAAACTTACAGCGAGCTTGAAACGAAACCCTAACGGCCACGCTGTAGATAAACTTGCCCAGAGCTAATCTCCTAAACTTTTTAAAACTTTAAAACGTGAAGTTGCAGTAACATTAATTCTCATTACTCATGAAATATATCTGAAAGTTGCAAAGTTTACTTTCCGCAAGAATAACGTTTAACATTTCCACAACTTTAAATATGAAAGGTAATAGTAACTTGTCTCATGTCTTGTTAAAAGGTTACAAAATTTTACAAATGAAACTTACTCATGGCTTGCATTTATTTAGTTTTCATTGCTAGCATTTATTTAGTTGTCGCAAAGTTACATTTCTAGGTTTTCAGTTTCTAAAAAATCATTTTTATTTCTAAATTTTGTTGAGGCTACAGTTCTAAGTACATGTCCTAGAGGCGGGTGTGTGTGAGACTTTTCCGCTATCCGCTGTAAGGAATGTTATAATCAAATTTTAAAATGGGAATACCAATTTCTGCAAACACAACGCCACCGCGATGCAGAATTTCAATGTGCGATGCTAACGCCATCTAGTTTTTCAATGTTAAGTAATAAACTCTACATTAACATTTGATAACTTTCGAAAATTAAGTTCCAGTAACATTACTTACATAGGTTAGGTAAATAAAAAGAACAATTCGTAATGTTGTAGGAATGTTTATAAAAAAAATATAACAGTAGACCTTTTGTCGCAATGTTATATAACATTTCAGAAACTTTCATTTGTAAAGTACAGGCAATGCCAGACAGTGAAGTTAGTAAAATTACATTGCAGCAACGTTTTATTTTGTAACGTCCCAATCACATTTTTGCAACAATGTTAGTTACTTACATTTAGGTATGTTTGGGAGGATATAGGAGGTAAACTTTCATGCGAAATATAACAGTAACATAATAAAATAACTTTTAATAAGTTTCAACATAACACCTTTTTTAGGATTCCCGTTTGTGCAAGAGTAGCAGCTCTATGTTCTTGCGCCATTTCTAATTAATTTTATTTTAATATAACTAAAATAAAATAAAAAACACCTAATTTAGAGTCTCGGTAGAGTTTATACCGACACTATTACTTAACATTAAATATTTTATCCTTAATTAGCACAATTTTATCGATTTGAGACAAAACTATCTGATATATTACTATTATTAAACACCTATCCTTAACTAACACAATTTAATCGATTTGAGACTAAATGTTCCGATACTATTACTTACTTTTATTAAATGTCCTTAATTAAAACAACTCAATCGATTTGAGATTAAATGTCCCGAAACTATTACTTACTTTTATTAAATGTCCTTAATTAAAACAATTCAATCGATTCGAGATTAAATTTTCCGATACTATTACTATTATTACCTAAATATCCTTAATTAACACAATTCGATCGATTTGAGACCAAATTTTCCGATACTACTACTATTCTTAAATAATATATCTTAATTAACACAATTCAATCGATTTGAGACCAAATTGTCTAATTATACAATTAACACAAGCAAATCTGACCGATAACCAAGGTCAAAATTAATTTTGACTGCCTCGGTGGCTCAGTGGTTAGTGACCCTGACTTCTGGGTCAAAGAGGCGTGGGTTCGATCCCCACCCAGGGCAAACATTTGTGTGATGAACATAGGTGTTTGCTCTGTGTCTGGGTGTTATTTAGGTACTATCTATATAAGTATGTATTTAAAATATATATATATATATATATGTAGTTTATCAGTCTCTGACAGCCATCTCACAAGCTATGCTTAGTTTGGGGTCATAGACCGTGTGTAAGATGTCCCATAATATTTATTTACTCGTATTTATTTATAAAAAAAAAAAAAAAAAAAAAAAAAAAAAAAAAAAAAAAAAAAAAAAAAAAAATTACAATATTCGAGGAAAATAGGGGTGGAAGGTTAAGGAAGGCGAAAAAGGCTTACTCACCAACCGACCTGCATCTTCTGCGTCCGTAGATAACTTATTTGTTTGGTTCGTGTGGATAGCCGGAACGGATACAACTGAATTCAGTATTAACACCGTTTACTTAATACTGCACAACGCGGGGGAAATTCACCGAATTTAAGAGCAAACTTTTCGCGCTGGCAGCAGCCGACTATCCTACCGGCTGCGCCAGTTAACTTTCGGAAGCGCGAGAGAATGTTTCTTAAAAACTAGAAATAAAACTAAGATGTTGCCGATGCAAAGGCACTATAATTAATGAATAAAATACACTGATACATCTTACAAGATAACTTAGACATCTAGGTGGTCTTATTCGCAGAAGCATAGTCAGCTCTACTGATAAGACCAGTGCTTGGTTTGTTTCTGCGAACCGGCCGCTTATCTCTAGTATTAAGTTACGTGGGAACATACATCGAATTACATTGCTTAGAGTACTAGAGGTGGTGTTGTTCAATGAGAAAACATAACGACCTACTTATACATATAACTAAATAAATACAATCGGCACTCTCTCCTTACAAAATTAGAATAAACAATATGAACATAAAGTTTTAACACAGCGATCTAGGTGTACTTTCAATTAAAGTAATTAGAGAACTAGAGATCGTGAAACCCAGACTGGCTAATTAATACGATTGCTGAGAACCAGCTAATCCGAAGAAAGCTACACCACCACTTAAACACCTTTACACAGGAAAGCAAGCAAAACTTGGTAACTTAAACGAAACACGTTCGACATTGTCCACACTTAGAAATCCACCACTGTGTCACCTAATTACCTAGTACCTACATATTTATCTGCACTAAAAGAAGAAAAATGTGCTGCGCTGTTTTCTATCTAGCAGATTAATTATTTTATTAGTACAGAGAATTTGCCAAGAAAAGGCAAACAGACATTGTCGTCGACTTATAAATAACTAGCTGAGCCCCGCAGCGTTACCTGCGTTAGCGCGAGATAGTAGCCTATCTGTTAATTTAATCCAAGGTCTAAGCTACCTCCATACCAAATTTCATCCAAATCGGTTCTGCCGTTTTTTCGTGAAAGAGTAACAAACATCCATCTATACTCACAAACTTTTGCGGTTATAATATTAGAAGGATAATGCATAGAAATAAATTAATTGATAATTGAATTGATGAATGAATTAAAAATCTTTTATTTTAATATTAAAAGAAGAATTAAGTTAACAAATTCATCCGTCCATCTATCATCCAGAGGACGTCAACTGCTTACATATTATGCCTCCCTTATATATTTCCAATAAGGTCGATTGAAAGTGTGATCCTGCTGTCTTTACGAGGACATCTGTCTATCATATTGGTTCGTTAAATTGGACGTTCTACGCTACGATTTCGTTAAATTGTCTAAGAACAACATCGACGAAAAATGTCAATATTTATCAGTTCTCCATGCTCGGTATGTGCCCTGTCCGCTGCCATTTCAACTTGGTTCTTCTACGGAAGGTTCTTTTACTTCTTCTTGGTTTTTTCTGACTGATCGGACCTCGCAGAGAAGTCTCACTGGAGACCCCAAGCATAGCCTACTCGATAGCTCGTCTCGTTGGGATACTTGGAGCTTATTAAGTGATGACATGAATTCCTAATAATTATTTTTCGCAAAAAATGGCAAAAGCACCTTCCATCGTGTACAAAATTCGAATATGTATTTCGCTCGAATTGTTTACTGTTTATTGTTAGTTTTTCATAAACGGCTCTGCCAATTTCTTTAAAATTTAAATGGTACCAACTTGGGAGTATACCCTTTCGATCAAAAAAAAGAGTTTATTCGATTCGGTTCACAATTGGCAAAATTATCGATGAACATACACAAAAAAAATACATACAGAGGAACATAGAACCTCCTCCTTTTTGGAAGTCGATTAAAAACGTATAATAACGTAACGTAAAATAACGGATTGGCAAGTTGAAATAGCAATGGGCAGGGCACATAGCGCGGAGGACTGATGAGCGATGGGGTCGAAAAGTTCTCGAGTGGAGACCTCGTACCGGCAAGCGCAGCGTAGGACGTCCACCCACAAGGTGAACGGATGACCTCATTAAGACCGCAGGATCGCGCTGGATGCAAGCCGCTTCCAACCGGTCTTATTGGAGATCCATAGGGAGGCCTATGTCCAGCAGTGGACTTCTTATGGCTGATGGATGGATGGAATAACGTATTTGTATGACAAATCTTCTAGCTTAGGTAGACTAACTACTCAATACTAGATAGCTAAGGCATATCTTACTAATCTATCAAATCTACAGTTTGAAGGGGCTAAGACTTGCTAACAGTTGCAAAACTGGGTTCCTACCCTAACCGGATTTTAGTTAAATATTTGTTAAACGAGCCAGGTATTCCTACATAAGAAGCTTTTTGTTTCTAACTAGACGAACCGCCCCGGCTTCGCACAGGTGTATTATACATATAAACCTTCCTCTTGAATCACTCTATCCATTAAAAAAACTGCATCAAAATCCGTTGCGTAGTTTTAAAGATTTAAGCATACAGACAAACAAACAGACAAAAATAGCGACTTAATTTTATACTATGTAAGAATGAGAAATATCAACGTGTTTGTAGTCAAAACAGTAAGGACGTCTGTCGTCTTTGCTTTGGTAGTCGTATTTTCAGACCTCAACGAAGATTATGTATTTTGAACAAGACAAATAATGAGTTTAGTTCAGACCAATAATGAGAAAACCAGGGGAAAACAATATTAGCGGCATTACCGCTAGTAACAATTTATTTCAGGCAACTTTAGGATGGAAAAGAATCGGAAAAGGTAAAGTGGCCTAAAATATCTGATTGTATCATCATGCCTATACAAACGTAGGTACTTATTTACTTAATGACACTAAGTATTAAGCCGTGGTGGTCTAGTGATAATGCCACCTGCCTTACAATCGTGAGGTCGTGGGTTCAAATCCCGGTCCCGTACCAATAAATTCCTTCGAATTTATGTACGGAATTTTCACACTTTTACGGTGAAGGAAAACATCGTGAGGCAACCTCCTATTAAAAAGGCTGGTACAGTACTGAGTATCATCAGAGATGAAGTCCTGAATGGTATGATACAAACTCTTGGTTTATACCTATAGTGCGAGGAGTTTAAGAGTTATATAAACTCATCATTCTGAACAACTTTTACTAGACCTGTACAATACAACCAACCTCGAAATTAAAAAATATATCAGCTGTTCCAAAAGTTTCTTTGCTCTTGTTGAGTGGTGTGTCAAATGGGTGTTTTAGCGATTTCAGGTATAAGGTCCCATAGTAAAAGTTATTCACAACTATAGATACCTGTAATAGTTCATGCATTTTGTAAAAGACATTCTATGGCCACAAAATAATAAATAAACTGCTAAATAATCTAAAAGATATCGAAAAGGGTTTTCCTTTTCGATATCTTTTGTTTTATAAAACAACTAAAAATTATTCTATTATCCAAATGTTATTACACATTAGACGATTTTTTTACGATAATCTAGAAAACATAATAATTAATCGTTCCAATACAAATAATAAATTGCTATACCCATATAGGGATGTATAACCATGGAACTAATTAACTATGGATACAAATTTACAAAACATTACATTAAGAACCGCATGTAAATTTCATGTTGCAATAGATGATTTGAGTTTGAGTTTGAGCAACCCCTATAAATCTCCACTGAGAGCCATTCCTAAAGAAGTTCAGTGTTTAAAAAGATTCTAATTTGCCATGCTATACCTAGAGAAAACCTTTGCTGGCAATAAAACAAGTTTTTATATCCGTTACTTTACCAAAGAATGTCCACAGCTCTACAACTCTATGTAGTCTGAAATCAAAACTTCTGGAATTTGAACTAGTACGCTGACATTTTTTTTTTATTTAAGAATCTAGGTGTTTGAAATCACCTTCAATGCAGCATTACTTTTTAAATGAACAATTACCTACTTGAAATTATTGCTTTTTAAAATCTGATTAGTTGTGAAAACCAACTTAAAAGCCTATGTATACAAGAACGGTTTAGCTAGCTGTATATAATAAAAATACTAAAACGGCGTCGGTAATTTAATAAAGAAAGCATTTCGTTAAAAATCAACTGATAATCTTTTCCATGACGTACATCACCTTCTCAAGTTTCACCAAAATACGATCAGCCATGTGTAAAGACGAAAACATCATTAAAAGATGGTCGGTCTCTATATAACACTAGTTTGTAAAGACTTACCTACGCAATGGTCCTCTTTTTCCTCACAGACTTAACGCAGAATATGTTTCTCCACATTTTTCACCTGTACCAACTCCCCATAGCCACTTCACTTCAAATAACTTCAATCACTCCACTTAAAACACTTTGATAACGCACCACACGACACAAATCCAACATAAACAAACGAATGAACGAAGTTTTGAATTCGGAACGTAACTTTTTCGTAAATTTTGGCTTAAATATGTCAAAGAATGACACGTGAGTGAAAAGAGGTCGCAATAAAGCGTTTGATGACCCTAAAAGTTACCTCGCGACTGAATGTCGGATGCAAAACGCTGGGTTTCTCTGCGCGCGCGCAGGCCCCGGTATGCGGGGCGTTTGTGTGCGTGTGTATGTATGGGGCGCACACATAGACGCGCAGGCTGCACGGTTTTTGTTGAATGTCCACGGGGCAAGTAACGTTAGTTGACAAGCGTTGTAGCTCGAAAGGATGAAAGCTTTTGTGTCAGGTTAACTCTGCTTACGAGTAACTGACGTTTAAAAAGGAGGAGATTCTATGTTCGTCTATATGTATTTTTTGTGTATGTTCAAAGAAATTTTAGCCAATTGTGAACCGAATCAAAAAAATTGTTTTAGTTCGAAAGTGTATAGGTACACCCGAGGGCCACCTTGGGTGTAGCCCCATTTAAATTTGATCGAAATCGGCGGAGTTGTTTTTGAAAAATCAACAATAATGTAAAAATTGTATGCATCGATTCGAACGAACTAGTCGGTTTTGCCATTTTTAGCTAATAATAATCATTAAGTTCTATTTAAAGATATAATCACGGTAAGGTAAAACCCCTACAATGCCCTACATTGATGGAAGTACTACAAATATGCTGCTAAATAAATGTAGAGCATCGGGAAATGCTTGATTTTGCTGCTTGTTTTTTTATCAAAATAAAAAAAAATAGAGATTGAAAGTCGTTTACGTAAATTATATTATTAAGAGGTAACAATTAAGGTCTAAAAAAGCATATTTTTCATGATAACATTTTTTTGCGACAATACACGTGCAAGTAAATTTTAAAAGAGTTTCTCAAAAACTTCTTGAATTTTATCACTGAAATGTTTGTACAAAAAAAATTAAAAAAATACATTGATGAAAATGTATATTTTATCTAATTTTATTTGTATTAAGTAAGCAATGTTTTTTATTATGCTGAATTTAAAAATTAATAAAAAAAGTAATTCCACCTTCCAAGTTGCAGGACTTGGGTATGGAGCGAAGGTTTTTCTGAAAGCTGCTGGTCGATGTCCCGCTAGCGCGACTCGAGCTTCGGTCGCCTCTCTCTTTCTCGCATCCAAACTACTATAAACCAGAAAGAGATAACCATATATGTTGTGCAAAGTTATGATTTTGCAACTCAAAGCTGTCTACGGTGCAAAGCAACCTGCTCAACTTTGAAAGTGGTCAAATATAGAACTAATAAATTCCAACAGGATTGTTTACTTTTGAAAATAAAATGCAACAGTGGCTCCCTGGTTCTTTATCGGTGTAAGTTGGCAGTACTGTACAGCTTTGTAAAGCACAGCCGTTTTTAGGGTTCCGTACCCAAAGGGAAAAACGGGACCCTTTTACTAAGACTTCGATGTCCGTCTATCTATCCGTGTGTCACCGGGCTGTATCGCATGAACCATGATAGCTAGGCAGCTGAAATTTTCACAGATGATGTATTTCTATTACTGCTATAACAACAAATACTAAAAAGAAAATAAAATAAATATTTAAGGGCGGCTCCCATACAACAAACCTGAATTTTTAGACGTTTTTCACACTATATTAATAATGGTAACAGGTAGATGCTTGAAATTTTCACAGAATATTTAGTTTTATATTCACTTCAATAATAAATAATAAAATTAAAATAATTAAAATATTTATGGGAGCCATACAGTACGGAACCCTCCGTGCGCGAGTCCGACTCGTACTTGGCCGATTATTCGATATAACCGACTGATTTATGTAGTCGCTATTTTTGATTCGCTCAGAAGTAAAGTGGTGTTTTAAATTTTCCAGGGTTTTAATGTTACATTCGGGAAAGACTTGATGGAAAATATAACTTGATTCAATCACTTTGATCGCTCGAGATTTTTAAGTCAAAATCATTTTGAGATCTCGAAAATTAAAATATATTTAAGTGACCAAAAGCATACTATTGTCAAAGTATCTTAAGCTCTAAGCATAAAAAAATGTCTTGTATAAGTTGTGAAATAAAAAATCACAAATATTGACCTGAATAGCGCATAAGATGACATAGTTTTGCTGAAGCTCCTTTTACTTTTTTCCTACATCTAAATGAAGAAAAAAAATTTTTTTTTCACTTGTTAAATGTAAATAACGTGCATATTCTAGGACCATTGCACTTATAAATTGTGAACAACTTTTACTATGGGACCAAACCCAAAATTTATATCAATATTATAAAGAGGAAAGATTTGATTGTTTGTTATTTCGAATAGGCTCCAAAACTACAGAACTGATTTGGAAAATTATTTCACTGTTGGAAAGCTACACTAGCCCCAGTGAACATAGGTTATATTATATTTTTTTTAAATTCGGGATCCTAACTATTTGTCTTCTTTCGCCAATCGAACCCTGGCGAAGCCCACAGCTAGTTGTGAAATATCCGACAAAATATACCTAATAACATTATGAAAGAGCTGATTATTTTCACGATTTCGGGGTCGCTTCCTTAATAGAAGTTAATAAGTAAGTAAGTTCGTACAGGCCATGGCTAGCCCTGGTGTCAGAGTTTTTAAGCCGCCTGAAGGTCTCTGACATGGCTAAACGGTTACAACCACCGGGGTCTACAATTTAACGTCACGACTACGTCATATTCGAGCCACGAGCAGTTTTAAATGCCGCCCCCGGTCACCATTCTGAAGACTGACCGTGTGAAAGTTGGTCCATGTAAAGTACAATAATTTCCTGAAATATTTTCATAAAATAGCCTAGTGAAACAGTGTATGACAATTTCACGTTTTAATTTTTTTATATTCATGTTTTTTTATAAAACATACATTTCATGTGTTTTATAAAGCAGAATTTCATTAGACTCAATAAAAAAAATCGGCCTAGTGCGAGTCGGAATCGCGCACGAAGGGTTCCGTACAGTGTTGAGCTCTCTTAACCCCATTCCTCTTGCCGTTGTTAATAGCGAGCAAAAAACTCCCAATAAATCAAGTTTGTTGCATGGGAGACCCCCTTCAATATTTATTTTATTCTGTTATTAGTATGCTGTTATAGCGGCAACAGAAATACATCATCTGTGAAAATTTCAGCTGTCTAGCTATCATGGTTCATGAGATACAGCCTGGTGACAGACAGACAGACGGACAGACGGACATCGGAGTCTTAGTAATAGGGTCCCGTTTTTACCCTTTGGGTACGGAACCCTAAAAACAGTATAAAAGTGAAGCGATCTAAGTCAAGCAGTGTAGTAACAACCATCAATAGCCATCAATAAGCTCCCACGGAAACACAGTAATTTGTTAAACCAAAGATTTAAATAAAAACAACTTTGTAATCTCCCGCAACAACTCATTTTTAACCGACTCAGTGAAGAAGGGTGATGTTTTTCGTTGTTGAAATGCTTTTCGTTCATAAATAGATTGTTTTTAGGTGTACCTATTTCAATGTGTAATACAATACGTAATTTACTTATTGTGATGAACATCCACATTTATGGACGAAATTGCATGAAATTTGTAATTCGATGGTCCCTATTAACAATGTCGGTTCTCCAAAAATACTACTGTTCAGTAGAGCAGTTTAAAGTTTGTTTTTACGATAAAAAAAATGTTATATGACTGTGGATGTTCAAACTTGCACTGATTGTTTTATGTATTGTTTACTAAGTATTAGCATAGGTAAAATATATAATTAATTGATAGTTAAGGAAATAATGTACTACTGACATTTTCACATGGACTATTTTTAAAGTGAATTGTCAGTTGTGACATAAACGACAGTTTTTTTCGGATATTTAATAGTAATTTATGTAGATAGTGGTAAATTCTACATTTTTAAAGGGAGACTTTGAAATAAGATTGTCATATGTGTTAGGTTTACTTAAATTATATAAATAATTAACTTTATTTAATCAACTTTTTCATGCATTTATTGAACATTTATTCAGTTTACAATCAACACCAATGAAAAATAGGGAATGCACACTTTGAGATCACTTAATATTTCAGTAAGTACACGTATTACAGTCATAATTAAACTAGTTTAGCAAGTGTAAACAATAGTCTTCTTCTCTCCTCTTTCTGTTTTTAAAGTAGGTATGTAACAAAAGCCGAAAAAAAATAAGTCATAAACTAGAAACAATCAAAACACAATAAATCAAAATTATAGTACCTAGTCATATCTTTAGTATTGCAGGTAGATAAGTATCACAAAGTTTATTAAAATATAGCCTAAGTTGAACATGTAATATCTAAGTAACTTTAGGAACTTTTTTGTGACTAAACATAATTAACTATCACAACAAACGTACAGTCTTAGTTTTTTACTTTAAGTTAGTCTACGCCTAATCCCTACAGTTAAGCTTAAGGCACCTTATCTTATACTTAAAAATCAGGAACTTTAAAATCACAATAGTATCAAGAATAAATTACAAAAAGAAATCACACAGCCGTTCAATCAGAGTCACTTTCTAGTTCTGCTGTATTACTGGAAACGTGTGGCAAGTCTCTATAGAAACCATGGTATTTATATGGAATGACACCAGATCTGCACATGTCATTAAGATCTTTGTTTTTTCCATATGGGATAAGAACGGGGCCATCATAGGCTTGGGATATTGTAAAATCATTCTGGCGTTGGGTGTTTCTTTTGGTGGATCTGAGAACCACTAAAGTCTTCGGCTCGTCATCGAAATCGTATTTGTATTCTATCCGATCAAAAACGGAGCCCTTAACTTTAACCTCTCTAATTTGTGTCCACTTCATTTTTTCATTTTCTACATCTTTCACCCAGTTTCTGCTCGTCAACAAATCTTTGAAATTGTAGAAGTCTTGTGAGGACATTTCTCTTACATTGTACGGTATACCTTCTGTTTTCGCCCAACGCACCAAGCAGTACCATTCATCAGGAACGTAAATCATTCTCCGCTCACTCTCCCTTTCTATAAGTGCATGAACACTGTCCCCTTCATTTTGGGTATGTCCTTTCTCCATAAATCTATGCGTAATAGTTATTCCAAACTCCTTAGCAGCAAGCAAATATAAAGCAAAGACAATGCGGTTCCGATTTTGGCCAGCGCAATTGTCCGACCAAAATCTAAATTCTTTTACCCCTTTTTCAACATTAGCTTTAATGAAGTCGTACAAGCAACTTGAAACCTCATTAGCCCCTCTTTTGGCAATACACTCATGCCACATGTAACAAGTAGCAATTTTATTTCCAAGCTCAAACAGCGTAAAGTTGAAAGTATTCAATTTCCTTTTGTAGTAGAATATGCTTACCTCACCGTGTGGAGTCTGCAAAACATTTTGAAAATCAAAGGTAGCTACATTGATTTCAGGATTTTCACTTGCTTCTGCTTTATCAGCTTGTTTAAGTGATCGAGCTTTTTTTTTCGCGCTTGATGTTCCAAGAAACTCTGTTTTTCTTCTTCTGTGGGAAACTGTTTGTTCGCAAAGATATGGCAAACTTCACACAAGTCTTTTTTGGGCTTGTGGAACGCTAAGTTGAAATTAGCATTTACAATGTCACGGTATTGACGCTTGTTGGCTTGATTAGTGTATTTAATAGGATCATACCATTCAACATACAGTTTGTACATCTGCGAGGTACTTTTTATGTTATTCAAGTACAGTTTCTTAGAATCTTTCCGTGCATAGTGTGAATCCACTCGATCTAAACAATTCACATGGTCTTTTACACTTTGTACCATTACTTCATCAATCACTCTAGGTTTATGGTCATACTTTCCTCTCTTGTCCTCTTCCACAGCGGCTATGCCGTCATACTTCTTCCAAGCCGTTGTTATTATTCGCTCACCAGAAGATATAGTACTTAAAAACATCGTCTTACAGACTCTTTTTGTTTCATTTTCTGCAGTTGGGAGATAGTAAACATAGGTATATTCCCGTTTGTGTTTGATTATTTCAGTAGTTTTACGCCCTTTGTTAATCTTTTTTGTGTACTTTATAACAAACGCCCAATGCTTATTACGATCGCCCAGTTTCCAAAATTTTGAAAAGATAGCCTCTCTTTGCTTTAGATCGTAGTTTTCAGTACACTTATAGCGACATTTCTTTCCACATGGCTGCCCTAATACTTTTTCTGAAATTTGTTTACCTTTTTTATTTGTATAGGATTTCCCTTCGTTCTTCATTTGCTTTCTTTGAACTACACACCAATGCTCTTTATGTACAAGTCTCTTCTTTCCTATATCTTTTTTGTAAGTTTTCTTCCTGGAACCTTTTTGTGTAGTCGGTGTTACGTTAGTGGAAGTGCCTGTTATAGTTGAAGGTGTTGGAAGATTTAGATAAACTTCATCGGGCCTAATGAGATACGCTTCCAAGCATATGGCACAAAATTCATTTCCACATGGGTCTTCATGAATAGGAACTGGTGACGCGCGCACCCGCGCTCCCTCCGCCCCGCGGACATCGCCGGTTCCGTCACTACCTACACTGTTGCGGGGACAAGGTTATTACAACCGACAATATTAACCAAGAAACTGACTAAATTTAATGATTTTCAAAAATATAAATTATGATATACGATAGATCTTTTTATTGTGATTCTATTTATGTAAAAAAGTGAAAATTGGTAAAAATGAATATCCGACATTGTTAATAGGGACCATCGTTATAATAGTTGTAGTAGTTAGATAGCCGCCAATTAGATACCTATTGTTTTGTTTTTGTCCTTATAATCTGTTTTTTATGTAATGTGGTTGTTTAATAAAGTGTTGTTGTTTGTAGTATAGATATCAGTATCGTTGAATAGGGTTTCTAAAATATGAATGTACGGTTTATTGAACCATTTTTTGTCACATGTACCATTTGTGAGATATAGGTCGCCAAAGATGAAAAAATGTGCCCCCCCCCCACCCCCCTTCCCTTCCTTAAAACTTTATCTCTAAATTGTTTTGAACACTGTGGGATAATAACTTTTTGAGTTATAAAGAAAAATTGAAATTCTTAATCTTAGCACTCAACCATCTTATGACATCATTATAAAATCGGTTATCATCATCATCATAATCATCGTCATCTAATTTATTATTATCGTCATTATCGTCTAAGTCATTTAATATTATCGTCATCGTTTCAGCCGTAAGACATCCATAGGTTTTTCCTATAGATTTCCAATCAGACCGATCGTAAAGTATAATCAATATTATTCTTTATTTTTAAGGATCTTCAAAAACTTCCTAAGCATGACTAGTCAATGGCAATCAAGAAAAAAAAACATTTTCAAACGATGTTATGATTTGAAAGTGGAATCTCGAAGCTGTGGTACTTTCGATGAATAATAATAAAACGGTAAGTCATGGGACATTCCTCGATCTCCCTTCCTCTCTTTCACGATGAATCACGAACGAAAGAAAGAGACGTCAGTATTGAAGGCTCTGGTCCATTCCCAGAATAACTTTCCCATAGATTGTGAAGGGTTATGCGTTTGGAATGCAAAAAGTTTTATGTGCATTTTATGCGTGTTCGTCACTGAGTTTTGAATCGTTTTAATTATGATTTATTGGTGTCGTTTCTTTAGTTGTTGTGATTACAAATAAACTATTGTCTCTGAAATTACTTACTGGTTCTGTTCTGTTACAGCTAATAGTTTTCATAGACATGTGACTTTGGATTTTATTCGCCGCCGCGCTTCAATTATTTTTAATCCTTACTAATATTATAAATGCGAAAGTAACTCTGTCTGTCTGTCTGTCTGTCTGTCGCGCTTTCACGCTAAAACTACTGCACCGATTTGAATGAAATTTGGTACACAGATAGTCTAGAGCCTGAGAAAGGACATAGGCTACTTTTTGATTCGAAAAAATAGTTTTAAAGGGTTGAAAAGGGGGGATGAAAACGCATTGGCTAGAATCTTAGAAGAAAAAACTTATTTTCTACCATGACAAATGGTAATTTGCATCTTGACTTTCCAAATTACATTCTCTATGCCCAATGCCCATTCAAGGCTGCTCAAGTTGCAAATGTCAAAGTCAATCAATCTTTTCCTGTAAAATTTAGAGAAGGTTACATGTATTTTTTCAGTTTAATTACGTAGTTTTCATTCTAATAGGTATGCCTACAAAACGCAAATCGAATCTAGCGCGTAGTTCTAGCGGAGCTCGCGTAAAGAAAATTGCTAGAAGCCAAGAGTCTGAAGGGCACACTTAAAAGCGTTTGACATTAGATGCCGAGAGCGCCACGCATCTCAAAGAGCTGCTGAGACTCAAGAGCAAAACCAAGCGCGTCGAATTTTAGATGCTGAGCGTCACGCAGCTCAGAGAGCTGCTGAGACTGAAGTTGAAAGTCAAGCGCGGCGACTTTTAGATGCTGAGCATCACGCAGCGCAAAGAAGTGCTGAGACTCAAGAGCAAAAAACCAAGCGCGTCGAATTTTAGATGCTGAGCGTCACGCAGCTCAGAGAGCTGCTGAGACTTAAGGAGAAAGTCAAGCTCGGCAACTTTTAGATGCCGAGCATCACGCAGCGCAAAGAACTGCTGAGACTCAAGAGCAAAACCAAGCGCGTCGAATTTTAGATGCGTTAGGTAGACGTTAAGCAAAAAATTGCATAGTTCCTGTAGGACAGGACAAAAACTATCGAAAGCAAAACTGTCGCCACTATCACAAAGACGCTAAGTGATTAATTCCTCTATGACACTTAACGAAACGTCACAGCGAAACGTAATTAGATGACAGGTGACATTGTCTGCAGACTTTTATAAATCACAGCCCGGGTAGCACGGCAAGGGGAGAAAACCATTTTATCCACTCTTAATGTCATATGTCATTGTCAATCCATACTTTATTTCCTCTTCGAGGGGATATAATGGTGGAAAGACTATTAGTCCATTTGCCATGCTTCCCGTGCAGGTAGCATGGCAAGGGGACAAATTGTTTTTCCACCATTATATCCCCTTGAAGAGAAAAAAAGTATGGATTGAAAATGACAACTGACATTAAAATTGGATAAAATGTTTTTTTCGTTGACGTTTAATACCAGGCCGTCATTTTGTCTGCCATTAAAAATATTTTAAATCTACTATCATTAGAGGTTTAACATGTTCCTTTATTCTACTTTTATGGTACAGAATCATCATACCTACTTTAATATTATCAATCCGAAAAGTTTGTTGGTTTGTTCCTCTTTTACGCAGCAACGGAGCAAAAGATTGACTTGATTTTTGGTATGGATACCTATGGTTTAAAAGACAGAAAGTGATAGTAGGATACTTTTTTATCCCGAGAAAATTCGTGATTCCCATGGGATAGGACAATAACTGTTTCTCAGCAATGGAGCAACGGATTGACTTGATTTTTTAGTTTGGAAGACGGAAAGTGACATAGAATACTTTCCATTTCGAAAAAATTGCGGTTCCCGTAGGATAAGACTATAACTTTTTCTCAGCAACGGAGCAACGGATTGCCTTGACTTATTGCATGAATATAGTTTGAAAGACGAAAAGTGACAAAAGACACTTTTTATCCCAAAAACTTTAACAGTTCCCGTAGGATAGGATGAAAAGTAAGCGAGCGGGCCGCGGTAGCAGCCGTCTAAGCGCCAGAAATAACCTGTAATTTCAAGTTTAGGACGTTTCTACATTTTTCGCACTCCTTCGCGGCACTCAACAGCGCTAGCCCAGACTCGGGCTCTATAACGGAGCTTGCGCTCCCGCCATAATGACGGTGTGTTTCGGAGCACAAGACACATCGTCATCCACCACTCGGGACTAACCAGCACTGAGCGTCGGACAGCATTCCAACGCCCTGATCCCAGTGCAACGGGTTAGTTATAGTAGCCCAGCGCCTGTCTCTTCAACTGCAGAGGGCAGTGAGAACGGCCATCGCGATACCGGCACTTCTCTTCCCCTGCAGCCTCACTGCGTCTGCCAACAGGTTAACGGCCTAGCGGAAGGTAGGGTAGGTGGCGGCACCCACACAACCAGTTCCATCCCACCGCAGCCCCTAATCCTCGGCTGCAGCGTCGCAAGAGCGGCACTGCAGCCCGCCTCAGAAGCAACACTCCTCATAAGGCAGGCAACCTACCGGCCATCCACTCAGCTGCTTTAGTTAAAAGCGGCTGAACAACGAGTGCCGGCCTCTAAGCTGCCTTGGGGGAAAGACCCAAAGAAGAGGGAGACTTCGAGCGCCGCCTTTTCAGCTGCCTTAGACCTTTCCCGCCACGACAAGGCGGGAATACACAGGGGGGTTGTATATACACTCCAACCGTAAACCGGGTGTCACAACAAAAGCATTTCTCTAAGGTATTTTGATGTTTGTCGCTTAGGTTAGGTTTCGCAGCCGACATAAACATTAGACAAAATCAAAATATAACGCGGGCGAAGCCGCGGGTAAAAGCTAGTTTCATATAATGTAGACGATTTTTTGACGACTATCGACATCGTTGGCGCCCTGAAAAGCTGGTCAGGTATGGGTGACTGTAGCAGTCAAAAGTTAAATAATCGGCCAAGTACGAGTCGGACTCGCGCACGGAGAGTTCCGTACTGTATGGGAGCCCCCCTTAAATATTGTCGTTTATTTTAATTTTATTATTTACTATTGAAGTGAATATACAACTAATTATTCTGTGAAAATTTCAAGCATCTAACTGTTACCATTATTAATATAGAGTGAAAGACGGCAAAAAAATCAGTTTGTTGTATGGGAGCCCCCCTTAGTTTTTAATTTTATTCTGTTTTTAGGGTTCCGTACCCAAAGGGAAAAACGGGACCCTATTACTAAGACTTCGATATCCGTCTGTCTGTCTGTCCGTCTGTCACCGGGCTGTATCTTATGAACCATGATAGCTAGGCAGCTGACATTTTCACAGATGATGTATTTTGGTTGCCGCTATAACAACAAATACTAAAAACAAAATAAAATAAATATTTTAATATTTAAATAACTCCCATACAACAAACTTGAATTTTTAGACGTTTTTCGCTCTATATTAATAATGGTACCAGGTAGATGCTTGAAATTTTCACAGAATATTTAGTTTTATATTCCCTTTAATAATAAACAATAAAATTAAAATAAAATAAATGTTTAAGGGGGGCTCCCATACAGTACGTAACCCTCCGTGCGCGAGTCTGACTTGTACTTGGCCGATTATTTGTATTTGTTGTTATAGCGGCAAAAGAAATACATCTTCTGGGAAAATTGCAGCTTTCTAGCAATAACGGTTCGTGAGATACCTGAAGACAGACGGACGGACAAACGGACAGCGGAGTCTTAGTAATAGAGTCCCGTAATTACCTTTGGGTACTGCACCCTTAAAAATGCAGTAAAAATGCTAAAGAGTTTTACTGACCTAGAGTTTCCTACAGACTGTCTTTTCGGAACTTCTAATGATTGCGTGCGAAATCGATCAATAAGCTCAATTTCGACCTGAACCCGCATCGTGAACTTTTAGGATAAATTAGATAGAATTTCATCTGAATCTCATACCTGTAGAAAATTTATGACAAAAACTAATAATGACAAAATTAATAGACTATCTAGCTGATTTTTTCGCGATTTCAGGACTATTCCCAAAGTAAAAAATGATCATAATGAGTATTTAATGTGTTGGTAAGGCCCAGTAATGAAACTACGCAACAGTTACATTTTTATGAACAACTTTTACTATGGGACCAACCCCAAGTTCGCGAAAAAAATTCAGCTGTCAAAAATATTTTAAGACTTCGCCTCTGTCCTACCTTGAATCTCTGAGATTCTCTATCAGGCAACGTACGTTCATCTATCAGCTTTCATTCTCTACCTACACAAATTGAAGGCTCCTGAGGTAAGTGTCCTTTAGGAACCAAACGTCAGACCAAAGACGATGGGATCGTCTTTGGTCAGACTAAGTGTTAAAATGTATTATTCAACTTAAAAGCTTTGACATCCACAATCTAGCGTGGTAATGCTGCCAGCTTACTGGGCACGCTGTCAGCTGGTAGTGAGACTTTAGGAAATATAATAATTCACTTAGTCGGGGGACAGACTGCACTGTTGAGGAGTGAAATAATGCCGGTCTGTCCCCCGATGATCAACCGGGGGACAGACAAGAATTTTTTCTTCCGTCCCCCGGGGGACAGAGCCGGGGGACAGACTGGAATAATCCGCGCATTTGGACTATTTATCTGTAAACTACCTACTTATTTTAACTGCTTTTATGTAGCAGCAGTTTTATTGTATTTTGTTGTAGTTTATGAAGAAAGGTCCGAAAGATATTTGAGTATGGGTGAAAAATACTAACGTGGCTACTCTGTCGGCTTCTACTGCATCTATCTCTGTTTATTTTTAGAGTACATGTAAGTATTATTACTATATACATATATAAATACTACGGGACTAATCGCGCACTAAAGTTACGAGATCGATACGAGGTCGAAACGTGTCGGGATGATGAGGTATTTATTTGTCTCATCATTTTAGTGCGCGATTAGTCCCGTAGTATATAGTAATAATGTGTTCAAATCGCGAAAGTTTAAAAAAATCATAAATGTAAATAGTATTTTTACCAGCTAGGTGTTTTCTTTGTGATTAATATTTCTAAGAAACAGTGGCCGTTTCTTGTTCTCGTCAGTTCGTATACGCGCATGGTTGCCTGGAATAAATTACCATGGGTGATAAACTGATAAGCCCACCCGTTTATAATCAGATTTAGTCATAAATGTGTACATAGTGTTTAATTTTTGCTTTGTGGATATAAATAAAGAATTTTGTTTGTCTGTCTGTATCTATCAATGTACTAACTACATTTAAGAATGCTCATATACGAGGTTATGGTGACCTTTGAAGCAAACGCCAGTCCGCCTCCTGCTGCGTGCCACATAATAATTATTAGAAAACCAATAAAATGCAACAAAACTGCGAGGTTTAACGCACGCTTTTTATCAGATATTATTAAAATATAAGTAGTTGAGGACATTCCCAATTAGGTGTAAAAAACATATAAATAAAATACCGCTAAATCAGTTCACTCAACGTATTGTACTTATAATTATTATGATCATGCGAAGTACTTAGTGCTGCCAGCATGCCGGACACGCTGTAATGTTGAGCATTTGAATTATCTTTATTTAGACCTTTAAGGGTAAGTATGTGGTCAATTCAGTTTACCCGTATGTAGTAGATAATACTTCGTTTTTTTTACTTATAGTGCCTTTATTAACTACAACAAAATACAATACTACGACTACCTATGCTAAAACTACATAATTAAACTACTACTACATACAAAGCAATTGGATCAACCAAAGACCCTTGAAGGTCTAAAGATAATCCAAATGCTCAAGCCCACTGCCAGTTGGCAGCGCGCCCAGCATGCTGGCAGCATTACCACGCTGAATGGCAATGCTTATTTATACGTTGAGCCAAATACTCGTATACCCAGCATTAGTTAATAGTTTCACTTAGTTTTATTGTATTTTTGATGAAGTCAATGAATGCTCGAAAAGTAGTAAATTGGCTGCATCTATCAGCTCCCATTATGTACATTTAAGGATGGTTATGAGGTTGGTGCCCTCTATGAACCAAACGGCAGTCCGCCCCCCGCTGCGCGCCGCAGAATCTTTATTAGAGAACCAATAAAATGCAATAAAACCGCGAGGTTACACGGACTTTTCATCATCGTTATTGCTAGCGGAAATGTTATCTTTTTGCTTTAATTTATACACTGTTAGCTATATCAACGTAGGAAGTTCATATAAGCCGGGTGGCTAGCCCTGGCGTCAGAGTTTTTAAGACGCTTGAAGAAGAAGACAACTCATGGGTGTGATTGCACACAAAAGTTTTTTAAGAAAAATTAGAAATAAGAAAGGGCGGGAAGACACAAAGAAAGAATTTGGTGTCGACGTATACACAGGAACTAAACTGAGACTGACCTGCAAATGACCGCCTTCATCTCCTCGTAGTCGAGATCGGCCGGAGAAATCTTCTGCCACTGATGAACGGAGCCTGCTGGTATCGTCCTCTAAAGTCCTGTGTCGAGGCGAAATACGATTGTCCAAAAAAAACTGCACTAAACACTAGAAAGTTCTGAAGTTACAAAATAAGTTTTCCTTTGGCGGTTAAAGGAGCGTTCTCGGCGGATGAAAGTCAACAGCCAGAATTATTTTCTGCCATTCAAAATACACGGCGGTGCAGGTGAAACGGCACGCGATAAAGGTCGCGTCATTTACGACCAATTGTAGCGGTCGAGGGCATCGCAGTTCGAGACGACTAGCGCCATCTCTCGGAAAACTCTGGGACGTCAACGGAACATTGACAGATTGTCCCAGCGTTGCACCTGTTTTACCGACGACACCAGAAAGCGGGTAAATTTAAATTGTAAAAATGAAAGATCACAGAAATGTGGAATTATTGAATAAAAGATGTTAAGGCGCTCCACGAGTAATTATTCTATGTTACAAATATAAGTCGGAGAGCAGTCCCTTCAGCTGATTTGCTTTAATTAATTCAATTGAGTGTTCAATTCTTTGATTCGAAGACAATTACTGTAATTTTTGAAGGATTACTCTAGTTGATATCGGAAATTCGCTGGTGTTCATATTTCAATAACTAGCACTATGATCAAGGAGGTTATCGAGACAATAATACACGTTTGTTGATCGCCCTGTCATATATAATAACGTCAATGGCTTTACTTCTTCCATCGATTTTCTCAATGAATTTATTTCTTACCACGTTTGTCATTGATCTGTAGGGAATCAGCCTAAAGAAGACAAAAATGACATTTTCTTTTCTCTATCCATACACATCCGCGTTAGGACTTCCACTGATAGGCATAGGCCTCGTCTATGGATTCCCAATACATATAGAGTTTGTGCAAAAAGAGAACATTCGCCTTAGTATTACAAAAAGACAAAATTACGAATATATATCTAAACAGTCTCTACTATCTATTATACCTAATTTATAGCTCTAAAACCCATCATATTATAAAGCCAGCTATAACCAAAGTTTATTCTAATTCAATGCCATTACACAATTTCTTCGGTTCCTTAATAGTTTCCTAGGTCTCGTTGGAGACCTAAACGACTGAATCAATTTGTTGCGAACGACTTTGAAATTGTAATTCAAGAAACAGTTCTTGAATGATGACGGCTATTTAGTTAAAGGTTGGAACCATCTTTATTTTTACTGACTGTCTAAAAAAGAAAGGATTGTTTTCAAGACAAAAGATCAATTGGCTAGGTAACGACAAAAGTTATTCGAGTTATTGACAGCACTTGTATCACTTTTTAACCGTCATTAAAAAAAGAGGTTCTCAATTTGATTGTATGTTTATTTTGTATGTACTGTACTGTACCAGCCTTTTTAATAGTCCACTGCAGGACGTAGGCCTACCCACGAAGGGCGATTGGGCCATATCCACCACGCTGGACCAGTGCGGGTTGGTGGATTTTGTATGTATGTTACGCCAATTATTAACCGATTTTGATTTTTTGTTTGGAAGATCATCTTTAGAAGTGAAAAGTAAATTTTATTGAAATAGTCTAACTTCTTTTAAAATATCAACAATAATACAAAAAAAATATACATCGATTCCAGCTATTTTACACTATTGAAGTCAATTGGGTACTTCTTCGAGTAAGACATTCTTTGGTGATTTTCGTGGCAACTTTCGAATTCAATTTTTTTTTCAAACCCTTGTCAGAATCTTAAAATATATGTAAAAGTAATATGTTATATAGAAGAGGCACCTCTTAGAGCGATATACTTACAGAGATAATCGAGGTTAAAAAAATGGAGGCCACGCAAATCATAAAACACCCCACGAAAATGATAATTTTAAATTGACTTTCTCAGATGAGTTACTTACTGTTACTTCATATTGAAAATAAGTTATTATATTATGATAAAGTAAAAAATAGGTAGGTTACTAAAGCAGAAAACGTTTTTAGTGGTATCAGTCCAACATTATTTATTACTTGCTGACCCGCTGCTAAACGAACTCTGCGGTCAGAAGCTGATGGTACTGGTGAATCAGCACGTACAACAGCAATGGAGTAAGAGTTTCTTCCAATGGATCACGGTTTTCTTTGTAATGAGTTCCTGGTACTTGTATAAGTTCCTCAACAAGGCAACGTTTAGCTTGATTTTTTTTTCTTTAGTTTACATTTTCGGGAACTTATTCTACTTTTCATTCGTTTTGCTTTTTGCTCGTGGCGGTTTAATTCATGAATTAAAGTATTTTTCCTTCGGTTTTCGTGTTTAAGCCTGTCTCTTCTTCTCTCGGATAACTTTTTTCTTTCTATTTTTTCTTATCTTGTTAATGGCATTTTTGGTCTAAAATGTTGATAATCCATTATAATTTTACTAAACTTGAAATATAGGTATCAAAGCTATTTGCAATTGTTTTATTTATTTATATATAGCACGATTAATGTGACAACGCGAACTTAATGGTATATGGAATTCTCTGCCAGTTAAGTCAGAAACCCACAGAACGTGACATTATAAGTTTGATTTAAAATAAGTTACATTTAACTTAAGTAATATAAAATATTATCATTCATAACTAATACAAAACTCAAAGTGGTTTTATTTGAATGGGCAAAAATTGATTTGCGTGGGTCAAAACTACCACGTAAACCACGCAAATCACGACCACGAAAATCAAAATAAATCCTTTATGCTAAAAATATACAAAAACCTTTTAAACAAATAAACTGTGTTTTGATTATAAGTTACGTTACTTTATACTTGTTCGCTACAATATTTTACTAAATGAATAAATTCACAGACACTGGAGATAATTAAACCACGCAAATCAAAGTTTTGAGAAACCAAACCCACGCAACAATGTTCTTACCTCTATTTTTTTTTAACTCGACGCACCATCACACAAGCACTCTGCTCGGCAGTCGGAGCGCAATTAGTTGTTAACTTGAAGTAGGATTACGCAACATCAGGTCGCGAATTTAGAGATGTGCTAGTGAAATTATAATAATCCACGCAAATCAGGAACTACCTTGGGACAGTTACATTTAATTTTTTTTCAGGCAATGTAGTTCTTTCAGAACTATGGTCTAATTTTTTATAGTATTTTAAACTTTTTAGGACTTAGTGTTTTTTTTTTGGTAACGATGTAGCGTTTAGTTTAAAATATATAATTCACTAACTGATCAGATCGGGGCTTGGGACACTCCACGAAAATCAAAGAATGGGGGTATTTCATTTTTTTATCATATTTATTTATAAATATAATTGAATAATAATCAGTATCCCAGTTTAGAGAGGTTTTAAGCTATGCGCGAAAAAAAAACTGGCTCGCTGACTTTAAAATTTCTATTATTTTTAAGTAAAGCCGCTTGAAAACTGTGACCAAAAGAATGACCCAATTGTGTTATTTTTGGTGAAAAATTAAATTATTTGAATAGGTACTTTTATTTGATGTGTGAGGTGTGAGATTTATATCTCAAAAACTGATCTTAATCACTCAAAAATAGATCACACAAACAGGTTGGATCACTTCTGTTATTAACTCCTCTCCTCTGAGACCAAGCGTGGCATTTTGAAGACGGGAGGTCACGTAGTATAAAAGGTCCCAGAGGTAAAAGTTACAACTAGCATTGTACAATTCTTAGATTATATGAGCAAAAATCGCCTACAGAAAATATATACAGCCTTTTAAATATCTAGGATAGTCTATCTGGTAACGAACTTACGGATCCGAATATTGAATTCAGCAATGTCAAGAATTCAAAGTAACTTGAATATAAGCTATTTAGGGTGTTATTTAGGTGCTATCTATGTATGTATGTATTTAAAAATATGTATAAGTAAGTAGTATACCAGTCTCTGGCAGCCATATCACAAGCTTGGCTTAGTTTAGGGTAAGAGGCCTTGTGTAAGATGTCCCCTAATATTTATTTATTTATAAGCTAAGTCTAATATCGAGAATACCGAGTTACTTACAGGTTACTAATGGTTTTTTTGCGTAGAATATGCATCATTTATGTCACGTTAAGGTCAGTGCGCGACATTGCCATTTACAGCTGAACGCTGAATTACTCATAATGAGTTTACTTAAACAAGTTTCATTGTCATGAATAGATAGTGTCAATGAGATACTTACACCAAATAATCGGCTAAGTGCGAGTCGAACTCGTGCACGAATGGTTCCGTACCGTATGGGAGCCCCCTTAGTATATTTTATTTTTATTTTTATTATATATTTTTGAAGGGATTATCATCCATCAGCCATAAGAAGTCCACTGCTGGACATAGGCCTCCCCTATGGATCTCCAATAAGACCGGTTGGAAGCGGCTTGCATCCAGCGCGATCCTGCGGTCTTAATGAGGTCATCCGTCCACCTTGTGGGTGGACGTCCTACGCTGCGCTTGCCGGTACGTGGTCTCCACTCGAGAACTTTCCGACCCCATCGGTCATCAGTCCTCCGCGCTATGTGCCCTGCCCATTGCCATTTCAACTTGCCAATCCGTTGGGCTATGTCGGTAACTTTGGTTCTTCTACGGATCTCCTCATTTCTGATTCGATCTCGCAGAGAGACTCCGAGCATAGCCCTCTCCATAGCTCGTTGGGCTACTTGGAGCTTACCAATAAGGCCCATAGTGAGAGACCACGTTTCTGTGCCATAAGTCATCACTGGCAACACACACTGGTCGAAAACTTTCGACTTGAGGCACTGAGGTATGTCGGACGAGAAGACGCTACGCAATTTTCCGAACGCTGCCCAGCCGAGTTGGATTCGGCGATTGGCCTCTTTCTTGAAGTCGGACCTACCTAACTGGACTACTTGTCCTAGGTAGACGTACGAGTCAACGACTTCAAGAACCGAGTTCCCAACAGAGATCGGGGTGGGTACAACATGGGAATTACACATAACTTTCGTCTTGTCCATGTTCATCTTAAGACCCACCTGTTGAGAAACCCGATTGAGGCCTTCGAGCATCGTGCTGAGCTCTTCCATCGATTTTGCCATGACTACTATATCGTCGGCAAACCGAAGGTGAGTGAGGTATTCGCCATTGACATTGATGCCGAATCCTTTCCATTCCAGGAGCTTGAAGGCGTTCTCCAAAGTAGCCGTAAACAGTTTCGGAGAAATTACGTCTCCCTGTCTTACGCCTCTTTTTAAAGGGATCGCCTTGGAGCTCTCTTCCTGTACTCGGACCGACATAGTGGCGTTATTATACAAGCACTTCAACACTTCGATGTACCGATAGTCAATACGGCATCGTTGGAGAGACTCGAGCACAGCCCAAGTCTCGACCGAATCAAAGGCTTTCTCATAGTCCACAAACGCTAAGCAAAGTGGCAAGTTATACTCTTCGGTCTTCTGTATAACCTGCCGTAGCGTATGAATGTGGTCCATGGTACTAAAGCCCTTTCGGAAACCGGCTTGTTCGGAAGGCTGGAAGTCATCAAGCCTGCGCTCGAGACGATTCGTAATGACCCTTGAAAACAGCTTATAAACATGGCTCAGAAGCGAGATGGGTCTGTAGTTCTTCAATAAGGTGTTGTCACCTTTCTTGAAAAACAACACCACCACGCTTCTGTTCCATGCTTCTGGCGTGATGCCCTCGAGGACGACGGTGTTAAAAAGCTTCTGGAGGACTTTTAGTACAGGTGTTCCACCCGCTCTCAGAAGCTCTGATGTGATACCGTCATCACCCGGCGCCTTGTTGTTCTTAAGCTGATTCAGGGCCATTCTAATCTCGTACAGGCTGATGTCTGGGATATCTTCGGTGAAGTGTCGGGTCAGCTTGGCTCTTGGATCTTTGGCCGCGCTGCTAACAGGCTTAGCGACCGAAGCGTATAACTGTCCATAGAACCTTTCGATCTCCTCTAATACCTCTGCCTTGGTCGACGCTAAACTTCCATCTTCTCTCTTCAGCTTTGTCAATTGGCTTTGTCCAATAGACAAATCTCTTGCGAACACTTTGGAGCCTTTGTTCCGCTCTATTGTCTTTTTAATATGTTTAGTATTAAAAAGACGGATGTCGTGCCGCAAGGATTTCGAAATTTGTCTATTGAGACGCCTATATGACTTTGCATCATCGGAAGACTGCAATCTTAGCGAGCGTCGTTCGGCCATGAGATTTACAGTGTGATCGGAGAATTTCTGCGGTTTATTTGAACGGCGGGGTCTAAAGAACTTAGCACCCACCGTTTGGACAGTTTCTACGAGCCCGTTGTTTATCTCGTCCACCGACGCAAGGTTCTCTAGGCAAGCAAAACGATTTGAGAGCTCGATCTGAAAGTCCTCGGGGTTTTGGATATGTTCACGAGTAGGTCGGAGCGTGGACTTCATCAGGCGGGACCTTTCGAGCTTAACATTAATATCTAATGTGCCTCGTACAATTCTGTGATCGCTGCCGGTTTTCACCCTGTGGATCACGGAGACATCATTAAATATTCGTCTCTCGGTGGTCATGATGAAGTCTATCTCGTTTTTCGTGGAACCATCAGGGCTCATCCAGGTCCATTTCCTGTGAGGCGGCTTCTGGAAGAAAGAGTTCATCATAAAGAGTTCCTCTCTCTCCAGAAAGTCAGCCAGCCTCTGGCCCCTAGGGTTTCGTTGCCCATATCCAAATTGCCCCACCCTCAGCTCATCGTCGTTTTTTCTGCCCAACCTTGCGTTGAAGTCCCCCATAACAACAGTGAAGTGGGTCTTAGACATATGAATGGCCCGACTTACGTCCTCATACATAGTCTCCACCTCATCATCTGGGTGTGACGATGTCGGTGCGTATACCTGAATGACCTTCAGCGAATACCTCTTGGATATTCTGAGTATTAGGTATACCACCCTGCTCGACACACTTTCGATGGTAATAATGTTGTTGGTGAGGGACTTGTGAACGAGAAAGCCAACACCACCTTGGGACCGTTGGTCACCTTCCCGGTAGTAAAGCAGGTTGCCGGATTTTAAGGTTATCGTGTCCTCCCCCTCTCTACGGACTTCAGACAACCCCACAATATCCCAACGCAACCTACTCAACTCTTCTTCCAGCTCAGCAATCTTCTCGTCAGTCCTGAACGTGCGCACGTTGTGTGTTACCAGGGCCAGTCGTCGTTTACGGGAGTGGTAGCCGGGCGTCTGCTAGCGATTCTTAGCACCCCCTTCTCCGCCGTTACCGGGGCCGCTACCGTAGCCCCGGGCTAGCGAAGCTGCTGGGGACTGGGGGCCTGGTCTTTTTGTTTGTTCCATATTGGGTATTTGCCCGTAATCGCCGCGCTGGGCAAGCGTGGTGGCGATCGCAGAAACGTAGCTTCGCGACAGGGATGCTGCTCCCCATCCCTGCCCTGTGCCATTTTAGCTACGTTTTTATTTGAATGGTTATACCGCCATTAGTCGGTTCCGCTGTACCTTAGTCGGCTCCTACGACACCTGGTACTAGAGGGGGGTGCTATTCTACTCTGCCGGCACCCCACGGCCCTGATTTTCCCATTTCCCTGAAGGGATTATACAACTTAGTATTCTGCGAACATTTCAAGCATCTTCCTGTTGCCGTTATTAATATCGAGCCAAAAATCACGTTCCTTGTATGGTAACCTGCCTTAAATATTCATTTTCATTTAATTATTTATTTTTAAAATACATATTTAACTAAATATTCTGTTAATAATTCAAGCATCTACTTGTCACCGTTATTAATTTCGAGCGAAAACGCGCTGAGATACAGCCTGGTGACAGACAGACGGACAGCGAAGTCTCAGTAATAGGGTCCCGTTCATACCCTTTGGGTACGGAACCCTAAAAACAGTAGTACTCTATGTCATGGATGTATTACATCACTTTTTTTTCACCTTAGATTTTCGATGCACTTCGTACATAGACTGACCACTATTATGGTTTTATTAAAAAAGTACAAAGTAAACTAATATACATTTTGATTCTTAGAAACGACCTTCTTCATTTATAAAATAGATATTAACGTTATTTCATTATTATCTGGCTACGATGCGTGTCTACGTATAGTTAGACATTTACAATATATAGGATATAGATAGACATCTAAACCAAATAAATATTAATCACGTAACAAATTGTGTCACAATTATTGGCTTTTATGTAATTTAATGGGCGATATTACATTTAATAAACTTAAAAAGCATAATTAAGTGCTTTACAAAGTGATTGTGCGCGCGTTGATGTCTTTTATATGGATAATGAGCGTGAGATAAATTATTCCTATTTTGTCATTTTGGTCTTAAAATTAGATCTAGTTAGGCTAGCTACAAATGATGACGTAACTTTGAAACCACCATTTTATTATTCTTTCCCAAATTTTTATATATTCATACAGATTTTCAGGTAACTTACGCAATACAGGGTAGCTTTGGTATGAAAGCCATGTAAAATAAAGGGAGCTTCATAGTTTAATCTTGAGTTTTATTATTCACTAAATCATACATTTATCCACCACGCTGGCCCAGTGCGGGTTGGTAGATTTACATACGCCATCGAATTTCTTCTACGGACGTATGCAGGTTGCCTCACGATGTTTTCCTTCACCGAAAAGCTAGTGGTGTGAAATTCCATACATAATTTCCAAGTGGAGGATATGGCCCAATCACCATTCGTGAGTAGGCCTACGTCCTGCAGTGGACTATTAAAAAGGCTGGTACAGTACAGTACATAAATTAATCTCAGTTCTTTTAGAATTTCTAATATTATGCGAATATTACTAATACTATTAGGTATTTGATAGGGATATTACTAATACTATTTTTGTTACAAAAACTGAAACATTTAGCCATATTTAAGAAATACAATGGAAGTTGTGTTGACATGTGCGACATCTAAAAATATGATGAGAATACTTTATTTTCTAAATAAAGTCATCCGTCTAACTACCATAGGACGTCCACTGCCGGACATAGGCCTCCCCCATGGATTTCAAATAAGACCGGTTGGTAGCGGCTTGCATCCAGCGTGATCCTACAGTTTAATGAGGTCATCCGTCCACTTTCTGGGTGGACGTCCTACGCTGCGTTTGCCGGTACGTAAAATAAAGCATGATTCACATATTATGCACTTGTTTAATAGTAAGTATCAGTGTAAAATCCGGCGCGACAGCACTGTAGGGTCGGTAGGTAGGTACTCGTTACTCTACCAGCGCAACTAAAAACTAGGAATTTGACACCACTATTCTAGTTTATGTAAGTAAAGTTGATAGTCGATGCAAACGACTTAGTTGATGTTATGTTAACATATGCGGAGACAGTCGTTATGAATACATGAATATAATGAGTGAACGAAATCTTCGAGAATGCGTGAGAAATTCAGTCTTCCGACTTGTTACTTTGAAGAGATGTTAGTTTTTCCAATAGGCCGTTGCCTGAGGCACTATTGTAAGCTCAAGTGCCATGGGTGTGTACTCATATGCATATTTTAGTTTCGGGGAGAACATATTGCACAAGTGCAGTATAAGTGCGAAAACTTTTTCATTGAAAATTTTACTAAGCCTCAAAGTGACAGAAAAACAGAAAGACAGAAAAAAATATGTTTGTTGTAACCTCAGAATAATGAAAAAGATGTTGTAGCCTTGTTGTAACCTTAAGAGGATTCTGAATTGACCAGTGTTTTCACGTTTACTGTAGAACATCGAGTAAATTTTCGGTACATTTTTGATAAAATTTACGTTCCGGGAGAAAACTCTTTTCACCCCTTAAATTGTAACAAAATGTTATGTTTTTGATGCTCACATTTTTTCTACTTTAGCCATATTAATGTGCTTCTATCGTTCTTTTTACACTTTTATTTTCCATTTTTATTATGGAAGAAGCAGGTAATAATAACCTGATTTTTCGCATATTTGGCAAAATTATAGAATTCATAAAAAGTTGGTGCATCCAATTAGAGCAATATTTCAAGAAAAAAATCATTAAGAATTGGGTCTAATTGACAAAAATGCTTTTATTTTAGCAATTTCAAGATTGTTTAATCAAAGCTACTATAAATAATCTACCTACATATTCTGTCAAATATATTAATTTATCCTAAGAAATTCAAAATTAATTTACAAAAATCGAAGGGCTCTTTTTTGTTTTTAATTGATTCAGAATAACATGTACTTTCTCGAGATGTAAAGAGTGCTTAGGTTAGATTTTTTTATTATTAATATACCAGTCTCCATACATTTTGTGGACGTGTCCTTTAGCATATATTTTTCATAAGTCACTTGAGTCAAATTTACAAGTGTGGGACCTAAAACCAAACTTATTATTATTTATTACAAAATTTACGAAATGATGACAATCATCAAAATATTTAATGGCTACTGACGCGGTTGCCCAATTCTGTGTAGCGGCAGTCTTCACAGACTTATCTGTAAAGCTTATTCAACGATATTATTTAGGTACATCCATAAATCATATTTACCCTCAGATAAATGTCCAAGTCTGAGCTTTGTCTGTTGCAATTGCGTTACGTAACAACTCGCCTGCTGTAACAATACGAGTACAACTCGTTAGCGACACACGGACAGAATCGTTTAATTCATTTTAGTTATAGGCTGTAAGTGCCTTAAATATATTCATTAGTCTGCCAGTCAGATTGTCAATAAATATTTAACAAAAGTTTGTAATAAGAATAATATAATTGATATAATTGATGCTGAATAAATCATTCATTCATTAGGGCTATGCGGACTTTGAAATCCGCTACGCAGAATAGAGATTTTGTGCTCAGGTTGAACCAGGTACGAAGATTATTGAGCCCCGAAGTTCGCCTTCTTCCGGGAGGTAGTTTCCCCTAGATCTTGCCTTGCATGATTAGGTAACTGGAGCAGGTCATATATTTTGCCATTACGCATTAGATATGTGCCCAAGGTACTGCAGCTTGCGCTTTCGACAAAACTTAAGATAATGTAATGTACTTAATCTTTTTTTATCGTGAAAAAGTCCGCGCCTGACTACCAACTCGCCTGATGGTAAGCGACGTTATGGCCGAAGATGAAGCACGCAGACCTAGAAGATACCTATTCAAACTAATTATGAAAAGCTTTAGATTATATCTCTTTGGAAACAGGAAAGCAGGAAGACTGTTCCATTCCCTGGCGGTACGAATCAGAAGTGTAGAGTCAAACCGCTTCGTAGGTTTCGAAAGAAAATCGACAGTGTAGGGGTGGCAATGCGGCGTCGTTACATATCTACAGTACAGAACCCTCCGTGCGCGAGTCCGACTCGTACTTGGCCGATTATTTTTATTTGGTCTGAGATGTAGAATGAAATCTTAGAACCTAATATATCCATCGTCTAGATAAACGTTCTGTAGAGTCGTAGGCTCGTAGGTATTGGACTTTACCGTATTAGCATCTATAGGTAACTGTTGAACATAGATCTATCCTCAGGGGCCCAATCAATCAACTGGCAATCAATTGGCCCATATCCAAAGCTATAAGAACCCATTGGTACAATACAATACAACAACGCTTTATTGACACCAACACATAGGAAAAACGTAACAGAAGAAACAAAGATAGAAAAGGCACAAAAGGCGGTCTTATCGCTAAAAGCGAGCTGAAAGCTCTTCCAGACACCCTCCTTATATATGACAAGGACGGTGGTGTAAACGTAAAAAAAAACAATTAAAAATAAATAATACAACAACAATTACAAATTCGAATAAAAAATAAATATTCCTAATAATACATACAGTAAAATAAGTTGGTACGGTGATGAGAATATGTATAATATTATGAATATGTACAAAATGTTAGTTTATTTTCACTGAAAACCTGTCAATATACAATTAATTAATAACACAATTATTACAAAAATGTCAATTAAAACTAACTACAAAATAAAGTGACACAATGTAGGGTCATATTCCTATAACCCTACAATCGAGAGTCTCGATTACTGAAAACCAAAATGAAATTAATTTGACCCTACAATCGACAGTCACGATTGTAGGGTCAAATTAATATCATATTAATATACAATTAATTCATAACACAATTATTACAAAAATGTCAATAAAAACTAACTACAAAATAAAGTGACACAATGTAGGGTCATATTCCTATGACCCTACAATCGAGAGTCTCGATTACTGAAAACCAAAATGAAATTAATTTGACCCTACAATCGTGACTGTCGATTGTAGGGTCAAATTAATTTTATTATGGTTTTCAGGCTTTACTCTTACGAGTCACCTTTTAGAACCGTGTGTGGTGAAACAAAGCGCAGGACCGCGGGCGCCACCGGTGACCCACTGGCGGGCTATTTATGTCGATAGAGCCTGAAATATGGCAGTCGACATTTTTGAGGCTATTCAGGGCACCCATTTCCTTGTAACTAGTTTTGTGGAAGTAATTTCATTTTTTTTTTTAAATATGGCTTGTCGAGAAAACTGTTTTTACTCGTAGCATGAAGGAATTTTATGCATGCTCTTATGTGTCTGGCTCACAGAAGAGAGAGAAGTGCTGTTCTGTGGTCTGGCCCATATCTTTATTATAAAAGATAAATCTAAAAAAAATTGACCTCACTGTTCACAGTGACATTCCAGCCAGCCTCTGTTTTGAAGAAACATTGACCGATTATTCCACCGGCCCATAAACCACATCAACTACATAGTTGTTTTGTCTAGATTTAATGGCAGCTCTTGAACCTCTTTTGAGTGTTCATCATCATAAATATGGGTATTTTGTGTATTCACGAACCCATCGAGCTAAAAATAGGCCTCATAGGTGAACAAAATTTTTGAAAATAACTCCTGACGTACATTCTTCGTAGAACGCTTATTTTCATAATAAAGCTGAACAATTTGTAGATGCTGTGCCGGGCTAGAACTTTCTATTATGAAATGTCAAACACTACTGAAAAAAAAAGGAATGTGACTAAAGTTGACACGAGGCATGCGCGGTTTGCAATTAAATCCCCACCAAAAAAAGTACCTCTAAATGGATCACCCTTTATATGTCCTGGGATTCAAACCCTGAGGCATACAACGTACCTAACCTTCCGAAGTTATGATAGTATTGTTAGAAAATGTACTTACTCGTACGTTCAAATTGTTTTCTCTCTCTTTTACTAATAATTAAAGCAGGTTCCTTTAAGTTTTATGATGATTGACCGTTGCGAGGTCAACGAAACAAAGTGCCGTAAAAATACTCAGGTTTCCTTGCATATTTGCTATACCCACTTAGGAGTAAACTCATACGTGTAATTGCTAGCACAATAACAATTAGTGAGCTAAATGGGACTCTTAGTTACTCCGTGTGTGGCAGACGAGTAGTGAGGGGAATATATACGAACGATACCTCTTCCTTGGTTGCTTTCCATTGCTGTGTTTGTCTATTATAATCTTCGAACAAATATCTACAGAGCAACAGTCCCTAATTGAAAGTAGTAAAACAAATTCCGATGCCTTCATACATACCGACTTAGATATTTACATTAAATAATTTACAATGACCCGTTTTCTGGAATCTCGACGTTGTGTCACGTTGTTGTAGTTGGCAATTTTGCCAACAACAAAAAGTTGCAATCGCCTTACGACTAACTAAAAAGCCTGCCCACTACGTAGCTTGGGCAGAGTTTTGGTTCGGACACTTTTTTTGGACGATTGTGACTATAGATATTTGTTCGAAGCCTACACCACATAGATCCATGTCCCCTTTGGAATATTTCCAGCGAAGTTTCTAGACAACATGAAGATAATATTTTTTTTTCAAAACATCAATGCTATAATTACAAAACAATTTAACAAAGAACACACACACACACACGCCTGAACTAGACCTGTGTTTCAGGCTGAAAAAAAACATAAAATTGAAAAAATTAATACAGATAAATGAAATAACTATTTGCTACCTAAACTTAGTAAAATACTTCTAAAACCGATTACAGTGCAAAAGTGTGACATACTTAGCAATAACCTTAACAATATATCTGATAAGTCATTATTATTATTTTTTGTTAAAAGTTTCAAGATTTTTATTTCTTTAGAGCGCAATCGCGTGCCACACAGAGTTTTGCACAACCTTCCTTTCAGCCATAGCCATAGGACGTCCACTGCTGGACAAAGACCTCCCCTAAAGATCTCCAATAAGACCGGTTGGTAGCGGTTGCATCCAGCGCGATCCTGCGGTCTTAATGAGGTCGTCCGTCCACCTTGTAGGTGGACGTCCTACGCTGCGCTTGCCAGTACGTGGTCTCCCTCAGGGACTTTTCGACCCCATCGCTCATCAGTCCTCCGCGCTATGTGCCCTGCCCATTGCCACTTCCACCTGCCAATCCGCTGGGCTATGTCACACAACCTTATGTTGCACAACCTTATATTGAGCTAAATACCTACTCCCAATTGGCCAGGAGACCACATGGACGTAGCTTTGGCGCAACCCCAAGTTCAAGTTTCTAGAGGCGTAGGAATAAATAATTAATGCATTTTTGACCGACGAACCGGAGGAGGTACTCAATTCGACGCGTATTTTTTTTTTATAACCACGCATAACTTTTTTTACAGTTGTCCGATTTCAATAATTATTTTTTTATTGGAAAGAATATACTTCGAAATTGGTCTCATTTAAATTTTATCGAAATCAGCTGAGCCATTTTTGATAAATCAACAATAATGTGAAAAATGCTACATCGATCCGTGCGAACTATTCGCGGATTCTGTACACGGTTGAAGTCGGTCATGCTATTTTTTGCAAAAAATAATCTTGTTCAAGCAAGTGTTTGATTTATAAATGTAAGTATTTGAGTAAGAAGTCTCGAACATTTTCATTTATTTATTGTAAGGCCAGTGTATAACATCCAATTTTAAACTCCGTCAAACTTAAGGTACCTACCTACATACTCCCGCGTCGGGTATGATTGATGACCTCTTCAAAACCTGGCACATTTTCAACCCAACCACACCGCAAAATCAACCCTGCTTAGTTCACGTAAGGTTTAAAGTATGTAAGTAATTGGATAAAGCAAGAATGTGTACCTTTGAAGTACTGGAAAGTAACGTTTAGATATTTTTGTTTCAACTGATTCCCTTATGGAACGTTCTCAGGTCAACTGGTCCGTATGAATACCAACTCTACTGTTTATTATCATCACCATCATATAAGCTGCCGGATGCCTGGCGGACATAGGCCTCCCAATAGATATCCAATAGAATCTATGTGGCTTTCATCCATCCCGATCCTGCGGATAGATCGGGTGTAGCCAACGGGAATATTTTTTCCCAATGTTCAGATTTATTTGACAGATAGGTACAAAAGACAGAGAAAAAAGTACAATGAAAGTAAAAATAGTTTTGCATTTTATTATGTTACAAATTGGGTGACCGACTGTCAAGTACTCAATTTATTATCTCTCTCTCTCTCTTCCTGGCCATGTATCCCACATGGTGATGGGGTCAGCTTTCCTCACTTTTCTCCTCCACTTCGCTCGATCTTCGACATCGTCTTCGGAAACACTGCACTCTCTCATGTCCCTCAGCACTACATCCCTCCATCTTGTCTTCGGTCTGCCTCTGGTTCTTCGACCCGGGATAGAAAGTTGCAGAGTCAAGTTGCCTACGTAGTTCGGTGGTCTTCTCTTAACGTGGCCATACCATCTCAGCCTACTCTCCTGCATCTTGTCGGCAATGTCGCGTACGCCCAGACTGCCTCGCACGCACTCGTTGCGGATTTTGTCGAGTCTGGTGACGCCGCACATCCACCTCAGCATCTTCATTTCGGCAACTTGGATGGTATGGACGTTCTTTTGAGTGGCAGCCCATGTTTCACTGCCGTACAAGAGAGCTGGTACTCAATTTATTATGAATTGAAAAAAATCTTTTTAGAATTTATCAGATACAAGCCATCCCACAGACCAAGCTATCCCGTTCCCTGTATTTTTTTCGATGGTCTCTCTCGCTCTACTCAAAATCTATTTCAGTGAGAAAAAGATAGCGTAGCATGCGATTCTAAATATTATTTCGCCTTTCGTACGAATCGTTAAAGTAAATCGTTTATGTTGACTCTGATAACAGATATAATCGGGAAGAATGAGGAGATCGGTAGAACTAAAGTTACCGATATATCCCAGCGGATTAGCTAGTTGAAGTGACAGTGGGCAGGGTGCACGACTGATATCCGATAGGGTGCAAACATCAATGCAACCTTCTCGACTGGAAGAAAGTACGGATCGCAGGTAGACGTACACAAATTAATCTTTTATTTTTAACTGACTTCCGGAGGAGATTCTATGTTCGTCTGTAGGTACTTATACAGATATTTTTTTGTGGATGTACATCGATAATTGCGCCAATTGTGAACCGAATCGAAAAAATATTTTTAGTTCGAAAGGGTATACTCCCGAGGCCCCATTTAAATTTTATAGAAATCGGCTGAGCCGTTTTTGAGAAAATCAAACAATAATGTAAGCAATTCGAGCGAAATATCCGAATTTTGTACACGATGAACATCGATAATTCCGCAAATTGTAAACCAAATCGAAAAATTATTTTTTAGTTCGAAAGGGTATACTCCCGAGATGGTTCCATTTAAATTTTACAGAAATCGGCTGAGCCGTTTTTGAAAAATCAACAATAATGTAAACAATTCTAGCGAAATTTTCGAATTTTGTACTCGATGGAAGGCTGTTTTGCCATTTTTTGTGAAAAAAAATAATTATTGATCAAGAATGAAATAAATGGTCCGAAATATGGGAAAAATTTATTTATTCGGAAATCATCGAGCGATGTCCGACTGCTTTGAGATGCAGTCGGGTTATGTAGGATTGTACCCACTAAAACCGCCTCGGTGGCAGCCTTTGTGCCTTCTTGGGAGCTCCGGGATCTCCAAAAGGAACGCACCTAGTTTGCTCCCAGACTTCTGTATGACTACTCGCCTGGTACTAGAACCAGGCATGTGCGGTCCTTTAGGACAGCGTTGCCATACACGCTGTCGTCCTCCCCGGGTTCGTTTGAGTGGATGGCCAGAGCCCCAACTCTGACCACCCACGAGCCCGAAAGTCCCCTTTTATTAGGCTCTTACTACAGACAGGGGATACCAATGCCGTATTCTAGTGCCCCGGCATCAGGGCAACCGCCACTCTAGGCCTACTCAGCCTATTAGCAAATCTACGTCCCATGGCTGAAGCTTGAAATGGTGACTAAGTGATATAAGAACCTTTTTACTTCTCTACGTACCTAAGTACATAGGTTATTCTTATGACGTATACGTTAGAGTAGTCATTACAGTTAATAACCCCAGCCTGTAATATTTCAAGTGCCTCCCTAAGACTGAATGGTCGAGTAACCCGAAACCCGTGAATGGTGTCTTGGGACATCTTTCTAATTTACTGCCGAGTATGACAAAACCTGATTTATAAGGTAGTTATGATTTGTGTGGATTCACTTTTAAGCGGACATAGACTTAATATGTAGATGGAATCTTTTTGAATAACATGGTAAGTCTAATGCCTAAGGCCATTTACGCAATATGTGGATGCGGTTTCGCCTTTCGGTCCGTCGGACCAAACAAAGGGTGCTGTACCATTATATCTTTACGTTGTATGGGAGTCCCTAATTTTATTATTTTATTTTTAGTAAGTACCTATTTGTTTGTTGTTAGAGCGTCAACAGAACTACTTACATCATCTGTGAAAATTACAACCGTCTGTCACGGTTCATGTTTCCTACTTCATTGCGGTACATGAGATACAGCCAGGTGACAGACATACAGACGGACAGTTGAGGTTAATAGGGCCCCGTTTTACCCTTTGGTTACGGAACCCTAAAAAATGTATGGAACCTCAGTTAACATATGTGATATGCACTATGACTAGACGGCTAACCGCATTGTAGTATCTTTACTTTTCTTTAATGATACTTGAGATACAAAGTTGTATCACTAGTTCCATCAATGGTACTACTAACACTCAGGCGTAGAGTGTATGAAAACTCCGGTTTTCTACATTTTTCTGTATTGCGGCAGTCAAACGGCAATAAGGATCATATGGGCCCTATCTCACTAGGAGTCTAGCAAGCCTAGCACATGCACCACGACTTATTTTTTCGACCTATGAAAAAGTAACATGTATAATACTTCACAAACAATGTTTTGTTTATGTCGTGGTGCGTATGCTAGCTTCGTAGGATACGCATTATACGATGCAACCACATACAACAAATCTATTCGGTTCCAACAACCAAACCTTTTTTTCTCCAAGGAATTCCCGTTAGTGGGCAATTGAAATAACACAAAATAGTTATCTACAAATAAACTACAACGTTTATTAAATAACAGTCTTAAAATTAATATTTTAACATATCTATAAACAATCGTCTTTCTCAAGGCAGTATTTAGCTTGAATAAAGCCTTCATTAGACAGATGCAGCCTGTAGCCGCTGTATAAAAGGTTGCCAGTCAACGTCCAACCATGGTCACAGATATGGCTAATAAATGTTTGTACTGTGAACTTCGAGCAAATATCTACAGAGCCACAGCCCCTAAGTGGAAGTAGTATAAAAATGTCCAAGCGCCGTCATACAATATATCGACTTAAATTTTCACATTAAATAATTCACTATGAACCATTTTATCGAATCTCCACGTTTAGTCGTACTTAATGAAGTCACCTAATTAGTGCTTGTAACCAAGCACTTTGGCATCGCGCGGCGCTGTAGTGTGCTTGCAATCGCCTTACGGCTAACTAAAAAGCCTGCCCATTATGTAGCTTGGGCTAGGTTTTGGTTCGGACACTTTTTTTGCACGATTGAGACTCTATAGATACTTGCTCGATAACTGTCTGAGGCAGGTTTTACATAGGTAATAGAAATAGGCATTATACAAAAGAAACAGTAAAATTACGAACAGACGCCGTACCGTAACTTTAAAACATTCTCACTTTAATCTTAGTTCGTTTTGTGCCTAATTTAATATTTGTTCGTTCATAAAAGTTGGCTATTTTTCATCTGTCTGTCTTAACAATGCAAGACAAAATATTGTAATACAAAATAAAATTACTTTATTCACATTGCAGTATACTGAGCGCTACACAAATCGACGGATGAGAAGTTAGCCGCAGATGACACTTCGCCGTGATTCGCTAATTATTGCGCATGTGTGCACAATGCGTAGGGAGCGCGCGGGAGACATGAGGTTGGCGGGCGGGTGTACCCTGGCGTCTCGTCTCTCTGGCTCCCGCGTATACCTATATTTCGGCTTTTGCGCAGCGTTCTTCCCATCCGTCGATTTCTGTGGCGCTTAGTATAACAGTTATTTTGTGGTTCAACATTTTGTAGAACGACATAATAAATAGCGAAACACAAGATGTCGAAAGGGACTAACAAGTCATCACGCAGCATTAATGCTGTGTGCAAATTATATCTCTAAAACTAAATCAATGACTGAATGTAAAATTGTATATAGAAACCAAAAACTGTGCTGATTTTCAGATGAGCCCCTTTGTTTGAAAGTAGGTAACAAAAATTTAGCAATGAGGAATAAAAAAGCCATCTATCTCGCAATAGTCCAAAAGGCTCTCACATTCAAAGTGTCCCTAAAACCCTCATCGCTTCTCATTTTCAAGGACTAAAAACAACTAATTGAACACAGATAAATAATAAATTCTCAAGCTATATTGGAATAAAATCTGATTTAACATCGACAACACTAGTTATAAATGCTTGAGTTGCAGTTCAGATCGCGAAACGTTTTTTCCGTATTTAAAAGATTAATACAGGTTAAAAGGATACATAGGTACATGTAAATTTTCTACGGTTAATCACTAATAGGTATCATATCTGTCTTGACCGACGAACCGGATGGAGGAGGTACTCAATTCGACGAGTATATATTTTTTTATGTATAACCACGCATAACTTTTTTTATAGTAGCCCGATTTCAATAATTCTTTTTTAATTGGATAGAGTATACCTACTTCGAGATTGGAAATCAGCTGAGCCATTTTTGATAAATCAACAATAATGTGAAATAGCTACATCGATCCGTGCGAAATATTCGCGAATTCTGTACACTGTACACAATAATGCGTATCACTAATCGATTGTTACTCAACCACGGATTAAAATGCGTATCACTAGGTGGTCGTTACTAAACCACGAAGAAAAAAGGATGTCACTGATTGGTTGTCACTCAAGCACGAAGAAAAATAGGAATCACTGATTGGTTGTTCATAAAACGGGTCAGTATTAGTCACCCGCCGACTGCACATCTTACTAAAAAACCTATCTGCAAAGGGAACTATCTCTGGGCCCCGTCTAATCTGATGACCTCTCCGTTCAGCATGGGGTTCTATACGACGCTGGTGACGAGATGCGCGAACTCCTCAGGCTTGCCCAGTGGCGAAAAATGCGTATCACTGATCGGTTGTTACTCAAACACGGATAAAATGCGTATCACTAATTGGTCATTACTGAACCACGAAGAAAATAGGATGTCACTGATTGGTTGTCACTCAAGCACGAAGAAAAATACGAATCACTGGTTGGTTGTTCATAAAACGGGTCAGTATTAGTCACTCGCCGACTGCACAGCTTACTAAAAAACCTATCTACAAAGGGAACCATCTCTGGGCCCCGTCTAATCTGATGACCTCTCCGTTCAGCATGGGGTTCTCGACGACGCTGGTGACGAGATGCGCGAACTCCTCAGGCTTGCCCAGTCGCGAGGGGAACGGAGTCATGCGTTTTATGAACTCGAGCATCTTTTCTGGCAGATACGTTAGCAGCGGCGTCTCGAAGCAGCCTGGAAAGAGTAAGGTTTCGTTGAATTATTTAGACTTAGGTACTGCAGGGTCGCATTGAAAGTAAGCTACTTTCGACCAGTCTTAATAGAGATCTATATGGGTGGAATATGTCCAACAGTGGACGTCATAGCCTAATTGTTAACGCCATTAATTTTGATTAGACTTATACAAGGAACACGCCTCAATACATCGACTTTAATTTTTTAAAGTCATATCAATATTTTTTGCACTTTTGATTACTTACCTGGGGCTATAGTGACAACTCGGATCCGTCTGGAAGCTAGATCCCTCGCGATGGGTAATGTCATCCCTATAATGGCGGCAGTGGACGCAGCGTACGCCGCCTGCCCGATGTCCCCTTCGTACGCTATCGTGGACGCCGTGTTAACTATGACTCCCCTCTGCCCATTGGCGTCTGGATCGTTAGCACATTCTAGAAACCTGTATTGCAATGCAAACAGCAAGTCGTATGAGCGCTTGATACTGCACAGTGTGCACAGTGTTATACCATACTTAACTTCAGGTGACACCTAAATACATCGAGTTTCGCGCTAGGTTTTCTTACACGGCGTGATCTACAAAAACGTTGTTATAAGGAGCTATATTGATGATTTTTTGCAGCTTTAATAACTAACCTGGGGCTATAGTGACAACTCGGATCCCTCTGGAAGCCAAATCCCTCGCAATGGGTAAAGTCATCCCTATAATGGCGGCAGTGGACGCAGCGTACGCCGCTTGCCCTATGTCCCCTTCGTACGCTATCGTGGACGCCGTGTTAACTATGACTCCCCTTTGGCCGTTGGTGTCTGGATCGTTGGCCCCCATGACGCCGGCCGCTAACCGTATTGTGTTGAATGTGCCTACTGTGTTTATCTGAAAGGAAATATATGAATGTTGATACTTAAGTCTTAAAGATCAGAGATCTGTATTGTTCATTAAAACTTAAATTGACCATTAATAGTTTTAATAATCCCAAAAACCTAGATACAGTTTTTGTGTTGGTTTTTCTTAGTGAAAATATTGTGCTTTTTTTAAACACCTTCCTTTCATACAAAACATATGTGAAGCTGTACAACATAAAATACTTTTACTTTAATATTGACATACTTTTAACTATTAAATATTGATATACTTAGGTACAAGCAGAGATCAGAGATTTGTATTATTTTTTAGTCTAAAAGTTTTAAATTATCCATTGATAAATATTTTAATAACCCTAAAAACCATATTTAAGTGTTTGTTTTTCTTAGTAAATAATATATTGAGCAATTTTTTTAAGCGTGTCCCTTTCAATCAAAACATGTGTGAAGCTGTACAAGATAAAATACTCTTACTATAAATCACATTCATATCTTAGGCAGTAGTATAATAAACCAGTGGTATAATACAAGTTCAATATTTTAATAGGCTGAATCAAACACAATGGCGTATCTGTGAACTACTGTGAAGTTAGCTACATTCTGCGGAAATCTCCACTTTTTGCTCCAATGGCGTGTGAATTAATTTCTACTGCGCATACAACTTATACTATGCGCCACACAAATCGGCGGATGGGAAGTTATGTGTAGAACGCTGCGCAAAAGCCGAAATATAGGTATGCGCGGGAGCCAGAGAGACGAGACGTCGGTCGGGACACACCCACCCGCCGACCTCATGCCTCCCGCGCGCTCCCTACGCCCGTGCTCACCACTACGCCAAGCGGCGTCGGAATTGTGCACAAATGCGCAATAATTAGCGAATCACGGCGAAGTGTAATCTGCGGCTAACTTCTCATCCGCCGATTTGTGTGGCGCGTAGTATACCTCATGTTCACACACACCATTCAGTTCAATTCCGCTTATATTAAAGTTGGCCACTGATTTGCTTTTTATTTATATAAAAAATGATTTTAAGAAGAAACTTTTTTTTAATGTATGTTTGTTAGACTTCTCCTCCAACACAAGTCGGACACGTTAGCAACAGCAATCAGAAGTCTTAATATTATCAGTACAGTAGAACGCCGATTAACCGAATTATTTGGGACCGGGGTCGATTAGGATAATCGGAAAAAAATCGGACATAGACTGGTAATAAAGAAAAACTAACTGTCCCAGCCAGCGGTACCTGGTTGCGCATGCGCTCGGTGCGGTCCTCGAGCTGCGAGAGCTTGTTGCCGCGCTCCAGCACCAACATGTGCGCGCGCGACACCTCGCTGGCGGCCGTGGACGCGCGCGTGACCGTCATTCGTGTACATTCGGGTTGCCGCTCCATCCACTTGATGGGACTTGAGTTGTGAGGGCGATATCGAAGCACATAAACGCCTCGCTGTGAGATGGTACACTTTGGTCTTGTGCCTCTTCCCCTTTGGAGGACCGATTCGGATAATTGGCAATTCGGTTATTCGGCGTTCGGATAGTCGGGCTCTACTGTACTTACATTAACGAGGTTCTGAAAATGTTCCAAGTCGCAACTCCTGTCCTTGTTGAAGTTGTACGTCTGATGTGTCACAGACTGTCCGGCGCAGTTCACTAATGTGTTGAGCCGTCCAAATTTGTCTTTCGCTATTTCTAGGGCTTTCTTCACATCTGCTTCTGATGATATCTGTGAAGGAGACAGTGAATAAAGTTCACAGTTCAAGTATACTAAGCGCCACACAAATCGGCGGATGGGAAGTTATGCGCAAAACGCCACACACGCTAACCTCATGCCTCCCGTGCGCTCCCTACGCATTGTGCACACATGCGCAATAATTAGCGAATCACGGCGAAGTGTCATCTGCGGCTAACTTCTCATCCGCCGATTTGTGTGGCGCTTAGTGTACCAATATTAGGATTCAAGCACCAATAGTGTAGGATTGTGTAAGTATGAATGGGTTTTTTATCAGCGGTTTTGTTTACAAGCAAGATGTATGACCGGAGCTCAATCAATTACTGCACAGTTGCACACTGAGTCATAGCGAGTGGACGTTTTCATAATTGTGATACTAGGGGAAAATAAAATAGTTATATAGAGTCAAAAATAGTCATATCCTTTCCACGGATCCAGTGCTTGGTAGTAGGAACAATTAGGAAGTAAAACACCCCTCGCATAAGCCTGTAGTTAGGCTCTTGATAATTTATTCAATTTTATATAAATAAGTTGTTGTATAGAGGCGCCAGCACTACTTTAAAGTTACATCAGTTACAATATCTCTATGGTAAACATTCAATGTTTTGTCAGTCTATCATTCTTATCCAGTATCCCACAGAAAATGTTAGGTAGGTAGGTACTTAAAAAAGATGTACCAAGATGACAACAATAATATTATGAAATTCAGAAAAGTTTAGTCTCATATGCAGCGATTATATTTACCTACATAATGTTCACTTTTGTATTATTCCATAAAACTGGCATCTACTTACCATTTTACTATATTTCTCAGGAAATATAAGAGAACAGGTTAGGTGTTTAACAGTTTCTTACTGATTAATGTTACATGACTTTGATAAATACACGAAGTCAGACTTGAGGCAAACTCTCAAATAGAGAAACAGGACACATTAAGGTCGCTTTTATAGATAGGGTTTCATACCCATAGGGTAAAAATGGGACCCTATTACTAAGACTCCGCTGTCTGTCACCAGGCTGTATCTCATGAACCGTGATAGCTAGAACATTGACATTTTCACAGATGATGTATTTCTGTTGCCGCTATAACAACAAATACTAAAAATAGAAAAAAAAAATTTTTCAGAGGGACTCCCATACAACAAACTGGAATTCTTTGCCCTTTTTCGCTCGATATTAATAATGGTTAATTGGAAATATTCACAGAATATTTAATTAAATATTTACTTCAGAAATAAATAAATGAAATATGTAAGTATATTAGGGGGGCTCCCATCGAAGAAACGTTATTTTTTGCTCGATATTAATAATGCAACAGGAAGATGCTTGAAATATTCTCAGAATATTAAGTTGTAGGTATATTCCCTTCAGAAATAAATAATTAAATTAAAATATATTAAGGGTACAGTATGGAAGCCTCCATAGTGTACGGAACCCTTCGTGCGCGAGTTTGACTCGCATTTGGTTGATTATTTATTGGATAACTCACGCAACCAGTGGAACAGACGACGTTTTCTCCGAGGTTCTTCGCCACCTCCTGAGCCCGTGTGCCCTGGATATCCAGTATCACCACCTTCCCTCCATTTTTAACAAGTCGCTCCACAGTAGCCTTCCCGAGCCCAGATGCTCCTCCAGTTACGAGGCTTACCATTCCCTGGAGCAGAGGTTATCATAGGTTATGTTTACATTTAGAGAACGAGTAAAGAATACTTTATCAGTTTTTTGACAGGTACCTTTAACATATTGAAATCTTAACTGGAGTAAAACAGCACAAAACTGAAATTAATTATTATAATTATAAAATTATTGAAAGAAAATATCCGGCAATATTTGATAGTCAAAGTAAACGTTCCATTTCCATTAAATGACATTGATTATTGCATGAATGTAAAAAGTTTGTTTCATTTTGTCAGTTAATGTAAGAGCGAGATGTGCGTAAGCCTATGCTAGGTAAAATAAAATGTACCAAATCAAATTGTGGAACAAAAATCGTTTGTTCATGATTATAATACATACTGCCAAATGATGTAAGGCTAAACATAAATATTGATTTGATAGTGCTCTCTTTTTATCCTGTGAATATCAGCCTATTACTTTTCTTTCACTCTTTGATTTCGTCGAAATCTAATAATATTTACTTTTATCGGTTAGTAATGAAAGTCGATGGCCTACGTTGTTATTGTTGTGCGATATAAATTGATTTATTTGCTGTTTTCTGACAAAAATATTGTCTTTTCTGGTTTTACAATCTTTCTATAAACTATGGCGAAGGTAGAGCCTCCGGCGTTTATACTACCGAAGAAGCGTAATGGAAAAAAACAGGGATCAATTACCGGCCATGTAGATCACATAATTACTGTACAAGTAAGTTTTGTACATTATTATTCAGCGTAAATTATCCAAATAATCTTTGATAAAGGGCAGTAAACATGTTAATGGTACATCTACCTAATATTAACTCACTTTTGGTGTATTTTAGAGCAGTCTACATAGCATTTTAACCTACTTCTAAAAAAGAGGATGTTTAGTTTGACTGTACTATTATTTAGCTTGTACATAATTGCACGTTTTATTGTACATCCACTGTTGAATTTTTTACTGTTAACTAGAGCATCCCACATAAATCTATTTTATGCCAATAAGTCATACCAATACTCTTCAATAAATTACAGGGGGCTGCAGACGAAATCCCTGTTAAGTACATCAATGGACTCTCTCCCGTTACAGAAAGAGACACCAATGGCACCATCCATGCATCAGTAGAAGAGCTAAAAAACAACATGAAAATAAACTTGCCCATAATAAATGATGATGAAGAAATGAATGATGCCAACACTGAAGACACTGAGAAGCATCATGTGCAAAAAAATGGCTACCAAGCGATTTCAAGCAACAACAGTCGAGAGATAATTGATTTATCACCAATTTACGAAAACTCTTCCGATGCTTGTTCGAGCCACGGAGATTTACGAGAGGCTGAAAACGAGCTCCACAAGAGCTGCAAAGTTCTAAACGTAGAAAACAATGAGAGCTCCTCGGCAACACCAAACAGTCTGTCTCAAACTCAATCCGAAAACAGCTTTGAAATGGGCAATCTCACAGATAGCCTGAAAAACAGTGCCAGAAGGAAGAAGAAAGTGAACATTGTAACTGGAATTCATGACTTCGAAAACACTGATACGGAAATCACTGCTTTGAGGATTGATTCTGAAGAGTCAATTTCGGTTGACAGCACTCTTGATACATCCAAAGACGGTTATTTAACTATGACTGGGACTATCAAGAGAGGAAAGAAGAAGGGTCAGAATGTTGACGTTAAACTCAACATTTCACGAGAAGAGCTTGAGATCATTGAGGCTGCTATTGTAGCTGAGGAGTATAACAAAATGGATATATCTAAATGCTCACTTTACAACGGACCACATATCTTTTTATTCAGTCTGATTTGTATCCCATTTGTGGCCTTGATATCTGGCGCATACTCATTTTACACTGGCACAATGGCTTGGTATAACATCTTCACTCACATTACAGAAGAATTCTCATGCATCAAAAAGATGTTTTTAGCACCGATTGTGGTGTTGTTGTACCCATTTTTGATACTGATTTTTACAGTTGGACTGGGTTTGTACGCTGGTATAGTGCAACTCACTTTCAGTGGTGCTAACTGGTGGAAAGACGTCTGTGATTTTGAAAAGGGATTTTATGGGTGGCTCTGCAATACAATCGGAATGTCTGAATGCAGCCCGTATGAAGTTGTCATACTGATGGACGTCAAGTCAACATAATCTTTAGATCTAACCTATTAAATGCAAACCTATTATAGGCCAACAAACTTCTTAGTCTGTGAGCAAGGGGCAAGTTAATTCAAAAAGGTATTCAGTAGCAATATATTCGTATGTTAGCGGTACAAGAGAGACTAACTTATACCTTCATACACACCAAGAAGTTTGATTTTAAACTTTCGCAATTTGAACACATTACTACGAGACTAATCGCGCACTAAAATTACGAGATAAATAAATACCTCATCATCCCAATGTTTTGACCGAGTTGCATCGACCATGGTCTCAGGTAGACCGACGAGGTATTTATTTATCTCGTAATTTTAGTGTGCGATTACTATATAATATACATCAACATAAAACGGGCCCATTGGATGGCTCAATTGTGGAAAAGGCCAGCAACAACAAGTAGTAAATAATAATAACTAAGAAGTACTTGATTTGGCCTATACATAGGTGTTAGATGCATCTTGCTTTTTGGTAAGAATTGAGCCATATTGATACGACATTTATAGTGTGTAAGGAAAGAAGACTCAATAATGATTACAGGAAGTTTGTATTTAAACAGGCAAGGGAACAAATAGAGCTGGCATTTCGCTGTTTGTTAGAAAGTGGATCCCTCTGCTTTCTATTCGACAGCCAAGTGATTTTGGAAACTTTTCTATTCATATAATACGGTTGTTTGATGTCTATTTAAAGCCATATAACATGTATAATCCTTATTTCTTTGCTCAATTTTGATACGCACAGTATTGCATTAACATTTTCTAGTCAGCTGCTTTTGTAGTCAAATTTATAAGACTTTATTAGTATTTATATTTAGCATAGATATACAAGCTTAGATATAACTTTTACATATCTTTAGGTGGATTTTCTATGCTTATGTAAACTGGATTGCTGTTGATCAGATATTCCACCATTATGAATAAGATAATATGTATTGGACATTAGATTTAAGAACTTATATACTCAGCTATGATCTCATTATTGAAATTAACAGAAAAAAACACATTGGATTCCAACAGTAATGATTTGTATTCGTTTTTTATGAGCTTGTAAACTAGGAATAATTTTTCAAATGATTTACATGTTTTTTCTATTAACAAAATGCAATGTAGTATATCATGAAGACTGATGTATGCTAGTCACTATTGTGACATTTTCTATTCAATAAACACATTTTAAAAACCGGCTGTTTAACTAATTATCTACAATTAAATTATTATGTAACTAAATCACAATTATAAAGTCTCATGAGGTGTCTTTTGGTTGGCTCGCTTGTTTCGTATGCTCCTTAAATTCTGCATCTATTCGTTCTTTCGCTCTCACTATTTTGGATTGTAAATAGAAGGATCCTCCGTTAGATTTTTCGTTAGCACTGAATAGATGTTCGTAGTTTTTCTTGATTACTTCGGAGTCTAACTTCTCTGTGTTAAGTATCTGCATGGCTTCTTCAAGAGTGAGTCCAGTGGAAGCATTAGCTGCTGCTCTCCTGGCGCCTTCGGGTCCACCACCAGCTCGTTTTGCAGCCTCCTGCGATGCGGCTATTTCCTGTTTTAGGGCCCTGGCGAATGCTCTCCCGACCACTTGAGTACCCAACACAATAATCTGTGCTATGTATTTTGCCATCGCATACGCAATAATAATTGGAAAACAAATAATCACATTACGAAATCGGAAAAACAAAGTTTTTGAGGTTGGGTTTTAGGAGAATTTGAATGTCAAACAAAAATGACAATGACGTTTCTACTTTTTTTCTGTAACAATAATAGATAAATAATGTAAATAATTTAATTTAACAAAATTAGGTATGTGCATTAGAATAAGCAAATGATGTTAAAATATAATATGCCCAGCCAGTTCAAATTACATATACAATCTAGTAACATTAGGTATATTGTTTTCCTACGATTCTAAGAAAAGTATTAACTCAGGATTCTCCCAAAAACTTCGTGTTTTTGTGGTTTTTGATCATCCGTGACAATGATGGTGACATTTGCAATTTTTTTGAAAGTGACCGTTCTAGATTTATTGCCAGATCTCTACAAACTGTACCATTTTATTTCATTTTGTCGTATCCACAGAGATGCCAGAGGGATAATGTGGTCTATCGAGAAAAGAAACAAAGGGTTGCAAACCCGTTATCATTTCAACTTTATTTTCTGTACGAGGTGCGGTGTGTGGTGGCAACAGGCAGCTGATTATGCTGTCTTCACATAGATATACAAATTATACCAGAGGTGTGTGGTCTATAGAGAAAATATGAAAGATATTAATCTATTTAATATGGCATGAGTTGGAAAGAGACATGAAAAATATCTCGATTCAGTGTCTAGTTGCCGTGTTTTTCGTTTAATTTGTAATAACATAAGAAGCTGATTGTTGATTATCGCAAGATTAGTTTATTTTGGTCAACAAAACCTGGCAGATCGGCCAGTGACATTTGTATAGTGTACATGTACACTGCAAGTTCGCGCGTTTTTTTGACATTCTCAAGCAACAATTTGTTGTGTTGTTTTGTGCCGTGCATTTTTGTGATTTTTGTTAATTTTGTTTATTTTTAAGGATATTTTGTTGAATTTTTGCATACCATTAATACTTCAAGGGTTTCGTTTTGTTGTTGACTTGTATTAAGTTGAATCATGGTAAGTGAATCATGTACAATAAACTCGAAAGTTAAACACTCGCTAACTCCCCATTGGCATTCATAAAAATATTATTTTACGTATAAATATAGCAAATTAACTATGACTTTACTATTTTATACTCAAAATAACCAAGTTTAGATTATACGTCTCTGTAAAGCTTCCAAATTAAAGAATTTATAACCTAACCTCCAATCGATCTGCCTTGAATAGGGCTACAGTTTAAACTAGGAAAAACTCACCGTAATTTATGTCCAAGCCTCAGTTGCAGTAAGTTCTATTAACATGTTAGTGTTATACACAAAGAACACAGAAAGGTTCAAGATGAACATAATTTTAACTGCTGATCTATGTATAATATAATATTATTTGACTACAACAATTAAACAGAAGTTTCCAATCGTTTGCTAATATGACTAATCGTACGCGACTTACATGCATTATAGTATCATACTACTACACGGGACTTATCGCGCAATAAAGCTTGAGATATGAGCTAATTAAGTACCTCTTTTTAGTAGTATGATAATGTGTTCAAATCGCGAAAGTTTAAAAATAACATGCATTATAGTAGTTGTAAGAATGTGATTATTCCTTTTTTTATTAATGCAAAATAGGGCTACATTTGGTCATCAACTCTCCTGATGGAAAGCGAAGTTGTGGCCGAAGATGGATACCTAGAAGACACCTATTGTTTGATTCTGTAGGTAGACATTGTATGGAGCATGTAGACCTCAGACCAAATAAAAAAATCAAGACAGAATCAGAGTCATTGAATAGTCAAGTGAGGCCAGTTTTTTATACATGTGAGTGCGTCAGTGTTGCTCCGCCACAGTTCAACTGACTAGTCAAGGTGTGGTGTAGTTTCGTTGTATGTTTATGTGTGTGCTATAATGTACGCACTGATTTTCCGTGGATTTTCGTAAGCGCCGGTTGACACGTCAGTTCGAATCACTAGACTGTTTTTCCAGAACTACCCTCACTATAGGTTAGACACAACATGCCTTTCCTCCGGGATTCTATTACACTACACTGACTCTAGTAAATAGAGTCATCACTTAATAATCAAATAGTCTTTTTTAGTCTTTTACTTAAATCTATTTTTTTCATTGTTGTTTTATATGGGTATAACATATTACTATTGTTTCAATGAGTTAGACACTAATCTCCAACTGCTCATCTGAGTCGGACACAGTTGATTCCTCAGATTCAGTGCTATACTGCCTGCCTGGTCTTATTTTCTTGGTTGCTGATGAAGGTGGTGTCATTGATAGTGCTCGTTTGGATCTTCCTCCATACGCACTTCTTATACACAAGTCTTCTGGTTTGTTCACTCCAATGATCTCTGCCCATTTTTGAGGTGAGGGAATAACTATTCCGCCCTCTTCATCACTGTCACTTACATTTTGTGGTTCTCCTTGCTGTTCATCGGCTTGTTTCCTGGCAGTGGGTCCACCACCATGCATTTGGTTGATGTGTCTCGTCAACAATCTACCATTCCACCGCACCAGATATCTGCACACCCCGATTCGTTTCTCCACCACTCCTTGTAACCAACGAGGTCCTTTAGCATAATTCCTTACATATACTGTTTGGCCTATATCAAAACAGCGTACTTTGACCTCTTCATTGGTGTCTTCTTTCCTGTATGACAACGGGTTCAGACTGTCAAACTTTGTTCTAAAACGTCGGTTATTTAGTAATTCTGCTGGTGTTTTTTCATTTACCGTATTTGGTGTAGCCCGCAGTCCATACAGTATGTTTGGTAGCCGTTCATGCCATGGCTCTGTACTTCTCTTCTTCAATTTATTTTTAACAGTCTGCACTGTCCTTTCTGCTTGTCCATTTGAAGCTGGGTGATATGGTGCCACTAGTATCTGCTTGATATCATTTTCGTTCAGATAACTCTTGAATTCTTCTGATATGAAACTCCTTCCATTATCACTTACGATGGAATCTGGTAACCCTTGTTCAGCAAATATGTCCCGAAGTGTTCTTATCAAAGTGGCACTACTCATATCATTGACAAGTTTAACTTCGGGCCATTGTGAAAAGGAGTCTATAAGGATCAGAAAAATTTTGCCTTGAAAAGGTCCAGCATAATCTATATGTAATCTAGACCAAGCTTTGTCTGTTTTTAACCAATGATGAGAGACTTGCGGTGGCATGTTTCTATTTTCTGAACAAATGTGGCAACTCCTTACCATTTCTTCTATCTTCTTATCCATCGATGGCCACCAAAAGTAACTTCTAGCCAAAGCTTTGGTAATCACTATTCCATCGTGGTTCTTATGCAGCTCTTGTAACAAATAGGCTCGCATTTTCTCTGGTATCACTACTCTACTGCCCCATAAAATGCAACCATTATGTAGTGACAATTCATCTCTTTTTTGCCAAAATACTAGGTACTCTTTATCCACTCTAGATGGCCATCCATTTCTGATCCAATATAAGATTTTGGTTAACACTTGGTCCTTCTTCGTAAGTCGGGCTACTTCTGTAGCAGTGAAATCTAGTCCAGCCGGTGTTTCTTCTATCAGCAGCACTCCGGAATATTCTTCTTCCTCCGCCTGGACTTGATTTGATGGCCAGCGACTCAATGCATCAGCATTTCCTAACTTTTTTCCCTCTACATACTGAATTTCAAAATCATATGAATTTAACCACAGAGCCCATCGTAACATTCTTGGAGAAATTATGTTTGGAATAGGTTTTCCTGGCCCAAATATCCCCAGCAACGGCTTGTGGTCTGTCTTAATGAGCACTTTCCGTCCGCTTATGTATTGGTGAAATTTTTTTAGCCCAAAAATGATTGCTGCGGCTTCTTTATCGATTTGTGCATAATTCCGTTCATGAGTATTCATCGTTCGTGAAGCAAACATTATAGGTCTGATCGTTCCATCATCCATTTCATGTTCCAACACTGCCCCGAGGCCATATTCAGATGCATCGCAAGACATTATTAATTTTCTTTTACTGTCATAATGCACCAAAGTATCCTCACTGGACAGCATTGTCTTTAACCTTCTAAAAGCTTCTTGACATCTGTTATTCCAAACCCATTTTGCCCCTTTTTCCAACAATCTGTATAGTGGTTCAGCAATTGTAGCTTTATGTGGCAAAAATCGGTCATAGAAATTCAAAAGTCCCAAAAATGCTTGAAGCTCTTTCAAATTTTTTGGTGCTGCTGTTTTTTTTATCGCTTCAATCTTTTCTTTGGTAGGGTGTATCCCGGATTCATCGATAATAAACCCTAAGAACTGTATCCTAGGTACTGCAAATGCACATTTCCTTTTATTAACTCTTAGACCAGCATTCTTTAATCTTTGCAATACAGCTTGTAATCTTGTGTAATGAGTTTCCATATCATTGCCAGTTATGACTATGTCATCTAACAGAACAGCTGTGCCGGGAATTCCAGCTAGCAACGAAGACATTAATCTTTGGAAAATACCTGGACAAGCTTTAACTCCAAAAGCCAAACGATTGACTTTATACAATCCTTTTGGAGTATTCAGTGTCAGCAATTTTGCAGTTTTGTCATCCACTCGCACCTGTGTATACGCTTGTTCTAAATCAATTTTTGAAAATATTACCCCCCCTTGCAGCTCAGTAAATGCTTCATTCAATGTAGGTAGAGGGTAAGTATCTGTATTAGTTACTTCATTGACCGTAGAACGATAATCTCCACACAAGCGTACCTTACCATTTGGCTTTGGAACCACTACTATAGGGGTAGCCCATTCTGAGTGAGTTGTCGGCTCAAGAACTCCTTCACTTACTAATCTGTCAATCTCTTCACAAACTTCTTTCCTTTGAGCAAATGCCACCGGCCTACTCCGTAGAAACTTTGGAACGGAACCCTCAATTGGTGTTATATTTACTACTGGGCCTGTATATTCTCCCAAACCTGGCTCAAATACCTGCTTATAGTTATTGAGTAACAGATTTATGTGATTTTTTTCATTTGTTGTTAGAACAATGTTGTTAATTCCCTGTATTACAATCCCCAGGTCTGTAAACCAGTTCCGACCAACCAAGCTTGTACCGTTTCCTTTTGTTATCAATATATCCATAGATTTATTCATGCTTTTATATTTTACCTGTACCATAGCCTTTCCTAGCAATGACAACTTGCCATCTGTATATGACTTCAATCCTATATCTGTAGTTTCCAATTTCGGCATTTTCCCTTCCCATATTAGTCTGGCTGTTTTTTCGTTAATAATAGTGTACGGGCAGCCCGAATCCACTTCCATCAATATGCTAGTATTATTTAAAATTACTTTAATCTGAAATGGCTTTACTTTATCCTGTCTTATACTATTAAGCCCGACTTCGTAAAGACCGTTACAGTCGAACTTGTGTTCTGTTTGTCTGGCCTTTACCAAACACGCTGCTTCAATGTGTCCCGTTTTTCCACAGTGCCGGCACTTACTCCAACGAAATCGACATTCACCCTTATGCTGTCTGCCACAGCGGAAACAATCAGTGTTATTAACATTTTTTACACCTTTTTTCCCCGTGACTTTGTTTATCTCCATAGGCACCTCGACTTCCTGCATGTTACTCGTGCTAGGGCCGGACTGTACAATGATATTGGCATCAAAGTTAGCCGTTTCATGTGCCAATGCCATTTCACAAGCCTGTTCAAATGTCAATTGTCGTTGCTGTAATAGTTTCCTTTGAACATCTTTATCACAAATGCCACATACCAACCTATCTCTTAGTGTGCGATTTAAATCCGTAAAATTACAATGTATGCTCAATTTCCTCAATTGAGCAATGTAATCCCTCATTTTCTCATTTTCCCTTTGATTTCTTGTATGAAATTTATAGGATTCCACAATTTCATTCGGTTTTGGTTCAAAATGAGCATTCAAAATGGCTACTATATTTGAAAATGTGACATCGCTTATTTGTCTTGGAGCAAGCAAAGAAATGGTCAAATCATACAAATTCGCGCCACAAACCGCCAGAAAATTTGCCTTTTTCTTTCCATCTTCCTCTATTTCACTTGCTTCCAGGCAGTAGCAGAACCTTTCAATATAATTTCTCCAACATCCCTGTGTCACATCAAACTCATTGAATTTAATACCCATAATGTCTTTTTATTTAAAACACAACACAACACTGTTAAACTGCACTTTTCCGAGTTTTCCTCGTCGCCACTATAATGTACGCACCGATTTTCCGTGGATTTTCGTAAGCGCCGGTTGACACGTCAGTTCGAATCACTAGACTGTTTTTCCAGAACTACCCTCACTATAGGTTAGACACAACATGTGCAATTGTGTCTGTACATGGCGAGGCATAGTTTTGCTGGCCTGACTTGTACGCTCACAACATTCTGTCTTGATTTTTTTATTTGGTCTGAGATGTAGACCTAGAAGGAAACTATTGTTTGATTCTTGTAGGCAGACATGGTATGTTACGCTTCCTATGCTACTTCACTGCATTATGATATTCCAGAGTTCCCCAGTCCCTGACACGCCTTCAGACCGCGACGGCGCGAGGTCCCGGATGACGTCACCGGCGCGAGACTTCGAACCTTTTGAAGATGAGGGAGAGATCCTCGGAGACAACCCAGAGGAGGAAGAAGACGATGGAGAGGAGCTGTTCAACGATAACATGGAGGCGTGAGTCTTAATATCTTTCTATGTTAAAGTTTAACAATGAAAAATCCGATTTACACTCAACACAAGTCAGATTTTTAACCAACTACAAAAAGTTAGGTTCGAGTTTTGACAGTTTTTTTTGTATGCTAGTTAGGCGATTACTCCACCATTTATGAATCTATTTTATTGATTTTTTTTTTGTGTGTGGTAGATCATATTTCAGAGGGGGTCCCTTCTAAATTTTATAGAAATTGGCTGAGTCATTTTCAAAAATCAATAATGTTAAAGTTACTACATGGATGACACATTGATTCACGTGAACTATTTGGATTCTGTGTACAGTTGAAGATAGTAAGTACACCAAGCTGAATCTTCGTGGGCAGGTTAAGTTTGACGAGATGCCCAAATTAATCTTGTAAAAAAGTCTTGCTCGTGGTAACTAAAGTAAGTGTGCAGGTATTAAACATGTCGTTTTGGTGGGGTGTCAATATTGTTACATTAACAGTAAGTTTTTTTATTTTAATGTTTTTTTTTTTTTTTTTTTATTCTATATAGGTTTGCGTTTGACTACATACTGCCTGATGTTGAGCAGATATGCGGTCTAGGATGTAGCACGCTTACCTAGAAGATACCTATTTACTCGGGATTTGAAGACACCCACGTCGTACTTTAGCGGGAAGACAGACCCAGGCAAAGCGTTCCACATTCTGGCTGTTCGTATGAGGAATGAGGACTCGAAACGCTTGGTTCTAACGCGCGGAATGTCCACCATAAAAGGGTGGCGCTTTGGTCGCGTCTGTCTAGCCGTACGATAGAAGAAAGGGGCAGGTGGGACCAGATTGTGCAACTCCTGAGCGCACTCTCCGAAGTGTATCCGATAAAAGGCCGACAAACACGCCACCTTACGTCGATGCTCAAGACTTTGCAGCTGCGACTTAGTCAAGGTGTCGTTGTCAATCAGCCTCCTGGCTCGCCTCTCAATCGACTCCAGAGCCTCCAGTTGATATTTGGCAGAGCCATCCCAAAGGTGAGAGCAGTATTCCATACAAGACCTGACTTGTGCTTTATAAAGACTAAGCAGTTGCTCAGGTGTGAAATACCGTCTCACCTTAGCGAGAACACCAAGTTTTTTGGAGGCTAATTGAGCTTTTGACTCTATATAAGAGCCAAAGTTAAGAGTCGATGAGAGTGAAACGCCCAGTAGTTCCAAGCTGTCAGTTACCGGAACGGAGACACCGCGGAAAGCGGGAGACAATTGAAAGGGTCTCTTTTTGGCCGAGAACAAACAGCCTTGAGTCTTCGTGGCATTAAACTTGACCAGGTTAGCATCGCCCCAGTCAGATACCGCCTCCAGACTCAAGTTGAGCCGTTCAACCATAGCCTCTCTGTGTGACTCGATCTGTGGCCCGCTGGTTCTTGCATCGGATGTGTAGCTCTCCACGACTGTACTGTCGTCTGCGTACCCAAAGATCCCGGGCTTTAGCAGATCGTTGATATGCAGTAGGAAGAGGGTCGCAGAGAGTACTGATCCCTGAGGAACACCGGCATTGATAGCCATTTGGTCTGATGAGCAGCCATCTACAACCACTCGTATCGACCGATTCCTCAAGAAATCAGATATCCATGCGCAGAAATCAGCAGGCAGGCCGTAAGATGGGAGCTTGCCAATAAGGCTCTCGTGCCAGACCCTGTCAAAAGCTTTTGAGATGTCCAAGGAGACAGCCAGCGCCTCCCCGTGCTTTTCGATGACCTCACTCCAGATGTGTGTGGCGTACGCCAGAAGGTCCCCAGTAGACCGGTTTCGGCGAAAGCCGTACTGGCGGTCACTGAGTAGGTCATTCGCTTCTAGGTACGCCAGGAGCCTGTTGTTAAGAACACGTTCCATACTCTTACAGAGTATAGACGTGATCGAAATCGGTCTGTAGTTAGCAGGGTCGGCACGGCTGCCTTTCTTGGGAACAGACTGCACGTTAGCAAGCTTCCAAGATTTGGGCACTTGACCTGTCTTTAGAGATAGGCGGAAGAGGCGAGTCAGCACAGGTGCCAGCTCAGGCGCACAAGTCCTCAGTACAATGGCCGGAATACCATCAGGGCCACTGGCCTTGTTCACATCTAGACTGCGGAGAACTTTGAGAACCTCCTTTTGCCGGATATGTATTTCACTCATTACAGTGCCACAGTTTGGCAAAGTCGATAATGTCGAGGTAAATGGACAATAAACCTGGAAAAACAATTGTCCTACAAAATGGATGCTATGATTGGAGTCCTCCACTCTGAATGTTTCCAAGTAACGAGTCAATTTTGAATGAATAATCAAAATTATTAATAACAAGCTGATTTTTTGGTGTGCAGCTTAGTAAATGTTTCTACAATCAAATGGCTACATAGTCCTACAAATTTAATAAAAAATAAATAAAATAAAAATAGCCTTTATTCACTAATATATACCTTACAAAACATTACTCTTATTTCTATTTCTTAAATACTAGGTTGTCCACCCTGGACATACGCCTCCTCAAGAATTTGCCAGACCTACAAATTTAGTGGTATGTTTTTCCAGTCCTCTCCTCATCTCATCTCATCCTATGCTTAGAAGTTGTTTATACCTACGCAGTACTTTAGCTACCTCGATTGATTTGAGATTTTTTAAAAGACTAATCTGGGCATCTTGTCTAACTTAACCTGCTCACGAAGATTCAGCCTGTTATTAATCACTTTAAGATCATAGGAGAGGGCTGCCGGACTATTATTATAATGGATGAGCTTCATAATTATGATTATAACTCTTATTATTCATATATAATAAATTAATCAAGAAATACTAAACTCAATCAATTATTGTTATTGGAGACTATCAGCTTACATTGCTGAATTATAAATAAATTGGTTCTGGGTCCATAGTTGTCTATTTCTTTTGTTTTTACAAAAATAGAAAATAAAACTGTACACATTAGGATCACCATGATCTGAGAGGTTAGTATTGGTTTACACGTAAATTGAAACTACAGTTGTTTCCGTATGGCTCTATACATTTTTGTACAGCGCCCCTGACGGAAATTGTGCAATAAACGAATATAAATAAATGAGGAAGAACTAATCAAAATGTATGGAGCCACACGCGAATGCGAAAGTTTAAGTAAACTACGCAAAACCTGGACTAAGGGCTCTGTGGCATCAATAATACAGCAAATACAACTATATGAACATGGGATCTAAATTAATCTAAATCATTAATTCATTTGCCAACAGTGACTACCGGCCCATGCCTGCTCTGGACCGCTACGACAATGAAGACCTGGATGATGAGGACTATGATGCCATGGACATACAGGACCGAGTGGCAGCGGAGCAGGAGCTCAGGCGCCGCGACAGGGACGAGGGGCGAGTGAGGAGGGATGACCGAGAACTGTTGTATGGTAAGCGTGTAATAGTTGTATAAAAGAGGAAAATGTCATGGACATACTGGACCTATTTTTTTATGAGGTGGAAATCTTTGAAAGGTGCCCGACTGCTTTGGGTTGCAGTCGGGTTATGTAAGATTGTACCCACTAAAACCCCCTCGGTGGCCAACCTTAGTTCCTTCTTGGGAGCTCTGGGATCTCCAAAAGGAACGCACCTGAGCTACCAGCAATTTGTGTGCCTACTCGCCTGGTAGCTAACCAGGCTTGTGCGGTCCTCTACGACAGCGTTACCATGTGCTGTCGTCCTTCTCGGGCCCGTTTGAGTAGATGGCCAGAGCCCCAGCTCTGACCATCCATGAGCCCAGGGGTAATTGTTGTTAAAAGAGTAACTTTTTATGATAAGCATTTCAAAAATTCGTCGCGTATGCAGGATTCGAACCTTGCGACTTCGGATCACTAGCCCGACGCTCTGACCACTGAGCTAACCCGCTATACTGACTCCGCGCCAAATTTTTGTGAAGTGTTTATCATTTTAACCAACTTATAGCGTTGGCGGCGCCACCTGTGATACCCGTATTAGACAGGTTATCACTCAATTGAAGTTATAAGAACTTCTGTATTGACGAGAGATGGCACACTGCTAATCAATGAAATGATTTATGCGCCATCTCTCGATTTCTTCCAGGCAACGTCATAACCTGCTATAGTGTGCTCTATGTCTAGCAAGAAAATAAATATGCGTGTAACTTCTTTACTTATAAGTTGATTTTATTTTTGCTTTCTATAATCGGCTCTATTTATGGTTAGCTGTTACAAGAGGACATCAAAAAAATATTGTCAACTAGCTTATTATACTTTCTTATTTTGTTCACTAAAATTTGTTGCTGAAAACAAATTGAATCATCCATCCATCCATCAGCCGTAAGACGTCCACTGCTGGACATAGGCCTCCCCTATGGATTTCCAATAAGGCCGGTTAGAAGCAGCCTGCATCCAGCGCGTTCCTGCGATCTTTATTATATCGACAGTCCACCTAGTCGATGACGATATGCAAATTGAATAATATTTGCTAATTGCTGCGACCTGCTCTCACTCCTATGTAAAATCGAATGAGAATTGACTCGTCCTCCTCTTCTAAGTGGGTAAAGTCCCCATCATCTACACAACATCTTAAATTATTTGTATGAATATATCAAGTTGTGAGCCCAACCTGAAGGCTCACTGTACTCAGATCTTCGAGCATGTCTATTTGGGCCAGCTAGTATCATTCGAAAACAGGCAGGATAAAGAAATCGAAAGACGCATCGATAACGCCTGGAAGGGCTAACTGGTCCATGAAGGAGCTAATGAAGGGTGACCTACCATTGTCACTAAAACGGAGACTCCTAGACATGTGTATCCTGCCTATACTAACATACGGGGCTCAGTCATGGTCTTTGACCAAACGACAGAAGCTTAAACTGAAGGTTTGCCAAAGGGCAATGGAGCGCAGTATTCTAGGTATACAAAGAATGGACCGAATCCCTAATAATACAATTCGCTCAAAAACTGGAATTGCCAATGTTGGGATCAAAACAGCGAAACTGAAATGGAACTGGGCGGGCCACGTGATTCGGATGCACCCGGAGAGATGGGCGAAGATCGTCACTCAATGGGAGCCTACAGATGGCCGGCGACTTCCGGGTCGACCCCGAATGAGGTGGCGTGACGAACTTCGCTCTTTTCAGTCCGACTGGACCAACTTAGCAGAAGACCGGGATGCGTGGAGAGAGGTGGGGGAGGCCTTTGCCCAACAATGGGACACAATGGGCTGACAAAAAAAAATACATAAATATCAAGTAAATCACTAAACTCTAAACTTGTATTGATTTGCAGATGAATCCGATGAAGAAGCGGGAGACGCGCCCCGCGCCAAACGCCGTCGTGCAGCTGAGAAAGCAGCCATGGGCACCGACGAGGAAGTGCAAGAGGGCATCGAGAGTATAGAGAACCTCGAAGACACGAAGGGATACACTACCAAGGAATGGGTGTCTATGTTGGGGCCTAGAACAGAAATTGCTAATAGGTAACTTAGTCTATCTACAAAGAAGCAAAATATTGTTACGAGATGGGTAATCAGTTAAAATGCCGACGATACAATCTTAACACTTTATTCCACACAATCACAAAACACACGACACAATTTACCCACACTAAACACTTCACACTGGCACTAATAATCACACACACTAGTCACTGAACACTGCACTTGAACACTTGAGATGATATCGGTTCGAAGGTAACACTGCTCTTGAACACTTGAGATGATATCGGTTCAAACGTAAACGAAACACGTTGGCCAAGGGTTAGCCGGTCTATTTGTGGTAGAATTAAAGTCGTCTCGAATTTTCTCAAGTAATTGAGATGATCCAGGATATAATAGATGGTTACAAAGTAGACATCACAAAAGTTAAGTAAAAGAGTGAAAGCAGCGATGGGCACTGACGAGGAAGTTCAAGAGGACATAGAGAGTGTAGAGAACTGCATAGACACGAAGGGATACACCACAAAGGAATGGGTGTCTATGTTGGTGCCTAGGACAGAAATTGCTAACTAACCACCTTACCACAAAAGATTTAAACACGCTTTAAACACTGTTTACCTGTGCAATTTGTACTGTTAATATTGTCTAAACCGTGCATAAAACTTTTGTGGTAAGACAACAAGTTTCTAACAACAAATGTGTAAGCATAATAGGTACCTACCTATGTTTTTTTCGTGTGTTTTTGTATTGTTATTGTGGTTAAACTAATGAAGAATTATCTATCTATGTCACAATATTTTTTTTTTTCGGTGTTTGTTTTGTTTCAGTTCTAGTGCCACAAAAGAACAAAACTTGCATACATACATAGACTATAATATATTACCCTCCTTTGTGACGCGCAGTCTTTATAAATTTATGAGTGTTCTGGGTTCTAGCATGATCCTGAATTCTACTTGAAATTAGATTATTTTTATCTCTGCTTTCCTCTAGCTAGAACAACACCGACAGAAACCGTGGGTGAAACTACGTAACCCTATCTTCACAATTTTTGTCCCCTTCACCCCTCACTGAAACATAGTGTGAGCCAGGGCGTCTGGGTCTTGTCTCTTGTCTCACTTCCTCTGTAGTTTACACGTAGTAATTCATAAATATGATTTCAGATTTTTATTTTTATAAAAAAAATTGCATACCTACAACATTTTTGCAACAGTGATGCAATTTATGAGTTTAAAAGCGCTCCATGCCCCATAATTGAATATAACTTGAAAAAGCGCGAGATGTCCCTAAATAATATTGCTATGTGACAAAAACCTAAGCGCCCTCCCCCGCAACTGTGACCAAGCTTAATATGTACATAATAGTAGATTGTATCATAAGAGAGCAAAATTATATTATAACGGCGAGGGCGCTTTTTTGAATCCAGATCAAAGTAAGGGATTCTAGAGTAGAATTGTTTTGTCTGAACGTAGTGAGGGTTCCAAGTACCCCGAGCCAAAAATATATGTTGCGCCCGAGAGTACACTCTACTTTTCATCATGAGAAAAATAAAAGGCGTCTCGTATATTATTGTAATATTATTATTTAATAAAACATAAGAGTAACAGCTGAATTGAAATTAAATAGTATCTAATCACTATGAAATCATAAAACAACTAACAATAATTGCGTTCGATTTATTTAGCGCTGAACACTAACATGTTCCAAATTCAAAAAGTGCGCGGCAAAGATAATTGCGGCGCGCTTGTAAAGAGGATTAAAAACTCATTACTGCCCGCTAAAAGGTTGTTATAGAAGACGCCACCTTTGGGTGTACTTAACGAATAGATCCTTTTCGAATAGATGGGATGTAAAATAGTACATTGTTCACCGAGAGGAGAAAGTGACCGATTACCGTCGAGGGTGTCGTTTTAAAAACACCCGAGATCGGGAATCGCACTTTCTCTCGAGTGATACATAGTGCTTTATACTACACCTACGAGGAAAATAAAAAACTAAATCTTTACTAATTGATATTTATATTGAAATTGTTGAAGTTAGTGAAGCTTAATGTAACACTTGAAAATGGCGCCAATGGCGTCTGCAATTTTCACATGTTCTTTTTTCAAATTGTTTGACACCATCCAACACACAGCTAGTGGCCAGTGTCATTTTGCGAACTTGGAGATAAAAACTCACTGTAAAAACTTTTTGGCTTTTGATATTTAGGTTACCAGCGCATAGTCTTACCCAAAATTAAAAAAGAAAAACCACGTAAGAAATGGATTTTCATACACTTTTCTCTCCCGCTCAGATGCGTTTTCTCCCCGCATATTTGTTCGATATGCAATGACGTACTCTCTACCGTAAATTTGATAAAGTATCAAGGTACTTTCCGAGCAGGTGTAGTATAAATGTATGTTGTATGTCCTGTTTTCCAGATTCAAAAACTTCCTCCGAACGTACACAAACAGCAAGGGCCAGTACGTGTACAAGGAGCGCATCAGACGCATGTGCGAGCTCAACCAGGCTTCATTCCACGTAGAGTTCGATGTCTTGGCTAGGAGGGAACAAGTGCTCGCTTACTTCTTGCCGGAAGCGCCCTTCCAGATGCTGCAGATATTTGATGAGGTTTGTGTACATTGTCAATAATGGTCAATTTTACTTATCAGATTTTAATTTTTCAGGAAAATTTCCATCAAAAATTGAAACAAGACATTAAATAATTGGCGAAGTGCTTGTTGGACCTGATTGAATCGGTGGATCCTTCCTTAGGACTTCAATATGAGATCTTGTAGTTATTAGTGCTCGGGGTTACTGGACTTAATCATTTGCTATTGCGCAATTACTCACCTCATGTTTACGACAAGAACTTTGATACGGCCTATACGACTCAATTTCAAATTATTATTAACTTAAAACAAACAAGTAGGTATAATCCTACCGCTTAACTTAGTCCTCGCTTGCGCGGTACAGAGGCGCCGGGGGAGACGTCACAGCGGACTGAGACAGGGGACCGGGACCCGCCGCCCGCACCCGTCTCAGTCCCCCTTTGTAGTCTCCCCCGGCGCCTCTGTACCGCGCAGGCGAGGACTAAGTTAAGCGATAGGATTATACATTGATTTGTTAGATACATTAACATTAACATAATTAGTTGCAATACAAACAATACTTAAAACAAGGTGTGCAGGTATTAGTTTTAATTTCTGCTTGTAAATCTGCGACTGTCGATCTATCACTACATAGTATATAACGAATATAAATTAAAAATTTAAAAAACCCCCGACACATTGACAACCATTTTGAGCACATTTGTAGAATTTTGGTTCTTCCATCCCCACTTTAACCCATCATAACTCTTAAACGGCTCAATCGATTTTTATAAAACATAGCTAAGAACACTCTCGATTAAGTCTCCTTTCATCCAACAAAAAATTAAACCGAAATCGGTTCAGTGGTTCGGGCGCTATGATGCGACAGACAGACAGACAGACACACAGACAAACAGACACGTCAAACTTATAACACCCCTCTTTTGCGTCGGGGGTTAAAAACAAAGTCGCTTCCCGCTGTCTGTCCCCATGTATGCTTATATCTTTAAAACTACGCAATGGATTTTGATGCGGTTTTTTTTAATAGATAGAGTGATTCAAGAGGAAGGTTTATATGTATAAAAGGTACACCTGTGCGAAGCCGGGGCGGGTCGCTAGTAATCAATAAAATGATTCTCATTTCCCCCACAGGTCGCAAAAGAAATCGTTCTACAAATCTTCCCATCGTACGAGCGAGTGACATCAGAGATCCACGTCAGAATATCCGACCTACCGCTCATAGAAGAGCTCAGAACATTCCGCAAACTCCATTTAAACCAGCTAGTGAGAACTGTGGGAGTTATAACATCTACTACGGGGGTGTTGCCACAGTTGTGTGTGGTCAAATATGACTGTAATAGATGTGGGTATATATTGGGACCGTTTGTGCAGTCGCAGAATGCTGAAGTGAAGCCTGGGTCATGTCCGGAGTGTCAGAGCAATGGGCCTTTTATGGTAAGTTTATTGCTTAACAAGTAATGTATTTAAAAAAAACTTTTTTTTAAAACAAGCTTTTACTGAACAAGTACTCGCCAAGACGAATCAAACGAGCCGAAACTCGATAGGGTTGCGTCGTTTCATTACAGAGTTCCTATGACCACCGTCCAGCTCCATCACCAGACCTTGGTTACCATTGAAAGACTAACTACTCGCCAAGACCATTCAAATGAACTTGCAAGATTTGATAACAGATCGGCAGACAGACAACGGGACAGCTGAAAGTAAATAAAAGCTTGTAAAAATATTGTTCTCCTACTTTGTTATCGAAGCAAAGTTTCAGGGTGCTATTTACATAATACCTGTATTGTTGTCTCATTTTATTTTGTTCAATTGTACAATAATTTGAGTGGCCAATAAAAGTAAGTTCTTTTCATAATTGGGCCTGATGACTTATGTGGAATGTTTAGACTAATTTTATTTTCCAATACAATGTCTACTACAAACATGCTTTCTGACTTTCATGCCGCTATAGATGAAAGACATTGGTTGAGTAAGTTTTTTAAAAATCATAATTCATTCTTCATTTATATCTGCAATTTTACACTTTGTGAGTGTGAAGTGTAAGAGAAAAAAATATTCCTTAGTGTTTAAAATCTGACAATTTGCGCTCATTTAATTTTTCTTGCTGAGTAGGAGTATTGTATTTCTTGCGTCAATAAAGAAAATATGTGAAAGTTTGTCCCCTCTTGCTTGCACTCATTTAGCAAGAACGAGCGAGAAGAACCGAATCTCCAAATGTTTTTTAGGAATGACGACTGGATAAAAAATCATTATTATAAATTAATCAGTGAGTTAGATAATCAAAAAATATATGACATGTATTTTTTTCTTTTGTCAATCAAACAAGAAATAACAACGATAAACCTTGTCAAAGTTTGGGAGTGGGGGTCGTGACGTCACCTCTCTTACAGAAGTCTATACATTTGTATGGCACTTGTACCTTGACGTCACGCGTAACTTTGACCGGCTTTTTGTCAATTTATGTTAAATTGACAAAAGAAAAATCGACCAAGTGCGGGTGAGACTCGTGCACGGGTTCCGTAACGTGTAGGATTCCCCTTAGACTCATTTTAAGCTTCTACCTTGTTGCGGTTTTTAATATCAAGCAAAAAACGGCAAAAAAATCACGTTTGTTGTATGGGAAATATAAATTTTATTCAGTTAAATATTCCCTTAATTATTAATTTTATTCTGTTTTTAGGGTTCCGTACCCAAAGGGAAAAACGGGACCCGGGAAACGGGGATTACTAAGACTTCGATGTCCGTCTGTCTGTCTGTCACCGGGCTGTATCTCATGAACCATGATAGCTAGGCAGCTGAAATTTTCACAGATTATGTATTTCTGTTGCCGCTATAACAACAAATACTAAAAAGAAAATAAAATAAATATTTAAGGGGGGCTCCCATACAACAAACCTGATTTTTCAGACGTTTTTTGCTCTATATTAATAATGGTAACAGGTAATCACACAGGAAAATGTAGCGATTATAGCGTAGTTTGACTACGTTCGTCAGTCTTCGGATGGGTGACCGCGGGTGGCATTTATAACTGAGCGCTACCGTGGCTAGGGTGACACGTTAAATTGTAGGCTCCGGTTAATTTAACCGCTTAGCCATGTCAGAGGCTTTTAGGCGGCTTAAAAACTCTGACACCAGGGATAGCTACGAGGCCTATAAGAACTTACTTTTTTAGGTGAACATGGAACAAACAGTGTACCGCAACTACCAGAAAGTGAGCATCCAGGAGTCCCCAGGACGCATCCCCGCTGGCCGCATCCCTCGCAGCAAAGACGTCATCTTACTCGCCGACCTCTGTGACCGATGCAAACCAGGAGACGAAGTCGACCTTACTGGCATCTACACTAATAACTACGATGGATCTCTCAATACTGACCAGGTAATTTGTAGATCTTTACAGACGCATCATAAAGTGGATAGGGTGCATCTCTCGCAGCAATAGTACATTGTACACCGAGGGGAGAAAACGATCTATTTCTGTTCGAGAGTATGTTTAAGCCCGACGCGCAGCGGAGGGCTTAAAGGAAACTCGAGAACAGAAATAGAACTTTCTCCCGAGTGATACGTAGTGCTTTATACTACACCTACGAGGAAAATAAAATACAATATTTAACGCAACGAAATAAGTTGCCGCGCCATTAAAAATAGTAAACAAAAAAAAAATCCAAAATACTCTAATTATTTGATATAAAACCTTTTTGAGGTTTGACGTTTGTATTTTTTTATGTTCGCTGCTAAAAAACAAAAGAAAGCTAGTCGGCCAGTAATGGATTTTCATACAACATTCCTGCCCTGCTACGGAGGGCAGTAATGAAATTCCATATAACTTTTCCCGCCGCACATTTTTAAGGGAGAAATTACGAACTTTCTAACCCGTTTATGAACGAGTAATAAGACACTTTCCGAGTGGGTGTGGTGTAAAGACATTATCCTACTCGCCGACCTCTGTGATCGATGCAAACTCGGAGACGAAGTCGACCTTACTGGCATCTACACTAACTAACTACGATGGATCACTCAATTCTGAACAGGTATATTCTCTGGTCTTAATAATTATATCGCCGGTCCACCTAGTCGGTGAATGTCCTACGCTGCGCTTGCTGATGCCTGGTTTCCATTCAAGAGCTAGGTTCAAAGGTTCTTTATTGTTGTATCACAAGAAACATATGGTCTCACTTTTGTAATATTCTCATATACTACAAGTAACACATACATATAGGCCAGTGGGCTATTTAACTTAAATATGAACAATTAACAATTTTGAACAAATAAAAAGTAAAACTAAAACGAAAAATAATAAAGATATAGATACTAAAGGTAGGGTAGGTGCAATAAATAAAATGTATTTTTCTAAAGAGTAACAAACTATGAAAACTTGTCAAAAATATATGTTTTCAGTTTCTTTTTAAAAATCATATCAGACTTCACTTCCCTAATAGTATTCGGAAGTTTGTCATAGTATTGCCAGGAGTGCAATACTTGCACATATAATTAAAATAACCTGTACACATTTCACAGGGTTTCCCAGTATTCGCAACCGTGATCATCGCTAACTACATAGTGGTAAAAGACTGTAAGCACATCGTCGAGTCTCTAACAGACGAGGACGTGGCGAACATCGTGAAGCTGTCCAAAGATCCTCAAATTGGAGAGAAGATCGTCCAAAGCATCGCACCGTCTATTTATGGACATGATTTCATCAAAAGGGGCTTAGCGCTGGCGCTGTTTGGGGGAGAGCCGAAGAATCCAGGTAAGGCAACACATTTTTGGAATGATTTTTTGAGAAGAAAAAAAGAGCCGCCATAATCGCCGTCCTATACTTAGCGATTTGATAAATAAACGTTTTCAATGACTTGACGATTTTATAAATGATTTAAAAGTGTATGTATCCTTACATAGTATAAAATAAAGTCGCTATTTTCGTTTGTTTGTTTGTTTGTCTGTATGCTTAAATCTTTTAAACTACGCAACGGATTTTGATGCGGTTTTTTTTAATGGATAGAGTGATTCAAGAGGAAGGTTTATATGTATAATACACCTGTGCAAAGCCGGGGCGGGTTGTCTAGTGTATAATAAACATATATAAAAATTGTGACGTTGTTTGTCCGCGATGAACTCCTCAACTACTGAACCGATGAACCAATTATTGTACACTGTGTGCAGTTTGATCCAATTTGAGAGATAGGATAGTTTATATCTCAATTTATTATCGATTTTTTTTATTGGTGATATTTCTTAATATTATTATGTCAAAACAACGTTTGGCGGGTCAGCTAGTATATCTATATTCTGTGACATCCTTGAGACAAGGAAGTATTTTAATCTTTTAAACGATATTCAACGGGACTCACGTGTACGGATAGTCATAACACGACTATAGTTTCGGTCGCGTTCGGCGACCTTTCTCAAGTTGGCGAGTGCTAGCACGCGGAACCGTCTCGCAATGCACACAAATACTTTAATCTTATTAAAAAGATTTATGTTTACTGAACGCTCTTATAGCTTTGCTATATAATTTCAGCAAAAACTTTTAAACTTTTCTATTTATTTGAAGTTTCATAAAACTATGGAACAAAACTACACACATAATATATGAAATATGGGTCAATTTCGTCAAATTGATATCATAAAATCCTAGTCACAAGCGATGAAAGTACTTACCAAATTAATAATTCTTCATTCAGGTGAAAAACACAAAGTGAGAGGCGATATCAACGTCCTCATTTGCGGAGATCCCGGAACTGCCAAGTCACAGTTTCTCAAGTACACTGAAAAGGTAAGATCTTTCAGATCTTCGAGCAAATATCTATAGAGTCACAATCATGCAAAAAAGTGTCCGTGCCAAAACTCTGCCGATGCTACGTAGTGGGCAGGCGTTTTAGTTAGTCGTAAGGCTATTGCAAGCCGACTACAACGCCGCGCGATGTCAAAGTGCTCGGTTACAAGCACTAATTAGGTGATATAACGTCGAGATTCAAGAAAACTGGTCATTGTGAATTATTTAATGTAAATAGCTTAGTTGGTTTTGTATGACGGCGCTCGGTCATTTTTAGGGTTCCGTACCCAAAGGGTAAAAACGGGACCCTATTACTAAGACTTCGATGTCCGTCTGTCTATCTGTCACCGGGCTGTATCTCATGAACCGTGATAGCTAGACAGCTGAAATTTTCACAGATGATGTATTTCTGTTGCACAACAAATACTAAAAACAGAATAAAATAAATATTTAGGAAGGGGTCCCATACAACAAACGTGATTTTTAGGAGTTTTTCGCTCGCTATTAATAACGGCAAGAGTAATGGGGCTCCCATACGGTACGGAACCCTTCGTGCGCGAGTCCGACTCGCACTTGGCCGATTTTTTTACTAGTTTCAATTTGGGACTGGCTCTGTAAGTATTTGCTTGAAGTTTCAGATACCGAAATAAATAAATACATGCATGATGTTTCTGCAAGACTTCTTCAAGACGACAGACATTCAACAATGCCATAGTACTCATAATTACAATCAACTTTTACCCTACGACCTTCGTCAAAATGTATGAAATAACGGTTTTTTTCGGCGTTTCATCTTTGGGCCCATAATTAGTTAATTGAAAAAGGTTCATACTGATTAATTGATCGAAGCGAATCGATTTTGCTTTCGTCAGTCCAGATGTTGGTTTTCGTCTACAGGTCGACATTTTTCAACAAATCTCGACGAAACTCTCTCTGACACACATGTTTTGTATATAAACGGAATATTTTGGTCCCGATATCTACTGTTCGTAGAACTACTAGTATAACAACATCCTAGATTTTGTCATTTGTCTAGAGATACGGGGTGTATCTCTAGACAAATGACAAAATATAGATATTAATTTTGTTATAGCTTTAGGTAATTTGAAAACTTCACTACATAGTATAAATCAAAGTCGCTTCCCGCTGTCTGTCCCCATGTATGCTTATATCCTTAAAACTACACAACGGATTTCGATGCGGATTTTTTTAATAGATAGAGTGATTCAAGAGGAAGGTTTATATGTATAATACACATGTGCGAAGCCGGGGCGGGTCGCTAGTTAATACTATATTCTCTATACAGATCGCTCCCAGAGCAGTTTTCACAACGGGGCAAGGCGCCAGCGCAGTCGGTCTTACAGCTTATGTGAGAAAAAGTCCAACCACAAGGTATGTTTGATTTTTTTCGACAGCATTAGAACAATGAAATATGATAATGTTAACACAAAGTCTAAATAAATAGTTTCTTCTATATACCATTATACCTGCCTAAAGAATTTTGGCTGTTTTCTGGAATTTTTATGTATAGTTTTTAGGGTTACCGTACCCAAAGGGTAAAAACGGGACCCTATTACTAAGACTCCGCTGTCCGTCTGTCACCAGGCTGTATCTCATGAACCGTTATAGCTAGAAAGCTGAAATTTTCACAGATGATGTATTTCTGTTGCCGCTATAACAACAAATACTAAAAACAGAATAAAATTAATAATTAAGGGGGCCGCCCATACAACAAACCTGATTTTTTAGCCGTTTTTTTCTCTATATGAATAATGGTAACAGGTTGATGCTTAAAATTTTCACAGAATGTTTAGTTTTATATTCACTTCAATGATAAATAATAAAATTAACATTTAAGGGGGGCTCCCATACAGTACGGAACCCTCCGTGCGCGAGTCTGACTCGTACTTGGCCGATTATTTGTTTTGATCTGTTCTATATGGATTTATTATTTATCAGCTGTGTTTACATACATGGTGGTCAAGATTTTACAAAAGTATCAACAGCTACCCACTTGGGCATACAATATTATGCATGGTTAATGCAATTATCATTCAATATATAACTAGATATTATTATTATTAAAAATGTGATTATTATTATGAGATGTTGTCATATACAGGGTTATTTCTAATCAATAGTCGTAGAACAAAAGTTGTTAGTTTTGATGTACAGAATAAGCCCCTAAGAGGATGCTAATTGATTAGAAATAACCCTGTATATGCCCGCTACGACATATCAACAATGTAGCGCTCGTAACGTAGTTCGACTAGGTGTTTGTCAGCGATCACCGAATATTACGCAACGTTCCGCACGGTCAGTATTTGAATGGGTGGCAGCTGGTGGCATTTTCCAACTGAGCGCTACCATGGCACAGTAAATACATAACAGTAGGTTGTCTAAAGCCGCCCGCCGAGTTATTAGCCTACTCTTGCGTTGATCGCCAGGGTTGTCACTTTTGCAATTATTGTGAAATTGCCCTTATTACACTACACGCGACAAATACGTTTACCTAAACGATGTTTCGTACTCAATCCTTTGTTTTATAGTAAAACTAGACTTCTTAAAATAAACTTTAGCTCTAAACATAGTATTCAGGAAGTAAATTTGGGAATACATTTATATGGAAAAATGCGACTCGGCTACGCTCTTAATAAAGCAAATAAACTGTGAAATAATCAATACAATACCACATTTTCTAATGATTTAAGTATAAGTAGGTACTTACATTTCTGGTTCAGTAGGAACTATGAAGAACGGGTTTGCGAAATTGTTAATGAGGCACCCGAAAACACTACAATATTTTTTCCCCTTTTTAAAGTCATGATACTCGTAATAATGAATATTATGGTAAGTGGCCGGCGAGAGTTGACGAACGCTAGCGGTCATGTAACGTACGCACGTGCTCACAGTCGCGCTGCACAACCCGTACTGCCGACACCTTATTCCCTCATATATTATGCTAGCGTGTGCGTGACATCGCGTGCCGACGTGCGTGGTCAAGTACGAGTAGGACTCGCGCACGCAGGGTTCCGTACTGTATGGGAGCCCCCCTTAAACATTGATTTTGTTTTAATTATTTACTGTTGAATTGTACATACAACTAAACATTCTGTGAATATTTCAAGCATCTACCTGATACTATTATTAATATCGAGTGGAAAACGGTTAAAAAATCATGTTTGTTGAATGGGAGCCCTCCTTAAATATTAATATTATTGTATTTGTTGTTATAGCGGCAACCGAAATACATTATCTGTAAAAATTTCAGCTTTCTAGCTATAACGGTTCATGAGATACAGCCTGGTGACAGACGGACAGCGGAGTCCCGTTTTTACCCTCTGGGTACGGAACCCTAAAAATGCATCTTTGCCTGACAATTTTATTTCCTGGCTAGCACGGTAGCATTGAATGGTAAGTTACAGTGGGCAAATACCTATAATTAACATTGAAACTTTTCAGAGAATGGACGCTAGAAGCGGGCGCGCTAGTGCTGGCGGACAGAGGCGTGTGTCTCATCGACGAGTTCGACAAGATGAACGACCAGGACCGGACCTCCATACACGAGGCTATGGAGCAGCAGTCCATCTCTATATCCAAGGCTGGCATCGTCACTTCACTACATGCTAGGTAACTTGATAAAAATAAATAGGTAGGTAAATTGATGTCAGATATCCCCAAATATTGATTAGGAAAAATTAAGATAAACTTCGTGAGCAGCACAGCAGAGTTTAGTGACCTATTTTAATACAGTCGCAAAGTTTTGGGATGGAGACCACATTCTAGCAATCGCAGCCTATGACCTTCACTTACAAGCTCGATCGAAGCTCGAGGATCGGTGGCCTGATTAAATTAGCAGGATCGCGCCGAATGTAGGCTGCTTACGTATAATACAGTAAACATGATAAATAAATACTAGAATGAATATTAGCCACGTCAAAGGCCTTCTGGTGGTTTCAAAAACTCTAACACCAGAACTTTAAATATATAAGAAGTGGGCAGAGGCATGTGTCTCATCGACGAGTTCGACCATAAATCGTAAACGGTAAGTTTTACAAAAAAGTTTACTGAAAACAAAAGATGCGATTTTTTTTTCTATATAATAGTGATTTTGATGACTTTTAGTTTCCGAGATATCTTCCAAAAACGTTTTTTCAAGATGGCGCTTGAAGCTCCACCTGGATCTGTCAGCATTTTGTGATTTTTTGATCAGTAAGTGATCCTAAACCTGGTAAAAAAATAAAATTGGATCGGAAATTAAGTGCAAAGTAAAATTCTTGTTTTACTGTAGTAATAAGTTTATGAAGATTTTGGTAGGGTTAAAGAGGGGATGTCTTGTCCCTTTCCCACAAAGCATAACATTGTATGACGTTTATAGGCAGTGACGCCATAGTCTGCTACAGTAGTGCTCTCTTTGTCTAGCAAGAAAATAAATATGCTTGGAACATCTTTGTTTCTAAGTTGATCTTATTTTTGTTTTCGTTACTGTTTATGGTTAGCTGTTACAAGAGGACATCAAAAAATATTGTCAACTAGCCTATTATGTCTGTAATTGATAACGCCTAGAAACTTCCCCTGTATTTCCTCTAAGAATATACTATCAAAATGTATATTTCGTAGAATTCCATACTTCGTCGTTTCAGCCATAAGACGTCCACTGCTGGACATAGACATCCCCTGTAGATCACCAATTAGGCCGTTTTGAAGAGGTTTGCATCGCTCTTGCGGGTATGTAGTCTCCACTCGAAAACTTTCGACCGCATCCGTCTACTGTCCTGTGCGTGCCCTGCCCACTACCACTAAACCTGGATCCCATACTTAAAAAGAATTAACTTATCAATGAAATGATTTTTTAATTTTATGTATCCTGACAGGACTGCGAATTAGCTCAGTTGGGAGAGCGTCGGGCTAGTGATCCGAAGACGCAGGTTCGAGTCCTGCATTCGCGACGAATTTTTAAAATGTTTATCACAAAAATTACTCTTTGAATTAACTTATCATTTTCTCCATTCACAGATGCTCAATAATAGCAGCGGCTAACCCAATAGGCGGGCGGTACGACGCTTCGCTAACGTTCACAGAAAATGTGAACCTCTCTGAACCTATCCTGTCGCGTTTCGACGTGCTGTGTGTCGTGAGGGATGAGGCCGACCCTATGTTGGACAAGCACTTGGCCAAGTAAGTTCAATGGCCCAGTCATTCAAGCTTAAATTAGGTAAAAATCTCGGAATTCGAGATACCCAGCTGTTAGTCTGTAAATACTCGTACTTGTAAATTAACACCCTGATAAAACCATGATTTGCTCGACTTATACCATATTAAATTTGCATAAATCGCAAGATGATGTAATAGTGTTTGTTGCTAACGTCTCCGACTTGTGTTGGAGGAGAAGTCTGACGAACATACAAAAAAAAAAAAAAAAATTAACACCCTAAAAGTTGTCTCAAAACCTACCTGGGTATCATGAATTCCGAGGTGAACTTACTATAATGACTGGATTACAACACCATTTCAATCGTTTCTGCAGGAGAATAGATAACCTATATGATTACGTATGCTATTATGCATATTAGCATAAGTAATCATTTAATAGGGATATTAACTGGGTATAAAATCATTATTATAATTAGTCCGTCAGTTAGATTATTAAAAAATATTGGACACGTATTTTTTCTTTTGTCAATCCAACAATTAGTGACAAAGATAAACCTTGTCAAAGTTTGAGAGTGGGGGCTCGTGACGGTACTAGCCGGTACATTTGATAGCGGTTAGATATCGTTCACCCTCGACAAAATGTATGGAACAGCTGTTTTTTTTTTTAATTTTGACAAAAATCCCAGAATATGAGTTGTTAGTTTTGATGTAAAGAATAAGCCCCTAAAAGGATGCTAACTGATTAGAAATAGCCCTGTATAATGAGAGGTTTTTTTTGTCCCCAGATTCGTAGTGAGCTCCCACATTAGACACCATCCTACGAAGCGCGGTGAAACATTAGACGATAACGAAGCTCCCGACCCAGAGTTCGCACTCTCACAGGATTTGCTCAAGAAATACATCGTGTATTCCAGGGAGAATGTGCATCCTAAGCTACAGGTTAGTGGCTCTTATTACTAGAGCAATAGAGAACAAATTTGTAGGATTTGCTCAAGAAGTACATCGTGTATTCCAGGGAGAATGTGCATCCTAAGCTACAGGTTAGTGGCTCTTATTACTAGAACAATAGAGAACAAATTTGTAGGATTTGCTCAAGAAGTACATCGTGTATTCCAGGGAGAATGTGCATCCTAAGCTACAGGTTAGTGGCTCTTATTACTAGAACAATAGAGAACAAATTTGTAGGATTTGCTCAAGAAGTACATCGTGTATTCCAGGGAGAATGTGCATCCTAAGCTACAGGTTAGTGGCTCTTATTACTAGAGCAATAGAGAACAAATTTGTAGGATTTGCTCAAGAAGTACATCGTGTATTCCAGGGAGAATGTGCATCCTAAGCTACAGGTTAGTGGCTCTTATTACTAGAGCAATAGAGAACAAATTTGTAGGATTTGCTCAAGAAGTACATCGTGTATTCCAGGGAGAATGTGCATCCTAAGCTACAGGTTAGTGGCTCTTATTACTAGAACAATAGAGAACAAATTTGTAGGATTTGCTCAAGAAGTACATCGTGTATTCCAGGGAGAATGTGCATCCTAAGCTACAGGTTAGTGGCTCTTATTACTAGAACAATAGAGAACAAATTTGTAGGATTTGCTCAAGAAGTACATCGTGTATTCCAGGGAGAATGTGCATCCTAAGCTACAGGTTAGTGGCTCTTATTACTAGAGCAATAGAGAACAAATTTGTAGGATTTGCTCAAGAAGTACATCGTGTATTCCAGGGAGAATGTGCATCCTAAGCTACAGGTTTGTGGCTGTTATTACTAGAGCAATAGAGAACAAATTTGTAGGATTTGCTCAAGAAGTACATCGTGTATTCCAGGGAGAATGTGCATCCTAAGCTACAGGTTAGTGGCTCTTATTACTAGAGCAATAGAGAACAAATTTGTAGGATTTGCTCAAGAAGTACATCGTGTATTCAACAGCTTTGTTGCGCAGATATTTTTACCTTATTTGCATTGCGTTTTAGCTAAAAATTGTTTTATATTCAGTTCTGTTTGAAAAAAAATGCAAAAAACGAATTACGTAGTAAGTAGAAATGATTTCTCACAACATAAAAAATGTCTTATTATAATGTGTTTGTCTCAAAATAGAACTCAAACGTTTAATAATCGGCCAAGTACGAGTCGGACTCGCGCACGCAGTGTTCCGTACTGTATGGGAGCCCCCCTTAAATATTGTTATATTCTGTTTTTAGTATTTGTTGTTATAGCGGCAACAGAAATACATCATCGGTGAAAATTTCAGCTTTTTAGCTATAACGGTTCATGAGATACAGCCTGGAGATTGACAGACAGACGGACAGCGGAGTCTTAGTAATAGGGTCCCGTTTTTACCCTTTGAATACGGAACCCTAAAAAGTAACAGATATGTTCATCATAATCTCTTTATCAATCCCCAAATAATTATAACCTCCCATCATGCTTTAACTGTACTAATCTCGGTGACAGCGGAGTCTTAGTAATAGGGTCCCGTTTTTACCCTTTGGGTACGGAACCCTAAAAAGGAGATACGGAACATTCGTGTGTGAGTCCGACTCGCAATTGGCCGATGTTTATCAATTTGACTTGAATAATAAATAGTTATTAAATGTTCGTGTGCAAGTATTTTTTTTTTGTGTATGTCTATATTAATAATTCCGTGCAGGGGTACGGTAGACTCGATCGAAACCTTACCTCAATGATGAAACATAAAAAAATAATGATTTCGAGTCGACAACATATATCCGGAAAATTCGGATTATCGTCTATTTTAATAAATTATAACCTTACTGACAAGCAAATCGTAGTCGCCATATTGACACCGGATGACACACAGAATGACATATCTTGAGCAGCAGTGCTGACAACTTCTTTTGGCAAAAACGCGCTATCAGAACTCGAAATGCGCCAAAAGCGCTAAATGGTACCTACGACGACTGGTACGAAAAAATCGTATATTCCACCTCAAAACGTAATTCGGAAGTTTATAAATAGTATAAAGACTTTTTTAAATAAGTTTTTATCGAAATGTGATAAAAAAACGTAATCCGGAAGTTTATGAATAGTATAACGACTTTTTTTTAAATAAGTTTTTATCGAAACGTGATCAAAAAAATGCCATTGACACGAGATGAATAAAATGAATCGGAAATGGAGTATTGGATCTGTGATGTCGAAGTTAAATAAAATCGTTACTTATTTTTAACCTTAATCATGGCACTATCAGAGTATGGTAATGAAATACTTTTGTAGCTACGATACATTTATTAAGAGCGTGTTTTTGTTAATAAAAAAATATAATATGTTTTGATTTACGCTACTGCAGTATTATTTCAAAAACGCGCCAGATTTAGCGCTAGGCGCTAAAACGCGCTTTAGGCCAAAAAAGCGTTATATCTGGCGCCGAAAGCGCTAAGTTGGCAGTACTGTTGATTTGTTAATCTTCTTCTTTTTTCATGTTGTGGCGTCGCATTGTTGTGCATTTGCCAGTGTCAAGTATTAAGTTTTAATAATTTTTGAAAATATTTTATCAAAATAGTCACGTCATAGTCCAATAAAGTCGCCGTCAAGTCCAAACATAGTCCAAGTCATACCTCATTAAAGCAGTGGAGATTTTAATAGAAGCGTCCATAGAGTTTTGTTCGTTAGAAACGGAACAACATGACACGTCATACTATATCGCTTGCCTATGCACGTAAATCAGCTCATAATAAACGAAATACCATATTTTTTCACTAATTATCACTGATAATAACACAAGTTTAACAAAATAATACATTGCGGTGACAAGATTATTCCGCGTTCCCGCCAATGCTATGAGTATAACAAAACCTTTCCGAACCCAAAGGGTAAAAATGAGATCCTATAACTGAGACTCCGCTGTCCGTCTGTCACCAGACTGTATCTCATGAACCGTAATAGCTAGACAGTTAAAATTTTCAAAGATCATATATTTCTATTCTAAAACTAAAATAAGGGGCCTTGGTTCCCATACAACAAAGGTAGGTAATTTTGGCCGTGTTTTGCTCTATATCAATAACGGAAACCGGTAGTCACTTGAAATATTCACAGAATATTTAGTTGATTGCAGTTTAAAAATAAAATAAAGAGATATTTAAGGGGCTCCCCTTAAATATCTCTTTATTTTATTTTTAAGTTAGTTGATTAAACAGTTTAAAAATAAATAAAGAGATATTTAAGGAGAGCTCCCATATAACAAACGTGACTTTTTACACGATATTAATAACGCCAACAAGCGACTACTTCAATATTAACATTAATAAATAAGAATGTTTAGTAGTATTATATTCATTTTAGAAACAAATAATTAAATTAAAATAAATAAGGGGGCTCCCATACAGTACCTACGAAACACTTCGTGCGTGAGTCCGACACAAAATTGGCCAATTATTTATTGTTATAGGACATACTATTTTGTTTTATTGTGTTTTTTCATAAATGTGAGCCCTTCCTACGAATTTCAAGTTTCCAACAAAGAAATTTTGTTTATTAGAACAAATTCTCCCGATTTTCTACCGAATTTGAAGTGAATTAATGATCCGAGACGAGACGTAAACTAGGATAGGAGTGTGAGTGTAGGCTTTTAATTTTGTGTAGTGATCAGACTCCAGAGGAGCCAAGGATTTGGTGACTACAAAGACCAAAAATAAAAGTACATAATTTATAGTTTTAGACCAGAAAATCTTCTCATACCGATTTTTGGTTCGAATATAGCGATTTATTTAGCAGTTCTACCGATTTCGCATTTCGTCATTCGAGACCAAATAGAACTGTACCTATACATTCTCTTTGTGTACAACCATACGTACCAACGTGCTATGGAGAGGGCTATGCTCGGTGTCTCTCTGCGGGTCGAATCAGAAATGAGGAGATCCGTAGAAGAACCAAAGTTACCGACATAACCCGGATTAGCAAATTAAAGTGGCAGTGGGCAGGGCACACAGTTCGAAGAACGGATGGCCGATGGGGCCGTAAAGTTCTCGAATGGAGACCACGGGCCAGCAAGCGCAGCGTAGGACGTCCACCGACTTGGTGGACTGACGATATAATAAAGATCGCAGGAACGCTCTGGATACAGGCAGCTTCCAATCGGCCTTATTGGAAATCCATGGAAGAGGCCTAGGTATGCCCAGAAGTGGACGTCCTACGGCTGATAGATACCTAGATAGATAGATAACCATAGAAAAAATAACACAGGCTACCTACTAATTTCTTAAAATAAATGTCTTAAATTGGTCTTTCATCATTGTTTTGCTTGATGATACCTAAGTACATCATTTTGCAGCCGAATCTCCTTGCATTTGGTAAACATTGTCATAATTGTAAAAAAATGATGCAATGGGCTCTTCATACCTAGAGATGGTGATTGAGTAACAGCAAAATTATTATGAGTCACATTTCACCCGAGCGAAGCCGGGTTGTCATCTAGTTAATTGATAATTTCGCCAATTGTGAACCGAATCGAAAAATTATTTTTTATTTTGAAAGGGTGGTGGTGGTCCCATTTAAGTTTTACAGAAATCGGCTGAGCCGTTTGTGAAAAAAAACAACAATAATGAAAACAATTCGAGCGAAATATCCGAATTTTGTACACGATGAACATCGATAATTTCGCCAATTGTGAACCGAATCGAAAAATATTTTTTTAGTTTCAAAGGATATACTCTCGAGGTGGTCCCATTTAAATTTTACAGAAATCGACTGAGCCGTTTTTGATAAATCAACAATAATTTAAACAATTCGAGCGAAATATTCGAATTTTGTGCACGATGGAATGAATTTTGCCATTTTTTGCGAAAAATTATTATTATTTACACATTTCAGAACATGGATCAAGACAAAGTGGCGAAGATGTACAGTCAGCTACGCCAGGAGTCGCTGGCGACCGGCAGCCTGCCCATCACTGTCAGACATATTGAATCCGGTATGTACTGTCATGTCGTCTACGAAACTTTCGCAAAATACACACCTACTCTTATTTATTTTATTTGAATGTAAGTTCTCAACACAGCCAAGGTGGATTAGCAAGTTCAAGTCGCAGTGGGCAGGGCTCATAGCTCGTTGAATAGATTACTGATGTAGTTGTAAAATTCTCGAATGGAGACCACGGACCCGAAAGCACAAAGGACATTCACCGTAACGGTGGATTGATTTAATCAAGACAGAGACATGTTTGACGCAATCCATTTCCAACCGGTGTTTTTGGAAATCCATAGGCGAGGCCGATGACGATCATCACTAGTCATAGGACGTCCACTGCTGGACATAGGCCTCGCCTGTTTCTCTAAATGGTGGACATTTTGTTGGATTATAGTTATTTTAGCTAACTTTTAGGAGCCTACTCTGCAACCCCGAAATCAAGGTTGGGTTCATAGTAAAAGTGGCTAATTACGATGAGTAGGTACTGTGTCATAATACAGTTATAGCACAGTATTTTAAATAATGAACTAGCGACCCGCCCCAGCTTCGCACAGGTGTATTATACATAATTAAACCTGCCTCTTGAATAACTCTATCTACTTTAAAAAAACACATCAAAATCCGTTGCGTAGTTTTAAAGATATAAGCATACATGGGGACAGACAGCGGGAAGCGACTTTGTTTTATACTATGTAGTGATAAACATAGGTATTTCTTACGCAATGTCTTAGAGACGAGTCGTCCTTCTGGTGCCTTTCTTTACTAACCGACGAAAAAACAGAGGAGGTTCTCTATTCGATGCGTATTTATATTTTTTTGAAGTGAAACTTCTAATACGACTTCCAACAAGGTTGCGTTAAACGTTTAACGCTACCATGGAGGGGGTATGAAAGCACTCTTGCGTCGAAGTATCGCTTCTTCTGCGCGGAGGGACTCTGCACTTTTTTTTATGTATGACCACGCATAACTTTTTAGTGAAGTCCGATTTAGATAATTCATTTTATGTTTGGTAGATCATACTTCAAATATGGTACCGTTTAAATTTTATAAAAATCGGCTGAACCATTTTTGATAAATCAACAATAATGTAAAAATTACTACATCGACCCGTGCGAACTATTCAAATTCTGTACACAATTGAAGTAAGCCATTTTTTTTGATAAAAATAATTATCAAAGGCGATCTTTAACGTGCAGACTTGAACACGAAAGCGTCAATAAAGAAATAGTTAATATTTTCAATACTCGTAGTTTTAAATTGCGTGAGAAATGATTCAATAAAATTTGAAGGATTGAATCACCCTTATGTTTGTCTTTAAATGCCTGTTGAGGGATTAAAATATAATTTAGGGACCCTTACAGGGCCGGATCTATCATATGGCTTTTTGGGCTTGAGTCCAGGGCCCCGTGGACTCCAAGGGCCTCCAGCTAAGTCAAGTGAAAGTAAATAATAGACTATAAACCAAAAAACACATGGACACATAGTTCGAAGAACATCCGTTCTTCCGATGGGGCCGTAAAGTTCTCGAATGGAGACCACGGACCAGCAAGCGCAGCGTAGGACGTCCACTGACTAGGTGGACTGTCGATAAAATTAAAATCGCAGGAACGCGCTGGATGCAAGCCGCTTCCAACCGGCCTTATTGGAAATCCATGGGGGAGGCCCATGTCCAGCAGTGGACGTCCTACGGCTGATAGATAAAAACCAAAAAACTATCCTTTTTACATTTAATCGATCTTGATAGTGCTCCGATGTTTCCCTCTCAGACTATGTCTCTGTCTATCTTGCTATCCTATACTTTGAGTAATTAGGCGGGCCCCTAAATAGTATTAGCCCAGGGCCCCCTAAACTCACGGTCCGGCTTTGGACCCTTATTTTTGTCTAAATACCTGTTTACATTCCAGTGATCCGTATGAGCGAGGCTCACGCTCGTATGCACCTCCGTCCGCAAGTGAGTGAGGAGGACGTCAACATGGCGATCAGGACCATGCTCGAATCGTTCGTCGAAACTCAGAAGTACAGCGTCATGCGGGCTATGAGACAGGTAACACAAACAAAATCTGTAACATTGGTTCACGGTCGATTTTTACGTGATAACGTCATATGAAAACATTGTTGAATCAACAACTGAAACAAGCCGAACGTTTAGGCCGATCGTGCCTCTCTATCGCTTGTTCTGCGCTCTCGCTTGCACGCTCGGCTCAGGTGGAACGTGACACTTTTTCGTGCATTAACAACTTGGTATTGTAGCCCAAAAAAGACTTGAAAATTCACAGAAAAAAACAACGGTATTTAATGCTTAATTACTATGGATTTTCTTATTTCCCAGTTTGATTTTTGCCACGCCGCCTTATTTTACAAGCAATGTCAAAAGATAATAAGATCCGAAAATATAAAAGTCCTTGCTATTAAAGAAAATAATAGGAAAATTATTTTCCAAAACAAAACAAATTATAGTTAAATACTGTATAATCCGCGCCACACAAGTCGGCGGATGGGAAGTTAGCCGCAGATGACACTTCGCCGTGATTCACTAATTATTGCGCATGTGTGCACAATGCCTACACAAGTGGCAAAGTAGTGAGCTTAGGGAGCGTGTGAGAAGCATGAGGTTGGCGGGCGGGTGTGCCCCGGCGTCTCGTCTCTCTGCCTCCCGCGCATACCTATATTTTGTCTGTTGCGCAGCGTTCTGCGCATAGCTTCCCATCCGCTGACTTCTGTGGCGCGGATTATAAATAAATAAATAAATATTTGGGGACATCTTACACACGGTCTCTGACCCCAAACTAGGCCAAGCTTGTGATATGGATGCCAGAGACTGATATACTACATACACATATTGTTAAATACATACTTATATAGATAGTAACTAAATAACACCCAGACACAGAGCAAACACCTATGTTCATCACATAAATACTTTCCCTGGGTGGGGATCGAACCCTCTTTGACCCAGAAGTTAGGGACACTAACCACTGAGCCGAGGCAGTCAAATACAAGGTAAATACACAATTGCTTAAGTACGATACATTTTGGCATTATCTCTTTTACTTACTATGTACTTCTTTTCTTTCAGACATTCCAAAAATACCTCTCCTACAAGAAAGATCACAGCGAGCTACTCTACTACATTCTCCGACAACTAACGATGGACCAGCTCGCCTACATGAGAGGCTTGCACCAACACTCGCAGTCCACCATCGAGATATCAGAGCGAGACCTCACCGAGCGAGCGAGACAGATCAACATCTCAGACTTGAAGCCCTTCTACGATAGCAGGATATTCAAGATGAACAACTTCAGCTACGACGCCAAGAGGAAAGTGATAGTGCATGTGTTGCCTCAGGCGCCTGCCGAGTCGTGATTGGTTTTTAATTTGAGTAAAAATTGCCCACCTTTTTAGTTTATCCTTATACTAAGCGCCACACAAGTCGGCGGATGGGAAGTTATGCGTAGAACGCTGCGCAAAAGCCGAAATGTAGGTATGCGCAAGAGCCAGAGAGACTCGCACCGGGGCACACCCGCCCGCCAACCTCATGCCTCCCGCGCGCTCATAAAGTTGTGTGATGATTGGATATTTGAGCAGCTTGTAGCTATAAGGCTGATTTTAGTCTCGCCCACCGTCGGCGCTCATAGGCTCAGCACGGCTCGTTTCAGTATCGTACTGACCGCCTTACTGTACAGACGACGACAAAAATGCGGAGTGTATTAATTTTTAGGGTTCCGTACCCAAAGGGAAAAACGAGACCCCATTACTAAGACTTCGATGTCCGTCTGTCTGTCTGTCACCGGGCTGTATCTCATGAACCATGATAGCTAGGCAGCTGAAATTTTCACAGATGATGTATTTCAGTTGCCGCTATAACAACAAATACTAAAAACAAAATAAAATAAATGTTTAAGGGGGGCTCCCAAACAACAAACCTGAATTTTTAGACGTTTTTCGCTCTATATTAATAATGGTACCAGGTAGATGCTTGAAATTTTCACAGAATATTATGTTTTATATTCCCTTCAATAATAAATAATAAAAATAAAATAAATATTTAAGGGGGGCTCCCATACAGTACGGAACCCTCCGTGCGCGAGTCTGACTCGTACTTGGCCGATTATTGCTACTTGGTACTACCTATCCCAAAAAAATAAAAACCGGCGACTCCTAATTTTTATTTTATTCTATTACGCGTCGGAAGTCGATACGGTTCAGAAATGACCGACGCCGCAGCCAATAGCATGCCAGCCAGCCGCCAGCCGACACGCCCCCTCGCGCGATGCCTCGCGTAGCTCTGCCCTGCCGCCTGCCTGAGAGGGGACGTGTATAAATGCCAGCCAGCCAGCCAGCAGACGTCATTATTGCGTGAAAAATAAAAGGATAAACTACCACTCTGAGTGTTTCGTCTTTTAACTCATTCAAAAACGCTTCCTAGAAGTTCATATATCTCGGCCATCAGCGCCGACGCGACGGTGCGCGTGCGGTCAATAAACAAATGCGTGAGACTAAAATCAGCCTAAACTAACTTCACATCCGCCAACTTGTATTATTCGCCTAAAGTCCCCGTCACGAGAAGCTATAAATTTTGTAAACAAGTGTTCAGGAGTTCACAACATTTGGACCAACAAAAAAAAAAGATTTTTTTTTTAAGATTTAATAAATTATTAAGTAACAAATATTAATGAACACATATTATTTAAGAATAATTATTCGCTTTATAAGCTATATCTCCAGGTATACCAATTAACCTAACCAATTACTTCACAATTTAAAACCTACTTCTAATATTAGAAGTTTCCAAAGATTAGCGCGTTTGAACCAACAACTCTTTCTTTTTATTTATTATATATTTTAGATAAATTGTATTACGCACCTTTTGACGTTTTTTTCGAGGCGAATTTATTTCCTTAGATGTACTGGCTACTGGCTCCAATATACGTAATAACAAATAAAATTAACGCAACAATTAAAGTAACAACAATAAAAAAGTGATAACGAAACAATAACAAAATTAACAATAACAACCAGATCCGCGATATATGCAAAGCAATGAAACAAACTCGTACGCATTCCCGATAGTTTACAATCCCTGCGACGGACGCGTTCCGGTACCAAAAAACACAAACGATAGCGCTTTGCGTCGTTAAAATATGATCCGACTAAATTAAATAGGTTGTTACTTTCATATAACCCGTCATAATTTATACCCCATTTTTCGTGTCGATTGAATATGGTCAATTTATTGTTATCTCGCAGTATAAAATGTTTACTTAGTAAAAGATGTTTGTTTACATAATTTATAGCTTCTCGTGACGGGGACTTTATAATTATTTAATGGGCTTCAAAGTTAAACTAGCATCTGTCTGCCCCTGCATTTTATACTAGGTATTAAAATCCCTATCTTCTAAAAGACTTTATCATGATTTTAATTGAAGTATAGCACAAGTGTTACTCACGCTTTATTTTAGTAGATAACTGCAGTAACTGTTATGTGATAGCTGTTATAGTTTCGACCGCATTTGGCGATCTTTTTCAAGGTTGGAGTACTAGCACGCGGGCTCGTCTCGCATAGCACTTAAAAGTGCTATCTACTAAAATAAAGCGTGAGTAACACCTGTGCTATACTTAAAAAACCACGCTAGTTTCCATAATCAAATAATTACGATTGTTTCCCGAGTTTTGCTAGAAGCGTATGTTTCCACCAAAAATGAGTGAGGATGTGTAGCAAGGGATTTGTTTATAAGATCTAATAGGTTTTCATTTCCCTAGTTTTGCTCAGTATAAACTCCTGTGAAAACTTAGCGGAGCACTTCCTTCGCTAATCCTAGCACATCGCTGGTGGAAATGCAGCCTTATTATATTTTCAAGTTGGCAGCGGTCTGTATTGTTTTATTTGTACGAAAATTGTTGTTAACAAAGTGAACTTTGTATTGTAGCTAAGGATGTGTACTGTTCTATCAAATTTGTAATGAGCCAAAAATATCAATGTGATGATACAAACGATCTGCCAGTTTTTACAATAGGCATGACTAAAAAATATAATTAGTGTGTCAGATAGACTGTCAAAAAATATTAGATACGTATTTTTTCTTTTGTCAATTAAACAAAAATTGATGAAGATATAGACCGTTAAAGTTCCGCGTGACGTCACAAGTGCCGTACAAATGTATAGACTTCTGTAAGAGAGGTGACGTCACGACGCCCACTCCCAAACTTTGACAAGGTTTATCTTAGTTGTTTGATTCACAAAAGAAAAAAATACGCATACAATAATTTATGATAATTTAATTCATGGACTACTTAAAATAATGATTTTTTACCCAGTCATGCCTATTACCGCCAAATGTGATAAGAATAATACGTAGAGTAAGGTTTTTTGTACTGAATTATTTTACAATTATACTACACTTCTAGGCCGAATCATACAAGTCGGAGGATGTGTAGCTAACTTCTACAAGCTGCGCAATATCCCAATCCTTACTGAAAGCTCATAAAGCTGCGCCATGATTGAGTTTCGCTTGTAGCTAACTTCACATCCGCCGACTTGTGTGGCGCGGCCTACCACATGTAAAAGCCGCGCTGCACTCGTGGTTTGCAACAACTACAATTCTGTGTTATACTGATATAGCCCTAAGTGCCTTGAGATTAGAAGTACAAACCATTTTAATTTAGTGTTCGTTTTAAAATTGTGAAACTCCTGTTCTACTTATAATCAATAATTTGATCAATAATAAAATAAACAATTATTTTAAATATTTTGGGTATCATTTAATAAAACAAATTTTACTGTGTCCATTTAAAATCATTATATTCTATCAAAATTCTAACATTTCATCTAATAAAATAATGAATCATACTACAGTTACCTGGAGAACTTTACAGTCTTAGAGAATATTATATTACAGTCTATGACATGTCTAAATAATTAACTCAAATCACAATAAAATTAGACGCAAGTTTTTTACAAAGCTCAGACAACAGTACTAACATTTTATGCCAAGAGTATTTAGACTTAACATTAAATTACAACAAATCACACCAAGTAACTTACCAATAAACAAATTTCAATTAACAAACTAACATCTTCGGTTTGTCACAGGAAAGTACGTTTTACACATTTACTTGAAATCAACTAAAATACAGCTGAAGTTGGCCCAATCTTCTAGAAGACAGATATATTTTAGAATAAAATATCATTTTTATGGCCAACTTTTACTACAGGTTCAATCCTGAAATCGGGAAAGAAACATCTGTTCCATAAAAAAAATTACATTGCCTTTCAGCAAAAAGTATGGAACATCCAACATTTTCTTTCGCAATTTCAAAGTTGGTCCCACAGTATAAATTTATCACAAGTACAATAATATCATAAAATATGTCCATCATCCAGAAAAACACCCCTGTAAGTTGACCCTTATCCAAAAAATGAATTTACTCTATATTTTTTCCAAAATTTTGATCAGCTGGTTTTTAGTTCATAGCACAATAATTGATAAGAGAATCCACATTTATTTTGCGACGTTATTAATTTCTTATTTTAATAAAAATAAACATTGAATTAAGAAGTAAATGCAACATTTTTGAAGCTTATCAGAACATCGAAATTCAATACTGTTATGTCATCCATTTACTCATTTCTATAGATTGTAATCATAGTATAGCCAAGACTTGAAATAACAGATTTCGACAGTTTTTTTACATCATAATCTCATACTAAGGCATTTGTACCTTTAATGAAATTATTTATCTGACAAAATATATACAGAAGAAGACCACTTTCATACCGCGATGTACAATCTATAGAGTTCAGCATTTCTTAATAAAATCAATTTGCTCATCAGTAATTCAGTGAAAATACATAAAATCAAAAAATAAAACTTTGAAATCATAAAAATAAAACCCCTAGCAGATTTAATAATTCACCAGATAAATGACATGGAATAGAATAGTTTCAAAAATAATTACAAAAGTTCTATTCAATGTCTTCACCATTTTAACGACCAGCATTAAAAATATTAAACCTGCATGGCATACCTACCTCACATAGCCTTAACTAGCTTATGCCATGACCTTAAGAGATTCATTGATATTATTTTATTTATTCGATTTTATTTATGGGAGAGCAGCTAATGCTGATATGCCTAACTGATCAAGCAATAGCGAATAAATAATTGGTATCCATCTAGGCAATTTTTTCCTCTATCCCAAGATCCGGTCTGTGCTTTTATACCTTTCCAAGATTACAAACATCCTCTGGAAACTTGTGCCTTTAAAACAAACTAAAAAACAGTAGTGCTTATGGGTGGGTTTATAAATAAAAGAATAGATTTCATAGTATGAAGAGATAAGATGGAAAGAATAGAAAGAAATAGTATCTTGAAAAATGAGAACATTTTCAAAAACCCACCACACAAACAAAAAAAGCCAGAACTACAATGGTACAATTAGTTTGAAAGAGATTTGTATTGATTTCAAAATTGTACATCTCACTCCTGGGGGCAAACTGCAGTTTGAATAAAAGAGAAAATGTGATTGACTGGAACTGACTGACTTCAGCAGGCTGTAATTTTATAAGGTCATGAGCATAAGCCAGAATACATCTACATTTACAGTACTAATCATTCATATATCTGAGTAGTACTATAAAAGTTACTTGAACAACTTACAAGTCACGCTTGAAACCTGGCTGATAGCTTTATAAATCAGAATCTTGTATTGTAACTATGACTTAATAGATTTTATGGATGATGACTAAAATCAGAGACATCAAATACACGCTAGTGTGATAGGCTAGCATAGTCACTTTATTGTTATTATTGACAGTGTTATAAACAGATTCGACAGCCATAGAATGGTTTTTTGGTTCTACCACATACCCACTTAGCCAATGTGTTGCAGTCCCTCTTCATTGCCACTGCAATAAAATGAAATAGCAACATTATCCCGGCGTAAGTTGACCAAGACATGTACTAGCATTGACTTTTGGCAAGATATGCTGGAATACTTTGACAAAGACAAATTTATGTCTTTGTCAAAGTATTCCGGCGTATCTTGGTATTTTTACCAGCATTGTCACTTAAAAATGTATGTTTATTTTCATTGCCCATAAAAAGAATTACCACTGACTATTATGTTTGACTTAGTTATAACAATGACTAGCTTGAAGCCAGGTTTCAACTCTTACATTTTACTCAGTGCATTTAGCAGCCGCAATCGGAGCCTGATCCAGATCCTGATTCAGATTCACTGCCGCTGTCACTCTCGCTGTCACTGTCGCCGTCTGAATTGCTGCTGGAGTCACTGTCTGAAGAGTCGGAGCTGTCCGAGGAGTCTGATGAACTGTCTGACGAGTCCTCGGAGCTGGATTTGGTCTCCATTCGTCTTTTCTTTTTCGGTATTTTGCAGGTTCCATTTGAACTAAAAGAAAAAAGTATATAAGTATACAAATGTGTGTCTAAGTTTGGATTTTGTCAGATACCTAAACTAAACATGTACCTAATACTAGGCTAAAACTCATGTTTAAACGCCTAAAACTAAACTTATCCTAGTCCAAAACCAAGTCTCCTAAAGTGTGGGTAGATTTGAAAAAAAGCAACATATAGTTCTAAAGTGAAACTTGTATCCCACCATTTTTAAAACTAATCAGTAAAAGCTGTAAAAATATGCAAAAAAAGAAGAGGACCCAAATTTTAAGGTATAAGCATTTTACAATCAAATCACAAAGGCTAGAGCAAAAAACAGTTGAGAAAATAAGTCCGCTCTAAAGTGTGGGTAGATTTGAAAAATGGTACTGTTACACATTTTTCATAAGTGAAACTTGCATCACACTGTTTTTAAAACGAATCAGTAAAAGCTGTAAGAATAAGCAAAAAAAAATGAAGAGAACCCGAATTTTAAGGTATAAACATATTTTAATCAAATTTCAAAGGCTAGCAAAAAATAGTTGAAAAACCAAGTTCGCTAAAGTGTGGGTAGATTTAAAAAATGCGACTGTTACACATTTATCAAAAGTGGAACTTGCATCACGCCATTTTTAAAACGAACCAGAGATGTAAGACTGCAAAATAACTAAAAGAACCCGAATTTTAAGGTATAAACATTTTACAGCTGTCTTACCTGCAGCACCCAGAATCCTTCTTGGAATCACACTCCTTACTCTCCTTAGCCTTCAGATTCTTCTTAAGTACTTGAGTGCGCGATGGGCGGACGAGAACCTTGCGTTTCCCTTTACATTCGTAGCTCCAGTGTCCATACTCGAGACACTTTTGGCAGCGTATCCCTTGCGGGAAAGCGGCAGCCAGCGCCGCTTGCCTGCAAAAATCCACATGTTAGACAAATAAACGGACGAAAACCTACTAAATTACTAGAATTCAGTGCAGAAATGTATTAGAAATCTTACTTCTTCCTTTCAGCTTGGTGCCTGTTGTACGTTCCGAGAGTCATTTTGATACGTCCGTTATCTGGTAAAAACCGAAGTATGAGGGTAGACTACAGGTAGCAGCAACGCTTCTTTGATTTCTGAAGACACGATTGCTTCTCAAATGCAAATGCACCGCGCAATAAAATGAAAATAATTTTATTCTTTTCTGTTTTCCGATTTTGAAGCGTGGATGAACCAGTGCTGTCATCTCCTTTTGGCAAAAACTCGCTATCAGCAGTATCAGCACGTCATAAAAGCGCTAGAATGCGCTAAATGGCACCTACGAAAAAAAACGCTCTAATTGACTCGAGATAAAAAGGATGACATTATGTCGTATGTTCCCCTCAAAACGTGGTCCGGAAGTTCATAAATAGTACAGTGACTTTTTTTTACAGATAAATCATAATCGAATGTGCAAAACGGCATTTAATTTTATAGTGTCCAGGCTCAAAAAAAATTGTTAATTTAAACCAGCTTTTCTATACATTTTTGTGGTTGAGAATTATCTCAAGCAACAACAGCGCTATCTCTCTAGTTGTAATAGCTCTGTGACTAAAAGAGCCACAACTAGAAATATTAAGTTAAACTGGCTACACTCTCTGATAGATTAACGTCAAAATAGATATTGTAATCAATGTCATGCCAAGTAATTTTTTTTTACGGATTTAGGGATACCATTTTATTATTTTTATTATTTGTAAATGACGTCATAAATTGTTATTTGTCACGATCCTTGACAATGACATTTTCCTGACAGTAGTTACGTGGACTTCTGTCAGTGGCTTAGAAAGTGTTACCATTTTTGAAGTTTAGCCTAATCATAGCTATATTATTAGTTATTATCAAAATAGGTACACTGATAAATTAAAATTGTATTTCTGCCTTGTCTTTCTTATAGTAAAGGAAGGCAACTAAACTAAATGTAGTTTTATGAAAACGGGTTACATTAACATCATTAAATGAAGTAGTATAAATGAGTAAGTACTAATTGTATTGTATTTGTACATATATCTTGCATAACTAAATAAAGTATAAATTGATTACAAACTTTTGTATTAACTATGTTATTATTGATTGTAAATAATAAGTACGCAGACATAACAAAATAAACACCATAATACAATTCATCATCAAATGAACAGCAAAGTTTATGCTATTACATTCAAGCAATTTAATAAATAAATGGCCAGTGATTTATTTATTCATTTGATTAGGCTGAAGCCTGGAGCTACAATCTGTATAATTATGGTAAATTCACAACCACAAAAATACAAAGAAAATCTAGCAAAGCTGCTGTCAAAACTGTCAAATACATATTGGAATTTAACGATCTCTTCAAAAAATTCAGCATAACCACTGAATCTACATATTTTCATGTCTCTTTCTAACTCATGCCATATTGAATTGATGCATCTATTTCAGATTTTCTCGATAGACCACATTTATCCCTCTGCGGTATATACATATGTGAAGACAGCATAATCAGCTGCCTGTTGCCACCACATGCCGCACCTCGTATAGAAAATAAAGTGGATATGATAACGGGTTACGCGATTAAATTGGTAATTATTTTATCATGAGGTACTTACGCGCGCTTAATTTTTTTCCTGTAGCTAAATCCTTCAAGATTTTGCTGCTCTTTTCGCTTTGCGATAGATTACTTTTAACGTTTGTTTAATGGTAACTTAATGGTAACACTTTTAGTTTGTGTGTTTTTAGTTTGAGCAAGTTTATGCACCGCTGTTTTCTTGTAATATTTACCCCTGATTTCGTAATAAAAATAAACAGCCGGTGCGGTGTTGAACACTGAGATGTCCACATTTAATTTAGCCATAATAAAATGTCGGACTGGTATTGGAAAGTTATAGTATTAAAATCCGCGTTCATACTCACTTGTTTTGCAAGTTATCTTCGTGCCGATGATAATGTGCAACAATTACCGTTTTGCAACCCTTCGAATCTGAAAGATGCTGTACCAGGCCACGATGAGTGAGTACTAGATATATAAAATGTAATAAACCTCCCGGCAAGTACTCTGGCTCTTGCTAAAATACAATATAAAATTAATTTTTCATAACACTACATTCCCAGTGAAGATAGTCAAGGACTTAATTCAATACAATAGTATTTATGCGTTTTGTGTAAATATATTTAATTGTATAGAATTCAAGTATTCTCATACGTACATTGTTGTAATGGTAGAAGTTTAGGCTCAGGTGTACATTATGACCGTTGACAAAAAGGGTAGAGGGGGGGTTGGGGGGAGAGGGGGGGGTCGGGGGGTAGCACCCCCGGGGGGTGGGGGGTTTCGAATCCCCCCCCTTTCGGAGATATGAATTTTTTAATTTATTATTTTACATTGGCAAAAACACGTTTGTACCATTGCTAAAAAGGGTTTAGGAGGGGGTGGGGGAAGGTGCATTATGCCCAAGAGAAGTGGGGGGGTGTACGGAAGAAAACCCCCACCCCCCAGCCCCAAATTCGGAGATAAAATATTTAAAATTAATATTTTACTAGTCACAGGTCCGACGCGGATCATTTAGGTTCGAAATGAGTCACAAATCCGAGTCGGGGCACCCCGACCCCACATAGTCTTGTGGCTACGACTCTAGAGTGTTTTTTATAAATGCGGGAGCCCACTCGGAAGTCAGACATGGATCATTTAGGTTCGAAATGAGTCACAGATCCGACGCGGATCATTTAGGTTCGAAATGAGTCACAAATCCGAATCGGGGCACCCCGACCCCACGTAGTCTTGTGGCTACGACTCTAGAGTGTTTTTTAAAAATGCGGGAGCCAGAAACTCAAAGGAGGTCCTGAGTGGAGCAAGGCTGGCGTAGCGACACTCAGGGCTGACTGCAGAGTTTCTGGCGGGAGCCCACTCGGAAGTCAGACATGGATCATTTAGGTTCGAAATGAGTCACAGATCCAACATGGACTATTTAGCTTAACATGGCTGGCAACACTGATGCTATTTTGGGAGAAGTCCTACACTCTTTCTCCCTTTTTTGAAGGTATAATGTTATTCTTTCAATTTTTCCAACGGTACTTATTTTTGCAATAGTAAAATATTAATTTTAAATATTTTATCTCCGAATTTGGGGCTGGGGGGTGGGGGGTTCTTCCGTACACCCCCCCCTCTCTCTTGGGCATAATGCACCTTCCCCCACCCCCTCCTAAACCCTTTTTAGCAATGGTACAAACGTGTTTTTGCCAATGTAAAATAATAAATTAAAAAATTCATATCTCAGAAAGGGGGGGGTTTCGAAACCCCCCACCCCCCGGGGGTGCTACCCCCCGACCCCCCCTTCCCCCCACCCCCCTCCCCCCCTTTTTTGTCAACGGTCATAATGTACACCATAGCCGAAGTTTAAAATTGAATAAACTTTTCACCAAGATAGGTTCCTATCCTGTCAAAACAAGTTGTAACCTGAAAAACTATCCCATTACCTGAAAATTACCCCGATTCCTATAATTACGAAAAAATTGAAGCAGTTACTGATTGAAAAATCATTATCATAATGAGATAGATAAAAAAATTTGCACCTGTGCAATTTTACTAAAAATCTAATTTGAGCTTACAATATTTTAGACGAATGACCTTGATAAGTTATCTAATTACATTGCTTGGTGTTCTTGTAGTAGCATGTGAATCAAATAGAAAGTTCCCGTATTATCTTATCACATGTGTTTTGCAGCAAAAAGTGTTTTATAATTTAAATATGCTTACAATCTGATTCTCGTTCAATTCTGCACTACGATGATTTATTTGCAAACACACCTTGCCTTTTGGATGGTGAAATGTTAGAAAGAATGTGTATATTGGGTAAAAAAGTAAGTAAGTTCGTATAGGCCGGGTGGCTAGCCCTGGTGTCAGAGTTTTTAGGCCGCCTGAAGGCCTCTGTATATTAGGTAAAATATCTGCATTGGTGTTACTTGACATTTTCAATAACAGACTAGAAGAGGCTTTTAAAAGTATGTACTGAACATATCAGCTGTCTGAAAACAAAACCTAGCAAGTGTATAGGCGGATTCATATAAGTTGGTGTGTGAAGTTAGCTACAAGCTACACAATATCCAATCCTGACTGAAGTTAAAATTATAGTGGACATCTTACACACGGTCTTTGACCCCTAACTAAGCAAAGCTTGTCATATGGCAGCCAGAGACTGATATACTACATATTATACATATTTTAAATACATACTTAGATAATTACCAATAACAACCATACGCAGAGCAAACACCTATGTTCATCACATAAATATTAGTCCTGGGTGGGAATCAAACCCATGCCTCTTTGATCCAGTAGTCAGGGTCACTAACCATTAAGCCATCTAAGCAGTCGGCAGGCAGGAATAGAGACTATGGACCATATGGAGACCAGCAAGTCTAAGTCCAAAATGTCATTGTCTAGGTGGGTGGATGGCTCAATATAAATAGCAGAGGTTCACTGCATCTATCCACTGTAACTATTATCTGTGGAATTATATAAGAGACTAGCGACCCGCCCTGGCTTCGCACAGGTGTATTATACATATGAACCTTCCCCTTGAATCACTATCTATTAAAAAAAACACATCAAAATCCGTTGCATAGTTTTAAAGATATAAGCATACATGGGGACAGACAGCGGGAAGCGACTTTGTAATACTATGCAGTGAAGCTTCAGTTCTATGTTATACATACATACCTCATCTATGTTATAATTATGACTGAGAAATTGCTTTTTTCCCTCATTCATTTCTACACATCATTCAATATGCCTTTCCCTGTGGAGCAACATAGATTGCAGTTAATTAAAAATTACAACATCACCTAGTACTCAAGGCTGTCTAATAATGTAAGTCTTTTTCAAAATGCTATTTTACCAGTATCTTATGAGTCATAGGTACCATTTTAGATTTTTGTCTCGAAAAAATGTGTGTTGATGACAGAAAGAGGAATCTGCAGAGCTCAGACCAAATAAAAAAATTAAAACAGAATGTTGTGAACAAACATGTGATGCCGGCAAAACTACTCCTCGCCGTGTACAGACACATACACGTACAACGAAACCTTGGGTTGTCAGTCTAACTATGGCGGCGCAACACCGACGCACTCACCACATGTATAAAAACCGGCCTCACTTGCCTGTTCACGGCGTTCGGTCTTGTTTTTTTTATTTAGTCTGAGCTGCAGAGCTGTACAAACTTGTATAAGCCGAATCAAACAACTTCGAGGATGTGATGTTAGCTACAAGCTGCGGATAACCCAATCCTGACTACAGTTCACTTAACAGCTGCGTGAGAATTGGATTATCTGCAGTTTGTAGCTAACATCACAGACGCCAAGTTGTTGGATTCGGCCTATACTTCTCTGAGTTATTACAGATATATATTTTTATTTATTTTATAAAAGCGAGCGCATCTAAATCAGTCCAGGTAACATTCTCACTAAGAAAGGGAATCTGCCCACCAGTAAACCTAGAAGGTGTGACACAGCCTCACCAGGACAAAGTGAAATACTTGGGAATGCACTTGGACTGTCGTCTAACCTGGAAAGACCACATCTCAGCTAAAAGAGAAGAAATCAAATTAAGATACACTAGCTACTCCTGGCTAAGAAACAGCAAGCTGTCAATAGACAACAAACTGCTCATGTACAAAAGCGTTCTCAAGCCAATATGGATGTATGGTATCCAATTGTGGGGATCCGCTTGTAACTCACAAATCTCAAAGATCCAACGGATGCAAAACACGATCTTGAGAACTATAAGCGAAGTGTCCTGGTACACAACCAATACTGAAATCCACAGCAACCTGGAAATGAGCACAGTCCAAGAAGAGATATCAGCAACCTGCACAAAATACAAGCATCGGCTGGAAAGGCATCCCAATGAGCTAGCTGTGACACTCACAGAGCAAGGATATGTACCAAGACTAAAAAGAAAGCCTGTCATCAATTAAAATAAGATCAATAAGAGGAGATGCACTCACTGGAGTGCACACTTGACATATCAACCGAACACCCAAAACATCTACTTAAAGTAAACCTGATCGTAGATTTATTTGGAACAGAACAAAAAAAAAATTATGTTGTAAAAAGCGGGCACATTGCATTATGTTGATTCAGCACAAAAATATCTAAAGCAAGTTTTTGGCCAATACTTGTCGTATCAACTCTGTATTTTTTTCCAAATAAAAACAAATTTAATATGTCTGTACATATAATTATGAATGAATGAATGAATGAACACTTTATTGTTAACACAGCTACTTAAAACTAGGCAACAAAGGGCGGCCTTATTGCTTACAGCAATCTCTTCCAGGCAACCCTTTCATCAAGAGGGGAAATAATAAAGATATAAAAAAACAGGTAGTACTACATACATAGTAAAGGAGAGAGGACAAAAAAAATTACAAATAATAAATAAATAATAAGTTAAAATTCGAATACGTCTAGTACCTATATCCTCATACATAAGTACTTACTTAAATATAAACAATAATATATAATACATACAATTAAATAAAAATATATGTTAATAAAAGTACATGAAGGCTAGTTTTTAACTTGACTTCTTATAAGTGATGTTTTTATGATATGAATCAGTAAAGTAAGCAAGATATTCAAATTCATATTCATCATTCAAATGTTTGAGTGGATAGATTTAATCTGAAGAGTTATCTAATAAGAATATTTTTTCGAAAGTATTATTCAGCGGTTAGCACTCAGTGATGTAATTTTTTAATTCAACACCGTTTTTCTGAAAATGCCTTGTAATTAAAATCATCAGTGGAACAATAATCATAGTTTGACTAAAATAAGTGTTCCTTAGCAATCACAATCAGGAAATAGGCACTGGGTAATATAAATATTATTATAATCCGTCAGGTATACTTACTACAGGAAAAATAGACGTTTTTTTTTTGGTAACTTTGCACTAAATTTCCGATCCAAATTTATTTTTTAATAAGGTTTAGGATCACTTACTGGGCATAAAATCACAAAATGCTGACAGATCCAGGTGGAGCTTCAAGCGCCATCTTGAAAAAACGTTTTTGGCCGATATCTCAGAAACTATGCACTTAAGCGCAAAAGTCTCAAAGATCATTATTGTAGAAAATAAAATTTCGCATCTTTTGTTTCTAGTAAACTTGTTTGTAAAAATTACCGTCTATGATTTATGGCCCATTAAATAAATTTCATTCATTCATTAAATACAGTAGCAGTTTACAACAAAATATCAGACACAATCTTCCTAATATTATAAATCCGAAAGTGTGTTTGTTGGTTTGTACCTCTTTCGCGCAGCAACGGAGCAACGGATTTACTTGATTTTTGGCATGAACATAGTTGAAAGACGGGAAGTGACATAGGCTACTTTTTCTTCCGGAAAAATAATAAATATTTTCGCCAATTGTGAACCGATTTAAATAATTCTTTTTTAATTTGAATTAGTATACTCCCGAGGTGGTCTCAGGGTTGGGATGCACGATCCCCCCTCCTGGATCTGCGCCTGCTGTCAGTTCGTAGTACTAACACCTGAACGTAGACATGATTGAATGGGCTTGATTAATCATTAATCCGGGATTCCCAGCGGGCTTAGCATACGGGCCATAAAATAATACTATCGACGTGTCAGAACGTGATAGAGTTATGATAAAGCATATATCTGTCACCTTTGCACACGTCGATAAACTCTTGTCGTGGTCTTGTATGCTAAGCTAGCAGGACGGACAATTTAGTAAAATTATCGATTTTATTCGCAATATCGTATATTTTTTTACTTTGATTGGCTTCTTGGGCTCTTCATCCCAGGGCCCCGTAGATTCCAGGGACCCCCAGCCCAGCCCCTTAGCCCCCAGCTAAGTCCAGTCAAAATAACAAAATAGACAATAGGTACCTAATGTGAATAAATCTATAATTTTGCTAAATTAAACAGATCGTAAGATTTGCAGCCCTGCAAGTCCTGAAATTAATCAAACCCGTTTAATTTATTTAATTCAAGTCTATGTTCAGATGTTGGTACTTCGAACTAACAGTTAAAATGTTCGGCAGCCATTACAGATTCATTCGATCTCGATCGTGCTCCGCTGTTTCCCTCTCAGACTCTGTTTTGATCTTGCTATCCTATACTTTGAGTAATTAGGTAGCGCCCAAGTAGTGTTAGCCCAGGCTATAAAGCATGCGACCACGAAAAGCGACGAAAAGAACTCATTTCGACGTGTGAAAAAGTGACAGTTATATACTTTGCCATAACGCTGTCTCGTTCTGACACTACGAACGAAATAATTCGTGGCGCGCATACTAGCCCGGCTGGTCTCCCTAAACTCACGGTCTGGCCCTGCCAGCTCGGCTAGTATATGTCCTAAGAGTACGTCATAATTTTGTAGACGTATAAAACATGACAACGTTATGGTAATTTATCTGTCATATTTTCGTTCAACAATAACATTATGCCATGGTGCGTATGCTAGCCGTCTAGAGTTAGCCTCATATAAGATATAACATATAAGAGCTAACTAACTGAAGAAATTGTGCCAGTTTTGATTCAAAACTCAACCTTTATTGTTCCAAAACCCAATAGAGTCAGTCAAAGCTGCCTTTTCATACTTCTTACATCTTAAGCACTCCATATATAAATAAATTTTCTTTCAAAAATGTAATTTCTCTTTCAGCCTGATGATAGTGAGCACCTTGGATGGCAAGCTGACAGCACTGTCCACACAAAATGGCATGAAAGTATGGGACATACAGACACAACCCCTGCTGTCTTCTAATCTACATAATTTGGAGGTATGATTATATTAGTTTATAATATTTCTAGTTCAATGTATTCGGTTCTTTATGCTACGCGATTACTCAACCAATTATGAACCGATTTTGACGATTCTTATTTTGGCAAATCTGCAACTTCGGAAGCCATTTAAATTTTATAGAAATCCGTCGATTGGTCTGAAAAATCATAATCTAGTCAAAATCGGCCAAGTGCAAGTCGGACTCTCGCACGAAGGGTTCCGCACAATATGGGAGGCCCTTAGCCCCATTTCAAGCGTCTATCAGATCAGATAGACTATCTGTTGCCGTTATTAAAATCGAGCAAAAAATCACGTTTGTTGTATGCGCCCCCTGAAATATTTATATCTTGCAAGTTAATTGTCCACTTCCCGGTTCCCGATAGAGCTGAAATTTTGCATACATGTGTAAATCGCATGACAATGCAATATTATTATGACATGGTGCTGATCTGATGATGGAGCTGGAAGGTGGCCAAAGGAACTTAGCAATGAAACGACACAACCTCATCGAGTTTGGGGTCATTTGAATGGTCTTGGCGAGTAGTTTGTCTTTCAGTGGTAACCAGGGTCCGATGATGGAGCTGGAAAGTGGTCAAGGAACTCTGTAATGAAACGACGCAACCCTATCGAGTTTCGGCTCGTTTGATTCGTCTTGGCGAGTACTTGTTCAGTAAAAGCTAGTTTTAAAAAAAATAAGGTTTTTATAACATAATACTTGTTTCTTGATCACAGCTGACTTCTGGTGGAAAATGGGTGCGCCTAGTGCCTTCGCTCCGCGGCACGCTGTACAGCCTGACCGGGGACACCATAGAGCCCCTGCCATTCGACGCCGAACAACTGCTGTCGTCTTCTTATAAGTATACCGAAGACCTGGTCATTGCTGGTAAGTTCCGGGAAAAGCGGGAAGATTTTGTAGAAATATCAATCGGCCCAGTACGAGTCGGACTCGCGTACGAAGGGTTCCGTACTGTATAGCAACCCAGCCGTCCGGCTCCGGCACCCACAAGGTGGACGGATAACCTCATCAAGACCGCAGGATCGCGCCGCATGCAAGCCGGTTCCCACTTGTCTTATTGAAGATCTATAGGGGATGCCTATGTTCAGCAGTGGACGTCCTATCACTGAAATTACGGACAACGACATATCAAGGTGAAATTCGATGACGTATATAAAAGTGAATCCACCAATCGCTACTGCGCCAGCTTGATGGATATGGCCCAATATCTTCGTAGGTCGGCCTATGTTTGACAGTGGAATAAAAAGGTCGATACGCTTACGATGCAGTACCACAGCCCGGACACTCCGCGATTTTTCATACAAAATCTGCTGTCTTACGCACACTACACAACTACCTACTTACTCACAGACAACACACATACGCACGGTCGCTACACGTGCATTTGTGTGCGGAACGTCTATGGATGTCAGCGATCACTACAACGTGACGTCATGCCGCGTGAGTGTGACAGTTGCGTACTCAATTTGCTTAAATGAATACAAATCTAGTGCTTAACAAAGTATAACAATTACTTAATTTGGAATAATTTTAACGAAAACTAAAATATCAAGAGAAAGTTACCAAATAATGTAAAATAAGTTCCTATTATTTATCCTTAGGGGAACATTAAAATTTCTTGTATTGTTACAAACCATTGATATTCAACCATACACAGTACAAGTCTTCCCTATTGTCACAGTCTAGGTAGTTTTTATTAGAAAATCCACCGGCTTGTGCAGCCCGCGCGCAGATAGCGAGTTCTGTCCGTGTACGCGGGGTGGAAGTGAGGAAGACTCAAACGGGTGGGGGGTAACGAGTGGCCGTTCTATACGTAGTATTATTTTATATTCTTTGGCAGTACATAATAATCTGGTAACAATTGTATGACGTCTACCAAAGATAAAAATGTGCACGCAGTAGGTACCTACACGTACATAAATAGAAGCGAAATGTCTACAACTCATGTATTAATATACCTAAGTAGATTATTCTGTCTACGTCATATCTTATAGCGTAGTTTGACTGGGTGTTTGTCAGCACGTTCGGCACGGTCAGTCTTTGGATGGGAAACCGCGGGTGGCATTTCCAACATTCCAACTGAGCGTTACAGTGACTCGGATGACACTTTAAATTGCAGGTTCCGGTTGTTTTAACGCGCGTTCTAATAGCCTTGTCAAAGGCCTCCAGCCCGGGTAGCACAGTAAGGGGAGAAAACCATTTTATCCACTTTTAATGTCAGCTGTCATTGTCAATCCATACTTTATTTCCTCTTCGAAGGGATAAAATGGTGGAAAGACTATTTGTCCCTTTGCCATGCTTCCCGTGCTGGGGGCATAAAAACTTTGACACCAGGCGTATCCACCTGGCATATACGATCTTTCTTACGTCTTATCTTGCGTCTCTCTCATGTAACTAAACATATAGGCCGCGCCACACAAGTTGGCGGATGTAAAGTTAGCTACAAGCTGCGCAATATCCAATCCTGACAGAAGCTCACATAAAGCCGCACGTTGATTGGCTATTGAGCAGCCTGTAGCTAACTTCACTTCCGCCAACTTGTGTGGCGTGGCCTATAGTGACGCACTCTTGGTTCATTACTCTCTATTTTTTATTGATTTTTGTGAATAAAAATTAGATTCAAAGTAGATATAAACCAAATCATACAACTTGGCGGCGTTGATATTAGCTACAAGCTGCGACTACCCCAATCCTGACTGCAGCTCATTTAACAGCTACACGAGGAATGGCATTTTGTATAGGCCGCGCCACACAAGTTGGCTGATGTGAAGTCAGCTACAAGCTGCGCAATATCCAATCCCGACTGAAGCTCACATAAAGCCGCACTTTGATTGGCTATTGCGCAGCTTGTAGCTAACTCCACAACCGCCAACTTGTGTGACGCGACCTATACTCCAGTTTACTAGAAGAAGCAACAAAAACATACCAGAATTATTTTTACACGTATTGTTTATTATTACCACTTATCAATATACGAACGACCTTTCAGTTATTATTATTCTTGCATAATTATCCGATACACAATCCGAATCCTAACGAGACTTTGTATTGGCGTACATTATCGAATGGACGATAAAATGATAACAGTTCGTGCAAACAAACAAGTATGTACATACGCATTATAATGCTCGAATTGCTGTGACGGTGTGACTAATAGTAAATATCGTACGTGTAGTCCTCACGTTTTACTTGCATTTTATCTTACTTTTATTTTCATATAAACAATGAAATGCTAGGTGTAGTTGAGAATAGTTTTTAGTTTATAAATAACAATTTTTCGCAAAAAATGCCAAAACCGCCTTCCATCGTGTACAATATTCGAATATTTCGCTCGAATTGTTTACATAATTGTTGATTTTTTAAAAACGGCTCAGTCGATTCCTGTAAAATTTAAATGGAACCACCTCGGGAGTATACCCTTTCGAACTAAAAAAGATATTGCGCAGCTTGTAGCTGCGCAATATCCAATCCCGACTGAAGCTCACATAAAGCCGCACTTTGATTGGCTATTGCGCAGCTTGTAGCTAACTCCACAACCGCCAACTTGTGTGACGCGACCTATACTCCAGTTTACTAGAAGAAGCAACAAAAACATACCAGAATTATTTTTACACGTATTGTTTATTATTACCACTTATCAATATACGAACGACCTTTCAGTTATTATTATTCTTGCATAATTATCCGATACACAATCCGAATCCTAACGAGACTTTGTATTGGCGTACATTATCGAATGGACGATAAAATGATAACAGTTCGTGCAAACAAACAAGTATGTACATACGCATTATAATGCTCGAATTGCTGTGACGGTGTGACTAATAGTAAATATCGTACGTGTAGTCCTCACGTTTTACTTGCATTTTATCTTACTTTTATTTTCATATAAACAATGAAATGCTAGGTGTAGTTGAGAATAGTTTTTAGTTTATAAATAACAATTTTTCGCAAAAAATGCCAAAACCGCCTTCCATCGTGTACAATATTCGAATATTTCGCTCGAATTGTTTACATAATTGTTGATTTTTTAAAAACGGCTCAGTCGATTCCTGTAAAATTTAAATGGAACCACCTCGGGAGTATACCCTTTCGAACTAAAAAAGAATTTTTCGATTCGGTTCACAATTAGCGACATTATCGATGAACATACATAAAAAAAGCATACAGACGAACATAGAACCTCCTCCTTTTTGGAAGTCAGTTATACCTAAATGCAATAGCTTGAAAGCTGATTATCATCATCAATATCTCTACATATTATCATCTATTTTCTACACCGCAACTATCTGTCCAGCTAGCATAGCATGCGACCACGAAAACCCACGAATAGAACACTTTTCGACCTGTAAAAAAGTGACAGAAATGTACTTCGCCATAACTCTGTCTTGTTCTGACACGTCGAAAGAAATATTTCGTGGTGCGCATCCTAGCCCGGCTTTCTTCTTGGTGCAATACATCTGCTGGTGTGCCACAGGGTGGCGTTTTATCTCTTCTTCTCTTCGCTATCTTTATAAATTCAATTTCTCGTAACCTTACTTCCTCCTACCACTTTTACGCAGACGATATGCAACTTTATTGTCAAGCGCCGCTCGAATGGTTGTCTGAAGTTGTGGAGACAATTAATATTGATTTAGACTGTAAATCCCAGTGGAGCAAATCTTATGGTCTTAAAGTGAACCCGTCAAAGACTCAGGTAATCATTATTGGAAGTTCTCGTACCGTCAGTCGGGGTTGATTGGGTTTCACTTGAAAAGGGACTTTTTGATGGAATTATGATTCGTTTTAGTGATACGGTAAAAACCTCGGTGTAATATTCGACCGACACCTGACTTGGATTCCGCAGGTCGCTGAGGATGGTTGCCTCAGGGAGCTCGTTACGCAGGTTACGTAATTTCCTGCCCATTGCCACTAAGGTTACGCGCCTTGATCTACCCGTACATTTTCGGCTTTCAGAAGTAGTTGCAAAATACTCCTTTTTTTAGAAATTCAAACGGTTATCCCCTGTTTGTTTTTAATTCGATTTTCAACGCTCACAAGTGTGACAATATAGACGCTAACACTCTTGAACTTTGAAAGTCTGTTAAATAAATAAGGATTGTTTGTCTGTTCAGGTGCCCGGGAGACGGTATGGGTGGGCATCGATGCGGTCACCGGTGCAGTGGTGTACGAGTGCGGCTCGCGCGGCTGTAACAGCGAACAGTCCGCGCGCGGCGGCGCTCGCCGCGTGCTCGTGTTACGGCGCCACTCGCACACCGTGCGCGCGCTCGATCCGCGCCAGGGCAGCGAGAAGTGAGTGTTACTGTAGCGTCATGTGTACCACGCCTCATCTCTGTTGAAACTCGTGACTAGGTTTAACAAATGTGTTTGTTCCCAGATGGAACTTCAGTGTAGCGGAGCACCAGCTAGCGCTGAGCCCCGGAGAGTGCGGCGGCGGGGCGGGTCCTGCGGCTCCAGTGTCGGTGGCCGTAGCGCTACACGACGGTCGCGTGGCGCTACGCTCGCACGCAGACTACTCGCTCATATGGCAACAAAAGGTACATTTGCAGGGTTACCAACGTCGAAGCGGTAGACGTTTTGGTTAGTAGAAAAGGCATTGTTTCTAGCTATATTTCAGAGCGGCACCGTCTGGTGGCACCGAGCCTAAAGGAACCATACTTTTTTCAGGATAACAATAGTTCATATATTAATCTGTCAAAGAAAGTGTCAAGCTTGTTTTGTTCCTATTATAGATCTATGTATTTTATTTAATTTAAATAAAGTTATATTCTTAATTGGTCTTTCATTGCTTTTTTAAAAAAGACTTGCATCGAATCCATTGAATAAATTATTCTGCAGAGATTAAAAGATATCGTTGCGTTCTGTTCGTAGAGACACCTGCCTTACAATCGTGATGCCGTGACCTCTAGGCCCGGTTCCTACCAAAGACTTCTTTTTTCAAGAGAAGTTTCGAAATAATTTTTCATACTACATGCTCGAAGATGACTCATTACATGTCGTACAATCTCAACGTAAAAAAAGTCATTATTATCTTAACACAATCTCGAGGGCTATGGCAGGTTAATAATGTTGTATGAAACTCCTTAGGGAGTAAAGTGATTTAAATTTGAAACTTCTAATTCGTATGAAAATTACTTAACTTGGAACATTTAAGGACATCGCAAAGAGGTTGTACGTATTTTGTAAAATCGAACTAAACCTCATTGCATTGCACGACAACGGGCATTGTAAGGAGGTTTTATTCGATTTTATAGAATAAAACCTCTCTGTAATGACTGCAATGCCCGTGTTAGGCCAAGATAATCGAGCTGGCCATGGTCTTATGTTTTTCACGTAGTATTTACATTCTCTATTTTATTACGGATTTGAGTGCGATTCTATGAAAATTCGTCAGGTACATTCTAATTTGTTTTATTTTATTGTGAACAATACCGAGTTTCCTAGTGAGTAACCACACTTAGTGAGTTTATGACGTAAGTAATACGCATATTCCCGAGGTTTATTTTCTCGCAGGAGGTATGAAAAGTAGAGTATGCACCATTAGAACCAAGTCTGTCTTCGTTTTGGGCGACTTGTACCCCCACGCTTCACTAAAGAATCTAAATAATTCCTCATTCAATTAAACTCACATGAAACACCCTCGCTGCGCTCAAGAGTTAACTATAGAGTCCCTCGCTACGCTCAGGGTCCAATATGTCGCCCGTGACGTAAGACACGACTTGGTTCTCTTGGTACATAATCTACTATTATAACATATTTGCTCGTAAAGTGGCTGTAATTACACCAATATCGATATCGTAATGTATTTCATTACGCACTTGTATGTTATTGTAATGTAAAACGCACGAGTGAACGATACTTTTTAAAATTTTAGCAAAGAGTTTTTATGTCAGAAAAGTGGTCAATATTTTATGAATAAAATTAACTTCGGGAGATGAAATATAATAAATAAACATTTATTTCTTTAATTTAATTAATTTTGACAATAAATTACAATCATAACCACTAAAATATTAATTTACTTTATTAGTAATACTGGCTGTTTTTGTACCTTTGCCTAAAAAATACGTTGATGCGCGCGCATCGCTAATTTGTGGACAAGTAAAGATTTATTCGTTTAAGAAAGTCAGAGTTTTATTAATTTCCAAATATGTTATAAAACGTCGTATGACATACGTGCGCTTTGAAAATTACAGCCTCTGCTTCCTTAAAGCCCTCGCCTACGGCTCGGGCGAGCAATATCACCTCGGCTGTAATTTTCAACTTACCGCACTTATATCATAATGTACTATTACACCACTGAATTTTTGGTGAAAGAACACATCGTGCAACCTGCCTTCTCACTATTAGAATCGCAATATCTCTCGAATGGTGGTTCGTACGTAAAATTATAACTGAACATTTTTTGTAGAAAATTTTATGATCTACAAAATGAAATTTTAACACTTTCACTGCTGAGGTACTTTTTTTAAGGTGCCTGCTAATTCTAAAACGCACACGCAAGGCGCGGGAAGACGCTACCGCACACGCCTGGTGTGTGTAGTAGCCGCGGGGCGTGAGAATCGAAAACACAGACGTGTGTGTTTTCAGCAGTGAAAGGGTTAAGATATTTTTACGATATCACTTACTGTTTCAGAGTAAAAATAGAAAAATCTAAAATTATGAAATAAATAAAATTGCACAAATTGAATCGATACCCATCGATTCAATGAGTGTCAAAAGTTCCCACTTTTGAGATTTCATTTGTAATGGTTTACTTAACCTCTATACCAAATTCCAGCTACATATATGCGAATTTCAGCAAAGTTACGACTTTTTTCGTCTATTTTGACTGGACTATATTATTTACAGTTGGAAGCGCCAGTGGCCGGTATGTGGCGGCTGCAGGGAGGCTCTCTAAGAAGTATCGACGTAGTTTGGGAAGCCACGCAGACCATCGCTTCGGGCGTGTCACAACAACCATCTTTATACATTGGAGTTCACAACACTCAGGTATACCAGTCATCTAGACCAGCCATGGGAAAGAAAACTGGCGACGTGTAATATTACACGAACCACTTGGAGCTATTTTTGACCCCATCACATCTCGAAAACTAACTACCCTACATACTTGTTATCATATCACTACATAGTATCAAAACTAAGTCGCTTCCCGCTGTCTGTCCCTATGTATGCTTATATCTTTAAACTACGCAACGGATTTTGATGTAGTTTTTTAAATAGATAGAGTGATTCAAGAGGAAGGTTTATATAATTATATATTACACCTTTGCGAAGCCGGGGCGGGTCGCCAGTCTGTTTATAAGATCGTAGTTAATAAATAACTGCACTGAATAAATGATTGAAATGAAGGGTTTTATTTGCTGTTTTTTCTGTTTGAAAGCTTGATCGATTGAACCGATTTCCAACAGTGGTCGAAATGACGACTATTGTCTTCAAAAAGAAACAAATGTTATAGTTTCCATTTTCAAAACAACATTATTCTCATCTATATTTCAGCTGTATATCCAAGAAAGTCCGTTCTACACGCGCAAGCTAGAAACAGCAGTGTCGGTGTCCCCAGTGCCGTGGAAACTGCTCACTGGGCGGCCTATGATCGACGCTGAGACCGCGTTGTCGCTACCTGACTCTGACAACGCGTTGGCGCTAGTCGCTCAATACGGCTCTAAAGGCCTTATAGGTGAGTAAACTTCAGAATAATAAGTAGAAATTCCTTAAAGTAGAAAGGACACGTCCACAAAATGTATGGAGGCTGGTATAATAATAATCAAAAATTCTACCACAGCACTCGTTACATTCCGAGAAAGATCATGTTTTTCTGAGTATTACATCAGTTAAATACAAAAAGGCGACCTACGATTTTTTAAAATTAATTTTGAAATTCGTACGACAAATAAATATATTTGGCTGTGATAAAGTAACCTTCATTTGAAGGTTAAAAAAGCATTTCTACCAATTGGACACACTTTTGAATGGTATTCTTGTCATATTTTTCTAACTGGGCACACTAGTTCCTTATAATTTTAGCAAATTATGAGATGAATGTGGAAGAATCAGGTAAAAATGCAAGTAAAAGATCGATATAAGCATATCATTATTGTTCTACTAGGAAAAAATGTAAGCCGTATTGCCATTTTTCATACAATTTACTTTTCACATTTAAAAAAAATGGAGGAATGACAACATGTAAATTATATGTTTTGACGTGACAACGTCTTATAAATTGGTTTGCCGGGTGACACTTCAAGAAACTGCGTTACGCTCCGCTCACGTTATGCGCTCTCATTCGTCTCATTCGTCTCAAAGTCGTTGTCACGTAAAACTTTCGCCCGTATACCGACTTTACAGGCAACCAATTTTTTATTATTATATAGGTTTTAAAAACTCGAATACAATTTACTTTTTTCATCAAGTTGGCGTCTAAAACGCAAATGAACTACTATCTAATTAAAGACATCACTTGACACAAGTGATACTTGAATTACTATTCAGGTGTCACATTGGCATCAATGTTATTATTGCCAGGTGTTTTGCATTGGCGTTACAATGCCAGGTACAGGCTGAATTGTACAACTTCGCGGCTGTGATGTTAGCTACAAACTGCGGGAAACCCAATCCTAACGCAGATGTTAAGTGAGCTTCAGGATTGGGTTATCTGCAGCCTGTAGCTAACATCATAGTCGTCCAGAAGTTTTATTCAACCTATACCTGGGGCCTTATTGTGTAAGCGCGCTGACGTTCGGCTTCGCTTTTTCTCCTGCTCGCGCCAGTTACTCACGCCACGAGATTGAGCGGGAGGAAAAGCGAAGCCGAACGTCAGAGCGCTTACAAAATAGGCCTCTGTTCTTTTGGCATTTATTTTCGGCAGGAATTTTAGTAACGTTTTGTGTTCAGGTGACTACGGCGTGTTTTTGTACCTACAAGAGACGTGCGACCAGTCGGTGCAGGCCACGGAAGCGGATATCGACGAAGCTTTGGAGACGGACAACTCCAGCGACGAGCACGACCACCACCACATACACGTGCACGTCTACTCGCTCTGGTAAACAAAATATTTATTTTTCGGAAAAAATGGCAAAACCGCCTTCCATCGTTTACAAAATTCGAATATTTCGCACGGATTGTTTACATTATTGCTGATTTTTCAAAAACGGCTCAGCCAATTTCTGTTAAATTTAAATGGGACCACTTCGGAAGTGTATCCTTTAGAACTAAAAAAATAAAATCGATTCGGTTCACAATTGCAAAACGAGCGGTGCAAGTGCGATGGTAATGATATTGTTACGAGATGGGTTCTTGGATAATCAGTTAAAACGCCGATTATTCACTTTTGCACTTTATTGCACACAATCACTTCACAAAATCACAAAACACACGACACTGGCACTGATATTCACACAAACTATTCACTGAACACACTTCACCATCATTGAACACGAGTGGTTTTCGCTCCGATAGAAAACACGATAACTGAGTCGAACGACAACCATCAATCTATATATCTGAATAAAAGTTGCCGAGAAATCTCTAGAATCATCGATACTACTCAATTTGCTACTGCACAGCGACTCCCCTCATGCTGAAAGCCGCCATTAAGTTAATCGTATTTTGTCATTCAAATCTGCATTTCGAAATTTTTCTTAGTTTATTTAGCGTCTGGACGAAAATATTGGTGCTCGTAGATGTGAAATCATTTTGCAACGTAGTTACTACGCAAAGGCGTCTATCGTGCAACAATATCAATCTAAGTAAAATTGCCTAACGAACTTTTATTTCGTTTGGAATCGCCTAATGAGACTTTTATTTCGTGAAAGGAATTATTTTGTTTGAAATCGCCTAACGAGACCTTTATTTCGTTAACAGGTTATGGTGGAAGGAATTATTTCGTTTAGAATAGCCTAATGAGACTTTTATTTCGTTAACAGGTTTTGGTGGAAGGAATTATGTCGTTTGGAATCGCCTAAATGAGACTTTTATTTTGTTAACAGGTTTTGGTGGAAGGAGGTGCTGCTAATAGCAGTGAGCAGCGCTTTACTGATGAACCTGATGATCTGGCCGCGGTTCTTCGCGCCCAAACATTTACCACCATTGCCCGATAGCAAGACGCCGCAACTGAGCAAGTCTGGTTTCGTCACGCATTATGAGAGGTATTTATAAACAAGTGTTTTCAAACGGAACAGTGTATATGTGTCATTAAAGTATGACTACAATGCTTATTAAAAAAAAAGTCGTGGTGGTCTATGACACCCGCCTTTCAATCGTGAGGTCGTGGGTCCAAATCCCAATCCCGTACCAAAGAATATATAATAATACTACGTATAGAACGGCCACTGGTAACCCCCCACCCGCTTGAGTCTTCCTCACTTCCACCCCGCATCCACGGATAGAACTTGAACTCTGCGCGCGGGCTGCACACTGGATTTGCTAATAAAAACTACCTAGACTGTAACAATAGGGAAGATTTGTACTGTGTATGGTTGATTATCAATGATACGTTACAAAACAAGAAATTTTAATGTTTCGCTAAGGATAAATAAAAGAAATTTATTTTACACTATTTGGTAGGTAAATTCTTCTTGATATTTTCATTCAGATGAAGTAGATCGGTTAATTTTTGTTAAAATGCTTCCAAATTAAGAAATTGTAATACTTTTTAATTGCACTAGATTTATATTCATTTTTGCAAATTGAATACGCATCTGTTCACTCACGCGGCATGACGTCACGTTGTAGTGATCGCTGACAGCCATAGACGTTCCGCACACAAATGCACGTGTAGCGACCGTGCGTATGTGTGTTGTCTGTGAGTAAGTACTGGTTAGTGTGCGTAAGACAGCAGATTTTGTATGAAAAATCGCGGAGTGTCCGGGCTGTGCCCGTACCAATGAATTCCTTGGAATTATTTATGTACGGAATTTCACATTGGAATTCATGTACGGCTTTTCGGTGAAGGAAAACATCGTCTTTTACATTCGATTTGTGTTTTGCACTGACGGAGGGTATACGCCTTAAATCTGTTGATACATATACATCGACTTATTTTTAGATATCATTTACAAAATCATTACAGAATTTTCTATATTGTATTCCACAGATTCCCAAACCACATACAACCGAGCCATCACATAACAATACCGCAGCTCCCGCCGCCCGCGCCGGACCGCTCGCCGCCGGTTCCGGAATATTCCGGAAGATATGAGAACGACTTCACACCGCTCCGGTGTCTAGGCCGCGGGGGCTTTGGTGTTGTGTTTGAAGTTAGGAACAATATCGACCACTGCTGCTACGCGTTGAAAAGGATCACTTTACCGCAAAAGTAAGTAAATTTATATACCAGTGTAATGAGCAGTCTTAATATAATTATGTTCTTTTTGCCGGATCCGGAATTTTCCGAAAGATACGATAACTTCACTTCGTTTAGGTGCTATCTTAAGGCTAAAATAAGTAAGTAATACGGTGTCTTTTTGTGCCGGTTCCGGAATATTCCGGAAGATATGAGAACGACTTCACACTGCTCAGGTGTCTAGGCCGCGGGGGCTTTGGTGTTGTGTTTGAAGTTAGGAACAATATCGACCACTGCTGCTACGCGTTGAAGCGAATTACGTTGCCACAGAAGTAAGTACTTTTCATTTACTGTCATTAAATTTATTGTCTTATTTTGTGCCGGTACCGGAATATTGCGGATGATACGAAAACAACTTCACACCGTTTCGGTGTCTAGGCCGTGGTGGCTTTGGTGCTTGTTTGAAGTTAGGAACAATATCGACCACTACCGCAAAAGTAAGTAATATGTAAACTTTCTCTGCCGGTTCCGGAATATTCCGGACGATACGAGAACGACTTCACACCGCTCCGGTGTCTAGGCCGCGGGGGCTTCGGTGTGGTGTTTGAAGTTAGGAACAATATCGACCACTGCGGTTATGCTTTGAAGCGAATCACGTTGCTACAGAAGTAAGTGTATCACTGTGTAATATAGCCATACTAATTATTCTTCATGGCGATTCCGGAAAATTTTAGACGATACAAGAACGACTTCACGCTGCTCCGATGCTAACCGCAAAACTGGATGTTGAAAACTCGTATTTTGGAAGTTTTATCCTTCTCTCTATGGTATTTTATGATTATAGTTTTATACAGACTGTACTTTCGGACTTCATAGTACTTATTATTATAAAAGCGGTTATCAGGAGTATTCCTTAAATTTTATTGAAGGACAATGAACTTTCATATGGAATAGTTTTTTTTTCTATATCCGTGCCATAGGCGGCTTATAAATAAATCAATGTTATATTTTTGTTTTCAGAGAGAACAAGAGAGAGCGAGTGCGTCGCGAAGTTCGCGCTCTAGCTAAACTAGACCATATCAATATAGTTCGATATTTCAACGCCTGGGAGGAGAGGCCGCCACCGCCGCATATGCAGTTACGGGACCAGGCGCTCATAAAGTACGTACAATGTACATAACTCTAGCCAAACCAGACCACATCAATATAGTTCGATATTTCAACGCCTGGGAGGAGAGGCCGCCACCGCCGCATATGCAGCTACAGGACCAGGCGCTCATAAAGTACGTGCACGTGCACACATAAAGATCATAATAAGTGTATCCAAGTACTATTATATAAAAACTAGTAATTAATACTCGTATCATGTTTACAATGTTTGGAAAAAGAAGCGGTCACCGCATATTATGCAGCTTCGGGACCAGGCGCTCATAAAATACGTACATACGTACACAAGCACGAGCGTGCGCATGCGTGCACGTTTACATAAACATGTTTTCGGCAAATACGCCAACACACTGTCACCTAGAATAGAATTTTCCTTCAAAGAGGGGAAATTTGCTGTTTACCAATCGAATAGAGCTACTCGAGATAGATATTTTCAGTTAAAGAGATGTGTCACGAAGTTTACATATTGCGACGTCATACTCGTACCTAATTCTATTACTTTTTGCTCCGTATTTTCATCGTTTTATTGTAATTTTGTTCACAAACGTGACCGTTCCGAATTCCGTACCCAAAGGGTAATAACGGGACCCTATTACTAAGACTCCGCTGTCCGTCTATCCGTCTGTCTGTCTCCAAGCTGTATCTCATGAACCGCTATAGCTAGAAAGCTGAAATTTTCACAGATGATGGATTTCTGTTGCCGCTATAACAATAACTAAATAGATATGTAATAAAATAGATATATATAAAAATAGATAATCCAATACAAAAATCTAAATTTTTAGCCGTTTTTCGCTCGATTATCAATAATGGTAACAGGTAGATGCTTGAAATATTCACAAAATATTTAGCTGCATGCCTACTTTAATAATAAATAATCAAATTAAAATAAAATAAATATTTAAAGGGGGGCTCCCATACAGTACGGAACCCTTCATGCGCGAGTCCGACTCGTAATTAGGAGATTATTTGCTACGTATTTTCATTGTTTTATTGTAATTTTGTTCGCAAATGTGCAATTTACGTTTCAATTTTTTTTTTAATTCTATTAATCATTTTTTCCCAGAGAGCTAGACAGCCAATCGGCGCTTTCAGACGAATACACATCGACGCCCCTGTCATCGCCCGCTAAATCCCCCAACGCGAAAGGCGACAGTATCATACTCAACCTACACAAGCCTTTCGACACCGAGCTCCTCGACTATAAACTCCAGGAGCCTTCCAAGAGAAATAGGTAAGCAGCCAGTGTTGTATAAGCGCCACACAAGTCGGCGGATGGGAAGTTATGCGCAGAACGCTGCGCAAAAGCTGAAATATAGGTATGCGCGGGAGGCATGAGGTTGGCGGGCGGGCGTGCCCCGGCGTCTCGTCTCTCTGGCTCCCGCCGCGCGCTCTCAACGCCCGTGCTCACCACTTCGCCACGCGGTGTCGGCATTGTGCACACATGCGCAATAATTAGCGAATCACGGCGAAGTGTCATCTGCGGCTAACTTCTCATCCGCCGACTTGTGTGGCGCTTAGTATATTTTGTTGATGGTGCATGATTTTTAATGTGTGTAATACTCGTACTAATAACACTTTTGATACGAAATGTGTATAGTAGCTTTTGAGTGTGTTTCTAACCTTCAATAAGTGTAAATGTTTTTATTTCTTTCTTGTGTTATTATTTATTTATTTATTATTTGATGTGCTTGCGCTTTTACTCAGTATTTGTGATATGAGCTTATTGAAAAATGTATTTGAATGATTTTTATTTTCCGTGTCGGAGATATGGTTTTATCTCAAGTTTGGACGCTATTTTAACTTTTGAAGATCTTTTTTTTTTCACAATAGTTGCTAAGAATGACCAATGCAAGGTATGTTCATTATCTGTATCTGTTATATTTAATTACATTAATTTTGTTTGTGATTGGGTCGTGTGTCCAACTATACTTACGAACTGCGTGTAAATATTACACGTGTTGCAATAAATGAGCGCTACCGTGGCTTGGATGGCATGTTAAATTGTAGGCCCGGGATGTTATAACCGTTTAGCCATGTCAAAGGTCAAAGGCGGCTCAAAAACCATTCATTAAAAAAAAATTCAAATTTAAAGTGGGACGAAGTGATGTATATCTCTTGCTATTTAAGTACGGTTTCTATTACTTTAGCTCTAATTCTATGCACCCTGACCCTTTCTGACACCAGGGCTAGCCTATACGAACTTACTGACTTACTGATAAATGATTGAATATAACAGTTACAACTAATATACTTCAATGTACCTAATACATTTTTCAATAACTCCTCAATAATAACACATCCATACTTAGTCGTTCATTCAGCTTAACAAAGCTAAAAGCGTAAAAACTTCATTCATTCACGTTACATTTATTTAAAAATCGCGCACTATTCTTTTTATAGTCCTACTGCTTAACTTAGTCCTAAAGGGGACTGAGACAGGTGCGGGCGCCGGAGACCCACCGCCCGCACCTGTCTCAGTCCCCTTTGACGTCTCCCCCGGCGCCCCTGTACCGCGCAGGCGAGGACTAATTTAAGCGGTAGGATTATAGGGTTCTTTATTCTTTATCTTTCTTTTTTTCCGTTCTTCCGTTCGTTCTGGCGCGAATTTCTCAGTTTCTTTTCTTTTTTGTTGTGAAAAGGGCGAAAGTGCATCAGGCGGGTCGCCGCCGACGCCCGCCTGATGGTATGCGCTCACTGCCCGCTGTACTGGATGACGTCACGGCGGATGTGCCCGATAAACATATCCCGTAAGACTTAGTTGTAACCGCCGACATTTTTTTTCAATTTTGAGGGTAGTTTAAGATTTTTTTATCTTGTGCGGTTTTGAGTGTGTGTGACGGGTTGGGTGATTGGATGAGGTTTTTTTTGTGGAATTCAGATATTTTTAAATCTATTTTTGCACTCTCAGTTCAGATCGAGAAGCGTTAACGAAACTATACTCCGTTCCATATCCCCTGAGATAGGACCAGTTAAAAATCTATCGAAAAGGCTGGCTCAAGTCGTAAAAATATACATAATTATTACCTAATTTCAACACACATTTATTATTTTTTAGTAACTACCAGAAAAAGTAATATTTTTAAAGCAGACCTATTAAGGTAATTATATTCGTCAAAGGTCTTCGCTACCCTAGTTCTCAGCGGTTATGAGACGGAGTATAGTTTGCGCAGTGAATCATTGTGAATCCACAATATTTACTCAAAGAGTTACTTTTTATGATAAACATTTCAAAAATTCGTCGCGTATGCAGGATTCGAACCTTGCGTCTTCGGATCACTAGCCCGACGCTCTGACCACTGAGCTAACCCGCTATTTTTGAAATGTTTATCATAAAAAGTAACTCTTTGAGATAAACCTAGTGTGGGATGCACTATAAAATTAAAATCATTTCACAATATTTACTGCACAAAAAGTTACATAATTGTCGAGAATATTCGGAAAGCTCTGTGACTTCACGCTGAACGTTCTTTTTTGAAATATGTATGTCCAAATTAGTGGGAAAAATAATCGTTTCAATTTTGAAACTCTGTGTGAGTGCAAATGTCATCGGTGAGTCACTTTCAGAACAAATCATTAAAAAACACTATAGTTGTAGGATACTAGGACTATTCAGCACTCTCATTTCAAAGCCATCCTATTCATAAACTAGTGTTTAACATCTGCAATCAAACCATTTCGCGTCACAAGTATTCTGAAATGTGTACAGCTTATTATCTATGTAAAAACCAAGTGGAATTACCAGCAGTAATCACATCATAAACATTAATAAATGTACTCTTAATGACTTAGGATACCGTTTAGCCATGTCAGACGCCTTCAGGCGGCTTAAAAACTCTGACACCAGGGCTAGACACCCGGCCGATACTAAAATACTTACTTTAGGACTAAGCTGACTTCAAAATAACCAAAGCTTGTGATATGGCTGCCACAGACTGTTATACTACATCCTACTAATATTAGAAACGCGGAAGTTTGTATGTACGGATGTTTGTTCCTCTTTCACGTAAAAACTACTGAATGGGTTGAGATGAAACTTTGCAATAGTAATGCTTATACATCAGAATAATAGGCGAAGTTCGCCGGGTCAGCTAGTAATTTATATTTATATTTTTAAATACATACTGAAATAGATAATAACATCCACACAGAGCTAACACCCATGTTCCTCACAAAAATGGTTGCCCTGAGTGGGTATCGAACCCACGGCTCTTTGTCCCAGGAGTCAGGGTCGTTAGCCACTTGACCACTGAGGCAGTATTGCAACAATTTGTTGTTCTAGTGATCATTATTATAAAAATAACCTGAACTATACATACTGCCGAATAATTGCTTTATTTCGCACTACTTAAGGTGCTTTCGTTTTGGGCTCGATGGCATTTTTAGCAATTGCAAAATTAGCGTTAATGTAAACCGTTCGGTTTTGGGAATTTCGCCAATAATGCTACTTTTGCTCACTACCCAAAACGAACGCTAAAACGTCAAACTCAAACAACCAACCTCCGGAGGGTGGGTCCTAAGTGGCAGTTCACGATAGCATTTTGAACTGTTTTTGAGCTAGCCGAACGGTGAACGAAAACAGTTAAAAATGCCACTTTTGCTCACACATTCTCAAAAGAACGCTGAATGTGTTCGTTATTGGCGTTTTTAACTGTTAATTTTGCCACCAGTAAGCTACCCGAACGCACCATTAGTGCTAAATCTCTTCAGGTTTTACACTAGGTTCTATCTCTTCCAGATCGCTTAGTTGCTCGGACAGTATAGTGTTCGACAGTGAAGCCCCGGGGGACCGAAGCACCCGGAGTCCGCGGGACGCGTCGAAGCCGCCCCCATCCTACTCGGAGGTTAGAGATAGACTGTCGCGCGTGCAGGAGTGCGATTATAAGACTGATACTACCACGCCAAAGAAGAAAAAGGTACGTTTATGTATTAAACTCTCGTCAGGAGAGACGCGCAAGCTGATTGAAAATTCGCGAAAGTTTTCACTTCTGCCGGCACTCCTAGAGTGCAACCTGTGTGTCTTGCAACCTGTTGTTTTTGAAGTGAAACTTGTAATGCGATTTCCAACAAGGTTGCGTTAAACGTTTAACGCTACCATGTATGAAAGCACTGTTACGTCGAAGTTTCATTTCTTTCGTGCGGAGGGACTCCAATTCACATTCATTTGATCTTTCTCTGTCTTAAAGAAGAAAAAGATTCGTTTGTGTGTTCTTTACATTTTTTTTTGTTTTGGCGTATTCATTCTCTCTATCCCTCTCGCAATCTTTTTTTTGGTATTACCGGTGTGAACAATATTATAAGCCAAGCAGTTCGCCAAGCTGCTCGGACAATATAACATCGAAGGCCCGGGCCAGCGGAGCGCACGTATACTAAGCGCCACACAAATCGGCGGATAGGAAGTTATGCGCAGAACGCTGCGCAAAAGCCGAAATATAGGTATACGCGGGAGCCAGAGAGAAGAGACGACAGGGCACACCCGCCCGCCAACCTCATGCCTCCCGCGTGCTCCCTACGTCCGTGCTCACCACTACGACACGCGGCGTCGGCATTGTGCACACATGCGCAATAATTAGCAAATCACGGCAAAGTGTCATCTGCGGCTAACTTCTTATCCGCCGATTTGTGTGGCGCTTACTACACGTACGAGAATGTAGGCTGGGGCATTATTTTTGACGTTCGAACGGCAAAAATAATGCCCCAGGTCGTTTTTAATAGGACTAGTTCATCTTTTGAATGTCACATCACAACTATAATTAGTAACTCATATTATGTGCCCCGATTTTTGTCGATTAAAGACGTGAAAGTATAGATAACTTACACACTTCGCACAAAAGTTTCTGATCGAATAGCTGGCTCAACAAGAAGATGAAATTGGAAACTAGGTAAAAGGTTGATTCGTCGTTGTTTCCCAATTTCCACAGTTTATGCTCGGGCCTTTTCAAACTGTTAATTTTTAACATGCGTTTATTGGTTTTATCTGTATGTTTGTTTGTACCAATGTTTGCAACCGACTCCTTTGAATTCGTGGACTTGATCCACTTTAAGTGGTAGATTTCATTTAAAATTTATACATATATCGTGGACCGATGATGATACGATAATTTTAGCTTGTTATTTAAAATTACTTAAGACAATTAACATCATCATCCTGCCCTTATCCCGCTAGGTGGGGTCGGCACAGCACGTTTCTTTTCGTCACTTCACTCTATCATACGACACGTCATCTCATCATCAACTCCTTTCTCTCGCATATCATCTTTCACACAATTCATCCACACTTTTTTTGGTCGTCCCCAACACTTAAAACAATAGTTTTTAGGGTCCCGTACCCAAAGGGAAAAACGGGACCCTATTACTAAGACTTCGATGTCCGTCTGTCCGTCTGTCTGTCATCGCGCTGTATCTCATGAACCATGATAGCTAGGCAGCTGAAATTTTTACAGATAATATATTTCTGTTGCCGCTATAACAACAAATACTAAAAAGAAAATAAAATAAATATGAAAGGGAGGCTCCCATACAACAAATCTGATTTTTAGACGTTTTTCGCTCTATATTAATAATGGTAACAGGTAGATGCTTAAAATTTTCACAGAATATTTATTTTTATGTTCACTTGAAAATTAAATAATAAAATAAAAATAAAATAAATATTTAAGGTGGGGTCATACAGTACGGAACCCTCCGTGCGCGAGTCCGACTCGTACTTGGCCGATTATTTAAAATTAAAAGTTGTAACTTTTGGTTTCAGAAGGGGCATACGCGTCACTGGTCACTCGACGCTTGCGTGAAGAGTTCCACCCAAGAAGAAACGCTCGCGCCGCTATTTCTCTATATTCAAATGCAGCTCTGTCGGCGAGACTCTTTACACGACTGGCTGCGAGCCAACCGAACTCACAGGAACTTGGAAGAGGTAACATTATAAACTGAATATTGTTATATTACCGGGCTATTTGCTCGCCCAGTATACTCCGCGCCGCACAAGTATATGGATGTGAAGTTAGCCACTAGCTGCGCAATAGCCAATCAACGCGCGGCTTCCACGTCACGTCTCGTCAGGATTGGCTATTGCGCAGCTAGTGGCTAACTTCACATCCATCAACTTGTGTGGCGCGGAGTATACTACGACGAAAGGGGTTGATTAGGACCATCATTATGAATAACTTTTACTATGGAACCAGCCCAGCATTTGAGAAAAAAAAAACAGCTGTTCCATACAAAAATTCAACTCAGAATCGATAAAATGTATGAAGCAGCTGTTGTTTTTCTCATGTTCCGTGTTGGCTCCATAGTAAAAGTTGTTCATAATGATGGTCTGAATCACCTCCTTCCGGCTTAGTACACTAGTTCTGAATAACCCTGTCTCTGTATAGTACAATAAGAACAGCGTGATGGTGCTCGCAGTCTCTTTCTGCAGGACGTAGGTCTACCCACGAAGGGGGATTGGTCCATATCCACCACACTGGCCCTGTGCGGGTTGGTGAATCTTAATAAACGTTACCTCAATTGAGACCTAAAAATGGACTTCTTGAAAGTTTTACTCATGTGGCACAAACTGTACCAAAATGTCCTTATGTCAAATATGATCTCAACAAAAATATACCATGAAAAAAATAAAACAACTCGAGCAACAGTTCTTCAGTAAAAAGTTTTGAGATCAAATTTAAAAACACAAGTCGGTTTATTTATTCAGTACTTGTTTGTTTGGGCAGTACGCCTTGCACCCAGATTAAAGCCATGTATTCACTGAGCAACAATGTTTCGGATACACAGTTTCTGAAACATCACTTAGATGTCTCCAAGAACTGATTTGTTTCCGTGTTCCACACGGTAGTGTTTACACAAACAAATTAATTGTATCTGAAACATTTGTATGCGCCGATTCAATATATTTTTTCGTAATCTTCGTAAATTGTAACGTTTGGTTGATGCAACATTTCCCTACCTTTTATCCCGCTCCTGCACATACCTACTTGCGTGTGTACGAGCAAGACCGCTACACACAAGCGCGGATTCTATGGACAGTGCTGCCTCTCGCGCTGGTGTGGAGAAGTGGAAGAACAAATTCGATCGAAAAACTGAATGGCGGCAACCGCTTTCGCTGTCGTATAAAAATTCGAAAACCCGGTTCAAAATCAATAATTGTCATCGCTGTGTGTGTTTACCTGTGCAACAATCGACCCTGGCCATCTCCAAGGAACCTCAAGGTACTGTGCACTCCTTTTCCCTTCGAAAACTGCATCTTTCTTCGACTACTCCCGCGCAGTTTCGTTTTTTCATCCACCGCACGCATCAACCAAAAATTATACAGTCCACTTAACTTTAGCATAATCCGCGCAAACATTTGTGATCCTTCTGCCGGATATTGAATCGGTGTTAGCTATCACTCTGGTATTTCTCTAAAATCATAAATTTCGTTGAACAAAATCGCTCGGTTGCCGCGTTCAACCTACCTACCTCCTATATTTCGTTTTTTTTATCATATTTTGCTCAATCTCATTCGTTCGCTTTATTTGCATCTTGTTTTAATATTCGTACATAGTCACAAAAACAATAAGATTTGTTTGTGATAATCACCTAAACCTATATCGGTTTACCTAAATATTCGATTAGTCGTTTCGCTTGACCCGCATCAATACATACAATGTAACTCCATCGCTACTAGCAAATCTCGTAATTCTATCCAGAATATTATACATATATCTAGATAGGTACATGCTTTAAAATAAAAATTAGTGTCGTTTCGCTTTCATCTCAACTAGGCACCTGCCTACATAAAATTCGTCTAACCCGCATCGCTAATTTCGTTTCATAATAAGTAGGTAGGTAGGTACTTGCTTTCGTAAAATTTGTTGTCATTTCTTAATCGATTAATTCGCATAAATCATACATTAATTTATCTTATTGTCGCTCATCCCGCTTATAAGTAAATCGTTACTATATTATATCAATTAAGTGTTCATGACTCCACTTACTTAGTACGTAAATAGTTTGTTTACATTCTTAAAATAAAAAGTTGTTCCATTCGGAAGTAATAAGCCAGCAACTCGCAATATTAAAACCTAGCTATATACCCATATTATTTGTTCTATCACGTCGCATCAAATACCTTCACATCTACTCGCTATCGCTAACAGCTGTACACAGGTAGGTACCTACTCGTTTCTCCGCCGCTTATTTGTTTACATAATTGCAGAAGCTAGCATTCTTAATAGGTATTTATCTTATTGAAATGGCACCTACAACTGAGTTCGATTCACAGTTAAAGATGCTTTATGCTAAGAGAGACAGGATTTTCGCTCGTATGCAAAGGATTTGTCATCACTCGAGTGACCTTCAATCGGAAGCATCTAGGGAATCATTTTTGATTGAAATGGAAACCGTAGATGATTTGTATGGTGACTTTCAAAGTATGTTGGACAAAATAATTAGCTGCGAACTTAAATTAAATCCAGACTATATGATTGATTACCAGCCGCTTTCCGCGTTTGAGGACCTATTGGGCAGCGTTCGACGCGCCGCCAAAAAATTGCAATTGCAGGCTAATGACGTCAAACCCGTGACGCAATCTCAACACAAATCGCCTAGATTACCACCGATCGAAATTCCTGAATTTAACGGGGATTTAAAGAATTGGCCGCTATTTTTCGCTAGTTTTCAAAATGCTGTACATAACAATAGCTCGTTAACCGAATCGGAAAAGTTGTATTATTTGATAGGCAAGTTAACTGGCAAGGCGCGATCAGTCTGTGCCGGCATAACTCCTTGTGACGAAAATTACTCATTAATTTTCGATTTGCTAAAAAGTAAATATGAAGATAAACGGCTAGTGGCTACTTCGTATTTAGATCAAATGTTCGATCTCAAAGGTATTTCGTCCGCAAATCCTAACAATCTCGAACAATTTCTAGATAAATTTGCATGCTCAGTCGCCGCATTGAAAAACCTAAAGATCGATGACCTATCAGATTTCGTGTTTTTGTATATCGCACTCAAGAAATTAGACCCAGAAACCGCTCGCTCATTCGAGTCATACAAACGAACTTGTAAAATGCCCACATTCGATGATCTATCATTATTTGTTCGCGATCACATAAAAATATTGCAGCGCACTTCGTCGGTAAGACATGAAGCATCGAAGAAGAATGTCGATCGTAGAATGGACACGGCATCTAAGTCACATACCGCTTACACTACGCAAGTCTATGTAAATGCCGCATCCAGTTCTCAGCAATCTTCATGCTCCTTGTGCAATAGTAAACACGATCACCTTTACAAATGTTCTGTGTTTCATAACTATAATCCAAATGCACGCTTTAAATTCGTTAAGGCAAATAATTTGTGCATTAATTGTCTCAGTTCTGGACATCGTCTATCAACTTGCGGGTCGAATTCTTTGTGTAAAAAATGTAATTTGAAACACCATACATTGTTGTGTTTTCGGGATGCATCTGTAGCTAGTAATAATAGTAATTCGCTTATTGCGCGCGCGCACATTGGCGCCCGCCTCGCTGCCGCCCCCCCGCCGCAGTCCGCGGGACAAGACGACACGTCCATCGCATTCGCTAGCCCCGCTCGCACTGGTGACGTCACTCTTTGTGCGTTATCAGATAACAAACTCGTTCCGCGTGGCCCTACCACGATCTTGCTCGCAACTGCGCGTGTCGTTATCGTTGATTCTCGTGGTAATGAACACCTCGTCCGTGCTTTGTTGGACAGCGCTTCACAAAGCAATTTTATAACTCGTAGTTGCTGCCAACGTTTAGGATTGAATACGAATCGCAACTGCGCTGTTCCTACCGTTAAGGGAATAGGTGGTTCGACTAAAAGTGTTCAAGGGTCGGTAAATATTAGATTTTTTTCTCGTTTCGATCGTAACATTAATTACGACATGGAATCACTGGTTATAGATAAGATAACTGAATGCTTGCCGACTGTCTCTGTCGATGTTTCGCATTTGTCGAACTTTGAAACCTTACCGCTCTCGGACGATACGTACTCCGTCTCAGGTCCGATCGATTTACTGATCGGAGCCGCGATCTTCCCGCATCTTCTTTTGTCGCACAAGGTTCAAGGACAACCTTCTCGTCCCTCCCCGCTCGCATTGGAAACTGTCCTTGGCTATGTGATTGTTGGTGAGATACCAACTCATATCAATCGTTTCGAAACCGCTTCGTTTTGTTGTATTGCGGATCCTCTAGATTCTGCTGTGCGTAAATTCTGGGAGTTGGAAGAGCTGATCGCCCCACCCATACTCAGCCCAGACGACAAAACCTGTGAAGAAATTTACACTCGCACGACCTCTCGCGTTGATGATGGCCGATATGTAGTAGCGCTGCCCTTTAAAGGAGATGAACATTCTCTTGGTGATTCTCGACAAGCAAGTGAGCGACGGTTTCTTTGCTTAGAGAAAAAATTGCTAACCTCTCCGAAGTTGAAGACGGCCTACGACGGTGTCATCAACGAATACTTAGACAAGGGTTATATTTCGCCTGTACCTGCAGACACAGAATCTTCGGATTGCCAATCGTATTTCATACCGCATCATGGAGTTGTAAGAGAGGACAAGGTCACGTCGAAGTTAAGAATCGTCTTAGATGGTAGTTGCAAGACAAGCACTCGCGTCTCTCTTAACGACCTCCTCTATAGTGGACAAAATCTTCAAGGGAACTTGTTCAATATAATCGTCAACTTTCGCTTGTTTGCTGTCGCGCTTTCAGCTGACATTCGCCAAATGTTTCTCAGCATTGGTGTTCGCGAATGTGATCGCCGATTTCAACGTATATTGTATCGCTTCTCTCCGCAACAGCCTTTACAGGTTTTTGAATTTAACCGTGTCGTATTTGGCCTGAAATCTAGTCCGTTTCATGCGCTACGAACAATCAAACAACTCGCTGTCGATGAAGGCGATTCTTTTCCAAAGGCTAAAGCCATCATTGACCACGGACTCTACATGGACGACTTCGTCTACTCAGTCCTAGATGAGACGGAAGGCATATCGACCTCATCTGAAATGATAGGTCTGATGAAAGCCGGTCAGTTTGAATTAGTAAAATGGACAAGTAATTCGCAAACTGTTCTTGATTCGATTCCACTGTCGCATCGTCTTTCATCTGTCAAAGAATTCGATGAATCGGAACAACACAAGATTCTTGGCTTGTGTTGGTCACCCGCATCTGATTGCTTTAGCTTAAAGCTTAGCGTACCCACACAAGCTTGTACGAAACGCACCATATTATCATGTGTCGCGAAAATATGGGACATAACGGGATTTGTGGCCCCTGTAGTTCTTCACGCGAAATTGCTCATTAAACAGCTTTGGCTGTGTGAGTGCGATTGGGATGACACACCACCCGATGAAATTGTTCATGCTTGGGCTCAATTTAGAGAAGAACTCCATTTACTCTCAAATATAAAAATTCCTCGTCATGTCGGAATCATCGCTGATAGTGTCGTTACACTACTTGGCTTCGCTGACGCCAGTGAAAAGGCCTACGGTGGAGTAGTTTATTTTCACGTCCACAATCGGGACGGAAATACCGTAAGCCTCATTAGCGCAAAGTCAAGGGTTTCTCCTCAGAAGGTCGTATCTCTTGCTCGTCTTGAGCTTTGCGCTATACTCGTTCTTGCTCAGCTCTTGAATAACATAATTGTCGCTTGCCAATCCCGCTTTCATATTAATAAAGTTTTCGCTTTTTCGGATTCGACTGTCGCACTCTGTTGGGCGCATTCATCGCCTCATCGATGGGATACGTTTGTGGCCAATAGAGTGACAAAAATACAAAATCACTTGTCACCACATGATTTGTATCACGTGTCCGGTAGAGAAAATCCAGCGGATTGCCTCTCTCGTGGACTGAAACCTTCTCAATTAATTGAACATCCGCTTTGGTTTGATGGCCCTCCCTGGGCATGCTTAGATGTTTCCCAGTGGCCTATCGTTCCATTCAACCCTTCTATGGTGACAGAGGTATTTGAAGAGAAAAAACATACATTACTTACTGCGTCACCGCTTGAAGAATCTCTTTTAATTTCGTTAGCAAACCGCTTTTCGTCTTGGTCAAAATTGCTGCATTGTGTAGTTTATGTTTGTAGATTCGCAAAACTTTTACCGCAACGCGATCGTATTTCAGCCTCAGATCTTGACTTCGTAGAGTTACTGATACTGCGCGAATTGCAACGCTTGCACTTCGACGCTGAATTTTCCAATCTACAAGCAGGCAAACCTTGCAAGCGCTCTTTTCAACATCTCAAACCTTTTGTTGAGAATGGAATCATTAGAGTCGGTGGTCGCTTAACCAATTCAAACTTGGATTATTATCAAAAACACCCTATCGTTCTTCCTCGAAAGCATCACATTCTCGATTTACTGGTTGACTATCATCACAAGGTGAATTGTCACGCTGGTCCTGACTTGTTAATGTCACTCTTACGCCAGAAGTATTGGATACTTTCTGCTCGAAATTTAATTAGAAATAGAGTACATAAATGTCTGCCTTGTTTTCGGCTTCGACCCAAGCCGTCGTTTCCGGAAATGGCAGACCACCGCTCATGCCGTGTTGTTGAATCTGCGAAACCGTTTATTTTCACAGCTACGGACTACGGGGGCCCGTTCAAGGTCACAATGAGTCGCGGTCGTGGTATTCGAGCGACTAAAGCATACGTGTGTTTGTTCGTTTGTCTGACAACTCGCGCAGTTTGCATCGAATTAGCGGGAGATTTAAGCACTTCGTGCTTTTTGGGATGCTTTAAACGGTTCCTAGCCCGCCGTGGTCCAGTAGGTAGAATTTATTCTGACAATGGAAGTAACTATATCGGCGCCAAGCGCACACTTTCAGAACTACACGAATTCTTGTGTTTAAAATATCACAAAACTGATTTCGGTGATATGTTAGCAAAAAATCGCATAGAATGGTCATTAAACGTCCCCGCGGCAAGTCATTTCGGAGGAAATTGGGAGGCGAACATTAAGAGCTTAAAACTTCATTTGTATCGCGTTATCGGTGATCAAATACTGTCGTTCGAAGAGCTTAGTACCGTACTCGCTCAAATAGAATCGGTCATGAATACGCGACCTCTATGTAGAACTCTGTCTAACGATCCTTCGGAACCTCTCGCTTTAACTCCAGCGCACTTTTTGAATCTCACGCCCCTAAGATACTTACCCGCTAGAGAGATTGATGAAAATCTACGTACACTCTCTCGGTACGAGCTACTTGACAAATTAGTTCAGTCTTTTTGGAAACGCTGGAGAACTGGATACCTCCACTCCCTACAGTCACGCTGTAAGTGGAATACACCAGTCGATCCCATCACTGTCGGGACTGTTGTTATTCTTCTAACAGACAACTGCCCTCCCCTTCACTGGCCTTTGGCTATCGTAGATGAAGTTTTTCCTGGTTCCGATGGAGTTACACGGATAGTGCGTGTTAGGACTGCAACTGGCTCATATTTGCGTCCAGTTGTACGTCTCTGTCCCTTACCTAATCAATAATTTGGTAAACTTGCATGTTTAGGTTAGGAAATTATCGTAAGTTACATTCGTTTAGTATTTGTAGATCATAATTTAGAAATGTGGCTAAACACTAGTCTCAGTTGTTTTGAAGGCATCCCTTCAAGCCCGGGGAAATGTATGCGCCGATTCAATATATTTTTTCGTAATCTTCGTAAATTGTAACGTTTGGTTGATGCAACATTTCCCTACCTTTTATCCCGCTCCTGCACATACCTACTTGCGTGTGTACGAGCAAGACCGCTACACACAAGCGCGGATTCTATGGACAGTGCTGCCTCTCGCGCTGGTGTGGAGAAGTGGAAGAACAAATTCGATCGAAAAACTGAATGGCGGCAACCGCTTTCGCTGTCGTATAAAAATTCGAAAACCCGGTTCAAAATCAATAATTGTCATCGCTGTGTGTGTTTACCTGTGCAACAATCGACCCTGGCCATCTCCAAGGAACCTCAAGGTACTGTGCACTCCTTTTCCCTTCGAAAACTGCATCTTTCTTCGACTACTCCCGCGCAGTTTCGTTTTTTCATCCACCGCACGCATCAACCAAAAATTATACAGTCCACTTAACTTTAGCATAATCCGCGCAAACAACATTATTTTTTAAAATAAAAAATTGTTTCTGAAACAGAGTTTATAAACAAATGTTGCTCAATGAATACATTGGTTTGGTTTGATCAACGGCATTGTTGTAAATTAGTGTTTACGGAATTACCACCATTTAAATATATAAAATATGGCGTAGCCTAAATGCCACAGACCAGTGTCGGGGAGCAGCGGCACTGGTGCGAGGAGCTACGTCCTGCGATCGCCAACACGCTTGCCCAGCGCGGCGATTATGGGCAACAACCCCCAATGAATTTAAGCCACACAAATAGGCCCCCAGTCCCCGGCGGCTCCGCTATCCCTGGCTCTGGTAGCGGCCACGGTAACGGCGGAGAGGGGGGTGCGAAGAATCTCCGGCAGACGCCCCGCTACCACCCCCAACGGAAACTGGCCCTGGTGACACACAATATACGCACTTTGAGGACGGATGAAAAGATTGTTGAGCTGGAAGAGGAGATGAGTAGGTTGCGCTGGGATATTTTGGGGTTATCTGAAGTCCGAAGAGAGGGTGAGGACACGATAACTCTGAAATCGGGCAACCTATTCTACTACCGGGAAGGCGACCAAAAGTCCCAAGGTGGTGTCGGGTTTCTCGTCCACAAGTCCCTCACTAACAACATCGTAACCATCGACAGTGTTTCAAGCAGGGTCGTGTACCTAATACTCAGAATATCCAAAAGATATTCGCTGAAGGTCATTCAGGTATACGCACCGACCTCGGCACACCCAGATGATGAAGTGGAGACTATGTATGAGGACATAAGTCGGGCCATACATATGTCTGAGACCCACTTTACTGTTGTTATGGGGGATTTTAACGCAAAGATAGGCAAGAAAATTGATGATGAGCTGAAAGTGGGGCAATTTGGGTACGGGCAACGGAACTCAAGAGGTCAGAGGCTGGCTGAATTTCTGGAGAGAGAGGAACTCTTTATGATGAACTCTTTCTTCCAGAAGCCGCCTCATAGGAAATGGACCTGGATAAGTCCCGATGGTTCCACGAGAAATGAGATAGACTTCATTATGACCAACAAGAGACGAATATTCGATGATGTCTCCGTGATCAACCGGGTGAAAACCGGTAGTGATCACAGATTGGTAAGAGGCACATTGAATGTGAACGTTAGACTTGAAAGGTCTCGTCTGATGAAGTCTACGCTCCGGCCTACTCTCGCCCACATCCAAAACCCCGAAAGCTTTCAGCTAGAGCTCTCAAATAGTTTTGCTTGCCTAGAGAATCTTGCGTCGGTGGATGAGATCAATAACAGGCTCGTAGAAACTGTCCAGACGGTGGGTTCTAAGTTTTTTAGACCACGCCGTTCAAATAAAACCCAGAAACTCCGATCACACTTCAGACCTCATGGCTGAACGACGTTTGTTAAGACTGCAGTCTACTAGGGACGCTGCGTCATATAGGCAGCTTAATAGACAAATTTCTAAATCCTTGCGGCGTGATATACGTCTCTTTAAAACCAAACAAATTAAAGAGACTATCGAGCGAAACAAAGGCTCTAAAGTGTTTGCAAGGAGTTTGTCTATTGGGCAAAGCCAGCTGACAAAGCTAAAGAGAGAGGACGGCAGTATGACGTCGACCAAGGCAGAGGTATTGGAGGAGATCGAAGGGTTCTATGGACAGTTATACGCTTCGGTAGCTAAGCCTGTTGACAGCACGGCTAAAGACCCGAGAGCCAAGCTGACTCGACACTTCACCGAAGACATCCCGGACATCAGCCTGTACGAGATTAGAATGGCCTTGAGTCAGCTTAAGAACAACAAGGCACCGGGTGATGACGGAATCACTTCAGAGCTTCTGAAAGCGGGTGGTAAACCGGTACTTAAAGTCCTTCAGAAGCTTTTCAACACCGTCGTCCTCGAGGGCATAACGCCGGAAGCATGGAACAGAAGCGTGGTGGTGCTATTCTTTAAAAAAGGTGACAACACCTTATTGAAGAATTACAGACCCATCTCGCTTCTGAGCCATGTTTATAAGCTGTTTTCAAGGGTCATTACGAATCGTCTCGAGCGCAGGCTTGATGACTTCCAGCCTTCCGAACAAGCCGGCTTCCGAAAAGGCTTTAGCACCATGGACCACATCCATACGCTGCGGCAAGTTATACAGAAGACTGAAGAGTATAACTTGCCACTTTGCTTAGCGTTTGTGGACTATGAGAAAGCCTTTGATTCGGTCAAGACATGGGCTGTGCTTGAGTCTCTTCAGCGATGCCGTATTGACTATCGGTATATCGAAGTGATGAAGTGTTTGTATAATAACGCCACTATGACGGTCCGAGTACAGGAAGAGAGCTCGAAGGCGATCCCTTTGAAGAGAGGCGTCAGACAGGGAGATGTGATATCTCCGAAACTGTTTACTGCCACTTTGGAGAACGCCTTTAAGCTCCTGGAATGGAAAGGATTTGGCATCAACATCAATGGCGAATACATCACTCACCTTCGGTTTGCCGACGATATCGTGGTCATGGCGAAATCGATGGAAGAGCTCAGCACGATGCTCGAAGGCCTCAATCGAGTTTCTCAACAGGTGGGTCTCAAAATGAACATGGATAAAACAAAAGTCATGTGTAATGCCCATGTCGTACCCACCCCAATATCTGTTGAGAGCTCGGTTCTTGAAGTTGTTGACTCGTACGTCTACCTAGGACAAGTAGTCCAGCTAGGTAAGTCCAACTTCAAGAAAGAGGTCAATCGCCGAATCCAACTCGGTTGGGCAGCCTTCGGAAAACTGCGTGACGCCTTTTCATCTGATATACCTCAGTGCCTCAAGACGAAAGTTTTCGATAGTTGTGTGTTGCCAGTGATGACATATGGAACTGAAACGTGGTCTTTTACTGTGGGCCTTATGAATAAGCTCAGGATAGCCCAACGTGCTATGGAGAGGGCTATGCTCGGCGTCTCTCTGCGAGATCGAATCAGAAATGAGGAGATCCGCAGACGAACCAAAGTTACCGACATAGCCCAGCGGATTAGCAAATTAAAGTGGCAATGGGCAGGGCACATAGTTCGGAGAACGGATGGCCGATGGGGCATTAAAGTTCTCGAATGGAGACCACGGACCAGCAAGCGCAGCGTAGGACGTCAACCGACTAGGTGGACTGACGATATAATAAAGATCGCAGGAACGCGCTGGATGCAGGCCGCTTCCAACCGGCCTTATTGGAAATCCATTGGGGAGGCCTATGTCCAGCAGTGGACGTCTTACGGCTGATGGATGGATGGAAATATATAAAATAAATATTGGAGGACATCTTACACACGGTATCTGACCCCAAACTAAGAAAAGCTTGTGATATGGCTGACAGAGTCTGATATACTCCAAATACATATTTTAAATACATATTTAATATACAGATAATACCTAAATAACACCCAGACACAGAGCAAACACCTACGTTCATCACATAAATGCTTGCCCTGGGTGGGGATCGAACCCACGCCACTGTGATCCAGAAGTCAGGTTCACTAACCATTGAGCCACCGAGGCAGTCATTTCGACCCAGCAACATTGCAACGAAATGACTGCCTCGGTAGCTCAATGGTTAGTGAACCTGACTTCTGGATCACAGTGGCGTGGGTTCGATCCCCACCCAGGGCAAGCATTTATGTGATGAACGTAGGTGTTTGCTCTGTGTCTGTCTGCAAAACTATTTATTAATTGTTTCAGATAAAGTCCCTGTTCAGACAAATAGTGTGCGCAGTAGACTACGTGCACGCGGCCGGTCTCATTCACAGAGACCTCAAACCCAGCAACATTCTGTTCTCTCAAGATGGCGTCGTCAAGGTAATCATAATGATCTCATGGACGCGCTGGATGCAAGCCGCTTGTTGAGAGAAGCCGCCCGTCCTCGCAGACGTGGAAGGGAACTCGTGCCCTCTCTTAAGCCATGTATTCACTGAGCAACATTTGTTTATAAACACTGTATCAGCAACAAAATCTACGTGTTTCCGAAACAAAAAATAATGTTTCAGATACAATTATTTTGTTTCTGTAAACACTACGTTGTTTTTCGGCGGGCAACTCGGAAACAAATCAGTTGCGCAACAGATGCATACGAGTGTGGACGCGTCTCTTGCATTGTTTATAAACTCGGGCGACATTGGTTAAGCAACTGAGTCTGTGGACGGCAGTTTCCGAAACATTGTTTCTGGAAACATCTACGTGATGTTGCAGAAACTATGTATCCGAAACATTGTTGCTCAGTGAATACATGGCTTTACATTGCCCTACAGCCAGTGCGCTGTAGCGTCCCGCCTTGGCAACAAGGTTCGCTTCAAGGCCGGTACCTACCCTCAGACGGAGGGCTAGATGAAGCCATGATTGATGCCGCTTGTGGGAGTGGGGATCGCTCATCCCCATAAAATTTAAAAGTCAATGTTACCTTCTATATTCTATATACCTTCTATATATCTGGGGTTTTAATTGCTAGCTTGTAATTACGGAAACACCCATGCTGGCATCTACTTTAACGCTTTTATTATAAATCCCACCAAAAAATTAACAGGATATTATTTTTTGAAAACCTTTGTCAGCAGATACTAAATTAAAATATTTAAACTTGTAATACGACTTTCAAAAGGTTGCGTTAAACGTTTAACGCTACCATGGAGAGGGTATGAAAGCACTGTTTCGTTGAAGTTTCACTTCTTCCGCGCGGAGGGACTCCACTTGCATTTTTTAATTTGTAGTGCTTCCTACAAGGTTTTTGATTCATCAGAGTGATATTTTTGTGATAAACATCAAAAAAGGGGACTACGCTACTAACGAACTAGCTCAGTTGGGAGAGCGTCGGGCTAGTGATCCTAGAGCAGCAGGTTCAAGTCCTGCGTTCTCGACAATTTTTTTAAATGTTTGTCACAAAATATAATTAGTCCGTCAGATAGCCTAATAAAAAATATTGGACACGTATTTTTTCTTTTGTCAATTAAACGAAAATTGATGAAGATATAGTCCGTCAAAGTTCCGCGTGACGTCACAAGTACCATACCGTACTAAAATCTCTGAAGTGTTTTTAAACTCTGGCTTTTGCATATCTTCAGGTGGGAGATTTCGGTTTGGTGACGTCGATGGGCGACACGTCGCAGGACGGCGAACGGCCCGAGGTGATGGACGCCTACCAGCGGCACACCTACAGAGTTGGTCAGTATATTTTAACCGACAAAACGGAGGACACGTATATTTTATTTTATGTTGTTTTTTTTTCTTTTTTCATAAGCTTTGCTTAGTTTGGGCCAGAGACCGTGTGTAACATTGTCCCCTAATATTTATGTTCAATGTTTGACCACGCATAACTTTTTACAAAGTGGTCCGATTTCGATAATTATTGTTTTGTTTGGTAGATCAAAGGTGGTCCCGTTTAAATTTTGTAGCGTAACCCGCTAAGACATTTTTGATGAATCAACAAAAGTGTGGAATATACTACATCGATCCGTGCGAACGATTGAAGTCGATCATGCCATTTTTTGGGAAAAATAATTAGATTTTTTTTATTTAAATAAAACACAGGCAGTAGGTAGGTAGTCGAATTTTGAACCATATCATCCACATTTATCAAAAAATTGCCCAATAGACTTTTGGCAACAACATGAATTAAAAGTTTATATAACTTATCTTACTTCAATGCTAGATCTAGATGTGATTCCATATCGAACCGTCTGACCGAAATGATATCTTCAATTTAACACTTTTTCACGGAAGTCACTCAACCCTCCTTTAATACCATTTTTTGCAGACATGGGTACGAATTTAGTTTTAAGTTAAGTAAATCATAATAATACTCTATCCATTGTGTTATTTAGTTACTATTTATATAAGTATGTATTTAAAAATAAGTATGTGTAGTATATCAGTCTCTGGCAGCCATATCACAAGCTATGCTTAGTTTGGGGTCAGAGGCCGTGTGTAAGATGTCCCCAAAATATTTAAAATTTAAATCCAATCTCAAATCCCAAACCCCTCACTCATTTACGCGGTCAATAAATATTTTTTGATCTACATAAACCTAGCTCTAATAACATATTCGAAGTGTTAGGATCTAAGTGCCAATTGTTCGTAATTAGTTTTTTAAATACCGGTATTGTTATAAATTATTGTGAGTGTATTATTTTATTGTATCATTTTAGTTAGACCTTTAGACTTACAACTCTCCATTTAATGATTCCAGGTACAATCATTTTAAATAAATATTTATTTATATTATAAGTAGTTTGTATAGGCCTGGTGTCATAGTTTTTAAGCCGCCTGAAGGCCTCTGACATGGCTAAGTGGTTAAAACAACCGGGGTCTATTTAGCGTGTCATCCGAGCTACAGTAGCGCTCAGTTGTAAATTCCACCCGCGGTCACCCATCCGAAGACTGGCCGTGCTAAACGTTGCTTAACTTCGATGATCGCTAACTAACACCTAGTCAAACTACGCTATGAGCGCTTTTTTATATCATAAAATTTATATACTTATAAAATAGTCGACTGGTTTTAAGTCTAAAGGATCTAAGTGCCATTGGTGCTTTAGATTTACAAGTCTTACAACCCTTCAATGTATACCTGTTCTAGGTACACACCTATACATGTCGCCGGAGCAAGCCCAGTGCCGGCCCTACAGCTACAAAGTGGACATCTACTCACTGGGGCTGATTCTCTTCGAGCTGTTGCAACCGTTCGGCACCGAGTCGGAACGAGTGCGTTGTTTGGAGGATGTGAAGCAAGGACGGTACCCACAAGGATTCAGTGAAAAATACCCTAAGGAGGTCAGTGAAAATAATACTTTTTTGTAATTTTTAATACGTAATGTGTAGGCTTTTGTTAGGTTTCATAGTTTTCCTGAATACAAATTCAAATTTCATTTATTCCATTGACATATTACATGCGCTTAGAAACGTCATTACAAAATAAATATCATTAAAAAATAATTGAACACGTAGAATTGATAATTTTTTTTTCATACATAAAGTGTTTATTTTTGTTAGGTATAGGTTTCATGGCCTTTCTGTGGCAATATGTCATAAAGAGGGCAATCTGTCATAAAGCGGACAATATGTCATAAGTTGGGCAATATGTCATAAAGCGGACAATTTGTCATAAGTTGTGCAATATGTCATAAAGTGGACATTACTTACGTCAGTTAGCTCGCTACCGTTCGGCATACCTTTTACATACACGATCGACTCAATATTTTCATTGAAAACTCTGGTCCGGGAAGCCTTCTATGAATTAAGTTGTTTCGTCGTTGTCAAAAAATAATTATACGTTTGTATGTTGTTGCAGGTTTCCGCATTAGAATTAATGCTAAGCACGGACCCGTCCCGGCGGCCGACCGCGCTCGGAGTCCGTGCGCGCGCTCCTCTATACGAACCAACCGACGAAAGGCACCACTTCACTCTGCCACAACACGCACTAACCGTCGCTGCATAAAGTCTAATGGGCCCCATCATCATCAGTCCAAATAGATGACACCCAAATGAATGTGGCTAATGTTGCCAATTTAGATTTAGAACACGTCCGTCAGATCCACTTTCGTCAGATCACTTCTTTTTTCCGTGTAGGTCAGAAACTGGTGACGAAACAGCAATTTTTATGACTCCTCATCCGTCAGATTCCTCTTTCGTCAGATCTAAGTTCAGACTTCATTTTTTACACAAACATTTCTTGAAGATATAGGTAGCCAGAAATACTATGTGCATACAGATAAATCCACAGATGATTTAGTTTGAAGGTAATCAGACAAGTTGCTAAACTATTTTTGACGCTAAAGCGCTCGCTATACCAATGAAATGTCGCCATTTCGTTGGCTCACTATTACAAGGTTCTAAGTTAATTTTAATGAAGTTGAGTAATTTGACTTTTAAATTTTCGACTTAAGCAAAAGCTATACATGTAGCTCTAATGCCTAAGTAACATTTTAATATCTTAATTTAGGACTATGTAATGCTTTCTAGGAACAAAAAAATGGATATCAACTTTTATACTCTGAAATATTAACGAAATTAAAATAACATAGAACTTTGTGATTCAAAAAATGTTTATTTATTTATTTCAAACCAGAACTTAGCACTTTGTTCTTCTTAAATAAGTGAAAGAAATCATCATTTCAGCCCAGTATCACACACTGCTATACCTATAGTATACCTATAGTATAGGGCTCTCCTTATTTTCATGTTACAGTAGCATTAAAAAGCATTTATACCATTAAATATCTTTATTTATCATAAAAACTATGCTTATTTAGACAAAATAAGTCACTAAAAGTTAAATTTAGACAATATTAAAAAGTTAAGTCACATTTTATTTTCTGAATATTGCCTCATAGTACTCCTTGTCCAATGTAGGCATCCACCGATACATCGACCGTATATTATCCGTTTTAGTCTTGCACAATACAGGTCTTTTTAACAGTTTTGGTTCGGTGATAAAATCTGTGTTTAGATTCCTTCGGGTATTCTGGGGTCTCAGATTAGCTACAGTGTATGATTCTGTAGTGTGTGAACATTTAAAACTCACTTCTAGTTGTGACTTCGTAAATCGAAGCTCTGTCACTTTGGAAAAAGGAATTAGTGAGTATTTTAGCCTTGAACAGGCTTCTTGAAAATTAAAAAAATCTTTCCCACTCATTTGCAAGATAGAATAGGGTTTAGCTGAATTTACCTGCAATAATAATCTCATCAGAGATATAGGTGAATAATATTCAGCCTTTGCGAGGACTCTATCAATACAGCTATGCACATTGTCAATTTCTTGAATGCAAGAATGTCCAGGTGTTGAAAATTTTAAAGTAATTTGTTCCAATGTAGGAAATTTATCCATAAGCTGTCTTAAAGCAAAGCTCATGATGCTGTTGCGATTTTGTGGAACACAACTATCACTCCATAATATAATTGATGTGAAATGGGGGTTGTCAAGCAGAACCTGTGTCAAAATTTTGTATACTGCACTTGCTATATCATTTCCGCTTCTTCCAGCAGTGTGCTCACTCCAAATAGCACAGTACACTTTTTTATTAGTAGAAAGATGGCCAGTCATGTTGTAAGTAGAAAATTTACTTTTGTAAAAAAAATTGCTTACTTCTGCCTTGGGACAAGATAAAACATTCTCTAGATCAAAGCACAATACTGGAATGGTACCTTTTCTATCTTTATCACGGTTTGACCTAGCAGCCATCTTTTCTGTTTTGTGCCTGTTTATCTTCTCTTGTAAATCTGATGTTAATGTATGTCCTTCTTTGTACTTTATATCAACCTCCTCACATAAATCACATCTGTCTTTTTTGGGTTTTTGAAAGTAAATATTGAAATCATTACAGAATATACGTCGATATACTTCTTGTTTAACTGGAACCTTGTTCTTTTCTGTAATCCAGGCAGTATACAGAGAATACATTTTTTTTATGGTCAAATAGCGTTCTAAGTACTCTCTAGAAGAGTCTTTCCTGCAATAATGTGATGGAACCCGGGGAAATGAATTAATGTGTTCCTTAACAAGCAGTCTATCTTCTTCAGCTGTGGCTCTTTTTGTATGTTTCCCTTGGTTACTGGGTGCAGGAGTATTTGAGATATTGTTCTTTGTTTTGTGAATATTATATATTGGTTTCTGACTAATCACCAAAGTATCACAGAAGAAATTCTTACACACTTTTATCTTCACAGAGTTCACAGTGAAAAAAAACTGATAGCTAACTTTTTTCTTTGAATTTTCATCATTATTTCCTTTGCGTCTCCTGTCAGGTTGCAAACAATTAGTATTATTCAGCAAAAACATTCGTTTTTCTTCTGAAGATAATTTATAATAATTAGTAAAAATTGATAACCTTTCATCATCAGTAATCTTTTGGCTACATTTAAACACACATTTATTTAGACAATCCTTGCTTTTTCTTATCTTCTTTGCCGGCATTAGCTTCTTACGACTAGACACATATTCTAACCCCTTATTTCTTGCATCTTTTCGTTTATTAATCTTCCATTCTTGTTCATTTCTCTGTCGCTTACGTGATCGTTTTTTAGGTTGTGCTTCACACACAACATTTCCTTCATCAACGTTCGATTGATTGTGTACAGATCTGAAAATAAATATATACTAGTTTAGTTCATGAAAATTATCTATTGAAAAACTTCAACTGTATAGTATGAAATTGAAATTAACTCACCTTCTATCTTCGTCAGAATCTGTTGAACTCATAGAACTTGAAGATATACGACAAGGAGGTGATGGAGGCACGAAATCTTTATCTGCCACTGAGTCATCACTTGAATAGTCCATTATTATACGACGCTCACTATTTTACACGAAATTGAAGGGATAACCAAGAGTATTCCTTGGGATAACCGTTCTATTGACACAAAAAACCCGTAACATTTAGCCGCGAAATTGAGATGATTTTGACACTGACAGCTGACACTGACAGCTGACATAGAACTTTGGTCATAGACACGTTGATGTTTTTTTCTCTAAGCAAGTCCTATGTTTAACATAGAACCATGTTATAAAAAAAATGAATAAAATCAACATGGTGATGGTTCTATGTTTAACATGGAACTTTGTTATTTCTTTGTGTAATAAAAATGCAACATAGGACTATGGAACATTAATATTTCGTAGTAAATGTGCTGCCATCTAGCGGTTTGTTATTTAAAAAGTGTGGCTAAATGACACATAGAACCTTGCAGCATTCATACCTCAATAAGTAGTAAAATTGTAACATAGAACCTTGTAATAGTGAGCCAACGATTTCTAGCGACGAAGTCGCAAACTCGTAACATCGAATGGATGTCATCCATTTGGCCTGATGGTGAATAGGGCCTATAACAGTTAGCTAGTTTCAATACAAATAATATTTTTGGCAAGTTCCCAGCATGTCATGGTACGGTACTTACGTTATAATGAGCGGACACCTTACTATAAAACAATGAGTATTATCACAATCCTGCTAAATATGCAATAAGCCAAACATCCAATAGGCCAAGCATAAATAATAATAGAGCCTTTATATTCCATATTTCTTAAAATAGTTACATTTCAAATGTTTGTTAGTAAGATTTTAATTATATATAGCTATTGTTAAGGCCCGATTATAGAGGCGCCAGCATAAATTTAATAGCAACGTAAAAGCGTTCTCTCTATCGCATGCCTAAAGTGAAAAAGAAACAGAACTATGCTATTTAGCTATTATAATTACGGTGACGCCTCTGTAATTAAGCTTTTAGTCTTCATTGCTAGAAATATGGTCCCCTTTTTGAGTATAGGCCTCCTCCAGCCAGCCTTTTCCATAGCTCTCTTTAGCTCGTCTTTGCCTAAGGTGATCCACTCTTTTCCTGCGACCTGCAGCTGGCGTGCGTCGATTTATAAGACGTCATCACGTCAAATTTTTTACTGGGCTTATATTGTATTTATGCATTTTTCAGTTCACTGATAATAAAAAAAGGATCAGACTTTTGGCAACAACGAGCATTTAAGGGTTCAGTCGATGAATGAAAGCTGCTACATCAAAGAGATGTAATTATTTTTAAATAATTCGGCCATTTTGTCCAAAAAAATATTAGATTAAGTTTAGGAATGTTTCTGTCTTTCAATTAGTTTATGATAAGCTCATGTATGCTTTCTAGATTTCCAGTGATTTACAAAAATTTTTAATTAACATGGTAGATATTTATGGCAATAATTAATTATAAATAATGATTCATATTTGTTCATGTAAAATTAATAAATTATGGCAGGTAGTAATATTAAGTACGTTTGATTTATAAATGAATTTCAAATGTAATTTCATTTGACTTTTTTAATTAATAAGGTTTTATATTAATAGCTTGTATTACGTCTAATAAAGCATAACTGAGGCTTTTCTCGATGCTATTTTTTTAATAAAAATTGATTATAGTCTTTTTCAAATAGCTAGTCACTTATGACACTTCCGAAATGTCAGCCGTCAAACATATATTGACAATTTTAATGATGTACCGCACCTATATTCGATTTTTAATTACCGATTATTATCGATTTTACGTACTTATCGAAGTTATCGAACAATGTACCTACCTAAAACTGTTTTGGTGAATTTATCTACAAGTCAGTAGGACTTACTTAGACGATAGGTTTTGAGGAATCAAAAAGAAATAAAAAAGTGACAGGGGAAAAAAAAGATTTATTTGGGAAATAATGTCCTCGTCACTTCGTCATCGGAGCTATCATCATTGTCATCATTTGACGAATCTTCCAGATTTATAATCATTTGATTTTCCGTTATATTGTCTATGTGAACATCGGAGGTAAATGGAAACTAAGTTTTTCATACATTTTTGTATCGAATACGCACTACATATTTTATAATTTTTGTACTAAGGCTACAGATTAACGATAACCCTTGCTTACGAAATTTATTTCAGGCAAAACTTATAAAACATTTTATAAACTTAACTATATATTACAACTACTATATTATTTAATTTGTTTAGGTTTGTACATATAGCATAGTAGTTGTAATATATCGTTAAGTTTATGAAATGTTTTATAAGTTTTGCCTAAAATAAGTAACCCTTGCTTAAATCAAGTCGATTAATATGTTTTGTTTTCGATATTCTTCGATTTCAACAATAGTAGATTTCCCAGCCCTCATATCATGACGTCACGATCGGCAATAGCACGTAACATAACAATTTAACGAATTTAATATTTTATTAAATTGAAAGGTGAATGCGAATATGTTTACGCGAATCAATAACCTTTATTCTATTTCTTGCGTCCTTTGTCGTTTATTTTAGTAGTTTTTCTTGTAAGTTTGCTTAATGTTTTCACTGATAAATAGAAATATTCAACTATTGGTGTGACGTCACATGATGTATTTACGTAATATTTTACGTTCTATGGACCTGTCATAAGTGACTTGCTATTTGAAAAATACTATAGATTGTTATAATTTTAATCTTTTTCAAAAAGTAATAAATGTGACTTAAAAAAATAGATGCTTCGTGTTTATAATATAAAGTATGTGTCGCAGACTACAGGCGAACTGCAAACATCGGACGTTTCGTAGGTAGTTATTCTCTCGCTCTAAGTCAATAAATGTTGTCTTCTGTCTCTCTCACTCGTGCAGAACAATTGCCAACGAAGTGTCCAAATCCTAAGTTCTGTAACGGCCCGAAAGGGACAGATGGATGTTCCTTTTTTTGCATGTTTTAATATAGATGCTCTGGATTTTTTATACATTTAACAATAAAAATTCCTTTTTTTCCAAAGACATTATCTGGGTTCTGGGTGATTTTAAATGGAAGTTCGTCGTAAGATTCGTCAAGCGTCCCGCATACAGCTGCGGCTAAGTGTTCGACCAATCAGTGGCCGAAATATTTAAGTCAAGATCTGTGATTGGTTGTCGACTAGGCCACATCTGTCTGTGAGACCCATATAGCCCATATACTTGTATTATACTAAATAGGGATTTGAATCAGTAGATTTGATTTTATCTGATTATCATGAAAATTTCTCATTTAAGAAATGCACTATGTATTCCAATTCAAAATTATTACAACAACAACTTTAATCAATTCTCAAATGTTATAAATAAGTGAAAAAAAAAACCGTTTAAAAATAGTACCAATGTATGAAAATGACTGGAGCACAGAAAATGTAAAAATAATCGATCTGTCCCTTTTCTAGTCTGTAACAATATGATAGTTTAGAGTTTTAGACTTTAATTAGAATAATAGCAGAAAAATGTAAGACTGGGCGGGGTATTGTTTTGTATTGGTCTGATTTTGAACGATATAGTTGTATAAGTTTACTGTCGTTTGTTGTTTATGTGTATAGTTAACATTTGCAGCTGTTTATGAAGAAGCTTTAAAATTATATTGATTGGTCAATATCATCCCTCATTGCATGATTACGGGATAGTTAGTCATCTCTCTGCAACATAACATAAAAGTCTTATAACTTACTATAATAAGAACATATTTCCTACAACGAGATTTATAATGCTTGTCATATTCGGGCTTTTCTCGTACGACTGTTTTCGTACTTGGCCCATTGTTTTATTGACAAAAAACTCGGGCACAGAGTAAGTTTATATACGAACTCACACTAAGCATGTCTTTTTATATCAAAAACATTTATAAATGCATGAAACCTCAATTTCACAGCGTGACAAATGTGACGTTTCGACTGCAAAATCTCGCTTCGCCTATCGAGACGAGATAAAATTAAGCAAGTCTCTTTCTAACTCGTGTCGTATATATCAATGCATCTCTTTCAGAACATCTCGATCGATCGCGTTTTAGCTGTCAACTCTGAGACAATAAATAACCGAATTCTGAAAGGAAGATTCCTAATGCTGTACAATTCTCTGATTGAGTGCGTAACGAACAATAACAGCTTGGAAGCATTTCACAAATTTTGAAATCCGCGCTTCTATTTTAGCCGTGTAATGGTGGGTGACGATGTAGCATTAATATGACTATACCCCAGTATGATGCGATGGTTACAATAAATCAAAGCTTGCATGTTATGAAACTATGTCTTGGGAAAACGTAGTCTAGCTATATAATTATGTACATGCCGCGGCATTTATATGACTATTCGCCAGTATGATGGTTACAAGAAATCAAAGCTTGCATGAAATGAAACTAAAGCAATGTCATGGGAAAACGTAGTCTAGCCATATAATTATGTTCATACCGCGGCATTTATATGACTATTCGCCAGTATGATTTGATGGTTACAAGAAATCAAAGCTTGCATCTTATGAAACTGTCTTGGGAAAACGTAGTCTAGCTATAAATTTATGTACATGCCGCGGCATTTATATGACTATTCGCCAGTATGATGCGATGGTTACAAGAAATCAAAGCTAGCATGAAATGAAACTATAAGTTTAGAAAACGTAGTCTAGCCATATAATTATGTACATGTCGCGGCATTTATGTGACTATTACCCAGTATGTTGCGACGGTTACAAGAAATCAAAGCTTGCATGTAATGAAACCATGCCTTGGGAAAACGTAGTCTAGCCTTATAATTATGTACCTACATGCCGTGGCATTTATATGACTTTCCCCAGTATGACTATGATGCGATGGTTACAAGAAATCAAAGCTTGCATATAATGAAACCATCTTCTTCTTGTAGTTCCACTCCTATCGGAGGTTGGACAACATCAGGGCAATTCTAATTTTTGAAGCTGCTGCTCTAAATAATGAGGTGGTACTGCAGCCGAACCAGTCCCGCAGGTTCTTTAACCATGAATGCCGTCTTCTGCCTGCACTTCTCTTTCCGGCAATCTTTCCCTGGATGATGAGCTGAAGTAGTCTGTACTTATCATTTCTCATGATGTGACCAAAGTACGACATCTTCCGGTGTTTAATGGTATTCATAAGCTCCATCTTCTTTTTAAGCCTGCTTAGTACCTCAACGTTGGTAATTCGGTCACGCCATGAGATCTTCAAGATACGGCGGTAGATCCACATTTCAAAGGCCTCCAACTTCTTTGTCAAATTTTGTGTGAGAGTCCATGTTTCTACGCCGTATAGTAGCACCGAAAAAATGTAGCAACGTACTATGCGTAGTCTTAAGTCCAGACTCAGGTCTCTGTCACACAAAACTTTGTTCATTCTGAAGAAGGTTGAACGAGCCATTTCAATGCGGACCCTTATCTCCTGCGCATGATCCCCACTTTCATTCATCCAACTCCCCAGATACTTGAACTTAGCGACCCGTTCCACTAATTCTGTTCCGATGTAAAGCTTGGAGTCTTGCTGTGGTTTCTTAGAGATCAACAAGTATTTGGTTTTTGCAACATTGATGCTTAAACCCATGTCCTTACTTAATTCGTTAACATTATCAAGAAGTTCCTGTAATGATGCCAAATTGTCTGAGATCAAGGCAGTATCATCAGCATAACGTACATTATTGATAGGAGTGCCATTTACAACAATGCCGGTATGACTAGAAGATAGTTTCCGAAAGATCTCTTCTGCATAAATATTAAAAAGGAGTGGAGATAAAATACAGCCTTGTCGCACCCCTCTTTGTATCTCAGTAGGAACAGTTGTTTCGTTCTCCACTCTTATTGCAGCTTTTTGGTTCCAGTATAAGTTTTTGATAATTCTGGTGCCTCTCGAGTCTAAGCCTTTTGATTTTAAAACCTCGAACAACTTTTCGTGTCGAACTTTATCAAACGCTTTCTCGTAATCGATAAAGCAGATATGTAAGTCACGGTTCATGTCTAAGCACCTTTCGCTCAACACGCGAGTACAAAAGAGGGCGTCCCTAGTGCCGAAACCATTCCTGAAACCAAACTGTGTGTCGCCAAGACCTTCTTCACATTTTCGGTAAATTCTACCATGTATTATTTTAAGGAAGATCTTCAAGACATGGCTCATTAAGCTAATAGTTCTGTAATCACTACAAGCTTTGGGAAATGAAACCATAGCTTGGGAAAACGTAGTCCTGCCATAATGTACATGCCGAGGCATTTAAATTACTATTCCCCAGTATGACGCGTGCGATGGTTACAAGAAATCAAAGCTTACATGTAATGAAACTATGTCTTAGGAAAACGTTGTCTAGCCATCATTATTTAATTATGTACATGCCGCGGCATTTATATGACTATACCCCAGTATGATACGATGGTTACAAGAAATCAAAGCTTGCATGATATTAAGCTTTTGGCGCATCATATATGTCAGCATTTGCTTATAGACCTAACAAAGCATCATATTTCAGCAATATAATGGTGACGCTGTAGCCTTTATATCACTATTCCTAGTATGATGTGATGGTTACAAGAAAACTTGCATGAAATGAAACTATAACTTTAAAACAGGTAGTCCAGTCATATAATTATGTACATGCCGCGGCATTTATATGACAATACCCCAGTATGATACGATGGTTACAAGAAATCAAAGCTTGCATGAAATAAAACTACCTATAGCTTGGAAAACGTGGTCTATCCAAATAATAGGCATGATGACCGAGTAAACAAAACATAATTACATATTATTTTATTTGTCCGTTTACTCGGGACTAATGTACAACGTGGGTACGTTGTACTTTAGCGAGAAGACAGACTCAGGCAAATCATTCCTCATTCTGGCTGTTCGTATGAGCAATGTGAATTCGAAACGCTTGGTTCTACTCGTAATGCGCGGAATGGCCACCGTAAAAGGGTGGCACATTAGTCTCGTATGTCAAGACTTCGATGGAAGAAAGGGGCAGGTGGGACCAGATAGTGCAACTCCTGGACGCACTCCCCGTAGTGTAACCGATACTGGAAGCTGGACCGAGTTGCGTTTGTGCGTGGGTAGGAACCCCTTTAATTTTGTGTCCCCCACACGTGCTGGGTGGTGCTAACCAGGCAACAATCATACTGGTGGTAGCCTTTAGCCGCGGCTTAACACTTTCACTGCTGAGGTACTTTTTTTAAGGTGCCTGCTTATTCTAAAACGCACACGCAAGGCGCGGGAAGACGCTACCGCACACGCCTGGTGTGTGTAGTAGCCGCGGGGCGTGAGAATCGAAAACACAGACGTGTGTGTTTTCAGCAGTGAAAGTGTTAAGACCACCAGACCAAGCCGCGTAGCCAAGTAACTGGCTGGAGCTCGTATTCCGGCGCGAAGTCTGGCGACGCCCCTCTGGAAGATATTATTTATATGAAGTAATTAATGAAGTTAAAGTCGGAACAGTAGCGTCCTCTGGTGGATTAAATAGGGTGCACGCATTGGTTGCCGCATCGGCCGTGGAGAGAATCCGAGGCACGATTTTTCGCTGACCGACCGCAGATGGTAGGGGGTCCAAGTAGTGAGCTAACTTCATGAAAGGCTGCCCCGCCATCTGTAGAAAAATCCCAGGGATGCGCCATAGCGTGGTTGGCGACCGGACGATAGGGCCCGATGGACATCCTCCAAGGGGCTCGGTAGGCTACAGTCTAAAGGCTAGTCTCCCATGGATGTGTGTGTGATACCAGTGAATTAGATTTCTTTTAAATAATACATGGCTATGCCATTTCCCCTGTATGACGGTTTAGGGTTACAAGATATCAACGCATTGCTTAAGAAAACCCATTGACACAGTAGTCTATAATAAATTCCATAGCTAAACTGCATCGTTGCTTTTATATGCAATTTCCCCAGTATAATGCCTATTGTTACAAAACCAAGGAAAATCATAGTCCATAATACAACATTATACATACGTATAGCTTGACAACATATCTATTAGCCATAATACGCATTTGCTGCGGCATTTATATGGCTATTCCCCAGTATGATGCGATTTGTTACAAGTAGGTATACCTAAAGTAAAGTAAAACTAATCATATGTAGTCCTGTATTATGAACCATGGTGAAAAACTATCGACAGTTCATTATTGATTGATGATGATTTTCAGTTTTTTGAATGTTTTGCACACCAGTGTTCATAGTTTAAAAAAACTACTATTTCGGCGTTATGATCACAACTCAAGTTTTTTTTTCTCCAGCATGCGTGTGAAGGTTTCTGAACATATTTTGTTATACCTACTTACATAGATCATTAAAAAATTAAATATATTTTGTACTCACCTTGTCCTATTTGTGTGAAAGAGATGGTGCTATGCAAGTTGAGAATTTAACTGAAACAATTTCAGTATTTATAAAAAAAAGTTTTGGAATTTGGTTTGATGGATTGTTAACTGTGTTAAATATCAATTTAATGTGTGTTAAATGTAAGTTACATTCCTATGTACTCTAAGTACTAGAGAATAAATGTAAGATTATTTTAGTCTTAAGTTACTATAAAATTATTAATAAAATTGCATATAAGAAATATTTTCGTTTTATTTTAAATGTTCTTACTTAAGATTATTGAGCGTTTATTTGATCACCAACTTTCACTGTGGAACTAAACCTTAAACTCTGACCAAATAAAAAAATCAAGACAGAATGTGAACAAACAAGTGAAGCCGGCAAAACTACGCCTCGCCATGTACAGACACAAATACAACGAAACTACGCCTTGGCTCGTCAGCCGAACTATTGGCGGCGCAACACCGACACACTCACCACATGTATAAAAAACCCGGCCTCACTTGTCTGTTGACGACGTTCCGTCTTGATTTTTTTATTTGGTCTGAGACCTGAAATCGCAAAAAAAAGCAACAAAAGCTGATTCATACATTTTTTACATTTTGCCGAAGCTTGACGAAATGTTATGTGGAATAGATTTTAGTCTAGAACATTTTTTTTTCGAAGTTGTTCATATCGACGAGCACAACTACACTAGAGTATCGCAAATGGATTCGCAGTCAAGGTTGCTACACACATTATTCGGTTCGGCATGGTTTGTCGAACGGTAAAGGCGATCCGTAACAGCTACTACACTTGTTCGGCTAAATCACTTGAACGTGCCAACTAGCGGTCGACGGGCCTTCGGCATTTGCCGAACCGCATGATTCAACTACACATATTCGGCTTTAGAGTTGCAAAAAGAGAACCGTCGTGGCGTTACGGTGAACTAACAATAAGATTTTAATCAGCAACCAACGTACCGACTATACCTACTTGCAGACACGACTACTGATGAAAACCGTATTGGTGTCTACCAAGTATCAGTTTTTGTTGTACAAGCAATGGCACACGGGCGACCTCACCTACGACGCTTCTCTTTTTGCACAAACTACCTCCCGTCAGTGTTCGGCCAATCATGCCGAAATTGCCGAATCGAATGTGTGTAGCAACCTTGACCCATATAAATATCTCGGGTAAATACATAGACGAAAATTGTCTTCTTTGTCTACGGGTACCTAAATGTACAATCCTACTAAACGCGAGTTTGTATGTATTATGGATGTTTGTTACTCTTTCATGCAAAAACTACTGAGATGAAACTTTGAAATGATAATGTTTATACATCAGAATAACACATAGGTAGGCTATAATTTATAAAGATATTACGTGAAACAAAGTTCACCGGGTCAGCTAGTGGTAAATAAAAGTCAAAATAGATAATAACCTTTTAATAACGTCAACCATTCGTCAGAATATAAAATATATTAAATCTAATTACATCGATCACAATAATAATACTTTATAAGTGAATACCATTATTAACAATAATTGCATTATTAATTAGCTTCAGAAGTAATACTTATTAATTACATTAACAAATTAATTTGGTCAATTTTCAAAGAGAAAACGCAAAAATGTAGCTGTTATTTTTGCCACATGCGCTAAAAAAGGACGGCAATATTCTCACTTTGAAAATCAACCATACATATATGTACAACTTAGGTATAATTACAAAAGACAAGCCGCCTTACCACAAAAGATTTAAACACGCTTTAAACACTGTTTAACCGTGCAATTTGTACTGTTAAACATTGTCTAAAGCGTGCGTAAAACTTTTGTGGTAAGACGGAAGGTGTTTCTTTCTTTGCAACTGTAGAGATGCAAGTATCATAATGAACAACTTTTACTATTGAGCCAACCTCTGAATTGCGCATAAAGAAAACAGCAGTTCCATATAAAGACTTCATCGGCGCTCGTTAAAATGTATATAGGACAGGCGTTTTTTTTGCGATAGGAAATATAGGATGATGTCCCATAGGAAAAGTTGTTCCCAATGATGAGTATTGCATCTAGAAATCCCCGCGCATTTTTTTTTTTGTAATAACACCCTTTACTGTAATACGTCTAATAATGAACTATGAAGGCGTAGGCAAGGGTTACTAAACATTATTGTATAGGTCAAATCAAACTTAGCTAATGGTATCTGTGACGATAGCTACAAGCTGCACAAAACCCCACCCCTCACCCCCGCTGACATTTGAATTTTCTACTGCGCAACGAGTCGCCTCGTTTTTAAACTCTCGCGATTTGAACACATTATTATTTATAAACTACGGGACTAATCGCGCACTAAAATTACGACATAAATATCTATTATTATACAGGGTTATTTCTAATCAATTAGCATCCTTTTAGGGGCTTACTTTGTACATCAAAACTAACAACTTTTGTACTGCAACTTTTGTCAAAACTCAAAAAAATTGTTTGATGTTCAATAGAAAAATGTCGTTGACCCGCGACAAAATGTATGGAACAGCTGATTTTTTTTTTGAGTTCTGACCAAAGTCGCAGAACAAAAGTTGTTAGTTTTGATGTACAGAATAAGCCCCTAAGAGGATGCTAGTTGATTAGAAATAACCCTGTATATAGGTATTTATTTATCTCGTAATTTTAGTGCGCGATTAGTCCCGTAGTAAATAACGATAATGAGTCGCCACGTGGTCACAGACGCCATTTTAAATTTAATTCGACTTATAAGCAGTATCACATTGTATTTATAGTCCAGTGTACGAACGACGTACTCAATCCATAGCGGGTCTATAATTTTTTTTTTAAATTTCATTAGTTTATATCACATGAGCAATAGCAATAACTTAAAAATTAGATTAAATAATACAGTTCGGCAAATAATTTAAACATTGAAAACAATGGTAATATTTGCTGGCTTCTAACATAGTATAAAATATTCCAATAGTAAGCACAGATCTCACAATTTTGTTTCTGATAAATATAGGCCGAATCATGCAAGTTGGCGGCTGTGATGTTAGCTACAAGCTAAAAGTAAAGTCTAGCGACAACAAATTAAAAAGTCAACAATACTATTTTTAGGCGTTAAAACAGTGAAACTTATAAGATAAGATAGATAAGATAATATATTTATTTGACCAAAAAATTTTTACAATTGCTGTTGGAAGATATGCCATAAAGTAAATTAAAGACAAGAGTCTTGACTTAACAGTGGGTTCCAAACTCGGCTAGGCCTGTTTTTTGGTAACCCATGAAGTTTAGAATTGCCGGAGTATAGTTGTGCGCGCCCTCGTTTACAGTAGATAGGTATATAGTGTAATTATAGTGAACCGTTTTGTTTATTCATGGATTGTTTATACATGGATATTCAAAAAACGTGTACTACGCTGAACTGGACTGCTTGAGACCATTACTATGAATAACCTTTACTGTGGAGCTAACCTGGAATTCGTCAGCTGTCCCATACAAAATGACAACTCTGAATCCAAAATGCTTTTATGTCGGCCCCATAGTAAAAGTTGTACACAATGACTATGTAAGTCATCGTCCTTTTCGGCTTACTTTAGTATACCCGGTCCGAAGAACCCTGTAAAATAATTCAATAGCAGTATAGGGCGAATCAAAGTTAATGGCGCATATGAAGTTAGCTACAAACTGGGCAGATACCCTCTCCCCGCGCAGTTGACATAGAGAACTTGCTACTGTGCAATGACTCTGCTAGTGTTCACAAACGCCATAAAGTTTGATTCGATCTGTATAAAACATTTACATTTGAAAGCAACTTTTTCACTATCATTTATTAATATAAAAAAAAAACTCGATCTCCTCTACTCGTAATTTACCTATACTATACTTAGAGTTGAAAATAGCATCTGTTAATTTTGACCTTCTCGTTTACATAAGGAATAAATGGGAACCGAGGTCCCCTAAACCACAGGATATATCACTTAGAGCTAGCTCTCAAGGCTGCGTAGCTATAAATAGTAAGTACATTTTATACAGAATGTTCGGTTAGATAATGGAACATTTCTATTATGGAAACTTACGTCATTTTCAAAAAATTTTTTACTCTATACTGGGAAATCACTCGCTTATTTTAATAGTCATAGGCACAGCGAAGCGATGCGGTCGAAACTATACATAGCCTCTAGTCGCGATGACTAATAATAGGTATATCTGGCTACATAAATATGAAGATGGCAACGGGGAAATAAGAAAAAAGTCTCGGTCTCGTTCATCGTGCGAAATTCAATATTTTGGATTTTTGCTTGTAACAGTTCAACTAGTCATTATAATTTAATGAAAACTCAACGCAAGGTTATGCTCAGTAAATAAAGAATGAATGCTTGTCTGTATGTCCTTAATAGAATCGTAAACTATGCATTTCATGTTTACGATTCTATTAAGTCATGTGATGATCTTTAGCAAAGTTGTTGTACATGAACCAAATAAGGTTTCTGAGTGTCATTGACAGTTTGTGAGACGAAGTTTACCGGGTCAGCTAGTCCTTATCCTTACATAGTATAAAATAAAGTCGCTATTTTTGTCTGTTTGTTTGTCTGTATGCTTAAATCTTTAAAACTACGCAACGGATTTTGATGCGGTTTTTTTTAAATGGATAGAGTGATTCAAGAGGAAGGTTTACATGTATAATACACCTGTGCGAAGCCGGGGCGGGTCGTCTAGTTCTCAATAAAGAAAGAAAGAGTCGATTGCATTTAATTTCGTATAACCAATAATAATAACACTCTTTTCCAAAATATGTGTATCCATTGTCTTACCGAACACCCTATAGCCTATAGATTAGACATAAGCTAAGGTATTTTTTTATAATAATTTCATTCAATGTATTCATTGGTCAAAGTTTATTTATTTTTAGTATAGTAGTTTTTTTTAGGTCCAGCCTTTTAACAATTACTGTAACTGTAAGAACACTTTTCCTTTACCTTGAGCAGAAAACTAATATATATACACGCAGTTATATTCAGCTCGAAAACAAATCTATTATTCCAGTTTATCAGTATCAGTATTCTGTCTTCATAGAAACGGTCAGAACGCGAATCATACCAACGCGAATCATACCAACGCGAATCATACCAACGCGCCTCGGAGTTAGGTACACAACAGTTGCAGGGGCGTGCTGTAGTGACGAGCGAACGTGTGGGTTGGTAATCAGTCAGTACCTAAGCGTGTGATTTACCGATCAGGCGCGGGCAGCCCTAACGCGTGTTACGTACTGCGCGGCCAAGAGGGCTGTAGGTATACAGGGTTATTTCTAATCAATTAGCAATATTGCATATATACCATTACCGTAACTGTGCTAACACCACCCTGATTACCAGATTACCTTCGACAGATTCCGCATTAACAATCGTACTTCAGTCATAGCTCAAAGCCATTGGCGTATATACCTAAAGTTAGAGATTTTCTTCTTCTATTTTTACCGACCCCAGCTAGCCTAGCATACGCACCACGATATATTTTTGTTGACGTAAGTAAGTTCGTATAGGCCGGGTGGCTAGCCCAGGTGTCCGTTTTTAAGCTGCCTGAAGGCCTCTGACATGGCTAAACGGTTAAATAATCGGGACCAACAATTTAACGTGTCATCCGAGCTACTGTAGCGCGCAATTGAAAATACCACCCGCGGTCACCCATCCGAAGACTGACCGTGCTGAACGTTCTTTAACTTCGATGATCGCTAATGAACACCTAGTCAAACTACGCTATACGCTTGTGAAAAAGTGACTGATAATAATATATACTAGGTATTTCACCGTAACTCTGTCTCGTCTTGACACATTGATAAAATTCTATCGTGGTGCGTATACTAGCCGGGCTTAACTTAATAGTTAGAACCCCAACTTTCAAGTTTTTTAGAGTGGGTATAGTATAGAAGGTTTTAGCGTGGGTAAAGTCCACCCGTAACTATGCCTATGCTCAAAGCACAACTACAAAAAACCAACTTCATTCTTGCCAACGTACCATCAATGGTACTACTGACAGTAAATCGTAACTTCGAGATAGCCAATGCCAATTCCATCTGTCTTCACGCTTTCCTCAAACATTGAGTCGTCATTACGAAACGGTATCTATACTGGTAACCCGCGGACACAACTATTGTCAACTCTTATCAAAACTGTGACTCGTATTGTTATTCTGCAGGAAACTCGGCGTTTTCCCTTCCTTCACTGTTCGTAAAGCTTGCAACACCCTTGCCGTATCCAACTCCTTTTCCGATGCCTTTTCATTGTCTAAACAAATCTCCGACATCCTAGCATTGAATTGCTCTAGGACATTGACTCTATAATCTATGGTCGAGGCTACAGGATTGGCCGTTAACCATAGATACTCCAAACAAGGCAATTTACATATATGTTGAACTTCTTCGACGTCTTCTACCAAATTGCAGCTCAAATCTAAACTAACTAAGGAATACAATCTATGGAAACCTTTTAGAGATGCGACTTTGTTCTGGGATAAGTTTATTTTGACGATGTTACCAATTTTGGAATGCCAGTTTTCGCAGATGGAGAAGTTATTCATAGAGAGGTTGAGGTCCCGCAGTTGGTGCAGGGAGGAGATGTCGCAGAGTTCTGTCAGTCGGTTTGAGGAGAGACTTAGCTTGTGTAGGTCGGGAACGAGTTTGATGGCCCAGTCGATGTGCCGTATGTTGTTGCTCGCGAAGTTTATGTGGGTCAGCTTTTTCCATTTCTGTGAACAATAAGATAAATAAGTTAATAAAAAATCGGACAAGTGCGAGTCGGACTCGCGCGCGAAGGGTTCCGTATCGTGTTGGAGCCCCTTATCCATTCATCTTGCCATTATTATTAGCGAGCAATAAAAATAACTAGGTACTAAAAATCACGTTAGTTGTATAGGAGCTCCCCTTAAATATTTATCTGTTTTTAGGGTTCCGTACCCAAAGGGAAAAACGGGACCCTATTACTAAGACTTCGGTGTCCGTCTGTCTGTCTGTCACCGGGCTGTATCTCATGAACCATGATAGCTAGGCAGCTGAAATTTTCACATATGATGTATTTCTGTTGCCGCTATAACAACAAATACTAAAAAGAGAATAAAATAAATATTTAAGGGGGGCTCCCATACAACAAACCTGATTTTTCAGACGTTTTTCGCTCTATATTAATAATGGTAACAGGAAGATGCTTGAAATTTTCACAGAATATTTAGTTTTATATTCACTTTAATAATAAAAAAATTAAAAAAATATATATTTAAGGGGGGGCTCCCATACAGTACGGGACCCTCCGTGCGCGACTGACCGTGCTGAACGTTGCTTATCTTCGATGATCGCGAAAGAACACTTTGTCAAACTACGCTATAAGCGCTATATAGTTAAAAATAGAATGGAATAGACTTCGGCTTTCTTGTTTCCCGAGAGATATAATATAAAACCCAATCTTCGCGCAGCTGTTAAGTGAGCTTCAGTAAGGATTGTATTATATATGTATATATTTTATTATATTTATTATAATACTAGTGGACCCGGCGAAATTCGTACCGCGAAAGTTAATAAATGTACGGATTGCATTGGCACATAAAAAGTAAATGTAAAAATATAAAAGGAACGGGATAAAAAGTATCCTATGTCCTTTTCATGGTTCTAAGCTATCTCCCCACCAATTTTCAGCCAAATCGGTTCAGCCGTTCTTGAGTTATAAATAGTGTAACTAACGCGACTTTCTTTTATATATACAGATTTTATATTTATTATATATTATTTTATTATATTATATATGTATATATTTTCGCAGTTTGTAGCTAACATCAAAGCTGAATTAATATAAAATACACAACACGTTTACTAAGTAATTATAGGTAATGTATTCTGTGGCGGATCGCAGTTGTGAAAAAATGTACACGACCAGCGGGCTTAGCATAAGGACCATAAAATAATACTATCGACGTGTCAGAACGTGACAGAGTTATGATGAAGCATATATCTGTCACCTTTGCACACGTCGATAAACTCTTGTCGTGGTCTTGTATGCTAAGCACACAGGAGTCAAGATTTGCCGACGAATGACGTCATCTACCTACTTTTATTATAATCCGTTCAGCGTCCAACGTACAACGTCCAACTACATAGAAATAACATAACGTGAGTCATACCTATACCTACCTATCTAGATACGATCGTATTAATGGCATTAAATATATTAATGGTAAAAGTTATCATAATATATCATTTAGTTTGATTTTTTAGGGTTCCGTACCCAAAAAGTAAAAACGGGACCCTATTATAAAGACTCCGCTGTCCGTCTGTCTGTCTGTCTGTTCGTCTCCAGGCTGTATCTCATAAACCGTTATAGCTAGAAAGCTGAAACTTTCACAGATCATGAATTTTTGTTGCCGCTATAACAACAAATACTAAAAACAGAATAAAATTAATAATTAAGGGGGGCTCCCATACAAAAACCTGATTTTTTAGACGTTTTTCGCTCTATATTAATAATGGTAACAGGTAGATGCTTGGAATTTTCACAGAATATTTAGTTTTTTATAAACTTCAATAATAAAATTGAAATAAAATAAATATTTAAGGGGGGCTCCCATACAGTACGGAACCCTCCGTGCGCGAGTCCGACTCGTGCTTAGCCGATTATTTTTGTTTATTTTTTGCCTTTTACAGATAAATTACTCATTTTAAATTCACGACCACATTAGTGGTCAGTATAAGTACGTAGTATTATTATATATTCTTTGGTATAAGCACGAAAGTGCATCAACTGATTTTTAACCGACTTCCAAAAGACGGTTAAAAATAAAAACCCCGTGAATGTTGGTTTTATAATTTTTGTGGTTTGAGATAGTTTAAAACGTTGGTTTCTTTGTCCTTGTCTTTCGGCTTTCCTTTCATGGCATTGGTTCCCTACTAAGATATAGGGATATATCGGGAAGCTATGTGTACCACTGCTAGTGGTACAAATACCTAGGTACTGGATAGTATAGGTCAGGTATCTTGCCCTGGTGTCTCTGACATTGCTAACAACCGAGACGTATAATTTAACGTAGGGAGGTACAAGTGTAGTGTTATTTATATATTATATTCATATGATTCGTTCGAGCGTGATTGCTAGATCTAATATAACTCAGAAATCATGCGCAAATGTGATAATTCGACCCATTTAACAAACATAACATAATTATGCATTATTTGTGATAACGATATTTGTTTGAATCATCTAACACGTGTTAGTGAGGTCACTGGGCCGAGAGATAAAACTGAATAAAGCTTTATGTAATAATATAGTAATAGAAACTTGCTAATACATAGGTATCTGCTTTTCATGTAGCTAACTAATGTTCTAGTCAGTCATCGGATGGGTAATCATCGTCATCATCATCCAAAGCCCGTGGTCATCGAATCAAATTTCTTTGCGGATGTGACGTCAGCAATAAGCTTCGCATAATTGGATATTTGATAATTGAATCCGATTCAGATTCAGATTTTTAACAGTCTTCCAAAAAGGAGGAGGTTCTATGTTCGTCTGTATGTATTTTTTTTGTGTATGTTCATCGATAATTTCGCCAATTGTGAACCGAATCAAAAAATTATTTTTTATTTCGAAAGGGTATCTTAATTTTTTTTCTTTTTTTTTCTTTCTTACTTTTTAATCCCGAGTAAATAGGTATCTTCTAGGTAAGCGTGCTACAACCTAGACCGCATTTCTGCTTAACAACAGGCAGTATGTGGTTAAACGCAAACCGATTCAGAATAAAAAAAAAAGGGTATACTCCCGAAATGGTCCCATTAAAATTTTACAGAAATCGACTGATCCGTTTTTGAAAAAATCAACAATAATGTAAGCAATTCGAGCGAAACATCCGAATTTTGTACACGATGAACATCGATAATTTCGCCAACTGTGAACCGAATCGAAAAATTCTTTTTAAGTTGGAAAGGTTGAGAATCTCCCGAGATGGTTCCATTTAAATTTTACGGATATCGGCTTAGCCGTTTTTGATAAATTAACAATAATGTAAACAATTCTAGCGAAAAATTCGAATTTTATACATCTATATCTATACCAATATTATAAAAAGGATAGATTTGATTGTTTGTTTGTTTGCATTGAATAGGCTCCGAAACTACTGAACCGATTTGAAAAATTCTTTCACTGTTGGGAATCTACACAATCCCCGGGTGTCATAGGCTATATTTTATTTAAAAAAAAATAAGGGAGGCTGCTAGTGATGAATTAATTATGGAACACATCCAAATTAGCAAATTTCCTGAATGAGCTGTGCGAGGGTTGGGTTACGCGCAGCTTGCCGCCAACTTCACGGGCGACTATAAATTTGACTCGGCCTAGGCGCGGTAATAGTATCTAACAGTATTGTGAGTCAGCCCTGTCCTTGAAATTTATATCTACAGCGCCACGTGAGCACGCAGAACGTATCCCGCGCTAGGGCTGTCCGCCTTCAGTATTTTAATTTTATCTACTTACTCTTCACCTACTTTAGTTTAATTCTACTTCCTATCTATTGTGATGTAAAATCATTATAAAAAAAAGAAAGGAGTTATTGCAAATATGCATAGAAATTGGGCCACTAAAGGGTACAGTATTTCATAATTTGCTTTGTTTCTTTCGGAAAATGATTTTCCCGTTATTTTTTACAATAACAGTAAGCCCAATTACAGAGGCGCCATCGTAATTATATTAGCTAAATAGCATAGTTCTGTTTCTTTTTCACTTTAGGCGTTCGATAGAGAGAACGCTCTTTACGTTGCTAATAAATATACGCTGGCGCCTCTGTAATCGGGCTTAGTGTCCATTAAAAGTAATTTCGTGTAATCCGGGTATTAAGGTTACATGTGACCAAAATGACAGTAATTCAATGACTGAACAAAAATCAAGTTGGAAAGTGTGAAATTACTCATAAATTAAGCATTAGATGCGGTTGTTTTACTCTGCGCCTTTATTTATCATAGTTTAACGGATTTTTTGAGCTACTGTACCTAGCCTGAGCCCATTTTGCATTATCTCCTTTGTTGTGAATGAAAAAGGAAACGTTCAATGAAAATACATATTGGATTTTAATGTTTTGAGGGTTCCGTAGTAAAACGAGGAACCATAACAACGTAAATCGCACGCTTACTAGTTGCAAACCCACACGTTCGTTCATCACTTCGGCGGCGCGCCGCGACCGCGACTGACTAGCATACCAAGAGCATACCCCGCTCCGAGGCGCGTAGGTATGATTCGCGTTCCGATGGTTTGTATGAAGATACGAATACTGTTAGATATCATTACCGTGGCCTAGATATCATTAACGTGGCCTAGGTGTTTGATAGTACTTACCACAGTATCGGCGATACTCGATGGCTCCTTGTGCAAGATATCAACGAGCAGGAACTCGTTGAGGGAGCTCACACTCGCGATCAGCACCGACAGGCTCTTGAGGCTCTCTCGGAGACTGCCTGCAAATTTAATGAACATATTTGTACCTACGAAGTATACGGAGTCGGCAAAAGTGTTTTGTCTGTAAGGAAATCGTGGTCGAATTCAGTCATTTCGTCATGCTTTTTCGTTCTCTCTTTCTCGTTTCAGCTATATGATGTCTATTAGGCCCAATTATGAAGGCGCCATCGTAAAAATATCAAAGTAAAAAGTGTTCTCTCTATCGAATGCCTAAAGTGAAAAAGAAACAGAAATATTATGATTAGCTATTATAATTACGATGGTGCCTTCATAATTGAGCCTATTATTAGACAATAATCTCTAATAAGACCGGTGTGTAGCGGCTTGCATCCAGCACGATTCTACAAACTTGATGAGGTCATGTCATCGACCTTGTGGGTTCGTGAACGTCTTACGTTGCACTTGCCAGTACGTTTTCTCCACACAAAAACTTAAGCTTAATCAAAAAATATCATCATCATATCATCAAAAAATAGATACGTAGACAAACCAAAGTTCCGACATAGCCCAGTGCACTGGCAAATTAAAATATAGGCAGATGCTGAGAAAACTAATTGTAAATGATAGCCGTTGAAATATATTTATATTTTTAATTTATTTATTTGGGGACATCTTACACACGGCCTCTAACACCAAACTATTAATATCTCTGGCAGCCATATCACAATCTAAGCAAAGATTGTGATATGGCTGCCAGAGACCGATATTTACTTATTTTTAAATACATACTTATATAGATAACTAAATAACATCCAGACACAGAGCAAACACTTACGTTCATCACATAAATATTTGCCCTGGCTGGGGATCGAACCCACGCCTCTTTGACCCAGAAGTTAGGGTCACTACTCACTAACCACTGAGCCACCGAGGCAGTTAAAAATCTCAAAGTTCTCTGATGAGTTGATTTGAACAAGTTTGCAGGTTTGTTTGTTATATAAGATCATTATATTTCGCAAAAAATCGCAACACCGACTTCCACCGCGTACGGAATTCGAATAGTTTGCACGAATTGATGTGACATCCATGTACATTATTGACGATTTATCAGAAACGGCTCAGCCGATTTCGATGAAATTGAAATGGGACCATCTTGGAAGTATACTCTTTCGAACAAGGTTTTTTTAACCGTTTCACAATTGGCGTAAATATCGATGAACATACTACACAAAAAATTACATACAGACGAACATACGAGTAGTACCTCCTTTTTGGAAGTTGGCAAAAATAATAAAATATATTGTAACTAGCGACCCGCCCTGGCTTTGCAAAGGCGTATTGTATCCTTACATAGTATAAAATAAAGTCCCTATTTTCGTTTGTTTGTTTGTTTGTCTGTATGCTTAAATCTTTAAAACTACGCAACGGATTTTGATGCGGTTTTTTTTAATGGATAGAGTGATTCAAGAGGAAGGTTTATATGTATAAAAATTCCCGAAATTCCCACGGGAACGGGCACAACGCGGGTAAAACCGCGGGGCACTGCTAGTTATACATATAAACCTTCCTCTTGAATCACTATCTATTTAAAAAAAACAAATCAAAATCCGTTGCGTAGTTTTAAAGATATAAGCATACATGGAGACAGACATCGAGAAGCGACTTTAGTTTTATACTATGTAGTGACTAGTGATACACTTCAATCGCTAGGACAAATAAATATGGGTCTACTCAAACTCAATGCCGTCGTTGAAGTAGTCGATGGGTAATTACGCAAATCCTCTCTACTTTCACCGCTGACACATGAATAGAGATCGAATCATACAAGTCGGCGGATGTAAAGTTAGCTACAGGCTGCGCAATATCCAATCCAAACCGAAGCTCACGTGAAGCTGCGCGTTTTTTTTCGCGTAGCCTGTAGCAAACTTCACATCCGCCTACTTGTATGATTCGACCTATACCTATAATGATACTGCGGTACCATTCGCCTCGTGTTCACAGACCATTATATTTAATTCTGCCTATACTATACTAAAACAATTATGCAAACAGGACACTATATTTTACTTAACAATAAATGTCACTAGTGATTTTCATTAGTTTCCTAACATCAAAACTAACATCAAAAACAGCAGGGCAGTAATATCCAGCTCCACTAAATATTATTAATTTACATAAACTAAGTTAAATAAATGTTTACTTCAGTAGATGCAGTAATGCCCAAGATATTTGCCAATGACATCACCATATTCTGCAAAATGCTTAGAGGCTGTTTACGAGTATTACTAATTTTACCTGTTTTTAGCTTGTCAAGTATAAACAGGTAAACAAGATATGATAAAAAGAAGCATGAAATTCGACCTTGTTGGCATTGCAATTTTTATGCTGAACGCCTTCCTATCCGCGCCGCGCGCCGCAAAAAGCGAACTGCGACAGAAAAGTCTTAAAGTGGAAAGTATGTTAAAGGGACTTCTGTGCGGTTCCTTAAAAAATCTGTCTGTTGCTCCTCTGCCGCGGTACATAGTTATATGAGTCCGCAAGGGGGGCCCATGTATAGGCCGAATCAAACTTCAGGGCGGCTGTGAAATACCCCAAGCTGCGCAAATCCCAATCCACGCGCTGCTTTTATGTGACCTTCAGCAAAGAATATATAATAATACTACGTATAGAACGGCCACTCGTTACCCCCCACCCGTTTGAGTCTTCCTCACTTCCACCCCGCGGTACGTACCGCATCGTGCACTCTGCGCGCGGGCTGCACTGGCCGGTGGATTTTCTAATAAAAACTACCTAGACTGTGACAATAGGGAACACTTGTACTGTGTATGGTTGAATATCAATGATAAGTAACAAAACAAGAAATTTTAATGTTTCCCTAAGGATAAATAATAGGAACTTATTTTACATTATTTGGTAACTTCCTCTTGATATTATCTTACAAAAGAAGTAGATCGGTTACTTTTTGTTAAAATGCTTCCAAATTAAGTAATTGTTATACTTTTTTAAGCACTAGATTAATATTCATTTTTGCAAATTAAGTACGCAACTGTCTCACTCACGCGGCATGTCGTCACGTTGTGGTGATCGCTGACAGCCATAGACGTTCCGCACACAAATGCACGTGTGGCGACCGTGCGTAAGTGTGTTGTCTGTGAGTAAGTACTGTGTAGGTGTGCGTAAGACAGCAGATTTTGTATGAAAAATCGCGGAGTGTCCGGGCTGTGCCTTCAGTCAGAGTTGAGTTTTACCAAGACAAACCTTACGATTTATGGTACCTATTCTTTATCACTACATAGTATTAAATAAAGTCGCTTCCCGCTGTCTGTCCCTATGTATGCTTATATCTTTTTAACTATGCAACGGATTTTGATGCGGTTTTTTTGATAGATAGAGTAATTTTAAGAGGAAGGTTAATATGTGTAATACACCTGTGCGAAGCCGGGGCGGGTCGCTAGTAAACAACATTTTGTAATTTGAGTCGTAGATTAAGTAACCGACACTTAAGTTAAACAATAATAATAACGCAGTTTCTACCCTAAAGCCTACAGAATTTGACGGACATTTTATGCGGATTGTGCGCGACATTGCATACGATTTCAAATAAACATAACTGAGTCGAGTGCGGCTCGTGCGGCGCGGGCTGGTAGGCGTTCAGCTTTAGGGTACAAGGTGAACAAACAATCTGATTAAGACCATGAGAACACTGTAGCAAGCTGTTTATAACTAGTCTTATTTGAAGTCTAGGTTCTAAATATCTAGCAATATAGATATCCTATAGCTGATTTGTTCATTTTGATAAAATGAATTGGTAACAAAATTAGATGTTTTATTTTTTATGCCTTTAAGAATTTGCTTAAACTTGGTTGGCACTTTGAAACCTTCATCACAGCTTGGTGTAGGCCTCTCCCTGTCTTCTCATAAATGCGCATGAGACAAAATAATAGTCAATCAATATTACTCATGTTAATACATAGTTGATTTAGATGTACTGGTTATTGTGTTGATGATAGTAAATTAATCGTAACACTAAAATCATTTCAGTTTAAATAATTCTCTCTTCATTTTCAATTAAAGCAAAGCAATGTCTTAATCAACAATGTATAATTATTATAATTTTATTTAGTAACATGCTTGGTCTTTGTTATACCTACAATGTTATGTTTTGTTTGTTTCTAAATTTCACTTTTCAAAACTTTATTTCAATTATATATAGTTCGAGGTTTGTTATGGTATGATATATAATATAGTCTAATAACGCGCCAATTCAGTTCATGGCAATTAATTTGGAATGGGCCACCAAGAGACTGGCTTAGCTGAGTTTGGGGCCCGCTGTTAATCCAACTGACTCATTTATAATCTAAGAAAATATTGTTTCGCTATAAAAAAAAAAAAAAAATAGACTCAAATAACATTTAATTTATGTATATAAACATGAAATTCAGTATAAAGTAGTGCCAGTGAAACTGGTTACATGCATTAATTTGATTTCAATTAAGATAGAACTAGTTTCATACTAGTATTTTATTTATTTAAAAAAGTATACATAATATAAAACACTAGCAGTTCACACTGACAATATTATCTTTGTTGCCTAGTTCCTAGACAAGCTACTACTACTTAGACTATGTTATTGTAAGGCCCAAGTATATTGCAATTTTAGGTCCCAGTATATTGCAATTAAAGGACCCAGTATACTGCTATTTTTGAAAAAATATTAGTCATGTCTTTTCAACTGTTGGGGGAGAATACTTCTTTTTGAATTGTTTTGATTGTTTATCTATTGCTATAGTAAAGAGTATACTTACCAACACTCGTAATACAAGCCATCGGCACACCAATTATCTTCAAATGCGACAGAGACTTAAAAGGCACCAGATCGAACTGCAGCTCGTTTGGTACTATGTTACTAGTCCCCAGCTTCTCGTAGCTGCCTTCAATTCCCAGTGACTGGATCTGGGAGCAGAAGTCCAGGACGTGGCTGAAGTCGCACATCTGATCTTGCTTTTCTGACGGTGGACATTCCATTTTGAGCCTCTCGCTGATTGCGTGTAACTGTTGAAAGAAAAAATAGAGTTCAGAAATTGCTTAGGATAAATAGAAATTGAATTTTATTTTATTGAGAAAAATATTACTTCTTCAACATTGTCATTGTCGTTTCAGGCATAGACCATCTCCGGCTGGACATAGGCCTTCCTTATGGAACTTCAAAATTACTAGTTGGAAGTAGTGGTCTAGTGTGATTATGAAAAATTCTTAACTAAACAGAATTGAATTTACTACTAAACATTTTTACTGGGTTCTCCATTTATTACATTTCTATTTCTCTTTTTGCTGATATGTTTTCAAGAGTTTTACTATTACTTAGCTTAGATGAAATAAGCACATACTTTTGTGCAAAACCTTTTTGAAACAATAATTATCTTGCACTATGAATGGAAAAATTCACTAATTAACATAACTAGCCAGTATGTATAATGAATAACACAGACTATTACATTCTTTACCATTGTTTTGCAAATGAACACCATAAAATTACCATTACATACCTCTAATGGCGTGAACTTATGTGACTTCTCATTCAACAGCAAGTTGTCACCTTCCAGAAACAGTTTTTTTGCTAAATCCTGGAGCAGGTACAATATATCATACAAGTGGAAATCTAGGAAGTGTGCAAATTCAGACGGCATCGTCAGTTGCAAGTAGTTGAACACATTTTTCAAGTAATCATTCAAAGCCTCTCGTCTCTTTTCCACGAATTTGGTCGATTTGTTCCCAATAACTTTTTTCGGCGGGAGCAGTTCCTTGGCGACTCCATAATCGGAAACCAGTCTATCGTGGAGCTCTACAAAGTCACTGTAGCGGTGATACACGTCCCACTGCACGGGCCCTACTTTTACCACGATTTTGTAATACGTAACACTATCCTTTGTTGTAGCATCTTCTACGGCTACATAACTCTCTCCGCGATTATTTAAAAACGACGACATGTTTGCGCGACACAAGTCCCGTGGCTGATAAGGAAGCGCAGTGCGCTTATCAATTGTAAATTAATTAAATTACGTCCGCATTTCGCGTACGTACTACGACAATATTATTCACGGGATATTTTGGCTATTGGTTGGTTGGTCGATGTCACTTAACGACACTCACTTGACTCACCGGTGTTGGACTGTCTGTCTGTCTGTTTTGAGTAGTTTTGACTGACACAATGAGTGTTGAAAGCCTATATGGAAAAATCCCCTATTAATATCAAAAATTCTCTAATATACAGGGTAAATGACTAAGGAGGAGGATTCAGACCATCAATAAGATCAAACTTTTACTATGGAGCCACCTAGTATTTGAAAAAAAAAGACAGCTGTTACATACATGATAGTATAAATGTATTATAGGTATAGTATTTCAACTCTGTATATATGTAGCGTATTGGATGTAAGTCTGTCAAGCTATATTTATTGTAAATAAATAAATTTGAATTTGAATATATTTTGTCGGTACCAAGTTGCAATTTTGTATGGAACACTGTTTCTTGTCAAGCACTGTCGAGCATTATGCAAGAAACTATTATTATTAACAAGCGGTTCTAAAATGCACGCATGCATTTAGCATGCACGTAGTTCTATAAACTACGTGCATGCTAAATTTCATGGAGATCAGCTGAGCGGTACTAGAAAACAAGCAAACAGCTCGTGATTTTTTAAAATTCCCGCCTTTTTTCTTGGACAGCTTTCGTTGGCCAGACTCTACGTACCTACTCAATTTGCAAAAATTAATAAAAATGTAGTGCTTTAAAAAGTATAACAATTACTTAATTTTGAAGCATTTTAGCAAAAAGTAACCGATCTACTTCATTTGAAAGAGAATATCAAGAGGAAGTTACCAAATAATGTAAAATAAGTTCCTATTATTTATCCTTAGGGAAACATTAAAATTTCTTGTTTTGTTACGTATCATTGATATTCAACCATACACAGTCTTCCCTATTGTCACAGTCTAGGTAGTTTTTATTAGAAAATCCACCGGCCTGTGCAGCCCGCGCGCAGAGTGCGAGTTCTGTCCATGGAAGTGGGGTGGAAGTGAGGAAGACTCAAACGGGTGGGGGGTAACGAGTGGCCGTTCTATACGTAGTATTATTTTATATTCTTTGCTAGAGGCACAATAGTTTCGCGCATTTCATAGCAGCTATAAAGTTCAAGGTGACAATTAACATGCGATACAACACCAAAACACCTATAAAATATTGTAGGCAAACATAAATATACTGGGAAAAAATCCCATATCTTTACTTATCTTTGTCACAAAAACGTTTCTCTTCATCTTCGCATTATAGGTATATAATATTATTTTGAATTCCTCAAACTGAGTGAAAATGTGTCACATGCAAAACTTTAACTCCTGAATTTGGGGTAGGAATCTAAACTATGTCATCATTATGTGAAAAATGAGATGACAAATAAACAGCTGATGATCTGTCAAAGTAATTGTCAATAGCTTGATTTTTGTTTTGGAGTTGCGAAACTCGACACCATTTTCCATTTGCACTTTTGCAATGTTCAAAATAAATTAAATAGGTCGCATGTTCATTTCTAAAATCCAAAATAATAAACATTATTATTGTCCCAAGCAAATCCCAGTTTTATACAATCTCATAAATTACTCCACTGTAAAGCGATCCGCACATAGGCGCGGTCGGAGCGGTCTAGCGGGCGAGCGGTCATCTGTATTGTACTGGTTGTCTAAGAAGGGCGCACATAGGTCCGGTCGCGGTTCGTCCCGGTTCGCGTTTGTAAACAGTTGCCCGCGCCTCGACTCGACAGACCGCGCGCGGTCTGACGGGTACGCCGGTAGTTTTTCACTCTTTCGGCTGAAGTTTGACGTAATCAAAGAGTTCGGATAGAGCCTCAACAGCTTTTGCGGTCAATTGTGATTTTATGCAATTGACCGCGACCTTTTTTTTTTTAATTTCGTTTTCTCATAGTAAACTGCAAGGAACGAGAAAAATCGAGTTGCGGCATAGTAATAACTAGTAGTTCCACAGACAGTAGACTACACAAGCACCCACCAAGAACCATAAAGGTGCATTTGTTATCAGATGTTGTAAGTAATATTACAAAATAAAATATGCTTTGTGATACTATGGATGAACTAATTTATATTGTCTGATGTTCAGAAATGTTAATAAAATTGCAAGAAATGTCTTGTTTCTATTTATTTATTTAATAAGAGTAGTTAGTAATAAAGTACAGAATCTTCTTCTCTTCTTTTTTGTTAGAGGCATTCTAACAAATATCATCAGCAAGTTCTAGAAATAAATTTAAAAACACGAATACCCATGATTAGTAGGAATGACTATCAGGGGAATAATTTACTCACGGATTCTGACCACAAAATAAAAACTGCTTGTAATTTCGCTGCCAGAGACTGATAGACTACATACAGGGCTATCCAGTTGGTGCAAAAAGAGGTGATTCAGACCATCACTATGAACAACTTTTACTATGGTGCCAATACGGAATACGAAAAAAATCAGCTGTTTCATATATTTTGTTAAATAATAATAGTTGCCGCTTGGCGGCAACTATGTATGGAATATCTGAAATTTTTTTCTTGTATTCTGAGTGGGCCTCAAAGTAACAGTTGTTAATAATGATGATCTTACATCACCTCTTTTAAGGCTTAGGCTAAGCATAGGACAAGCAGATGATCCTGTACAACTACAGTTAGGTAATCAAAATAAAGAAATTTCTTGTTCCTACTTATGAAAAAAATATATGAATGAATGAATGAAAAAATATAAACATATATTGAAATGAAATGGTTAGAGAAAGAAACGTAGTAAAACGATTGATGGAATTTCATTTGATCAATATCAAACTCTGTTTTACATTCCTAATTCCTATTAGCATGACCAGCATAGCGCCACCTAGTGTGAAGTGGCAGAACTTTGAAAGATAAAGTGACATCTAGTGCTGAGTAGCCTAACTACGCCCGCGCCCGGACCGCCGGACCGCCCTAGACCGCTCGTACCGCGTGGCGACCGCCTTGCGACCGCCTGGCGACCGCCTGGTGACCGCGTGGCGACCGGACGGGTGGGTAGACTTGCGAGCACTGACCTCTATTTATACAAGTACGCTGGACTTACGATACCCAGTGAAATGACAGCTCTTTATTGTGCCTATTTGAAGCGCCCCCAATGCGTGGGAAGAGAACTAAATCTGACGTAAATTGCAAATGGCCGTTTCTCGTTTGGATTTTGTTCCGTGTTTTTAAAGTGTTTTTGGAGGTTAAACGCGATTAAGTTTGTTTGTTGTATCGTACTAATTTAGTTAATACATAAACAAGTGCCGGTCATTCATAGGTAAACTATGAAAGAGTTTGTGTTATGCAAAACTCGTTACCAGAAGGGAAGTGGGGTTACATTCCACAAGTAAGTGAATATACAGCTAATATTTAACAAATTAAACTTCTATTGATATTATAGACTCTAAAAACCTGTCACTAATCTTATTAAACGTAAATTACCGTAATCCACGACATATTTGTCTTTGTTGAAAATTTAATAATGCTGTGAAAGTTACCTGTCGATAAAACTTATCGATATTTTTTTCTATTGAAATCTATTTACTTTCAAAAACGGAAATCGGTGACGACTGATTTTAATTATCAAATACATATAATATTAAAATAATTCACAGGTTTCCAACTGACAAAAGAAGACTGGAACTATGGCTGAAAAACATTGAACTAGGCTTAGTTGGTGTCCGAAAAATATGATTACATCTGTCAAAGCACTTCACTGATGACTGTTTTATTAAACGTAACTCATGCACTACTTTGGAAAAAGTGCAGTATTTCAACCATTTTCTGTAGCAGTAGCATTTTCTGTACACGCATAACGCATAATATTCAAGTTAATCATACCTACGGCATGATTATTAACGATATTTTTTTAACTATTGCTGTCACTGCATTGTTTAAATGTTAATATACCGTGTTTAAAATTAATATATCGTGAATAATCGTGCTGTATGTAGCGATCAAGTTGGCGAATATGCGTGAGATTAGTATAGTAAGGCCGGTATACACGGACTGCGCAGTCAAATCGCTACGATAAATCATTGTCTTGTAAACTGGCCTTAACTATTCGGAGATTATGTTATTTGGTCACACCGTCTAACAAAAAAAAATTCTTCTGTTCAATGATGCGTTTAGTGTGATTTTGTCATGATGTATAAAATTTAAAGAAATAATTGAAATTTCCCTGTTAAACGCAAAGTACGAAAACTTGTTGATGGTATGTAGCTATGAAGGATGATGAAGGTATCTAATAAAAATGATATAGGATTGACATATTATATGTTTTTATTTTCTATAAATACCTTACCTATTCCACTCCGTCCCAAAAAAACCCTTTTCTATTTAAAAGACGTTCCCTACTTATTTTTGTACCCGTACATATACTAAGTACCCATTAGGATTAGGTTCTGCTTCGGCTTATCCTAAGACTTGCCGTCTGCCCCTCCCTGCTTCTCTCGTGGTACTTACATTGCCTATGTCACTCAGGAATAACGTACCAATCCAACGGTGAAATAACTTATGAAATCGGTCTAGTAGTTCCCGAGATTTGCGCGTTCAACCAAACAAACAAACTCATCAGCTTTATAATATTAGTAAAGTATAATTATAATAGAGGTCCAACCCGTCGGAAATGTCTTTTATCGATATATTTTATCTCATTGTCCCATCTCTATTATTAGTTCCGTTCCCACTCACTTATGCAATCAGCGCCAAAATGGCGAAAATCAAATCGCCTCACTATGGCCCGGCTTATCATAAGTCTACTAAGCGTACTTGTAGATATAGAGGTCAGTGCTTGCGAGCCAAAGTTGCCATCAAACACTGTAAACTACTATTTCTTTCAAAGTAGGTTGCCATCAAACAACAATTCATTGCCGTGTTCTGGATATGAAATTGCCGTGTTTAGGGGCAAAAGAGACGTCCGCAAGTGGTAAATATAACCAAGATGATGAATACATAATTTGGAAGCTTGTTTTATGGGCTTCTCAAAAATATTAATTTTATGTTGTGTATCCCTCCATTTTTTGTGAAAAATAGAAATATAACTTACTAATTTTTCTAGTTCAGCAATAATAATGTGTTTCTATCGTTCGTTAACTTGCATTTCTACCTGAATATTCCATTTTTCTCCTATTTTGTTGAAATCATAAGAAACTAGTGTGATTAACTGGTCACGCTAGTTTATTATAATTTACAATGTGTCTAGAAAATGCATACAAAGTGTGTCCAATTGGTAAAAATACTTAATAATAATTGGAAAGTTACATAATCAGGGTTACCAGAAATAATCTACCTATTCTGTCAAATAAATAAATTAATCCAAAAAAACTCAAAATTAATTTAAAAAAAATTGAACTTTTTTTGTTTTTAACTGATGCAATTGGGTCAGAAAAATATGTGTTTTTTTGAAATATAACGAGTGCTGTGGTTGGATTTTTAGATAATTATTTAACCAGCCTCCATACATTTGGTGGGCGTGTTTTTATATTGTAGATAATAAATGTGTGCATTCTAGACTTTACTGTCCCTATTTAAAGTATGACAAAATGAAACTGTACTAAAAACACAAATACTGACAATAAAACTGGAAAATGAGAAACTTCCTGATTGCCGTGTTTTGAGACATAATTTGAGAAATTACCATATTTTATACATTTTCGTATAATTATCCATCATCCATCCATCAGCTTTAAGACGTCCAATGCTGAACATAGGCCACCCCTATGGATCTCCATTTTCCAATAAGACTGTTTAGTAGCGGCTTGCATCCAGCGTGATCCTGCGGTCTTAATGAGGTCATCCCACTGGTGGCAAAAACGTAAATCCTCCACTGTTCTGAATGCTGACTAGCCGAGTTGGATTCAGCGATTAATTGCGGATTGGACTGCAATTTGTATTAATGTAATGTTTTATTCTTTTAGAATTATTATGTATGTCTTTTCATATGGGTTATGTGCCTGAAATAAACGTTTATTTATTTATTTTATTTATTAACCTCTTTATGAAGTCGGACCTACCTAACTGTCCTAACTGTGTACTTGTCCTAGGTAGACGTACGAGTCAACAACTTCAAGAACCGATATACCACAAAGATACCAGAGGGATAATGTAGTCGATCGAGAAAAGAAAGAAAGAGATGCAGTGATTTAATATGGCATGAGTTAGAAAGAACCATTTAAATTATCTCGATTCAGTGGCTAGTTGTAGTGTTTATCTCTCAGTAGTGTCAAATGCCAATACATATTTGACAGTTTTGACAGCGCTAAGCCTGATTTTCCATACATTTTTGTGGTTGAGAATTGCCTCAAGCGAAAACAGCCCTATCTCTCTAGTTGTACTGGCTCTGTGCGATCTACAGATATTGAGGTGGGTACGACGACATGGGCGTTGCACATGACTAGACATCTGATTATATGTACTCTCTATATACATATAAAAATGCATGCAAATATGCAATAAAAAATATGTACAAAATTATGCACTACCGAAAACAATTTATTATTAGAATTTAAGTGTATTTTTACATTATATTCATTTAAATCGGTTCAAACTTGTGATTTTTAGGCTAAAAACGACTGTTCATCGTCAACTGACATAACCAGATACAACTTGAAATTTTGTGCTATATTTTATTGAACATTGTTAATATTTTAATTATACGTGTGTGTAGCTAGCGCGATGCTATTCGCTTTTCTAATAATTTGGAAACAAATATGATGATAAGAATAAGAAAATGTTTATTGTTAAGCCGTGTAAAAAGTGTTATAACAATTGGTATTGTGGCATACTTGCCGATGCCCCATTACTTATTAAATTTCTCATTATGTAACTAAATCTATCCTGTACAAAACCTACATTAATAACTTAACAATATTAAACTTAATTATTCTAAATAAAAATACTAAATGAAACTTAGAAGCAACAATATTATTACCTATACTAAAATCTACAATGTTAATTACCTTTATACCTGACATAAATGTCGGATCGCGGTCGTCGCTTGTAACATTTGCACGGTTTCGACGACCGGCGCGATGTGCGCAGGCGCAGCGACGACCCTCAGTTTAAAAAACTACGACAGCTAGTTGGTAACTCTTTTGTCTTGAGTCCGGCTTTCTTTTGTGAAAATTGTGTTTTATAATCACTTTCCGCTTTTAATGCTTATTGTGTTATCATTGGACTTCTTTTCTAAGAAATAGACATTGATTACATTCTTGGTAGTGTAAATAAACTAACTTGTCGTGATACCAGTGTTTTTGTGTTTGCCTGGATTCCCGGATATCGTACCAAGGAAGCATCCAGGTATTTACGGTGCATCATCACATATCCCCAAACACTACAGTATCAACAGCTTGCCCAGTTTGAGCGTACAATAATCTTTTATAAAATAGTTATACATAATAATAGTACACATGACCTCCACATGTACCGCGGGCCGCGGTTTGACGACCACTGGTCTAGAGCTATGACGCCGTTGACGGGCATCCCTAAGAATAATTTTTGTCCATTTTTGTTGTAAATAATATCTGGAGTGCGTAAACGCACCTCCGCATTAAAAAAATAATATATCTGGAGTGTGTAAACGCACCCCGCTGAGCGGTCGCCACGCGGTCCGGGCGCGGGCGTAGTTTTGCTACTGAACACTAGATGTCACTCATGGGCTCGAATCTTAAAAAAAAAAAAATCCCTATTTCCCACCATAGACAAATGGTAATTTGCATTTTGACTTTCCCAATTACATTCTCTATGCCCATTCAAGGCTGCTCGAGTTACAAAATGTCAAAGTCAAGCAATCTTTTCCTTAAAATTTTCAGCAGTTTTTGTTCTATCTTTTTTAATGTTAAATTAAAGTTATTGTGTTAGTTATGTAAAGTGTTCGTGCTTATCGTCTCCACTGAACTGTTACAAAACCACACATTCATTGTGTTTTATGCGTTGGTGTTCAAACATTGGTAAACAGTGTATTTTTGCATCCTGTAAAATATTGTGTCGTATGCCGAACTACAACTGCAGGCGAAGCATAATTAGACAACGTATTCTGAAATAGTTAATTAAGACTCAAGTGGGTGTCTAATATCAATAATAACTGTGCAAAATTGAAAAACTTTATCTTATGAAAGTTAACCTTAAAAATGTCCTCAGAAATTGATGTGAATTATGAATAAACGTGAAGTAGCATAATATTTAGTTTTATTTATTAACTTCCTTTAGGTACATAGGTTTTAAAAATGGTAAAATAATAATTATATTTTAATTGGAGAATTGACTATTTATATGGATACAGGAATTAATAAATATTTATGAAGCCAAAAAAAGTACTGTCGCCATGTTTTAAAAAGTACATAAATGTCAAACTCTAAATTACCAGTCCGCTATTGGTTGTTCATAAATTCCTGCCTGATACGTAGTATCTATGGTAGTCTGTGATGTCACTTTATCTTTCAAAGTTCTTCCGCTTTATACTAGGTGGCGCCATGCCGGTCATACTAATAGTGATGGGACAGTTTTTAAGATTGTGAACAAGTTATCAAAATTACGTCACTCGTTTTACCACGTAAGTTTTACTTACCACTTTATTTAATATATAATATATACTAAATATAATATAATTTTATTTATAAGCAGATTTTGGCTGTATTTTTACTACCTAACTTCTCTGTAGTTATACATGTTCTATACTAAGCCGAATGATGGTGACGTCAGACAATCATTATGAACAACTTTTACTATGGAGCCCACACAGAATACAAAAAAAGTCAGCTGTTCCATATTTAATTACCGCTGGAATCGACAATATGTATGAAACAGCTGAATCTTCCTGTCTTCCGGATTGTGCCACCATAGTAAAAGTTGCTCATAGTGATGGTCTTCATCCCCTATTCTTGCACAGCTGGTTTGTCTGTGGTCTATCAGTCTCTGGCAGAAATATCCTAAGCATTTTTTGGTTTGGGGTTAGAAACCGTCTGAAAGATGTCCCTCTATTCGTGTATTTAAATCTAATTCTAGACTTTGCTGATGATTTAAGAATTGCATAGAAAGAAAATTATTTTGAACTACCTACGCGTATATCTACCTAGTGATGTAATTTCGATAACTTTATCACACTCTGAAATATACTAAGCGCTACACAAGTCGGCGGATGAGAAATTAGTCTCAGATGACACTTCGCCGTGATTCGCTAATAATTGCGCATGTCTGCACAATGCCGACGCCGCGTGGCGTAGTGTTGATCACGGGCGTAGGGATTACGCAGGAGGCATGAAGTTGGTGGGCTGGTGTGCCCCGGCGTCTCGTCTTTCTGGCTCCCGAGCATACAAATATTTCGGCTTTTGCGCAGCGTTCTGCGCAAAACTTCCCATCCGACGACTTGTGTAGCAGTGTGGCGCTAAATAATACTGTCCCACCACTATTAGAACTACCGGCATGGCTCTACTTAGTGTAAAGCGGCAGAACTTTGAAAGATAAAGTGACATCTAGTGCTGAGTAGCCTAACTACGCCCGCGCCCGGACCGCCGGACCGCCCGACCGCCGGACCGCCCGACCGCCCTAGACCGCTCGTAAGAACGCGCCAGTTTGCGCAGGTACTGCCGTACCGCCGGACCGCCCTAGACCGCTCGGACCGCTCTACCGCTCCGACCGCCTCTGTTTGCGGATCGCTTAATATGTAATATTAAATATTTAAAAACCGGTACTTTTCGAAACGTATAATCTTCTGTAACCACTGCTTTTATTCCAGAAAAAAACTACCATTTTTGTTTATTACTGTCAATGTCATCATGGATTTGTGACGTTGACGGTTGACGTTATGTTTTTTTTGAAGAAATTTTTTTCTCTGTTCTCATTTCTCAAACACATCAATTAAGTCAATTTCCCGTTTTTCAGTTTTCAGATATCGCTAAAAATATTTGAAACGCGTCTAAAATGGTATAAAACACGACATTCAGATATTCAAATTGGATCACGAATCTTTGTTTCTAACCAAAAATGTTGAGCAGGTTTTCTGATGTTTTGCAAACAGCGGCCGACGTCGTAAGTAAACCATTAAAACTATTGTTTTCTTAATAACCACAACAATAATTTGGCAATAAAGTGTTTTTATACCTTGTCCTTCGATGTTGTAGTTGGCTCCACCAGCGACGCGGCTAGAAGACTTCGAATATCATTGGAAAATGATACTGAACTTCTACCAAAACTATGATGATGCTAATAAGGTTCACATTGAAGATACGAGGATACCACATCATTTACACCAGATGTTGCAGGTGAGGCTTCGAGGCGCATGAAATCTACATCTTGTGTTGCGGTGATTGAGGCCACAAACAATATCGGTGACGTGAAACACTGCTAGGTACTTTGAGCTTCAGCTATGCCTAAAAGATGTTTAATGTTAGTGTTACATTATGTGACATTTAAATACAAAAAATGTTAAAAGAAATAGCATGGACCTGCATAACAACATTTCTGCACATAATTGAAAAAAAATAAATTGTAGAGCTTGTAAAAAAATAAACAATTCAAGCATTTAGAATAAAATTCCCAAATATAGCTATTGGGCCAAATTCAACTTTCTCTGTATAGTACTAACTTTATAAGAAAATAATGGCTTTATATCAAATTCAGGAAACAGTGCATAAAATGCTTAAATTAACCTTGATAAAACCAATAAATATGGTAATTGGATGATTTTCATGTCATGAGTTGAAAATGTCAAACATTAACAGAGTGCTGCTCTTTCAATTGTGATTTTAGTTTGTAAATACCTATTTGTTTAGCTTTGTATCAATTCTAAGCATTCTAGTTTTATTGGCTTAGAAGTTAGACATGTAAAGATACAATTCTGTAGCCGACTAAATGGAGCAGAGTACAGTGTCAACAGACAATGTGTAGATTAGCGTAGCAGCTGACTACACATCGCAAGGCTCAAGCGTTTCAGACTTAGTGTTCGTGTTAAGCTCAAAGGAATTTTTAGCATCAGCATTTAGTAGGTGGGTAGTAGCAGTTCATGATGGCATTTTTGGTTGTTTTTGAGCCATCCGAATGGTGAAAGAAAACAATTAAAAATGAAACTTTTTCTAACACATTCTCAAAACTAACTCTGAATGTGATCATTATTGGCATTTTCAACTGTTAATTTTACCATCAGTAGGCTACCCGAAGGCACCTTAAGTAAAAGAATCCCAATTTTTAGTATAGTGTTGACAGACAACATGTAGACTAGCGTAGCAGCAGACTACATGTTGCGAGGCTCAGCCATTTCAGGTTTAGTAAAATCACATTTAAAAAAATGTTTAGCTAAAATCTAATATTTTTCAAAAACTTTTGTAAGCTAGGGTATCAATTTAAAAAAACACTTCAAAGTAACCAAGTTCAAACTTCTGTCATTTATAACTTGAAGGCAAGGCTCTCATGGGTTCTTTTCTTTTGATTCTCAACAGAGTTTTATTTCTCATCTCATACTCTTTTCTACTTCAAGCAAATATCTATAGAGTCAAATGAAAGTTTTACTATCATGCAAAATAAGTGTTCAGGCCAAACCTGCCCAAGCTAAAGTGGGCAGGCATTTTAGTTAGTCGTAAGGCCATTGCAAGCCGACTACAACGCCGCGCGATGCCAAAGTGCTCGGTTACAAGCACTAATTAGGTGACATAATGTCGAGCTTCGAGAGAACGGGTCATTGTAAATTATTTAATGTAAATATCTATAAATATATACTTTCCGTGTTCAAAGAACAGGTTAAAAATCATTACTTGCAATTGTCCGCTCGTTGATAAACGATAGTAAACGATTTATTTTTTTATGTAAGTAGTTCTATAATTTTTTTTTTTTTTTGTTATTATAAGTATATTTAGATAATTATGGTAGGTAATTTTATGTACTTTATGTTTATGTAAGTATTTATTAGTATGTATGTGTATGTTTTATAAGTACGAACAATTTTTGTTAACGCACACCCTCATCTTTACTTGTTCTATATTCCTATTCCATCCAAAGGTTGCCTGGCAGAGATCGCTTTTAGCGGTAAGGCCGCCTCTTGTTACACGCTATACTAATAATGTTTTTGTTATCTGTGTTACTTGTGCTCTTTGTGTTAACAATAAAGAATATCTATCTATCTATCTATATCTAAGTCGGTATGTGTGATGGCACTCGGTCATTTTTTTTACTACATTTACTTAGGGACTGTGGCTCTGTAGATATTTGCTCAAAGCTTTTCTATTATGATTTCCATTATATACCGATGATCATGCCATACAAGGGAGACTAATTTGTTTATCAATGAGCAGCTTATACTGTTGTGCCCATATCAAGCAAAGCCGAATAAAATTAGTATGTTATATTTGTCAAAGAAATGTTTTCCTTCTTTACCCAAAGGTCCAGTCTATTCTTAACTATGTTTATAGTCCTTGCTGAGATTACATCCTCAGACTATCTGTTCTAATTGTAGACCACTCTGTTGCAGAGGATGTGGTGTGCAGTGTTGGTGTAGGCTGTAATCACTGTAATCAACTTAAAATATATTTTTTCAGCTTATAGTGGAAGAAGAAAAAGAACAGCAAGGCGGCACAGTGGGCCCGTGCCTAGAAGCTGTGGTGCAGCGCTCCATATGTCTCCTGGACGCGCTCACAGCGCTCGCGGCGGCGGACCGGCCTCCGGGCGCGCGGGCGCTCGCGCTCAGTACGGGGACTGCTCTATTGAGGCGTACGAGGCAGCCATGTGTTAATAGTGCACATGTTTATAGACCTTTACAGGTGAGATAAATTTAGTAGGACTAACATTAGTCATAGTTACCAACATAGCCCAGCACATTGGCAGGTTGAAGTGGCAATGGGCAGGGCACATAGCTGATAGCACAGAGGACTGATGACTGATGGGGTCGAAAAGTTCTCAAGTGGAGACCACGTACCGGCAAGCGCAGCGTAGGACAGGTGAGGTCATCCATCCACCTAAAAGGTGAGAGGTCATCCATCCACCTACAAGGTGGGAGGTTGGAAGCGCAGACGCTACGCGGAAGCCGCTACAAACCGGTCTTATTGGAGATCATTAGGGGAGGCCTATGTCCAGTGGACGTCCTATGGCTGAAACGAACGAATATTAGTCAAAATCCAGCGGATTTGTTGAAATTGCAGTGGACAGAGTACATAGCAAGGCAGATAAATAGAAAACTTTTATTAGATACTAAAATACAATAATCGGCCAAGTACGAGTCGGACTCGCGCACGGAAGGTTCCGTACTGTATGGGAGTCCCCCTAAAATATTTATTTTATTTTGATTTTATTATTTATGATTGAAGTAAATATGCAACTTAATATTCTGTGAAAATTTCAAGCATCTACCTGTTACCATTATAAATATCGAGCGAAAAGTGGCTAAAAAATCAGGTTTCTTGTATGGGAGCCCCCCTTAAATATTAATTTTATTCTGTTTTTAGTATTTGTATTTGTATAGCGACAACAGAAAAATTGTGGCTGCGCGTCGAGAGGTGAAGGCGCTGCAAATTATAAGACTTGATGTTATATGGTTGGAACATTATTAAAATTATTAAGTTAGCGGTATTACAAACTTTTTGATTATTCATGATATGCAATCATCAATTCAATAGTAAATAATATTCTTCACTAGTTTTTATTACGGCTTTGCCCGCATACGCAATATATCATTATAATTGATAGCATATGTGTTATTCTGATATATAAGCTATATTATTGCAAAGTTTCATCTCAATCCGTTCAGTAGTTTTTGCATGAAAGAGTAACAAACATCCATCCATCCATCCATCCTCACAAACTTTCGCGTTTATAATATTAGTAGGATTTTACTAGTGTGTGTTTCCCCTCCTTTTCTAATGGGTTTCATCCTACTATTATTTTTTTTGGTTGTATAAATTATCGACCCTGGCCTAAATATCGATAACAACATGGAACCGCACTAACATGTTGGGTAGGTACTCAAGCGATATAAGTTTTTCAGTAAATATTTTGCATAATATGTGCAGAATTAATAGAAATTGTGTGTATTTCTGAGATATTTCACTTACCTATCTTCATCTATGGGAAATTTCGCCATGAAACATCTTTTTTGCCCGTTTTCTCTTTGGCCTCTAACACCGCACATTTCACACGTTTTATACGACATTTTGATTGTTTTAAACTGTAAAAACAATAACATACACTAAATAATCACTGTATTAGCTACCAAAACCATTTTTGAGGGAAAAATAATATGATAGTCATTTAAAATCAGTAAAAATAACCTACCACGAATAAATCCAAAACAAATTCAAAATGACAATATGTCAATATCACATCAATATCAGTCTCAGCGAACGATGAATGAAAAAAATGTTCATTCTTTTTGTCAATGTCACGAATGAATAGAAAATGACAGAAACATTTTGAACCCATCCCATACATTGGATTGGAAGCGACTTTTCCTTCGGAGTTTCGTCAGGCTGCGAAATCTGGAAATTCTTAGGTGACAAAAATGTTTTAAATTCGGATAATTAATTTTTATAATTTGACTTTATTTTTAACTAGGTACGTTCATTTTTGTTTATTGATTTTGACATGGTGACATATGAATATATTTTTGTGTGACATTTTCTAGGTTAGGTATATTTGACATTATGTAATTGACATTCTAAGTAAACTTGACATTTTATTACTTTATTCGCTATATGAATTTTAACACGTCTAAATGAATATTTGTACGCCACCACGGCAAGAACATGCGCTCTATGTTTGAAGATCTGTACGCGACTTTGTATGTTGTCTGCACTACCATGTTTCTGACAAATAAATTATCTTGAATCTTGAATCTTGACCAGCAGTGAACATCTGATAAAAAATATTTTTTTCCCTGAATGAAATGTATTGTTCATTCAATTGAATAGCGCATAATTGTTTGTTATCTTTTGAAATTTTTATAAAAGATATATTTTCTAGGCAATCATCTTGGAAAATGTATAACGATAACTTATAGATTGGTTTCTAAACTAAATTAATTTTTTTATAAGGTCATTTGGTCAAGCAGAGTTATTTTTAGTACTTATGTACCTATACATTGAAGGAAGTCAAGCATTTAATTATCATAACAAAATTCTATTAAGCATTCACAATGCATAGTGCAAGTTGTCATTGAGTTGTTATCAACATATCTATACGTATATAACATAATATACATATACTATGTAATGGTTTCTTTATCTAATCAGTATGTCTTGTGTTTACATTGATTTATCATTAGCACACAACAAAATCTTCTAGGAACAGTTAAAAATTTAACTTATTTATTTATTTCAAAATGTGTTTTGTCACCAATGCGAAATTAATATTATTTGACAGCATATTAGGCCCAATTATGAAGGCGACATCGTAAATTTAATATCAACGTAAAGTGTTCTCTCTATCTAATGCCTAAAGTGAAAATGAAACAGAAATATTCTAATTAGCTATTATAATTACGATGGCGCCTCCATAATTGGGCCTATTTTTAGTTTTAATAATAATCTCCATCTCATATTATTTAAACACAATGCTAAAAGACAACAGGTATGCGAGAATATGTTTGATTTTTTTACTATTGAGTATTTTCGTCTTAAAGCACACGTAATACGAACAATAGAGACAACCACTGATAGATTTACAGATCTTTTTAAAAAGACGGGGTGTTATAAGTTTCACGTGTCTTTGTGTGTATGTGTGTGTGTTTGTGTGTGTGTGTGTATGTATGTCGAACGGATGAACCGTGTTTTTTGTGTGACTGGTGAATTAGTCTGGCTTGTCCTGGATATTTTGCATCAAAATTGGTTCAGCCGTTTCAAGGTTATCACCTCTTTTGTTTGCTGCAGTAGAAACCTTATTGCATTGTTTTTTTTTTTTTAATTTTAATTTAATCATGTTCTTTCACAGCGGATGCTGATACAATGCAACGAAAATCCCGCGTCCCCAACTGAAAAAGAAGAAGTAGAATTACTCCTCACACTCTGCGGCCTCGTCAGACAAGAGCCAGGGCTGGCGAACATTTTCACAACCCCCTTCGTAGAAGACAAATCCACCTTACTAAGCATACCTGAAGACATACAAAAACTAATACCAATCAAACCCAAAAAGCAAACTCCAAAGAAAAATCCCCTATTCGAAGTGGATCTACCCCCGAATCCTTTACAAAGTGTGTCCATAGTCCGAGCTAATTCAAGGGAAGAGTATAATAACGTGAACTCGAACAGTTCTGTGCCGGATGAAAATGGTTCTTGTAGGAGTCAGAAGACGGTTTATGATGACAATGATAAGTTTTTGCTGATTGATCTTCTGTTGTCTTATTTAAATAGTGCGGTAAGTGTTTTGATGACCACTCTAATATTTGTGAATTATGTAGCTTTATCTCTGTTGTGGTCATGAAATGATTGAAATAACGATTAAGAATAACTCGATGGAACTGTTAATCGGGATTTAACCAGGAATGAGATATGTACAAGAACCAAAGTTAGCGACTAAGTCCGACGGATTGACAACTTGAAATAGCTGTAGACAGGGCCAAGGCTTGAAACCGGTTTAAAATTAACCAGAATTAAAACGGTAAAACCGGTTATTTCATTTATTTTATTTCGTATAGGTTTGCGTTTGACTACATACATACTGCCTGATGATAAGCAGATATGCGGTCTAGGGTGTAGCACGCTTACCTAGAAGATACCTATTTACTCGGGATTTGAAGACACCCATTCCGTTTCTCCGATTTTTTCGTTCTGAGCGTAACCATAAAAAGAGTGTTTTAAAAACCTTTATAAACCTTTATTAATTAATTTTATTCCGCGAGAGGCCAGCGTCATGCGGTATGTAGGTACGTATAGGCAGGGCACGGGGGGCGGGTAACCGACACGCGCTAACTCTACTTCTTGCTCTTACACCACGTGGATTATTGAAGGCGTTAAGAAGGCGCGCGTGTAGAAAGAACTGTTCTAAACCGGTTTATTCCGTTCAACCGATATGCGAACTTTATTGAACAAATACCTTTAAAATTAACTTCAATTAGAAAGAAACCAAAAAATAAAGTTATCATATCCTTTAGACCTTAATCGGTTCGAAAATTAACAGGATATTCAAGCCTTGGACAGGGCCCATAGCACGGAGGACTGACGGCCTGACTTTTCGACGATGTGGTCGAAAGGATCTCTAATGGTGACCACGTATCGGCAAGCGCAGCTTAGGTCGTCCATCCACGGGGACAGATGACTTCAATACGACCGCAGGATCACGCTGTATGCAAGCATTTTCCAACCGGTCTTATTTATATCTACAGAGGAGACCTATATTTAGCAGTGTACAATTGTACATCCTATGGCTGTACAAGTATTATATTTAAAAAAACCTTTCTTTTATTTTTAAAAACAAGCTCTTACTGAACAAGTACTCGCCAAGACGAATCAAACGAGCTGAAACTCGATAGAGTTGCGTCGTTTCGTTTCATTACAGAGTTCCTATGACCACTTTCCAGCTCCATCACCAGACCCTGGTTACCATTCAAGGCAAACTACTCTCCAAGACCATTCAAATGAACCCAAACTCGATGAGGTTGTGTCGTTTCATTGCTAAGTTCCTTTGGCCACCTTCCAGCTCCATCATCAGATCAGCACCATGTCATCATAATATTGCATTATAACGCGATTTAATCGGTAACCGGGAAGTGGATCAAATTTAACTTGCAAGACTTGATTATAGACCGTCAGACAGACAACGGGACTGGTGAAACTAAATAAAAGCTTGTAAAAAGATGAGAACAATATCTTGTTCCAACATTATCAGATGTTCCAATTTCATCATCATCATCCGAAGCCTCCTCTATCCTACTTCTGGGTATAGGCTCTCTTACGGTGACATGCGTCTCGGTCCTGTGCTAATCTTGTCCAAGTTCGACCCTCGATTTTCACTGTATTCCAATTCGTTCCAGGATAACCAAGTAGTTCTCCGAGCCTGCGAAGGCATCATGATAGTGTCATCTCTACCAGAAGACGACATCGCCAACCTCGTGACGTCATGCAGCCCGGCTTGTGAAGCTATAATAGACAAACTAGCGGCCAAATACAGGAGCTTACCGGCCAGTGTCGACCCTAGTGACGTCGACCATCTCAATATCACTTGGGCGTAAGTACTGTACCAGCCTTTTTTTTTTAATAGTCCACTGCAGGACGTAGGCCTACCCACAAAGGGTGATTGGGCCATATCCACCACGCTGGCCCAGTGCGGGTTGGTGGATTCACATACGCCATCGAATTTCTTCTACGGACGCATGCAGGTTAAGGGGGGGTAAGTATTTCTGACCAATTTTCTGAACATTTTGCTTGTATTTTTTTTTAACGGGTAATTATGCTTTTAACATTTGTACGCCACGATGGACAAGAACATGCGATCTCTACTCTACGAAAATCTGTATGCTACTTTGTATGTTGTTTACACTACCATGTTTCTGACAAATAAAGTATCTTGAATCTTGAACCATTTCTAGATTTTGCCGTGATAACGTCTTATAAATCGATGAACGCCGGCTGTACGCACGAAATTGTCACGTTCCGCTTGAGCGGAGCGTGCAAGCGAGAGCGCGGCACAAGCGATAGATAAGACAGGGACGAGTAGCCCTAGCGTTCGGCTTGTTTCAGTTATTTTACGTAAAATTATCATCCGTAAACCGACATTACATACAACCAATTTTTTTTTAAAATAACCATCTCATGCTACAAGTCTGTAAGACTAGATAACCAAGATATTAATTATTCTGTTGTAGGTACGTGGCGCAAGATTTCGGAGATAAATCGCTGAATAAATTCCCCGGGTACCGGGAGCTCACCAGCTTCTTTTCATGGCTTGACTATTGTGACACTCTCATGAAGGTCTGTCTACCTATACTTATACTTACATGTCTAAACTAGCTGCCCATCCTGGCTTCTCCCGGTTACGAATGAGTTATAGCTATAAACCTTTCAGAAAAAATATTCTAAAAGATAGTGAAACCCCTATTGCAATATTTTGTATAGTTTAGAAGATATAAGCGGATACACAGACAGACACACAGAAATGCGGTTTTGCTTTATACTATGTAGTGATGTAAAGAAAGGATTTTTTTGTTATTTAGTATCTAATGAAGGAGTTGATGGTTTATAATTCCCATATCTTGGACATTTCAAACCATTTCTGTGACGTAAAAATTTAATAATTCATCATCAATATCTGATACATTTCAAATCGAACATATACTTGTAATATGTCACTACACCTCCCTTCATTTATTCTCCAATTTTGTTGACTTATTATTCCAAGATGATCAGGAATAAGAAACTCAGTTTTGCTATTAAATCGAGCAACTGTTCCGTCCGTGCACATATTTTCCTAGATATGATTTTAGACCAATAGAAAGATAAATCACAAAAAAGATAATTTAAACCAAGTTAGTCTATTTTAATTACTCTACATTCTATATTCCCAGGAATGCCACCCGACGATAGCATCACACTTGGCCCGTACATTCCGGCAGAACTTTCTAGAAAACACGGTAGAGTGCGGCGTGCGGCAGCCGCACCATGCGGCTTTAGTTACCGCAGTCTTAGCCAAATGTCTGCGAACGCTGGACTCGCCTCATCTCATTAATGGTAATTTAGAATGTGCTCTTTTCAAAGCCTGATTTGAGCCTAACGATTTCAAAAAAAAACACAGATTGCAAATTTTTAGGGTTCCGTACCCAAAGGGTAAAAACGGGACCCTATTACTAAGACTCCGATGTCCGTCTGTCCGTCTGTCTATCACCAGGCTGTATCTAATGAACCGTGATTGCTAGAACGTTGAAATTTTCGCAGATGATGTTTTTCTGTTGCCGCTATAACAACAAATACTAAAAACATAAAATAATAAGTATTAAAGGGGGGTCCCATACAACAAACCTGAATTTTTAGCCGTTTTTCGCTCAATATTAATAACGGTGAGAGGTAGATGCTTGAAATATTCACAGAGTATTTAGTTAAATATGCACTCCAAAAACAAACAATTAATTTAAAATAATTAAATATTTAAGGGGGCTCCCATACAAGTAACGAGATTTTTTTTTGCTCGATATTAATAACGGCAACAGGAAGATGCTTGAAATATTCACAGAATATTAAGTTGTATATACCCTTGAAATAAATAACTAAATTAAAATAAAATATATTCCATACAGTACGGAACCCTTTGCGCGCGAGACCAACTCGCACTTGGCCGATTTTTATTTTAATTGTTTACTAGCTTTTTTGCCCGCGGCTTCGCCCGCATGATATTTTGAAGCCCTACCTTACTACTCTTAATAAAGGAGGTGGAAAATAAAAAAAACAATAAAATTCGATTTGACATTTGTTCGATTTGACATTTCTTGGAGCGCACGCTAGAATAGCTCGCAGATGGCAGAATTTTTCCTACTTACTTAACACTTATTGTTATAAAATGGAAAATTTACGCAATATCATTAGAATTTATAGCCTATGTGTTATTCTGATATATAAGCTATATAATTGTAAAGTTTCATCTCAATCCGTTCAGTAGTTTTGCGTGAAAGAGTAACAAACATCCATACATCCTTACAAACTTTCACGATTATAATATTAGTAGGATTTTCATTCGTGTAAGTTGCTCCACCGACAAGAGCTGCGCTCTTAAATCCTGAATGAATGAATTTCCATTCAGCATTATAGATAGTCGTGGGGTGCCGGCAGAGTAGAATAGCACCCCCCTCTAGTACCAGGTGTCGTAGGAGCCGACTAAGGTACAGCGGAACCGACTAATGGCGGTATAACCATTCAAATAAAAACGTAGCTAAAATGGCACAGGGCAAGGATGGGGAGCAGCATCCCTGTCGCGAAGCTACGTTTCTGCGATCGCCACCACGCTTGCCCAGCGCGGCGATTACGGGCAAATACCCAATATGGAACAAACAAAAAGACCAGGCCCCCAGTCCCCAGCAGCTTCGCTAGCCCGGGGCTACGGTAGCGGCCCCGGTAACGGCGGAGAAGGGGGTGCTAAGAATCGCTGGCAGACGCCCGGCTACCACTCCCGTAAACGACGACTGGCCCTGGTAACACACAACGTGCGCACGTTGAGGACTGACGAGAAGATTGCTGAGCTGGAAGAAGAGTTGAGTAGGTTGCGTTGGGATATTGTGGGGTTGTCTGAAGTCCGTAGAGAGGGGGAGGACACGATAACCTTAAAATCCGGCAACCTGCTTTACTACCGGGAAGGTGACCAACGGTCCCAAGGTGGTGTTGGCTTTCTCGTTCACAAGTCCCTCACCAACAACATTATTACCATCGAAAGTGTGTCGAGCAGGGTGGTATACCTAATACTCAGAATATCCAAGAGGTATTCGCTGAAGGTCATTCAGGTATACGCACCGACATCGTCACACCCAGATGATGAGGTGGAGACTATGTATGAGGACGTAAGTCGGGCCATTCATATGTCTAAGACCCACTTCACTGTTGTTATGGGGGACTTCAACGCAAAGTTGGGCAGAAAAAACGACGATGAGCTGAGGGTGGGGCAATTTGGATATGGGCAACGAAACCCTAGGGGCCAGAGGCTGGCTGACTTTCTGGAGAGAGAGGAACTCTTTATGATGAACTCTTTCTTCCAGAAGCCGCCTCACAGGAAATGGACCTGGATGAGCCCTGATGGTTCCACGAAAAACGAGATAGACTTCATCATGACCACCGAGAGACGAATATTTAATGATGTCTCCGTGATCCACAGGGTGAAAACCGGCAGCGATCACAGAATTGTACGAGGCACATTAGATATTAATGTTAAGCTCGAAAGGTCCCGCCTGATGAAGTCCACGCTCCGACCTACTCGTGAACATATCCAAAACCCCGAGGACTTTCAGCTCGAGCTCTCGAATCGTTTTGCTTGCCTAGAGAACCTTGCGTCGGTGGACGAGATAAACAACGGGCTCGTAGAAACTGTCCAAACGGTGGGTGCTAAGTTCTTTAGACCCCGCCGTTCAAATAAACCGCAGAAATTCTCCGATCACACTGTAAATCTCATGGCCGAACGACGCTCGCTAAGATTGCAGTCTTCCGATGATGCAAAGTCATATAGGCGTCTCAATAGACAAATTTCGAAATCCTTGCGGCACGACATCCGTCTTTTTAATACTAAACATATTAAAAAGACAATAGAGCGGAACAAAGGCTCCAAAGTGTTCGCAAGAGATTTGTCTATTGGACAAAGCCAATTGACAAAGCTGAAGAGAGAAGATGGAAGTTTAGCGTCGACCAAGGCAGAGGTATTAGAGGAGATCGAAAGGTTCTATGGACAGTTATACGCTTCGGTCGCTAAGCCTGTTAGCAGCGCGGCCAAAGATCCAAGAGCCAAGCTGACCCGACACTTCACCGAAGATATCCCAGACATCAGCCTGTACGAGATTAGAATGGCCCTGAATCAGCTTAAGAACAACAAGGCGCCGGGTGATGACGGTATCACATCAGAGCTCCTGAGAGCGGGTGGAACACCTGTACTAAAAGTCCTCCAGAAGCTTTTTAACACCGTCGTCCTCGAGGGCATCACGCCAGAAGCATGGAACAGAAGCGTGGTGGTGTTGTTTTTCAAGAAAGGTGACAACACCTTATTGAAGAACTACAGACCCATCTCGCTTCTGAGCCATGTTTATAAGCTGTTTTCAAGGGTCATTACGAATCGTCTCGAGCGCAGGCTTGATGACTTCCAGCCTTCCGAACAAGCCGGTTTCCGAAAGGGCTTTAGTACCATGGACCACATTCATACGCTACGGCAGGTTATACAGAAGACCGAAGAGTATAACTTGCCACTTTGCTTAGCGTTTGTGGACTATGAGAAAGCCTTTGATTCGGTCGAGACTTGGGCTGTGCTCGAGTCTCTCCAACGATGCCGTATTGACTATCGGTACATCGAAGTGTTGAAGTGCTTGTATAATAACGCCACTATGTCGGTCCGAGTACAGGAAGAGAGCTCCAAGGCGATCCCTTTAAAAAGAGGCGTAAGACAGGGAGACGTAATTTCTCCGAAACTGTTTACGGCTACTTTGGAGAACGCCTTCAAGCTCCTGGAATGGAAAGGATTCGGCATCAATGTCAATGGCGAATACCTCACTCACCTTCGGTTTGCCGACGATATAGTAGTCATGGCAAAATCGATGGAAGAGCTCAGCACGATGCTCGAAGGCCTCAATCGGGTTTCTCAACAGGTGGGTCTTAAGATGAACATGGACAAGACGAAAGTTATGTGTAATTCCCATGTTGTACCCACCCCGATCTCTGTTGGGAACTCGGTTCTTGAAGTCGTTGACTCGTACGTCTACCTAGGACAAGTAGTCCAGTTAGGTAGGTCCGACTTCAAGAAAGAGGCCAATCGCCGAATCCAACTCGGCTGGGCAGCGTTCGGAAAATTGCGTAGCGTCTTCTCGTCCGACATACCTCAGTGCCTCAAGTCGAAAGTTTTCGACCAGTGTGTGTTGCCAGTGATGACTTATGGCACAGAAACGTGGTCTCTCACTATGGGCCTTATTGGTAAGCTCCAAGTAGCCCAACGAGCTATGGAGAGGGCTATGCTCGGAGTCTCTCTGCGAGATCGAATCAGAAATGAGGAGATCCGTAGAAGAACCAAAGTTACCGACATAGCCCAACGGATTGGCAAGTTGAAATGGCAATGGGCAGGGCACATAGCGCGGAGGACTGATGACCGATGGGGTCGGAAAGTTCTCGAGTGGAGACCACGTACCGGCAAGCGCAGCGTAGGACGTCCACCCACAAGGTGGACGGATGACCTCATTAAGACCGCAGGATCGCGCTGGATGCAAGCCGCTTCCAACCGGTCTTATTGGAGATCCATAGGGGAGGCCTATGTCCAGCAGTGGACTTCTTATGGCTGATGGATGGATTATAGATAGTGCAGTCCACGAAGACGCGCCCCACCACACCTAACCGTTTATAGTGTGTGTGTGCAGGCTTCCGCCGGAGTTTGGGTGTTATCGGTACATACTACTACACATTCATAGGTAATTAGTGTGTGCCGATAACACTCAAACATTGACGGAAGCCTGCACACACACACTATAAACGGTTAGGAGGAGTGGTGGGGCGCGTCTTCGTGTATTACACTATCTTATAATTTACAGAAATATCCAAAACATTACAAACCTACTGTAATTTAGTCATCTAAAGAGAATTAAGTTACTAAACCTGCCTAACCTAAATCGGAAAGAAAAACTTTCATAAAACAATTAAATAATATTCTGTTATCCAAATGCTATCATTACACATTAGAAGATTTTTTAACGATAATCTAGAAAACATAATAATAAATCGTTCCAATACAAATAATAAAATTGCCATACCCTTATATAACTATACAAAACATAACTTAACTTCTAGCCAATCGGCACAAAAGTTCAATATAATTATTTATTTTTTGAAGGGATTATACAACTTAATATTCTGTTAATATTTCAAGCATCTTCCTGTTACGGTATTATAGAAGGTCTTGAAGATATGGAAACGACGTTATTAGACTTTTATGGTTTATTGTACACGAGACACAATGCGACATGGAACAGGATGGACGAAAAGTGTTGCTATCACTAATAGTATAAAAATAACTATATCTATAGTGTTGCCATTAGGCTTCTTTATACAACATCTCCCTATACTAAAAAAGTAAAACTTATTCAGCATTACAATATTTATACAACATAATAATCATCTTAACAATAAAACTTAGCATTACAGATAGACATTGACTTGAAATATAATGAGCACATGAATTAACAGATTGTTTAGATTTGTCATTATTATTTACATACAAATCTCTGCACAGGCTTAACTTTTCTCCCGCTCCTAGTCACGAAAGGGGAACTAAACATACCTGGAATTGGAGGCGTGACAGGCACACCACTCGGCTGATCGTTTGTTGTCGCTGGCTGAAGTGATGAAGACGATGGTTGAGTGATTGGAATAGTTGGATGATTGTTACTTACATGCTCGTCGAGTGGTACCTGATTAGCCTTGGTAGGACTTGGCATTTTTAATAGATGTTGTCGGTTTCTTCTACATTCTAATCCCTCTGGTGTTTCTACAATGTATGATCTAGGCTCTGAACATATCTTTTTAATTTTAGCAGGTGACCATACACTTTCTGGACATCTTTTGTAAAGTATTTGTTCTCCTTCTTCCAGTTCTGATAATGGTTTTGTATTTTTATCATAGTATTCTTTCATTTTCTCTATATTTTCGTTCTTCATTTGAAAATGACTTTTGAAATTCACAACTTTTGACTTCAAATTTTTTGAAACTGTAGGAAGTTGAGTTCTAAGCGAACGTGACATCAATAGTTGAGCTGGTGAAGCTATGTTACCTCTGGGTGTAGTTCGATATTGTAGTAGCGCTAGGTATGGATCCGTACCTGTCTCATCACATTTAGTAAGTATTCGTTTGGCTATTTTAACACCTGACTCTACGAGGCCGTTTGATCTGGGTAGGTATGGACTTGAAGTAGTATGTTGAATTCCCCATTCAATCATGAAACTCTTCAATTCAGCTGAAGAGAATGGTGGTCCATTGTCACTTTGTAAGATGACTGGGATGCCTTGTCGACTGAAGACTGATTTTAGGACCAGTATTAGTGCTTTAGCGCTTGTGCTGGCTACTGTTGACAATTCTATGAAATTGGAGTAATAATCTTCTATAATGACATATTTCTTCCCTTTATAATCAAAGAAATCGACACCTACTTTTTCCCATGGTAATGTAGGTTGCTCATGTGGCTTCAATGGTTCAGCTGCATTAGCATTTCTATGCTTTAAGCATGATGGGCATGACTCAACTAAATTTTTAATATCTGTTGACATGAATGGCCAGAAAACAATACCTCTAGCAAAGCTTTTTGATCTGTCAACTCCAAGATGGCCACTGTGTATTATTTTTAAAATGTCTGGCCGAATTTTCTTTGGAATAATAATGCTGTTACCTCGAAATAGCAGATCAGCTTCGGTATGTATTTCATTTCGAAAATTCCAATATTCTTGTACTGCTTTGTTGACTTGTTTTTTACATGCAGGCCAGCCTTTTTGACAGTAAGACTTTAATATCTGCATGCTGTCGTCTGTGCTTGTGGCTTCCTTCAGCCACTGAAGTCGTTCTGTGGAGACAGGTAAATTCTTAATTAACATATTGACATGAACTATTACATCATCATCAAGTTCATCTGAACTGCATTCTGGTAGGGCCGCTCGGGACAATGTATCAGCAATGTACATCTCTGTGCCTCGTTTATAACACACCTCTAGGCTATAGGCCTGTATTTTCATCATCATGCGTTGCAGACGTGTTGGCACATCGACAAGAGGCCTTTTAAATAAAGTTATTAAAGGACGGTGATCAGTTTCAACTGTCACTACTTGACCATAAATAAATTGATGAAATCTGACACATCCAAACACAATAGCATATAATTCTTTTTCAATTTGGGCCATTTTTTGTTGTGTAGGTGTTAAAGTTTTGGAAGCATAGTATATTGGGTGACCATTTTGTAAAATTACTGCTCCGACTGCTGTGGAACTTGAATCCACTGACAAAGTGACATGTTCATTGACATTGAAATGACCTAACACTGGTGCACTGCATATTAGAATTTTAAGACGATTGAAAACTTGTTCATAGTTAGAATTCCACATAAATATGGCATCCTTCTTGAGTAATTCTCTTAATTGACTTACTTCTGCAGCAAGATTTGGTATGAATGGACTCAAATAATTCAAAAGACCTAGAAATCTTTGCAGATCTTTGGTACAAGTTGGAGAAGGCATATCTTTTATGGCTCTGACTTTATCTGGGTCTGGTGTTATACCATCACCAGAAAATATGTGGCCAAGGTATTTGACCTGTTGAGTAGCAAAAGTACATTTTGACTTATTGAACTTGACATTAACTTCTTTGGCTCGTTCAAAGACTAATTTTAGACGTTCATTATGCTGAGCCAGTGTTTCTCCTGAAACCAGCAAATCATCGCTGTAAACAGTGACTCCAGGTAAATCTCCAAAAATTTCTGTCATAACCCGATGAAAATATTCAGGTGCACAGTTTACACCATAAGGAAGTCGTTTGAAACGATACCTACCGAAAGGAGTATTGAAAGTAGTGAGGTAAGAGCTTTCCTCATCAAGACAGCACATCCAAAACCCACTACTGGCATCAAGAGTTGAAAACCATTTTGAACCTGCTACCTTGGCACGTACCATGTCCACCGTTGGGATTGGATAGTGTGACCGACAGATTGCTTCATTAAGATTTCTTGGATCTAGACAGACACGTAATTTTCCATTTTTCTTTTCAACTAATAAAAGTGAACTCACCCATTCAGTAGGCTCGGTGACCTTTACGATGACACCCATGTCTTCCATGTTCCGGAGTTCTTTCTTTAAGCTCTTGTACAACGCAAATGGCACCTTGCGTGGAGCATCTACTTTTGGCTGGACTTCTTCTCTGACTGAAATGTGACAATGACCTGGGAGACAGCCTAAACCCTCAAAAACTGATTTATGACTTCTTAGTACATCTGTTAATTCATGTTTACATTCATTATGACTTGACTCACTTGTTGACTGCTCCCTATTTATTTTATATACACGTTGTACAAGACCTAATGCACTACAGGTTTGATGTCCGATCACTGTTGGTGAATTTACATTTGCTATTATGAATTTTACTTGACTTGACATGACTTTACTATTCAAATTGTATTGAATTGTAAGAAAACACTCACCAATGACAGGAATTTGATTTCTACTATATGACATCACCCTGTTAGTACACTTATTGATTTGTACATCAACATTCAATGATTTAAAATTTTTGAACGATATTACATTTGCATCGCTGCCTGTATCTAAAATAGCACTTATTATTACACCATTTACAACTAATGGCAAAGACCAATTAGTACTTGACTTACTGTTTTCTTCTATGTGACCAATAAAAAGTTCATTTTCTTGCTCATCAACTTCAATATTCCTGACATTTTTGTTTCTGCACATGGACTGAAAATGATTCTGCATACCACAGGACCGACAGACTGCTCCCAGTGCTGGACATTTTACTCGATGAACTTGTCCACATCTTCCACAAATTGGTTTAGAGATGTTGATCTGCGACTGACTATAATTATTATTGTTATAATTATTACTCTGAACTGTTTTATTCTTGTAGTTTGACTTTTTCCTAATATGTAAGACAGCCGACTGCTCTGTTTCTGAAGTTAAAGATGTAACCCGTTGATTTGTTTGATAAATTGTTTTAGCAAATTCGATGGTCTCTTCTAGGTTCATTTTATCTTGCAAAAGTAGTTTTTCTTTGATATAGTGATACTTGTCATGCATGTTGCAAATAAAAATATCTCTGACGAGGCGATCTTGCAATGTAGAAAATTGACAGGACTGACTTTTGTTTTTCAAAGCGGCGACGAAATCTTCAAGTGGCTCATCTTCACGTTGTTTGTACGTAAAAAACTGATGTGATTCAAATGTTACGTTAGTCTTAGGCACAAAGTGCTCCTCAAACAATTTGATCACGTTTTGCAACGTGGTAGAATCAATGTCGAGGCCAAAGGAATTGAAAACTTCTAGACCTTTCTCACCGATGAAGTGTAGAAACAATGCCACTTTCCTTGACTCTTCTTCATTTTCTAAAGATGCCGCTCGCAGGTATATCTTAAAGCTTTGCTTGAATTTTTTCCAGTTATTGGATAAGTTTCCAATGAATTGCATTGGAATGCAACCCGCCATATTGACTCGTGTCGGCGCCGCCGGCGACGTGCTCGGTACGGGCTCAGACTTCGATAATACGGATTTATAATCCGTGTCTTCTTTCTCCGACATCTTCTTTTTCTTCTGACACCATATAGAAGGTCTTGAAGATATGGAAACGACGTTATTAGACTTTTATGGTTTATTGTACACGAGACACAATGCGACATGGAACAGGATGGACGAAAAGTGTTGCTATCACTAATAGTATAAAAATAACTATATCTATAGTGTTGCCATTAGGCTTCTTTATACAACAGGTATTAATATCGAGCAAAAAATCGCGTTTCTTGCTTTCTAGCTATTACGGTTCATGAGATACATCCTGGTGTCAGGCCATGATTATAATGTGTTATTTGTATATTGATTGTAGAGTTTTCCCTGTGGTTGGTGGGCGGCGGCGAGGCGGGCGAGTGGGCGTTACTGCTCGCTCTCATCAACAACTGTCTCACCGACTCCACGGACCTCACACTCGAGACGCTCAAATTTTTCGAGGTAAGTGTTTTATAGATAATTGAAATTCTTTGTAATGTTTGCTCTGATATGTAAGGATTGCTAAACATATATTTTCGCGCGGGCCAGCCTCACTACCGGGCGGTCAAATCGAATAGTGAAATCGACGCGAGCGGACAGCGTCAATAGCAAAAGCGCGTCGCCTTTCGGCTTCCGTCGGCCGGCCGGCCGAACTCGCGCGGCGCGTGCGGCATTCTTAGGGTTGACATCGGGTCTTTTCCCGCAAAACTTTAACTTGGTATAACTCGTAACCTAATGAGCTGAGGATTAGGGGTAAGTTTTAAATATGTCTGGGCATGCGTGGTTTAAGTATTTTTCAACCTTTCTGTTACACGTTGTTATATATAAATCTTTTTGTTAAATCCTAGCAAAATTGTTTTTCTTTATTATTGTAACTATTAGGAAAAAACGTCCTAAAGTTTTATTTTCTCCACAGACTATAATCGAGAAAGGCACGGAGCACACAATCCACAGACTTGTGCTGTCGCGCGTCCTCTCTCGCGGATATTACTCCCCGCAGCCGCCGCTCGAGGACGACGAGCGGGACAGACTGAATGACCTGCCGCTGTGGAGGGAGCGAGAGAGAAACAGGTGCGTTGTTATTGTTGATATTATTCTTCGCTCGAGAACGACGAGCGGGACAGACTGAACGACCTTCCGCTGTGGAGGGAGCAAGAGAGAAACAGGTGCGACATTATTGTTGATATTACTCGAACCGACGAGCACCGGGTCCGCTATATAGTACTGTGATATAGTATGTTCATGATGACAACCGATTTGAAAATTAATGAAAACCTTCGACGCTATGGTTTTTCAAAGGACTTTGGGTAAAGTGCATACAAGACTTGGCGTTTGTTGTTTTATCCGAATATCGCGTAACTATAGCCTGGTTATAAATATTATTAGATAGTCTACTTGAAAAACCATATTTTTGATGTTCGTGTAACTTGTCGTTTTCATTTTGTTTTTTCTTCTTTGGGTGGAAAGCGTGTTAGTGGTATGAATAAACGAGATATTTCGGTTTCAGCCTCGGCTTCGGCTTCGGAGTTGGCTTTGGCTCCAGCTTCGGCTTTGATTTCGGCTTTAGCTCTGACCACTAAAACTAAGTGGTCAGAATCAGAAGGATATTTCATTTGATGACCGCTTAGTCTTGGTTCTACCTCTAGTTTATTTTTTCGTATTACGAATTTATGACGAATATCTTGGCGGGCATCAACTTGGACCAAGATGCTTCAACTATTACGGACTGTAATATAATAGTATTATATTTAGTATTACTGTTAAATACGCTGTTCTACAGTTATCACACGTGGCACCACGCCAACATCACATCAAATCCAATTCTATTTTGTCCAATTTAAGCCAAGTTTAATTATAATACTCCAGCGAATATCTTGGCAGGCATCGCTATTGGACACAGCCCGGACACTCCGCGATTTTTCATACAAAATCTGCTGTCTTACGCACACTAACACAGTACTTACTCATAGACAACACACATACGCAGGGTCGCTACACGTGCATTTGTGTGCGGAACGTCTATGGCTGTCAGCGATCACCACGACGTGACGTCATGCCGCGTGAGTGAGACAGTTGCGTATTCAATTTGCAAAAATGAATATAAATCTAGTGCTTAAAAAAGTATATTAATTACTTAATTTGGAAGTATTTTAGCAAAAATTATCCGATGTAATTCATTTTAAAGAAAATATCAAAAGGAAGTTACCGAATAATGTAAAATAAGTTTCTTTTAGTTATCCTTAGGGAAACATTAAAATTCCTTGTTATGATACGTATCATTGATAATCAACCATACACAGTATAAATCTTCCCTATTGTCACAGTCTAGGTAGTTTTTATTAGAAAATCCACCGGCCAGTGCAGCCCGCGCGCAGAGTGCACGATGCGGTACGTGGACGCGGGGTGGAAGTGAGGAAGACTCAAACGGGTGGGGGGTAACGAGTGGCCGTTCTATACGTAGTATTATTATATATTCTTTGCTAAAACGTTACAGGCAACTACTACGCCAACTTTACCCAATGTCATTTTGAACTTTCTTTTAAAATGTAACATTTGTAATCAGGGAGGCGATGGCGCAGCTCCAGCACGAAGGTCATGTCTCGGAGCAGATACACGATATTCTGGCGCACGCGCACACGGGCGCCGGGACTCCCCCGCCGGAAGACAACAACATACATAGAGTTATTAACAGGTACGTACTTTACATATCGTACCTTCGGTAAGACAAGGGCATAATTCATTTGATTCAACATTTCTGCAGCATTTCGATTCTGCATTTTCATTTTCATTCTGTATGAAAACGTGAAAAATAATCGGCCAAGTACGAGTCGGACTCGCGCACAGAGGGATTCCGTACTGTATGGGAGCCCCCCTTAAATATTTATTTTATTTTAATTTTATTATTGAAGTGAATATAATATATAATGATATCCTGTGAAAATTTCAAGCATCTACCTGTTACCATTATTAACATAGAGCGAAAAACGTCTAAAAATTCAGGTTTGTTGTATGGGAGCCCCCCTTAAATATTTATTTTATTTTCTTTTTAGTATTTGTTGTTATAGCGGCAACAGAAATACACCATCTGTGAAAATTTCAGCTGCCAAGCTATCATGGTTCATGAGATACAGCCCGCTGACAGACAGACAGACGGACATCGAAGTCTTAGTAATAGGGTCCCGTTTTTCCCTTTGGGTACGGAACCCTAAAAACGAGTTACACACCAGAGCCTTTAGTCCAGGTTTTGCGTAGTTTTACTTAAACTTTCGCGTTCGCGTGTGGCTCCATACATTTTGGTTAGTACTTCCCCGTTTCCGCCAGGGGCGCTGTACAAAAATGTAAAGAGCCATACGGAAACAGCTGTAGTTTCAATTTAAGTATAAACCTAGACTATAAGTTAAGTTTTGTTTTGAAATTTGTTTAGAAAATATTTATTTTTTCCGATAACGTTACTTAAATTCGTTTTACAACTCGTTTTAACGTAATTTCACATTTAAAAAAGATTTCTCCAAACGAAATTGGCAGAAATGAAGAAAAATACGTTTTGCCGGTAGAAAATCAGGCAGCTGATTCAAACGCACAGGAAATAGAACAGTTGGCCGGCTTTCCTGTTTTCTGAGAGCAATAATCTAAAGCTTTTTAAAGTTTTTAGGTATCTTCTAAGTGTGCGTGCTTCATTTTACTTCGTTTTAACGTAATTTCACATTTAAAAAAGATTTCTCCAAACGAAATTGGCAGAAATGAAGAAAAATACGTTTTGCCGGTAGAAAATCAGGCAGCTGATTCAAACGCACAGGAAATAGAACAGTTGGCCGGCTTTCCTGTTTTCTGAGAGCAATAATCTAAAGCTTTTTAAAGTTTTTAGGTATCTTCTAAGTGTGCGTGCTTCATTTTACTTCGTTTTAACGTAATTTCACTTTTAAAAAAGATTTCTCCAAACGAAATTGGCAGAAATGAAGAAAAATACGTTTTGCCGGTAGAAAATCAGGCAGCTGATTCAAACGGACAGGAAATATAACAGTTGGCCGGCTTTCCTGTTTTCTGAGAGCGATAATCTAAAGCTTTTTAAAGTTTTTAGGTATCTTCTAAGTGTGCGTGCTTCATTTTACTTCGTTTTAACGTAATTTCACATTTAAAAAGGATTTCTCCAAACGAAATTGGCAGAAATGAAGAAAAATACGTTTTGCCGGTAGACAATCAGGCAGCTGATTCAAACGGACAGGAAATATAACAGTTGGCCGGTTTTCCTGTTTTCTGAGAGCAATAATCTAAAGCTTTTTAAAGTTTTTAGGTATCTTCTAAGTGTGCGTGCTTCATTTTACTTCGTTTTAACGTAATTTCACTTTTAAAAAAGATTTCTCCAAACGAAATTGGCAGAAATGAAGAAAAATACGTTTTGCCGGTAGAAAATCAGGCAGCTGATTCAAACGCACAGGAAATAGAACAGTTGTGGCCGGCTTTCCTGTTTTCTGAGAGCAATAATCTAAAGCTTTTTAAAGTTTTTAGGTATCTTCTAAGTGTGCGTGCTTCATTTTACTTCGTTTTAACGTAATTTCACTTTTAAAAAAGATTTCTCCAAACGAAATTGGCAGAAATGAAGAAAAATACGTTTTGCCGGTAGAAAATCAGGCAGCTGATTCAAACGCACAGGAAATAGAACAGTTGTGGCCGGCTTTCCTGTTTTCTGAAAGCTATAATCTAAAGCTAAAGTTTTTAGGTATCTTCTAAGTCTGCGTGCTTCATTTTCGACCACAACGTCGCTTACCATCAAGCGTAGACATATTCGCGATAAACAAAAATCTTTCAATAAAATTGGTATCTATAGGAACATCAATGTGCTCTAAAAACAAAAATTTGCTCAAAAGAAGATATTGCAAATATGCATAGAAATTGGGCCACTAAAGGGTACAGTATTTCATTATTTGCTTTATTTCTTTTGGAAAATTATTTTCCTGTTATTTTTTACAATAACAGTGCCCATTAAAAGTAATTTCGTGTATTCGGGTATTAAGGTTACATGTGACCAAAATGACAGTAATTCAATGACTGAACAAAAATCAAATTGGAAAATGTGAAATTACTTTTAAATTTAGCATTTGATGCGGTTGTTTTACTCTGCGCATTTATTTATCATAGTTTAACGGATTTTTTGAGCTACTGTACCTAGTCTGAGCCCATTTTGCATTATCTCCTTTGAAAATGTGCAATTGTGCCCTTGTCCTGCTGATGGTACGAATTATTAGCAGTTATTTTACCTCTTTGTTATTCTATTTACAATTTTAAAAACAACTGTTTCATAGTACATTTTGCTAAAAGCCAAAGAACCTGATGTATGGAACAAGTAATTTTTGTTATCAATTTCAGGGTTATTCCCTTGATAAAAATTGATAATCAGTCTTGACACTTTACAAAACAAGACAGTAGTTCAGAATTTTTTATTTACTTGTCATCGAAATGTCAAGAAATCAATTTCTTATATTACACATGTCATGCATTTAAAATTGCTTACTCAACAATATTATATTATGCTTCAATGGCGTACAATGCTTGTATTATATCACTCTATAAAATTAATTGGAAAATATAAGTCCCATTTAACCCTAAAGAAAATAATTTTAATTACAAATTACAATACAAATGGTGTCGGGTCGCAGTAGCTTTTCTAACAAAAGTGATGTCCCATTCTAGCCGGCTTGAGCAGCTAAAATCCCGCATCGAAGCAAACATGGCGTCCGCCTCTGCACTGCTAGACCTATGACGTACCACTGACCCTGAGAAACTCACCGAATTAATATAAATAATATATTAACGTGTATTAATGTTTGGTTTCGTAAATAACGTCGATATTCTAGGCGCAAGTTAGTGGTAGAACCTTTTTAGAGAGCCGATCTTTATCGCTCAGTCGATTAAATAAAAACAGATACATATAATCGAAATTTTCAATGCCTAAAATATGCTACAGCTACTAAAACCAAGATGGTGCGTTTTGCGTATATGTAGTTCAATGCTTACTGTAGGGGGCGTGCACAGATGTTACTGACTCCGCAGCGAAAAAATGTTACGTCTCCTCTAAATGAGATCTAAGATAGACCTCTGCGCATTTTATAGTCCATGATTGAAAGGCATGGTTTTTAATCTCAAAATAACGTGAGTAGTGCTTTGCCTCTCAGCTTTGGGCGCCGATATATTGCTATGCGAGCATGTCGTTCAGGATGGATATTATTTGGTTGCCTCATTAATTCTCGTTGTTCAAAGAGACACATAGTGAGAGAGGTCAAACGTGGACTCTCATAAAATGTTTCTTTGTCTAGGGAATGATAGCAATTGGACCGCCAACATCAATACCGACATTGATGAATGGTGGGGACTTTATGGAATATAAATCTCTATAAAGAGCTAGTCAGATTTACAATTCAGTTAAAAATAAATAATAACATCAGTAAGTCATTTAAACCTATTTGGAGATAATTATTATTGTCATTGTAACACATTCTTGTCCCATGTCAAAGGTCTTTCTTCCCCCTTTTCTATCCCAGAACAATTAATGAAAACTTCTCCATTGTGTTAATATTAGATAGAAATATAAAACTTCTTGTATCGTTGAAATGCTGGCATATCTTATTCTTACGGATTAGAATCCCAATCATCTCAAATATAAAAGCCTAAAATATATGAAACCGAACATTTTTACACCGCCACTAATTGGAATAAGGTTTTCTACATTTCGTACAAGAAATTGGCCATTTAGGATTTAATTTGTAAATAATTTTAGTTATAGAATAGAGTTAAATGAGTGTTCATAGAATTTATTTTGCCATTATATTAAGTTTAAATCACAGTAATATATATTTTTTGAGATTTTATCACATTGATTACGTCCAGTATCGATTTAATTTAACTGTACAGAAACAAAGTTTTTGTGCCATGTCAAAAGTATTTTTATTATGTCAAAAAGTTACTCGTGATAAAGTTACACTGTAAATGTAAAGTATAATATATTTATATATTTTTTTGCTTTTTTTTTTCTAAATCAGTAGTTGTGTTATAAAGTTATACTGCATTAAACTTTATGATCTTTCTGAATTGTGTCAGAACACTATTTCTATTCTGCAACCGACATGACAGATAAAACTTGAAACAACTAAAATCAAATTCTTCTACCTTTACTTGTACAGCAATTTTGCAACCCATCTTGTTTGGTTTCAATAACCTAATAGAATTCGAGCTCGATTGGTTGATTTTTTTTGTATAAAATAATAATGTTGTCGCGTCAGTATGTAACCGAAGAATGTACCTACACTGTACAGTAAATGCTTGCATACAGTAAATATTCAAGTAATAATAACCGCAGTTGCGATGCGTCTTCCTATAATTTCGTAATTTTTATTTTTCTTGTAAGTTATTTTCCTAAAAACAAACTCTAAAACAATTAAAAAGTTTTACTACTTTCGCAGTTCAGATCGATCATAATGCTGGTGCATCTAATATATCTGATCAGTAAGATCTGCTATGTATAATTAGTTAGGCGATATTTTGTGACCGTCATTAAAGCCTTGGTCGACGGTGTGTATTGATTTGATAAATAGCATTTTCGCAAAAATCTTAGGAATTTCGCGAACACACGTATAATTAGACATTGACAAAATGCCTCAAAACGAGATACTTAAAACTAGGGACTAATCACGACAGGGAGTTGCCCTGTTTATCAAAATTAAGACAATCAGAGTTAAGGTTATTCAATCGTACTAAAGCAACTCGTATTTTAGCAAAGATCCTAACTTTTTTCTGTAAGAATGAGAAATATCATAGCCAATGTCCAATTATTCGTGTTTTTGCGGAAATCTTAGGATTTTTTGCGAGAATACGGTTTATCAAATCATCTTACGACTTAAGCTCGATGCAGACGGACCACCGACCACATCCACCGGTGGCCACCGACAAGCAGTTGACTTAATTTTTCATACATTTCATTACCGTGTTTTGGATAAGAAATTGCCGTGTTTTGAGGCAAAATTTGAAATATTGCCGTATCTTCCCGATTAGTCCCAATTGCCGTATAACACGACGATTCCCGTAGCAATGGCAACACTGATCCGCGACACATACAGATGTAGCGGTATTTTTTTAGTATTTATTTCTTGCATTATGTACAAAGCAATCTTAATGGCTAGGGTACATACCCTGTTAGGGCGTTGCAAACATAGGTAAGGACTTAATATCTAAGAAAATGTACCTATCCTTAAATTAAACTTAAAAAATACCACACAACATACGTTAACATGCTTTAAATATATCTGAGTTATAGGTATATGAAGGGTAGCGCGGAACAGCCGCCGGTGGCTGTAGTCTGTGGCCCGTCTACGCCGGGCCCTAGATATAAGTAAAGCGATATATAGTGAGCGTGATTAAAGCGTTGACAGACAGGTTGTGTTTTATTGGCGGGTGGTGTTGCAGTTTCCTGCTGCTGCTGCCGCGCGCCGTGCTCTCGGACCCGGTGGGCGCCGACTACGAGCATTACATACACGACGCGCACAGCCACTATCAGGTACACTACACACCCCCGCCTCCTACCTAGCTTCTATCAACTATCTAGAATAGGTATTCTTAACCTTTTTCAGTCCGCGGACCCCTAGAAAAAAGCACAACAGGCATGATGACTAAAAAAATATAATTACCGTCAGATAGACTACCAAAAAATATTAAGCACGTATTTTTTTGTCAATTAAACAAAAATGGATGAAGATATAGCCCGTCAAAGTTCCGCGTGACGTCACAAGTGCCATTGAGATGTATAGACTTCTGTAAGAGAGGGGACGTCACAACCCCCACTCTCAAACTTTGAAACATGGTTTATATTTGTCATTTGTTGTTTGATTAACAAAAGAAAAAATACGTGTCCAATATTTCTTGATAATCTATCTCACGGACTATTTAAATTAACGATGTTTTTACCCAGTCATCATGCCTATTTCAAGAACCCCCTTATTACCAGTTGTTTTACGTACAGTAGACTTCGCATCTGTTTAACTGAATCTTCATAAGGCTTCTCGACTCGCTCTTGACCGATTTCGTTGTGTAGATTTTCAAATCTTCGGGCGGTACAGGGCTTGATTGCGAGACTTGCTGGCATTTATTTGCTAATTCAAATGTTAATAGATAAGACGGCGAACCCCCATACACATACTCACAGGTTAAGAATCGCTGAATTCTAGATTATTCTAGATCATAGAAACATTAGCATATACTCACCATAGGCCCAATTATGAAGGCACCATCGTAAATTTAATAGCAACGTAAAAAGCGTTCTCTCTATCGAATGCTTAAAGTGAAAAAGAAACAGAACTATGCCATTTAGCTAATATAATTACGATGGCTCCTCTGAATCGGGCTTTACATTTAGCTAAACATGTTATAAACTACACTTATACTACTTTGTTCTTTTAGGAATTTTGGTATATACCTACGTATGTAATACCTAGTTTAATTCCACGATGTAAAAAGGACGCTGGAGCTTCAAGCTGCGCTCGAGGAAATTTAACTGCTATTGCACAGTTCATAGGAGTTACATCTCCTAGTACGCAGCTTTAACTGAGCAAGGAGATTTAACTCTTATGACGTGTGTTATAGGAGTTAAATATATATCATTGTGTGCAACTTGACACTCCAACGCTATTTTTACGTGACATGACGTATACCTGTACACAGTTATTATTAAATCACTTCTTGCACACATTTGTATAGAAACTTTTGGATTTGTACGAACCTTGTCCGAGTAAACGTCCATATCCATCCAAACATATTATAAATCTCAATATTGTTATTATGTTAGCTGGGTGTAGCCAAATGTACCAGATTTTTATTTCTTAATCTTTCCAATACTCGAGAAGAATTTCCTTGTTAATTTATTTATCCTATTAAGACAGTTAAAAAAGAGAAAAAAATAATCATACTTCATGACCGGTATGCAACGTAGCAAGTCAAAATATAAAGAGAAAGGAAATGTCATAGGCCGGAGTATAAAACAGCAATCGTAGTATAGGCAAATTTGTAGGGAAATTCGTAGACACATACTTTCATGGAAAACAAATGGCCATCTTAGGCCTGAGTATAAACCGGCAATAGCAAGTAAGGGTGTCCACGCACGGTTTCGTTTCACATGGAGACCTGATAGCTTAATAAGAATCATTCTGAGTGTATTACTCGAAAATCTGGAGTGGCCTATATCCACCAAAGCACGTCCTATATCTATGATAAGGTCTGCGTGAAAAAGCAAACCGTTCATCATTCCAGCTTTGGTTGGACATTACATCATCGTTCAACTGGCCCACCGAGCCCGGCGCCGACACCACCGCCAGCTCCACACACAGCTACGACAGCCGACCAGAAGCAGACCTACACTTGGACGAACAAAAAACACCCACCGACGAAATATCCGACCATTTCACGCAAAAACTGGTCCTACGCCGCGACCTGTCCAACCAACCTTCAGAAGAAGAATTCGATGAAGGACCATTTTTTAAGATGATCTTCAAACTGTTATCTAACATGCCGAACCAACCTTACCAAGTCAATTTGCACCTTACGTCAATTATCTCGAAATTGGCGCTAATGCCTCATCCAATTCTTCACGAGTATTTGCTGAACCCGATGTTGCCGACGGGTAAAAAGACGGTGACGTTGTTCAAAGTGCTGCAAGATGTGGCGCGCAGGCTGACGATAGAGATACCGCGGCTGAGGAATTATAAGAAGGTGATAGAGAATATAAGGCTGCAGCTGATGAGCGAGGATCCTAGTTATGATGAGAGGTGAGTTATTTGGAATTCTCACTACTGAACCGAATAAGAGGCCTTAGTGTCTGTATCAGTCTTTTGTCCACTGCAGGACACAGACCTACCCCCGAAGGGTTATTTGGCCCAATCCATAACGCTGGCCAAGTACGGGTTGGTGGATTCACATCTATCCATCCATCAGCCATGAGACGTCCACTGCTGGGCGTGGATAAGCCTCCCCTATGGATTTCCAATAAGGCCGATTGGAAGTGGCCTGCATCCAGCGCGTTCCAGCGATCTTTATTATATCGTCAGTCCACCTAGTCGGCGGACGTCCTACGCTGCCCTTGCTGGTCCGTGGTCTCCATTCGAGAACTGTACTGCACCATCAGCCATCCGTTATCCGAACTATGCGCCCTGCCCATTGCCACTTTAATTTGCTAATCCGCTGGGCTATATCGGTATAACTTTGGTTCGTCTGCGGATCTCCTCATTTCTAATTTGATCTCGCAGAGAGACTCCAGCATAGCCCTCTCCATAGCACGTTGGGCTACGGAGATTCACGGATGGGATTCACATACGCCTTCGAATTCCATACACGGACGTAGGTATGCAAGTTGCCTCACGATATTTTCCTTCACCGAAACGCCAGTGGTATGAAATTCCGTACAAAAGTTTTGGAATCATCACCAGACATGTTCTATAAGATGAAGCCTTTGTCCAGGTTGCAGATTTCCCATGATTCGCTTTTTCCATCTGCAGGTGTCATAGATTTGATGTATATACAGGGTTATTTCTAATCAATTAGCATCCTTTTAGGGGTTTATTCTGTACATCTAAACTAACAACTTTTGTTCTGCGACTTTTGTCTAAAACATAACTAAAAAAACACAGCTGTTCCATACATTTTGTCGCGGGTGTACGATATTTTTCTATGGAACATTTTTTTTTAAATTTGACAAAAGTCGCAGATAAGTTCTTAGTGTTGATTTACAGCATAAGCCTCTAAAAGGATGCTAATTGATTAGGAATAACCCTGTATAAGTGGGTATTTGTCTGTCCGTGGCATCATGCCTCTCATACCATGGACCAGTTTTGATATTGTAAATTGATAGTTATATCTCTTATAGTTTACCATATTCAAATCTTTGTCAGTGATTTTCAATTTCTTTTCATTTTTTTCAGTGGTGACCACAACCAACTGGTAGAGAGTTTGATAGTGCTTGAAGAGTTCTGCAAGGAACTGGCCGCCATAGCGTTTGTAAAGTATCAACATAGCTCACACACACACAGATAGAATCCTTTATTATTACGGTACATATTTGTGACTACTTTTGTTCCTTTTGTGTGTTTCTTTTTGGTGAGCGATTGGCCAATAGGTAAAAACGTATTAAATATCATAAATTTTAACTTGACACCATGTATGTATTTTAAAACAGCTCGAATAATTATGATTTTCTTACATTTCATGATATCAGGCCTTTGAGCAAATATCTATAGAGTCACGATCGTGCAAAAAAGTGTCCGAGCCAAAACCTTACCCAAGGTACGTAGTGGGCAGGCTTTTTAGTAAGTGGTATGGCGATTGCTGTTAGCAGAGTGAAGGATCTTGTTACTCCTACACAGTGGAATTCATCTGCGTTTTCGTAAGAGGCGACGAAATAAAAAGAACAACACGTATAATGCAAACACTTGTTTTATATTTGCTTCGTATTGGACAAAATTACATTGCTGAATTAATGATATGAATGGATTACTATGGATTGATATAATGGACGACACAACTACTATTTTTACATGGTCCTTTTAGATTCTGGCTAGGCTAGGCAGTAAGAGACAACCAAAAGTGATGTATGCGCATAGATGCACTTTACCGGATACAGACACATCAATAGACAACAAATTGCCATAATCTGTTTCTTATCTATTCGATTAAATGGTGTACCGATACAATCGTCAACACTTCCCCTTACACCATGTCATCGAACTCTACCTTGGCTCTATACAATACTTAGTATAGCAGTTTTACATATAAAATAACACCGCTCTACATGGCAGTCCAAAAGAAACTTTATATCACCACTATACATACAATAGAACCTATATCAGAGTCCTGACGTTTAGCTTATGCCTAAAACCATTATGCTTAACCGAGGGCAAAGCCTTTGTAAGAATATCAGCTATCATCTCTTGTGTTGACAAATACTTAATAGCTATAACATTTCTATTATATAGATCTTTAATAAAATGATAGCGAACATCTATATGCTCTGTCCTCTTGTGACAATCAGAACGAATTAGTTTATGTGCCCTTTGATTATCATTATAAACTAAACAATTTAGCTTGAGACCGAATATCTCGTTCCAAAAACCTCTAATAAACAAAATTTCTTTACAAACATCACTAATACTGAGATATTCCGCCTCTGTACTAGACACAGCAACACATCTTTGTTTTTTACTTTCCCAATTCACAGTATTACAACCCATTTTAATTACATAACCAGTATATGACTTACGGTCAGAAGGATCGTTTGCAAAGTCTGCATCTGCATATGCTTTAAGATCAAAACTTTTACATCTAGTGAAAAACAAACCATGAACAATCGTTTTTGATAAATAACGAAGCACTCTCTTTGCAGCTAGCCAATGACTTTTATTAAAGCAATTATTAAATTGGCTCAAACTATTGCTAGCATAGGTAATATCTGGTCTAGTACATACACTCAAATACATAAGAGATCCTAATAATTCTCTATAATTATAATTAATACAATCAGACGGATTATTATCTGAATTCACAAATCTTTCATTTACTTGCATTGGGGTTGAAACTACCTTTGCATCAGACATACCAAATTTTTGTAGAATTCTTTTTACATAATCTGTCTGGTTTAACATCAAAGTTCCTTTAGCTCTGTCCCTTATAACATTCATACCTAGGCAAGACTTAATGGGACCTAAATTTTTAACATTAAATTTACTTTTTAAAATTAACATAAGTCTTTGTTTTTCTGAATTACAATTTGTGAACAAAAAGAAATCATCCACATATAGAGCTACAATGGTCAAATCTTTATAAGAACTAATGTTATAATTATTATTATTTCGCTTTACATAGACACATGGCTCACATTTTGTTTGATAATAACCGTTACCTATTAATAAATTATTGACAGTTTCGTTCCAAGCACTGGCCTGTTTCAGCCCGTAGATGGTTTTCTGTAACAAACACACTTTATTAGTATCAGTTATAAAACCTACAGGTTGCTGCATATAAATTTCTTCTCTTAAATTGGCGTGAAGAAAAGCTGTCGTAATATCAATATGATCCATGTCCATGTCTAGTTCGTTTGCTAAATTAAACAGCATCCGCATTGTTGAATGTCTGACTACTGGTGAGAAAGTTTTATCATAATCGACACCAGGTTTCTGGCTGAAACCACGTGCTACTAATCTCGCTTTATATTTTTCAAAATTACCAGCAGCATCTTGTTTTACTTTGTATACCCACTTGCATTTAACTGTTTTTATTAGGTGGTCTCTCTACTAACTTCCATACCTCATTCTCTATAAGAGAGTCATACTCCTTCTGCATGGCCTCCTGCCATTTCAAACGGTCAGGATGAGACATAGCATCTTCATAAGACTCGGGTTCACTGATGAATGAGTCTTGAGTGTGTAGAGAACAATCATAATTATCATACCTTTTAGGTGGTACACCCCTAGTACTCCTTATGGGCTGCTGCCTTGGCACGACGTTCTCCTGAGCAAACTCATACCTTTCCTCAGACTCGTCAGAGTCATTACTGTCCTCTCGCCATGAATTCTCGCTATCTTATTTTCTGGACGCCGGGCTGCAGTCTACATACTGCAATGGCGAAGATAGAGCATCGGTTGGCTCCGACGGCGATGCTGGTACATCTGCAGGTACCGATGGTGATGCAGGCACATCAGCCACAGGCGCGCTCAAGTCAGGTGCCTCAAACCCAACTGAGCTGCTCTCCTGTTCACCACCTGAAATTGAGAACAGTTCTCTATTAATAACTGTACTATTATTGTCACTAATATTACTAGTATCACAGTTTGACATTGGCACTGAAACATTGTTCATGTCATTAAATAAAATATTAGAATTCGATTTATTCATATTAGAATTATTTTCATTAATATTAAAATTATTACTATTCATATTCAAATTATTCATATTCAAATTATTATATAATTGAATATCGCTAACAATATCCTTAGCCGAATTAGAATTATTATTATCATTATATGTCATTTCAATAAAATGTACATTTCTAGATTTAATTATTGTCTTTGGAGAACAGGGATCACATAGCCTATAACCTTTGGAGTTCTCACAGTAACCTACAAAAATAAATTCTTTAGACTTTGCATCCAGCTTACGCCGCTGACAATTAGAAATTAGTGAGAATGCCCTACAACCAAACACTCTAAGATGACTCAGATCAACTTTGGATCCCGACCATACTTCCTCTGGAATGCCACCGGACAAAGCAGCTGTTGGGCATCTATTTTTTAAATATATTGCTGTCATTACAGCTTCGCCCCAAAATTGCCTGTCAAGGTGCGCCTCAGAAAGCATACACCTGATCTTTTCAATAAGAGTCCTATTTAACCTTTCTGCCACACCATCTTGCTGTGCAGAATAAGGAATAGTTGTTTGATGCTTGATCCCTTGACTAGATAAGAAATGTTCAAATGAACTACCACAATATTCTCCACCATTATCTGTCCTTAGACACTTGATTTTAAAACCCGTCTCTTTTTCAACTAAATTCTTGAAAATAATAAAATAAGACATTACCTCATTCTTATTTTTCATCAGACAGCCATAGGTCTTCTTTGAGAAGTCATCAGTGAATGTCACCAAGTATCTGGCTCCGCCCAAGCTCGCAGTATCGAATGGTCCGGCAACATCAGAATGAACTAAAGCTCTTTAGCTCGCTTCGACTGGCCCTTGGGAAAAGAGTGCACTGCCTGCTTCCCCTCTATGCACGGGATACAATCCTTCAACTTGTCACAGCCGTTGTCATTGAAGTCAACACCGTCTACAAGATTACGAAGAGCATACATACCACTTGTGCTCAAATGTCCAAGTCGCTTGTGCCACAATTCCATTGATGTATTTGAAATAGCTAGAGCTTGATCTGAAACTGAAACAGACATTGTTTTATAATTTCCTACACTACTTACCGTGAGTCCATGTTTGATTTTATAAATTCCCTTGTCACAATATGCAATAGCCACAGCTTCATTAGCTGAATTCACAATCTTACAGTCATTGTGACTAAATAATACCTTAAGACCAGATTTTGATAACTGACTAACTGAAATTAAGTTGGCCGACAACTTAGGTACATACAAGACATTTTCTAACCACAATTTTTGATCATTATTAAAGTATAAAGAAACCTTACCAGATCCAGAACTTTGCATTGTGTCATTATTAACAACAGTAACTAAAGTTTTATTCTTAGAGTCCATCTCACTAAAACTATTGCGGTCGCGACACATGTGTGTAGTACAACCACTGTCGACAATCCAATCTTCATTGTGAAATACAGTGAATGCTGACACTAGCATTGTCTGCGATGCATTTTCTTCGTGTTTCTTCCTTTGGTCATTCTTCCACTTATAGCACTTTGCTTTGAAGTGACCTGGCTTCTTACAATAATGACAAAGTTTCTTAGTCTTCGTGCCTATAAATGCCACATTTTCATTGTGACCGTTGCTGTTGTTATTTCTCCGGAATTCCTCTTGAAGAAGTCTTGCTCGTACAACTTCACTTGTTAAAGACTGATTGAGGTTGATCGCTTCAAGTCCAGAGACCAGTATGTCATACTGTTCAGGTAATCCACTGAGAAATATCTCTGATATCTCCTGGTCAGGAATTTTTCGGTCGATATCTGCGAATTGTTGGACAATCGTCATTACTCCATTTATGTACTCTGTCATGGAAGTAAATTGGGAAAATTCCACTCTATGCAACCGACGTAGCAAAACTACTCTTCGATTTCACAGCCATACAGATTTTAGCAAGAGCACGTGAGTCGTTCGTCGCATTGCTCGACTCACCCTCGATGCATGTCCATAATCCATCCAAAACTAACGAGTTTTTCATGTAGTATTTCCAATTCAAATAAGTTCCAATACCATCCAACTTTTCAAAGGCAAATTGCGGGACATGAGGCATTTGTCCGCCATTTCCATTTACATTCATGATTTCCGTGTGCAAAACAAATAGGTAATCGACTTACGTGTCTTTCTGTGTTTGTATCTTGTTTGACTTTGATGCCACCTCTCCGATTTCCTGGGGCAAGAACCTGTTAGCAGAGTGAAGGATCTTGTTACTCCTACACAGTGGAATTCATCTGCGTTTTCGTAAGAGGCGACGAAATAAAAAGAACAACACGTATAATGCACACACTTGTTTTATATTTGCTTCGTATTGGACAAAATTACATTGCTGAATTAATGATATGAATGGATTACTATGGATTGATATAATGGACGACACAACTACTATTTTTAAATGGTCCTTTTAGATTCACGGCTAGGCAGTAAGAGACAACCAAAAGTGACGTATGCGCATAGATGCACTTTACCGGATACAGACACATCAATAGACAACAAATTGCCATAATCTGTTTCTTATCTATTCGATTCAATGGTGTACCGATACAATCGTCAACAATTGCAAGCCAACTACAACGCCGCGCGATGCCAAAGTGCTCGGTTACAAGCATGTTAGATGACATAACGTCGAGATTCAAGAAAACGGGCCATTGTGAATTATTTAATGTAAATATCTAAGTCGGTATGTATGACGGAGCTCGGACAGTTTTTTACTACTTTCACTTAGGGACTGTGGTTCTGTAGATATTTGCTCGAAGTATCAGGCATTTAAAATGAAAATTACATTCTTATAAAGGCGTATCTTGGGTACAATACTAAGAAGCTATAGACCTATATTTTAAAGAACATTTGTGAAAAAGTTTGTGGGTCGTTTTTAGTTCTGTGAGTAACGAATACAATACAAAATTACAAAAACGCATTTATTTATTATGATATGTTTATTAATTTTCACGTGCGATGTTATTCCGTTTTAGGTACTTACTAGACAAGCAATTACCAGTAATTGTTATTTATAATGTTAAATCTATTGTTTTTTTATACATGAAATCCCTTAAAAATGTTAGTATACTATGTTAGTATTATTTTAAACTATATTTGCCTTGTATTGTATGTTCGATAAAAATAAGCCTCAATGTTACTATATTATGTATTTTATGTTCAAATCATGAGGTGCTATGCTGGTTAGTCGCTCAGCTAGACTATTCGTGTCCATAATACGAGTATATATTATGCACAAACAATACAGGATAATAAGTAAAAATGTATGAAGTACGGTTCATCTGTCACCACCAACTCGGTTTCGAAGCATGGTAACTATTTAATCAGGTAATCATAAAAAAATCATCGAATGCTTTACGTAGAAGCCTTCTTCAGTAAGCTTGAAGCAGTTTTCTCTTTTTTTTTTTTTTAACCTATACTGTCCCACTCCTGGGCAAAGGTCTCCCCCATTTCCTTCCAGGAGTCGCGATCCATCGCAACTTCCTGCCAACCCCTCTCGAACGAGTCAAGATCGTCACGCCAGCGCTTCTTGGGCCTTCCCTGGCTGCGTCGTCCGTCAGGCACCCACTCCGTGACGATCCTGGCCCAACGATCGGGGTGCATCCGCGCCACATGTCCCGCCCAATCCCACTTTAGTTTGGCGGCTTTTCGGCCGACATCAACTACCCCTGTCATAGAACGCAGTGTGCTGTTGCGGACTCTATCAATTCTTTTTTTTTTTTCTCTATTTTATAAATAAATATTTTCAATTCATTTTTATAATTGTTATTATACAAATCACGAGCGCACGCGGCCTTTACTTGTTGTGTTTTGGCTGTGAGTCATAAGTATTAATTATAATATAAGGCCGTGTATACATGTGTGTGTACGTCTGATTGCTCCACCTGGCACACATACTAACGCGGATGTACGAGTACTTATGCACGAATACATCTTCTTATCTTCTTCTTATACAGGGTTATTCTTAATCAATTAGCATCCTTTCAGGGGCTTATTCTGTACATCAAAACTAACAACTTTTATTCAACGACTTTTGTCAAATCTCGAAAAATAAGTTGTTGTTCCTTAGAAAAATATCGTTCACCCACAGCAAAATGTATGGAACAGCTGATTTTTTGAGTTTTGGCAAAAGTCGCAGAACAAAAGTTGTTGGTTTTGATGCACAGAATAAGCTCTTAAAAGAATGCTAATTGATTAGGAATAACCCTGTATATAAAAATGAATCGTGGTTGTTAGTCTCGCTAAAATTCGAGAACGGCTGAACCGATGTGGCTAATTTTGAAATATCTGTGGAAGCTAAGGGCAGAAACGGTATTGAAGGGTTTAAACGGTGAGAAAATTAAAAAAAAGTATCGAGAAAAATAATAAAAAATTGAATTAAATTTTCCCACACAAAATGTTCCTACCTTACCTGTGAAAGTTTACTGCATTTGGTCGCCGGTGGCGCTAAGGTGATATGAAGTTCACCGGGTCAGCTAGTACTATATATAAAAGCCACAATGCGCACCTGGTTTGCATTAACTATACTATAACAATTCGTAAATATAGTTGGTGGAGAGATTTAGGCCACGATTATACATTCTCCTTTATTTTACCATAAATAGCTCTTAATATCATCTATCATAACTTATTGATGTTTTGTAATAAACTGAATTTATTATCACAATTTTTGTAAAATAATTGTAATGGTTCGCTAGTCACCATCGTGCATGTATATTAATTAATGTCCAGTCAGTGGGTGTTTGCAATATTAACGTAAATCATTTTAGTTTTATTATTTATTCCAGTAGTTTTTGCATTTGTCGTGCAACAAATAAATGTAATATTCGCTAGATGATATAAGATTGTTGAAATAAATTGTATATAAAGTTTGTCGGCTTTTATTTACTTATAGTTACTACTTAGTAGTCTCCGAACAGTAGATCTCGCGACACGTCTCTTTAACTGAATCTTCTTAAACCTATATCTCGACTCGTTCTTGACTGATGTGGTTTATACTCGCGAATCTTGTTAGGATTTAGATACTAAATAATAAATAATATACTAATACTAAACAATCTTGCCAAATATTATCGAAATCGACTGTTAAAAGCGCCCCCACACCTAATCTCAAAACTCGCCGACGACAAAAAAGCCATAAAAACCTGTGTACCAAGCTTCGTACCAAGTTTCGCCAAGATTGGTTGAAAAAGTATTCAAAAAAAAAATTTTTAACATGCTTTTGCTGAACAAGTGCTCGCCAAGACAAATCAAACGAGCCGAAACTCGATGGGGTTGCGTCGTTTCATTACAGAGTTCCTGTGACCACCTTCCAGGTCCATCATCAGACCCTGGTTTGACAGATGGTGAGATTGTGGCCATTACCGGATTTTTTCTCCGGATAGTGTCCAACTCCAATTCATATTTGACTGCTCTTACCAATACATATTATAAACGCGAGTTTGTGAGTATGTATGGATATTTGTTACTCTTTCATGCACAAACGGCTGGACCGATTTGGATAAAATTCGGTATGAAGGTAGCTTAGGCTTGGACACATAGGCTACTTTTTATCTCGGGCTAACGCGGGTAACACCGCGGGGCGCAGCTAGTTTTTTTGCATTTTAGTGGTTGAGAATGGCCTCAAGTGACAACAGCGCTATCTCTCTTAGTTTTATCTCTATGGAGGAGCTCGTGGCCGTGGAGTTGTGATGCGTCTCGTCGCGATGCGCTAGCCTGACCATGTGTAGGACCGAACCACCGAAGCAAACTTCTTAGCGGCTGTGATGTTTGCTGCAAGCTGCGCAAAACCCAATCCTCGCGCATCTTGTAGCAAACATCAATTTGTGAATTTGCAAAATGAATTAGAATTTATAAGTACTTGCAAGATACCTACTCATTTATATTTTTGAAAATTCAAACGGGTATCCCCACCAAACGCTAAGCATCCCAGCTGACTGACTCCGGGATGGGACACCACCATGACTCAATTTTTGCGCTTACCTCCCGCCCGGGCTATAAGTGAGGCCAGCTTTTTATACATGTGGTGAGTGCGTCGGTGTTGCGCCGCCTTAGTTGGACTGACGAGCCAAGCCGTAGTTTTGTTGTCACTCTCACTTGGTTGTTTCTTAACATTCTGTCTTGATTTTTTCATTTGGTCTGAGGATTCAGCCTACAGCATTACATCGTCTGTCTGATCTGAAGTAAACTTAAACTCGGAGACTGCTCTATCTTGGTTTGCTAATTAAAAATAAAAACATCCATAAAATGCAATGGTGATTATATTTTTATACTTTTTTCCAAAATTAAATAATGCATATAAACATGAAATAACAAAAGTTATTTAAAACTATTTACAATGGAATTCAATCGGTCGACGTTTTTATGGAGAAAATAAATATGCAATAGGAGAACATAAATATTAGACACGTAAAGTTGATGATATTTTTAAATACAGTGTGTCTCTCAGCGTTCCTATTCATCGTTACGAATTTTTTTATTTAAAAAGGACAATATCTTAGGAAAACGATGCCCATTTACATTCCTTAATAAAACGAACAATCGTTTTATGCAAATTAAAATCTCCACACAAAACGTCTTCCGTTAATATTACCGCTGTCTCACTCGCACGTCTCTCTCACACATCGATTATAAATACATATTACATAACATTTAATTACCTACTTGATCGTTATATGCCTCGTCTCAATAAATCCTAATGCCGGTATCTATCTACTCACCCAACTAGCTCTAGAGACCTTAGTACGAGATTTTCCTTAAACTACAGAAGTTTCCGTGTGACTCGAATATTTTCGCAAAGCGCCCCTGGCGGAAACGAGGAAGAACTAAATAGAAGGAGACAGCTACAATAGTAACGGCACACATAAACTACCAACTTTTTTTAAATAATTTATCTCCCCGTACACTTTCAGCTTTCAGAAGTGGTTGCAAGGTACTCATGTATTTATTTTTAAATTCAAACGGGTATCCTTACCAAACGCTAAGCATCCCAGCTGACTGACTCAGGGGTATTGTTGTACACCACCATGACAGCGTAACACCAAAAAAATCAGCTTTTAGAAAGTAGTTGCATTTTTTGCGCTTACCTCCCGGGCTACATACATGGTACGTTATAATATCTGCCCATTCATAATCATTCCTTTATCCTATATATGGAAAAAAGTTTCTATCAATCCAGACAGGTTTCATTTTGATATTCAAACAATCAGTCCAGAGGCTAGTTAGGTGACTAGAGTTCCGGCAGATCATTGTACAAACTATGGAACTGATAAATTGTACTATTCATGTGTTTGTCAAGAAACACTTTACTAGGAAGTGGTTGGAAGTCGAAGGCCGCATCTCTATTGCCCATTGAGATTTTATACAAATAAGGGATTAAACAAGCTAGCCGTTTTCTAGATAGTAAGCGCGCCAAGCTTACCCTCGCAAGTCTCCACGTACTTGTACAAGTATAAACAATGCACAGTAGTTCAAGACCCTATATTTATAATCTAGGTCTGAAGCACTATTCTTAGTTTTTACCGACTTCCAAAAAGGAGGAGGTACTATGTTCATCTGTATGTTTTTTTTTTGTGTTTGTTCATCGATATTTTCGCCAAATATTTTTTATTTCGAAAGTGTATACTTACTCCCGTTTAAATTTTATCAAAATCGGCTGAACAGTTTTTGATAAATAATGTACATGGATCACATCGATTCCTGCAAAGTATTCGAATTCTGTACACGGTGGAAGTCGGTGGTGCCATTTTTTGAGAAAAATAATTATGCTTAGTATAATAGGTGTAACGGGCATATTTGAATACTACTGAAAAACACAGGACTTAAGAGGTTAAATAGGTACAGCTGCCTTACTACAGTTTTCTTTGAGTTCACAACTCTTGCGCATTATAACTGCGTGTTCGTCGTTTAGTTAAATAAATTATAGTTCGAGATTCTACTAAAAGTAAAGTAACTGTTGTAGCTGTGCTATTTACAGCATTTTTTAATTTTTATGGACATTAGAGAGAAGGCTGTCCGTCTAAATTAGTTTCAATACAAAAATCTAAGTGATGTGTATCGCAGTAGGCACTTGTATTACTACGGATAGCTTATAGCTATATCGCCGAACGTAGAACGAAGCCAATTTGAAAAAACCTAAAGGCCTTTACCATAATAGGCGGAAATTCCGCCACGAAAAATCCATTGCGGAACGCCGCCGGTTCAGTTTATGTTGCGTAGCTTGCAGTTTACCTAAGACCTCAAATAGTACGAATAAAATATATCTATTAACTGATTTTCCACGAAGAAATTTCGGCTTTGTGTGACAAAAGCAAACAATTGAACATAAGGCTAAGGGAATAACGGAAAGTGTAATTTTCAACCAATTACGACTTTGGGGCTTTGAAAAGTGTAGCTTTTTGTTCATCAAGGGTAGCCCGGGAATGAAATTAAAAATAAATTGCTTGAAAACGAACAAAATCGTATTTTTATTTTCAGTTGCGACTGTCCTGAATAATGAAATGAAACAATCAAAATCGGCCAAGTGCGAGTCGGACTCGCGAACGAAGGGTTCCGTATCGTATGGGAGCCCCATTACTCTTGCAGTTATTAATAGCGAACAAAAAACTCCTAAAAATCACGTTGGTCGTATGGGAGCCCCCCTTAAATATTTATTTTATTCTGTTTTTAGTATTTGTTGTTATAGCGGCAACAGAAATACATCATCTGTGAAAATTTCAGCTGTCTAGCTATCATGGTTCATGAGATACAGTCCGGTGACTGACAGAAAGACGGACATCGAATCTTAGTAACAGGGTCCCGTTTTTATCCTCTGGGTACGGAACCCTAAAAACTACAATTTTCACAAAGCTGAAGCCAAACTAGCAATTTTTCGAATTATAAGACTTTATCTGTCGTATAATTTCATCCAGATTTGTTTTCTTACATATCTCCTATGACAAGATATCGCAAAATAAGTAATTTATTCGTGAGAAACCAAATTTATTTTGGCCTGTTTCTAAAACAAAATTTAGTGAGTAAGGCGTAAAGTTTGACCCTAACCAGCTTAGGCTCAACATATAAAAGAAGAGATTTACTGTAACCAAGTACAGTGCGCATAAAAGACTTGAAAATAAATGAGGTCGCCACTATCGCTTTTTTAGCATATTTTGCATTATTTTTTGCATAATGATACTGTTTCCCTGTTCACAATCCACAAAATAGCACAACAAAACACAAACAAAATTGTAACTTAGTTAACAAAGGGCACAGACCCTGGAGTCTGTGGATCATCAATTTAAATTTAAAAAAAAAAAAAAAAATAGCACAAAACGAGAAAAATGCTAGGATGTTAACTATGATTGACAGCTCAAGTTGTGGTTCCAGCAAAAGTGAAAATTTAGTTCTCGAATAATTAATTTCATCTCTTTTGTGTCGCACTGTAAAGATCTTTATTTTTTCTGCAGTCACTTTTTAGACTTTTACTATATTCAAATGTCTTTTGAATATCTTGGAGTAAATTAGGTTATAAGGTAACATTAAAAGTCGATAACATTAGCTTCATCTGCTTCATATTGTAATGATTTAAAAACTTAACCGAAAGTTTAACACCGATGCACGTTGTTTTATTAGATTTCAATTATTTATTATGACATCAAACTAAATATAATAGTAATCATAAGTTGGTTGTCAAAAAAAAAAAAGAAACATAATTTACAAGTAGACAAATTTTTATACAAGGTTACGTTCAAGTTATTTAAATCAAAAAAAATAATCACACCGAATATTACGCTAAATAACGAATATAAACTGCTGCATTAACTAAAAAATATATCACATAGACGCTGATTAATATGACCATACAAAATACACTCCGGTTTCGATTAACCTAGACACTAAATAAATTACATCAGTGCCTTTAGTATGAGTTTGTCAAGTTGTTTTACGCGTTCGATAGAGTTAGCGTAAAGTACAATTTTCTTTGGGATCATCGCCATCTGTTGGCATCGAGTTTTCGCCTTTTTATTCCCGTACAAAATTGTAATTTATGCTAAATGTATCGACCGCGTAAAAACCTCGTCATACTTATACTAGGGGTACAATAGACTCTAAACATTTGTTTACGATTTTACTTTAGTCTGATAAAGCCTTCCCCAGACAGACCTTCGGTTTAAAAAGTCCTGTTAATTTTCGATTATCAGTCATCGAAAATTGACTGGATTTATTTAGCGTTTTTCGGCTGTATGTGTCTAGAAAAGACTTACTATTATAATCGTGGAGTACCTCAAAATATTTACATAAAGCTTGGCGCAATCGATATAGACAAGGTAATACAAAAAATACGTTATAACGAGATGATAACTAGAAATAATAACTATTAACAGTACGCGGCTTTTCAGTTGGCACATCATGAATACACATGAGTTAAAAACACATATATACATAAGTGTGTATGAATGTTCGTAATTATGTATGTGTTTTTTTATTTAAAATGTATGTATGTACAAACACGAGAGTTTCAAAAAAGTTTGATGGCTTCAATAGATTTATTAGTTGGCGTAAACTACAAACGTTTGTATACTAAACACCACACAAGTCGGATGAGAAGTTAGCCGCAGACGACACTTCGCCGTGATTCGCTAATTATTGCGCATGTGTGCACAATGCCGACGCCGCGTGGCGTAATGTTGAGCACGGGCGTAGGAAGCGCGCGGGAGGCATGAGGTTGGCGGGCGGGTGTGCCCCGGCGTCTCGTGTCTCTGGCTCCCGCGCATACCTATATTACGGCTTTTGCGCAGCGTTCTGAACATAACTTCCCATCCGCCGACTTGTGTGGCGCTTAGTATACTGATGTACTTTTCAAATAGTGAAAGATTCTTCAAATACAATTTAGTGGTTCCTGATTCCTCGGAATATACAAACAAACACACAATCTACATATTATTAGTACAGATGTGCCAACTGTTAAGTCAAGCACTTATTTATTTGATAGACAAAGTACAAAAGCATTGAAAGTTAAAATAAAAAAAATCTAAGTTATAAATTTAAAAAATAACTTCGAGATAAGTTGACATTTCACTTACAAAAAAATATACAATTTTGGCATTTAATTTCAACTATTACCTCGTGTGAAAAAATGTAGAAAATTATGTACAAATGAATAATTTCACTAATGTTGTACTGACGTTTTTTTATAGAGTAAATTATATTCACAAAAAAATATATATGGGTATAAATAACATCGCAGCAATGGACTAGTCGGTCCACTAGCGACCTTTCTTACTGCTAAAGTCAGAAATATTGAAATTTGTCGTTTTTAGTTTTAAAAAGGTTTTTTTTAACCTATTCCAACTTAAGACCACTAGAGCTAGCCACCCGGCCTATATGAACTTACTTATTTCAGACATTAAGAGGTATTAAACCTGGAGAACTCGACTCAAGATCTAATACTATGTTAGTAGAAATTTATTGTAAATAAAAAAAGAGCGCCATTTTGGTTTACATATCTAGAAAAGTAAAACCAAATACGTAGTTTTACAGCCGATAATGTTTACATGAAGTGTCAGACTCAATATAACATAACCTAACTTTAGCAGTTCCTAAATATTTTAATTTAAAAAATGCGCTAATCTACATTATACATACATACATATACATACAATTGTGTTTACTATTTCATATTCTGCATTCTGCTCTGTGGAACTATCACCATTTTGATAAGCTCTGAAACAAATACAAATATAATGTGATCATCTAGCAAACCAAAAACAAATTATAATTTTTGAGATAAAATGATAATTAGTACTATTTCCAGCGGGCTTAGCATACGGACTATAAAATTATACTATCGACGTGTCAGAACGTGACAGAGTTATGATGAAGCATATATCTGTCACCTTTGCACACATCGATAAACTCTTGTCGTGGTCTTGTATGCTAAGGACACTGGAGACAAAAAAGAGCCGTGTTTTGTTTTTAATATAAAGGGCTATTCTCATAAGGAGTCCTATTCGCGGAAAGGGACTGATTCAGACTATTATTATAAAAAAAAATACAATCAATGGGGCCAACCCACGGAGCTAGTAAAACTAGAGAGATTGCGCTTTAGTAGCTTGAGGCAATTCTCAACCACAAAAATGTATGGAACATCTTGCCCAGAGCTGTCAAAACTGTCAAATATGAATTGGAATTTGACACTACTGAGAGAAAAACACTGCAACTAGCCACTGAATCGAGATATTTTTCATGTCTCTTTCTGACTCATGCCATATCAAATCATTGCCTCTCGTTCTTTCTTTCTTTTCTCGACCGACTACATTATCCGTCTGGTATCTCTGTGGGCCAACCGCAGATTATTTTTCACGAATTCTTGGTTGGCCTCATTGTAATCACCATCTTTCAACTTTGTATACCCTATAACGATAACTCTAAAACTACCGCTCAGTTCTTGATCAAATTTTAATGAACCAAACGGGTCGCATCTGCTTTCAAAGAAAAAAAAATCATAATCTGTTAATCTTATTGACGGGGCGGCATTGTCGTTTTTGACTAAAACCTTTCCTTTTCACAATAAAGGTTTTAAAAAATCTGTTCATTTAGAGAAAATCATAAGAAAGTGAGTAAAGTAAGTAATACAGGGTTATTCCTAATCAATTAGCATCCTTTAAGGGGCTTATTCTGTATATCAAAACTAACAACTTTTGATCTGCAACTTTTGTCAAAACTCAAAAAAGAAATCAGCTGTTCCATACATTTTGTCGCGGGTGAACGATATTTTTCTGTGGTTTTTTTTTTTGAGTTTTACAAAAGTCGCAGAACAATAGTTGATAGTTTTGATGTACAGAATAAGCCCCTAAAAGGATGCTAATTGACTAGGAATAACCCTGTATACCCGACCTATACGATATTACTTACTACATATCTACCAGGACCAGGACTAACTGTCCTTCAGACCTGTCGTGTCAGAGTATGTAAGGTACGTACATGCGGTGTTCACCACCAGGAGAAGAAGGGCGACTTGTGCTGGAACCGCTGCTGGAACGAGTCGAAGAAACGCGACGACGCCGTGCCGCTCTTAGACCTGCGAATGGTTTCTTTATTAAAAAAAACTGTCGATTAAAGAAATACCGCCCCGATAGCCCCTTGTTTTACCTAACAGTTTGTTTATGTTGTTTATTATTAATATTACCATTCTACAATAACATAACGGCATTTATCGCCGGATAGCAATCCCCGGGCGGGCACAACACTTGGCCCGGAAGGGGTATTTTTTTGCAATTAGAAAATACTTACTGACAATAGAAAAATAGCACAAATCTAGTATACGCCGAATCATACAAGTCGGCGGATGTGAAGTTAGTTACAAGTTGAGCAATATCCAATCCTGACTGAAGTTCACACAAAGCCGCGCTGTACTGTACTAGCCTTTTTAATAGTCCACTGCAGGACGTGGCCTACCCACGAAGGGTGATTGGGCCAAATCCACCACGCTGACCCAGTGCGGGTTGGTGGATTCACATACGCAATCGAATTATTTCTACGGACATATGCAGGTTGCCTCACGATGTTTTCCTTCACCGAAAATCCAGTGGTGTGAAATTCCGTACATAAATTGGATTTGAACCCGCCACCTCAGATTGTAAGGCTGCAGTCACTACCACTAGACCACTACGGCTTTTTCATAGCCGCGCGTTAATTGGATATTGGGCAGCTTGTAGCTAACTTAATTTCCGCCAACTTATGTGACGCGGCCTATAGCTACAAGTTGAGCAATATCCAATGCTGACTGAAGCTCACACAAAGCCGCGCGTTGACTGGATATTGGGCAGCTTGTAGCTAACTTCACATTCGCCAACTTATGTGACGCGGCCTATAGCTACTAGCTGCGCAATATCCAATGCTGACTGAAGCTCACACAAAGCCGCGCGTTGACTGGATATTGGGCAGCTTGTAGCTAACTTCACATCCGCCAACTTATGTGACGCGGCCTATAGCTACAAGCTGCGCAATATCCAATGCTGACTGAAGCTCACACAAAGCCGCGCGTTGACTGGATATTGGGCAGCTTGTAGCTAACTTCACATCCGCCAACTTATGTGACGCGGCCTATAGCTACAAGCTGCGCAATATCCAATGCTGACTGAAGCTCACATAAAGTTGCGAGTTGATTGGAGATTGCGTGGCTTGTAGCTAACTTGACAAGCGCCAAGAAGTTAGATTCAGCCTATATAAATGATACCTTTCGACGATAACGGCGGGCATCTGCACGAGCTGCACGGGGCTCTTGTTGTCTTTGAGCGCCTGCGTCAGGTTGAGCAGCTGGCCGCGCATCACCGACATCTGCCGCTCGAACAGACCCTTGTCGAAACCCTTGTCTTGCTGCGGAAAACAATACTAATTATTCTGCCTCGGTGGCTCAGTGGTTAGTGACCCTGACTTCTGGGTCAAAGAGGCGTGGGTTCGATCCCCACCCAGGGCAAACATTTGTGTGATGAACATAGGTGTTTGCTCTGTGTCTGGGTGTTATTTAGGTACTATATAAGTATTTATTTAAAATATGTATATGTAGTATATCAGTCTCTGGCATCCATATCAAAAAGCATTGCTTAGTTTGGGGTCAGAGACCGTGTGTAAGAAGTCCCCTCATATTTATTTATTTATTCGACACTGCTGCTATTTGCCTAAATATAAAAGAAGTAATGCAAAAATATTTGAGCTTAGGCCAATTCTTTTTTTGAAGTGAAATGTAATGCGACTTCCAACAAGGTTGCGTTAAACGTTTAACGTTACCATGGCTACCACGCACCAACTTCGACGCAACAGTGCTTTCATACCCCCTGTATGAAAGCACTGTAGCGACGAAGTTTCACTTCTTCCGCGCGGAGAGACGTTTCTTTACGGTTTTTTTTTATTTTTCCATTTTCCCTCCCATAGGGCAAAGTCTTCGTTTAAAAAGTGTTTGTATTTTCAAAAGATGTTTGAAGTTAATTTTGTTTTAGTAAATATTCATCTTGAGTATTTATTTCCATGTATTCCACTCCCAAAAATGTCTTTTACTTTCCTTTTTTAGGGTTCCGTACCCACAGGGAAAAACGGGACCCTATTACTAAGACTTCGATGTTCGTCTGTCTGTCTGTCACCAGGCTGTATCTCATGAACCATGATAGCTAGGCAACTGAAATTTTCACAGATGATGTATTTCGGTTGCCGCTATAACGACAAATACTAAAAACAAAATAAAATAAATATTTCAGGGGGCCTCCCATACAGTACGGAACCCTCCGTGCGCGAGTCCGACTCGTACTTGGCCGATTACCTTATTAAGTCATATCCACAATGTATTTGTCCTTATTTTCTTAACCCTTATGTACCTATATTTACTTATTGTAACGTGTACATCGAACTATTAGCATTTACCATTACCATCGAACCAAGCTTAGGCCATTAGCATTACCTTGTACAGTATTCAATTATTTGTTTTGGAAAATGATTTTCCAATTTTTTTCTTTCATAACAAATCTTAATTTAAAGGAATTTCATATTTTCGGATCTTATTATCTTTTATCGCATTTATTTACCATATTTTAATGTATTTTTGATCTACTGTACACAGTCTGGTCCCAGTTTGTAAGATCTTCTTTTGGTAGTTTTTGTTTCTCGAATTCCACTAAATAATGTTTATACTGATGGCTAGAATAACACCGTCTTCTTAGTACAGGGCATACAGGATCTGCTCGCCCTATTATCGGAATTTAAACTGACTTACACAGTGCTGCTTACTTACTTTAATTACTTTTACACTTTTATTATGTAATTAGGGCTCAAAATTCTGAGTAGTCGGACAATTATATTTTATATTTGTATTTAAAAGAAATTTCATGAGGTACGAATGTGTAGATATATGTACTTACTTTAAATAAAATGTGTAGTTCATCACATAACTCTTGCACGAAGTTCATGTCTGATAATAATGGAAGAATTAATTCCCTGGAAAAAAAATGATTACATTACAAAACATATTTTGAAAATTTAAAAATCTTGGGAGGCTTTCAAGGATTTAGTGGATAATGAATGCACAACTTAAGGGACTCGGTATCCATAAAGGATATTTTCTAGACAAAATGAAAGAAAAAAGTGGGGTAGGCCCAGTGGTAGGGGTAGTATACAGGGTGGTACTGACTTGGTTTCCTGGCTGAAGGGCAGCTTGGCTTGGGGGAGCCAGGCCCAGTGGTAGGGGTAGTATACAGGGTGGTACTGACTTGGTTTCCTGGCTGAAGGGCAGCTTGGCTTGGGGGAGCCAGGCCCAGTGGTAGGGGTAGTATACAGGGTGGTACTGACTTGGTTTCCTGGCTGAAGGGCAGCTTGGCTTGGGGGAGCCAGGCCCAGTGGTAGGGGTAGTATACAGGGTGGTACTGACTTGGTTTCCTGGCTGAAGGGCAGCTTGGCTTGGGGGAGCCAGGCCCAGTGGTAGGGGTAGGCGCGCCAGGAGTCGGGATGCTTGAAGGGGAAAGCTAGACCGTTGTCGATGGCAGCTATCCGCACCGAACAGTTGCCCCACTCCTGTAACACGAACAAAAACGAAATCAGGAAGTATGTCATTGTAAGGATATAAAAATGGTCAGATTGCATTTTTACAAGAACATAATAGGACTACATTTGGCCATCAACTCGCCTGATATAAAGCGATTTCGTATGAAGACCTATAGTCTGACCGTTTAACTGAGTCCTCGCCTGCGCGGTACAGAGGCGCGGGGGTAGACGACAAAGGGGACTGAGACAGGTGCGAGCGGCGGGTCCCCGCCGTTCAGTTAAACGGTCAGACTATAGAATGGGTATCTTCTCTTGCCATAGATATTTAGATAAGAGGCTCGTGACGTCACTTCTCTGTCAAAAGTCTTTACATTAATTGTATGTGACTGGTGACGATAAGCGGAACTTTAACGGGCATATCTTCATCAATTTCTGTTTTATTAACGAAAGAAAAAATACGTGTCTAGTATTTTTTGATAATCTATCTAACAGACTAATCATATATAAGTAGAAGGAGCCTCATATTGAGTGCTATAATGATGACATGATATGATATAATGATAATGTACTGACCGAGGGCTGTAAATGTGTATATCGGCGCCGGGCTCGGCAGAAGGAGCCTCGTATTTGATGATAAAATGATGATATGATATAATGATGATGTACTGACCGAGGGCTGTAACATGTGTATATCGGCGCCGGGCTCGGCAGAAGGAGCCTCGTATTTGATGATATAATGATGATATGATATAATGATGATGTACTGACCGAGGGCTGTAACATGTGTATATCGGCGCCGGGCTCGGCGGAAGGAGCCTCGTATTTGATGATATAATGATGATATGATATGATATAATGATGATGTACTGACCGAGGGCTGTAGCATGTGTATATCGGCGCCGGGCTCGGCAGAAGGAGCCTCGTATTTGATGATATAATGATGATATGATATGATATAATGATGATGTACTGACCGAGGGCTGTAACATGTGTATATCGGCGCCGGGCTCGGCAGAAGGAGCCTCGTATTTGATGATATAATGATGATATGATATGATATAATGATGATGTACTGACCGAGGGCTGTAACATGTGTATATCGGCGCCGGGCTCGGCAGAAGGAGCCTCGTATTTGATGATATAATGATGATATGATATAATGATGATGTACTGACCGAGGGCTGTAACATGTGTATATCGGCGCCGGGCTCGGCAGAAGGAGCCTCGTATTTGATGATATAATGATGATATGATATAATGATGATGTACTGACCGAGGGCTGTAACATGTGTATATCGGCGCCGGGCTCGGCAGAAGGAGCCTCGTATTTGATGATATAATGATGATATGATATAATGATGATGTACTGACCGAGGGCTGTAACATGTGTATATCGGCGCCGGGCTCGGCAGAAGGAGCCTCGTATTTGATGATATAATGATGATATGATATGATATAATGATGATGTACTGACCGAGGGCTGTAACATGTGTATATCGGCGCCGGGCTCGGCAGAAGGAGCCTCGTATTTGATGATATAATGATGATATGATATGATATAATGATGATGTACTGACCGAGGGCTGTAACATGTGTATATCGGCGCCGGGCTCGGCAGAAGGAGCCTCGTATTTGATGATATAATGATGATATGATATAATGATGATGTACTGACCGAGGGCTGTAACATGTGTATATCGGCGCCGGGCTCGGCAGAAGGAGCCTCGTATTTGATGATATAATGATGATATGATATGATATAATGATGATGTACTGACCGAGGGCTGTAGCATGTGTATATCGGCGCCGGGCTCGGCAGAAGGAGCCTCGTATTTGATGAGCCAGTTGTCGTTCCCGCGGTCCGTGTTCCGGATTATGTAGTCCAGAACCACCAACCGCTCGAACTGCAACTGGAATCTGAAACGTTCAACAGTTACTTAATGTTTCTATGCAATATACGAGTCCGAAGAAACGTATTGACTTCTGTGAACATAAGTCGAGTCGTTACACATGCACATGTGAGGGGTGGAGTCTTGCGCAGCTTGTAGCTAACTTGGGAGGCCTATGTACAGCAGCGGACGTCCTATGCTGATGTATGTAGCTAACTTAACAGATAGTTCGATTCGACTTACATCTCTTATCCTTTTTTACAAGCTTTTATCCACCTATGCATTATTAGAGTTCCGTTTCCAAAGTGTAAATACGGGGCCCTATTACTTAGACTCCGGTGTCCGTCCGTCTCTTTGTCTGTCACCAGGCTGTATCTCATGAACCGTAATAGCTAGACATAGCAAGAGTCTGACTCGCACTTGGCGATTTTTAAGTTTCACATAATCCGTCCCAGTGTGTAATCGAATCGTACAAATTATCGTAACCTCCATTTCAGTTGCCAGTTGAACAAACGTTTTTTTTTTCTATTCTCAGTCATTTGTCAGTCTCATATTTGTTTTAGAACGATATGAAAATTAAAAAAAACACTAGAGCCAAGTCAATCTTCTGTAATTATTTATACTTTCGTGAATTACAGCAACAAAATATTTGGTAGTCCACTGCTATCGACTAGTGTTACATTGACATTATTTACTGCACTACAATATAGAACAATACAAACAAAAAAAAACACAATAAAATGACACAAAAACAGATTCAACGCTAAGATTTTTTCAATACAGCTAATAGCCTAAAAATAGTTGTAAGGGAACTGACTTTTTCATAACATGGTGCGGCGGCGGGTCCTGCTCGAACCGCCGCAGCCAGTAGTCGGCGTCCTTGTACCCTTCCACGAACAACTGGAACGAGCCTACCTGGAACATACAGACAAACAATACAGCCTGTCGTAAAGTGGCCATCATTTCAAAAGCTGGGGCACGGTAACGGATGATTTACATTGGAACGAGGCCCGTCGACACACGTTCCATACTACTACACGTACTTGGCCGATTATTGTTAATTGGAGAGAGTTGTATGAACAGATCATTTCGCGTCAATATCATAGACATTTTTTTGTATGGTAGTACATAGTTGTTAGTTGACTCATTGGAGAGGGGTTGGCAAGAAGTTGCGATGGATCGCGACTCCTGGAAGGTAATGGAGGAGACATTTGCCCAGGAGTGGGACAGTATAGGTAAAAAAAAGTAGTTGTAGTTACCTTAGGCGGTAGACCCATCCTATTGAACCGGAGGTTGGGGAACTGCTCGGTGATGGCGCGCTTGAGCCGCGAGCGCTCGCGGTCGATCCGCAGGTAGTTGAACGTCTCTGACACCAGTTTCACCACCTGGGGACAATCAAGCAAAAAAAATTACATTTGGAAATTCCCCATTCATAGGCTTCATTGAAAAGCTAGCTTTACCTGTAATTATTGACCTGATATTAAATTTTTTTCCGGGATAAAAAGTAGATAAATAATTTTTGTGATAAACATTTCAAAAATTTGTCGCGAATGCAGGGCTCGAACCTTGCGTCTTCGGATCGCTAGCCCGACGCTCTCCCAACGGAGCTAATTCGCAGTCCTGACTTTGCGTCTAATTTGTGAAGGGTTTATCATTTTAACCAACTTATAGCGTTGGCGGCGACAAGCAAGTGTGGGATGCACTAAATTAAAATAATTTCAGTAGCTAAGTTCGTATAGACCTGGTGGATAGCTCTACTGTCAGTTTTTAGGCCGCTTGAAGGCCTCTGACATGGCTAAACGGTTAAATCAACCGGGAACTACAATTGAACGTGTCATCCGAGCCACAGTAGCGCTCAGTTTGCAAAATGCCACCCGCGGTCACCCATCCAAATACTGACCGAGCGGAACGTTGGTTAATTTCAGTGATCGCTGACAAACACCTAGTCGAACTACGCTACGAGTGCTACTAAGACACTCTTCAATCTTTGAACGAGGTAAATCTATTGCTATCGGATTTATAATATTAATATAGTAAGGATAACAATAATAGATTACGTCAACTATCTATCAAACAATAAACACTTCACGACAATCGGTTATTTATTTTGTTTGGGAGCTATGACGCCACACAAGTTAAAAATTATTTGGCCATCTAGAGTTTCGTACCTTTCAGATAGATTAAAATCGGCGCCTCTTCTTAAAATATCTAGAGTAGAATATTATTAATCCGAGGACATAAATATCAGCCGATATAGTCAAATCAATACAAAGCTCAGAACAAGTCCGCATAAACACATCATAACTTATCCAAACTATTATTAGGTCTTACAAAGTTAGGACATTACAAAGTAATCGACACTACGTCTTTTATCATAAACGTGCTATACCTACTCTGGACTTTTACCGTCTTTCCACAAAAGATTTAAACACGCTTTAAACACAGCTTGACCGTGCAATTTGTACTGGTAAACATTGTTTAAAGCGTGCGTAAAACTTTTGTGGTAAGACGGCTAAGGTTTATGTGGTTTCACTAGAGCTACTTTCACTAGTAGACTGGACTTTTCACTGGACAGTGAGCATCAATAAGTATGTGAGGATAGTAGGATAAGGCAAATGTATCTTGTAAGTACATACAACAAATATCTTAATTAATAAGAAAGTAAAACACTGATTTAGTGCCGAAAATAAAACCAGCGGGGCAATTCTGTCAACCGATCTCGTTACTAAGGTGACACGTTCTTTAACCTGTCTCGTTTTTCTGACAGTTTTGAGCTGTCGGAACTGTCAGAAAAACGAGAGAGGTTCAAGAACGTATCACTTTCGTAAAGAGATCGGCTAACAGAATTGCCCCGCTGTAGCCTAAAAATCACTCTTCGTGGGTAGTCCTACGTCCTGCAGTGGACTATTAAAAGGCTGATACAGTACAGATACAGGTTAAAAATAACCCCCTTTCAGAGCCTAACAAAGCGTCACCATTACCCTTATAGCGAGAAGACTTGATTTCAAAAACCATCTTTGTCAAATTTTGGCCCAAATGAGTTAACAACGCCATCTTGTAGACGATTTAACAGGCTTCTATTTGGTATTTAACGTTTCATTTAAAACCACCTTAGTCATGAGATAATCGATATTAAAGCTAGTAAGAGTTCTTCAAAAACAACCTTTGTCAATGGCGTTTCCCTCAAAAATAACCCATGTCAATGACATCGGTTGTTATTGTCAGAAAACAACAGCTGTCAATGTCACACTGCTCATTTTGTGTTCGCGTGGTGTTCGCGGTAGGTACTACCCGCCGGCTCTTTTTAGTGTTATTATTTATTCAATCTTTGTTTCGCGTTTTTTAATAGAAGAATGGACAGTAATGAGGCAACGTGGCCTAGAAAAAGACCAAAAAAAGTGAAGGAAGCAGAAGTGATAAGACAAAAAAAGGTAAATGGCGAAGAACATGTAAACCATGTAGGGAAGTTAATACCTGCTGTAGAAGTCGGGCCTGATTGCAAGTAAGTAGTTTTTGGCTATCTGTTTATAATCAACTATCTGCATTGTATTAGTTGTACCTAGTATGCTTGGTATTTCAGGTGTAAACGGCATCAGTGCTTTGAAAAAATATGTGAGGAAAAAAGAAAACAGGTCTTGTCGGATTTTCTCACGATTGCTTCGAAGGATCTTCAGGACTCTCATTTATCGGGTCTTATCAAAGTCGAGCTTGTTAAACAAAGACGCTCAAGAAAAGCTACGGCTTCCGAAGATGACGAGGATGAGGATGAACAGAATATCAACCATCATGAAGCAGCATTTTATTATAAAGTCCGCATTAAAGAAAATGATAACTTTTTTGATCAACCGGTATGTGCAAAGGTTTTTTGTAGCTTGCATGGAATTGGCAGAAACAGAATAAGACGTATTCAGAAATCCCTAACTGATTCAGCAGTGGCACCTGTGGATAAAAGGGGCAAGCACACAAACAGACCCAATATGCTACCATTGCCAGTTAAGCACCTTGTAGTTGAACACATCAAATCATTTAAGCCAAGACAGTCGCAATATTCAATCAGGAAAAATCCCAACAGGTTGTACTTGCCAGAAACTTTATCCATAAAAAGAATGCATGAACTATTTCTAAATGACTACCATATTAATGTGCCTTATAAATCATACTGGATGATTTTCACATCTGAATTTAAATCAAATTCGGAGTACCTCGGTCTGACACTTGCACAACCTGCGACCAACTCAAAATAAAGATTGAGTGTGCAACGGATGAAAATGAAAAAAATAAACTGAATTTGGAAAGAACTCTTCACCTTTCAAAAGCTGAAAAGTTCTATGAATTAAAACGGATTTGGAAAGAGAGAGCTAGAGAGGGCACAGCCACTGTTATATCATTTGATTTTATGCAAAATTTGCCTCTGCCTCATATACCTACCAACACTGTGTTTTATTGCCGGCAGCTTTGGTACTTCGTGTTTGGTGTACATAACCTAAGCAATGATGATGCATCCTTGTATTGCTACCATGAGGGGATTGCTAAGAAAGGGCAAAATGATGTGACTTCATTATTGTTTCACTACTTAACACAAAATGAAACAAAACAAAAATTGATTTTGTTTTCTGATGGATGCTCTGGCCAAAATAAAAACTATGTAATGGTTCATTTTTTATACATGTTGGTCCATGTTCTGAACATGTTTAATAGCATCACCTACATTTTCCCTATCAGAGGACATTCATTTCTGCCAAATGACCAAGATTTCGCCATCATAGAGAAGAGAAAGAGAAAGGAGATGGCTGAAACACCGAATGATTGGGATTCTATTATGAGTAGTTGCAGACAGAATCCAAACCCCTTCAGTGTGACCAAAGTTGAACAAAATATGTTGTTTGATGTGAAGAAGGCTACAGAACAATATTTTTTGAAGTCACCAAAACCCGCTGTTCAGCTAAAAAACTTAAGAATGTACAAAATAACCAAAGAATCGCCATTACTATACGTGAGAGATCATTATACTCGAGCATGGCGATCCTGTATTATCAGAAATAAAACAAAACTACCAAATAAGCTATCTTTTTGCCCTATGTATGAAAGCCAAATTTCTATAAACAGAGCAAAGTTAAATGACTTAAATAAGTTATTACCTTTTCTAAAGGAAGAAAATCAACTGTTTTATAAAACTTTAAGAGGCATTGATGAAGGAAATTCTATAGATATTGATTGCTCTGATAACAGTAGTGGAGAAGAAAATTAAGTTATGTCAATAAAGTTCCATTAATAACAATAAATACTAATTAACGCACATTTTTAATCTTTTTATTCATGAATTTCCTACGAAAACCACCTTTGTCACTACCACTATTCATGATTTTCCTACAAAAACAACCTTTGTCACTTCTTCTTCCGGTTTAAGATATGTTATCTATTACTATAATAAATATATTTTTTGTAGAAAATATGCCAATACAAAGCTAAAACTACAGATAATAAAATATGAAAAGATTTCTACCAAAATCACTCTTTGATTAACTGTAAAACAGTTTTTTAAGCCTCCTGTAAATTAAGTAATTTATGACAAAGGTGGTTTTTGAAATGAAGTCTTCGATTTCCATTACCCTTATCTGAGATGCGTCGATAAGGACTGAATATGCATCAGTTATCGAGCCGTGATGTCAGAAGGCCACACGCCTACGCCTCGCGGTTAATATAGTTACTATGTAATCAGTATTATCAGTAACTAGCTGCCCGTCCTGACTTTCGCCCGGTTACGTTATGGGATATAGCTACGAGTATAAACATTCCAGAAGAAATTTTATAAAAGATAGCGAAAACCGCATTGCAATCTGTTGTCTAGTTTGGGAGATATAAGTGGATACACAGACAGACAGACAAAAATAGCGGTTTTGCTTTTTATTATGTAGTGATATATTAACAAGCGAAAGTTTACATTTATTACTTTTTTTGACGTGGTAACGTCTTCTAAATTGATGGATTCCAGCTGCACGCACGAAAAAGCATGACGTTCCGCCTGAGCCAAGCGTGCAAGCGAGAGCCCGGAAAAAGCGATAGCGACGCAGGATCGGCCTAGCGTTCGGATTGTGACGCTGTATCAACGTTTTCTTATGTAGTTATCACGTAAAATTATGATCCGTAAACCGACTTTAGTTAGAGACAACCAGTTCTTTTTATTAATATTTCGTCTTCGACATAGTTATACCATATCCGCCTTAATTACAAACGCAGAGTAGTTAATCCGTCTTATGTCTTTTACAAGTTAATGAAGATTGTCATAGCAAGGAAAAGACAAAAGACGGACTAACTTATTAGTATACGTCTTTTTATTACTCATACTCATTTATTCCGACTTCCCAAAAGGAGGAGGTTCTATGTTTGTCTGTGTGGTTTTTTTATGTTCATTAATATTTTCGCCATTGAATCAAAAAAATCTTTTTTAGTTCGAAAGGATACATTCCCGAGGTAGTCCCATTAAAATTTTATCAAAATCGGTTGAGCCGTTTTTGAAAAATCAACAATTATGGAAAAAATATATACATCAATTAGAGCAAATCGGATTTTGTACACCATGAAGTCGCTTCGCTTTGCCTTTTTTGCGAAAAATAATTATTTGTACTAACTTGTATACGTCAATTATAAGAATCAAAAACATGCAATCGAAATTAAAATTACACTAAAGAGTAAAAATAAAAGCTGTATATAAAATAACACCCTCTCAGAGACTAAGTAAACAAGGGCCTTATCTGAAATGCGTCTACACTGTCTACAGCAACTGAATATGCATCAGTTATCGAGCCGTGATGTCAGAAGGCCACACGCCTACGCCTCAAGTTAATACAGCTACTACGAGTATGTAATGAGTTATCACACGCGTATTTTCACTTCGCTGGGCTGGTGGTGACGTAGTGAGTTCGGCGTGCTGGAGTATTCCCGAGGGATGCCAGGATACCGACGAGGAAGATCTTCAGTGCGCGCCGACGCTACAACATACTCTGCCCGCTGCCGCCCCTGCCCCCGCACCGCAACCGCTGTCATCGCGACCGCGGCTCGCAGTGCTATGCGAGACGAGCCCGCGAGCTAGTACTCCGACCTTGAGAAAGATCGCCAAATGCGATCGAAACTATAGTAGTATCCTACTAAAAATCAAACGTGAGTAACACCTGTGTTTTACTTAATTAAAATGTACGACAACCACGTTAGTTTCCATAGTGGTATTTTCACTTGTTAATACATCACTTACAATGTATATTGCATTTTAAACCGACTTCCAGAAAGGAGGAAGTTCTATGTTCGTCTGTATGTTTTTTGTACATGTTCATCGATAATTTCGTTGATTGTGAACCGAAACGAAAAATTATTTTTTAGTTCGAAAGGGTATACTGCCGAGGTGGTCCCATTTAAATTTTACAGAAATCGCCTGAGCCGTTTTTGAAAATCAACAATATTGTTGTCAAAAATTCGAGCGAAATATTGGAATTTTGTACACGATGGAAGGCGGTTTTGCCATTGTTTGCGAAAAATAATTATATCAATGCGTGTGCCTCGCATCACTTTAGGCAAACGTATTGCCAGGCTAAAGTGGAGACGGGAAGAACCTTGGCTAGACGGGATGTCAACAGGTGGACCAAGTCATCCAGTGATAAGTATCCGTGAGAGGAAGAAGACATAGAAGCATACCACCAGCTTGATAGTCAGGTGATATCAACAAATATGTCGGAAGGCAACAGATGAGTGTTGCACAGGACAGGAAAGAATGGCAAGAAATAGAGGCACATTACCCAGCAATGGGTTAAGTAAGTAAGTTCGTATAGGCCGGGTGGCTAGCCCTAGTGTCAGAGTTTTTAGGCCGCCTGAAGGCCTCTGGCTTGGGTGGCATTTTCCAACTGAGCGCTACCGTAGCTCGGATGACAAGTTAAATTGTAAGTCCCGGTTGTTTTAACCGTTTAGCAATGTGTTAAGTAAGTAAGTTCGTATAGGCCGGGTGGCTAGCCCTGGTGTCAGAGTTTTTAGGCCGCCTGAAGGCCTCTGACATGGCTAAACGGTTGAAACAACCGGGACCTACAATTTAACGTGTCATCCGAGCCACGGTAGCGCTCAGTTGGAAAATGCCACCCGCGGTCACCCATCCAAGTACTGACCGTGCGGAACGTTGCTTAATTTCGGTGATCGCTGACAATCACCTAGTCAAACTACGCTACGAGCGCTACGAGCAATGTGTTGAAACAGGGTGATTAGATAGCATACGATAGCACTTGTAATTACAAGCGAAAGCTTTCATTTATTTTTTTATTTTAGATAGTTCCGCCTTTGATAGCTTTCGGCCACATGATAAGTTTCAATTCTCAAAATAAGAATATGCGCAAGAGAGAAGATGTTGGTCAAACGAGAGGTCAGAACAGCCTGAGGTTTACACAACTCGGATAGTTTTAAAGTTTAAACACGGTGTACATACCATGCAAACACCGTGTACTCGTATTAGTCTTATGTTTTGCCTCATTTTGTCTTAAGCCGCATGCAAGTGAGACTCGAAGGTAAAATAGCCAAGTTACGAAGTAAAAACTTTGAATTCTGACACGTGATGTTTCCATTTTTATCTCGAAATAATATAATTAATTAACACTCGCCTTACAATCGTGCGGATAAAATCCCTGTCCCGTAGTTCTCATATTCACACCACTGGCTTTTAGAGAAGGAAAAAATCTTGAAGCAACCTGCACACGACCAGAGAAGAAATTCGATGACGTATGTGAACAAACCAACAGTTAGCCTTCGATAGCGATAGGTATGCTGAAGGGTAATTATTTAGGGGGAGCGTGAAATCGTCCAATCTTCCGTAGATTGTAGGTATATGTTCAACAGTGGGATAACATAGGCTCATACATACGTATAATCTGGTACAGTGGGTGAAAAAGTAGGGTGTAACTAATACTATTAATGGCTTATACAGCACTAATGGCATTACAGCTAGCATTTCGAAGCATTGTATATGTTCGCTTCCTTTATCACAAAATGAGGTCCACGACCTAGCTCAAGTAGGCCTTCGAATAATCACATGTGATTAGGGGCTAACGGTAATATTAACACAACAATAGTTTGGCGAATCTGTATAACATTTCTGGGGTTTCGTACTCTAGGAGTTAAAAAAACCTTATTTATATGATATGTTAATATGATTATGTAAGTCAAGCAAAGTAAACAAGAAAGCATAATTGATTTTTAACCGACTTCCAAAAAGGAGGAGGTTTTAATATGTTCGTCTGTATGTATTTTTTTTTGTGTATGTTCATCGATAATTCGGCCAATTGTGAACCGAATCGAAATTTTCTTTTTTAGTTCGAAAAGGTATAACTCCCGAGAACTGTAAAATTTTAAATGGGACCACCATTTAAAATTTTACAGAAATCGGCTGAGCTGTTGTTTAAAAATCAACAATAATGTAAACAATTCGAGCGAAATATTCGAATTTTGTACACGATGGAAGGCGGTTTTGCCATTTTTTGGGAAAAACAATTATTCAATTATATTTTCGAACTTGGAGAGTTGCAGTCTAAACTTTTGATAGTCCAAAAACGTTTCTAAAACTGAGCAATTGCATGCGAAAATTCTTCTAGAAGATTACTTACATAATTAAATCGTCATGCTTGTCGTATCTAAAGAAACTCATAGGTACGGGACCGGGATTGAACCCACGACCTCAAGAATGACAGGCCAGCGCAGCGTAACAATTACTAGACCACCACGGCTTTAGAACTTACGTGCGGAATTCACACCACTGGCTTTTCGGTGAAGGAAAACATCGTGAGGCAACCTGCATACGTCCGTAGAAGAAATTCGATGGTGTGTGTGATTCCACCAACCCACACTGGGCCAGCGTGGTGGATATGGCCCAATCACCCTTCGTGGGTAGGCCTACGTCCTGCTGTGGACTATTACAAAGGCCGGTACAACTTGTCGTATAGTACAAAATCAACAATAAACTTTCTACCTATAAAACACAACTCTTTTTGGGCTTTTGTGTAAAAAGGAAATAAATAGAAGTTGTATTATCTTAAATAATGATAAATGATTTTTGAAGCCTTCAGAATTTATATAAATGTACAGAACCCCGTTTGTATAAGTTCGACCTACTTTAGCCGGTTTTTTTATTACCATTTCAAAGATTGTCGCGAAGCGTTTGGTCACGCTTTTTCGCGAAGGAGCAAAGATTTTTACACACTTGGATTTCAGGTTAGCACTCAAACATAATTCTAATGCAGAGTTTAAATCTGAAAGTAACGAATAAAAATTTGGTATTTAATCCCCAGCATACTTTTTGTACTGTTATAATTTTTTTTGTGAACAAGTAATTATATCTTTTGACTAATTCTTGATGGGGCTGTCAAATTTTCGAATAGAAAACATGCAAGACCAGCAAGCGCAGCGCGAGACGTCTACCGACGAGGTGGGCAGACGACCTCGTAATAATTGGTCAAGTGAGAGTCGGACTCGAGCACGAAGGGTTTCGCACCGTATGGAATACCCCGCTTGACATTTTTTTTTAATTTATTAATTATTTGTTATGACATAAATACATTTTTAAAGGAATATACCACTTAATATTTCAAGCATCTTCCTGTTGCCGTTTTTAATATCGAGCAAAAAAATCCACGGTACTTGTATGGGAGTCCATTTTTATTTTAATTTATTTTATTTTTAAAGTACATATTAAACTAAATATTCCGTGAATGTTTCAAGCTCTACCTGTCACCGTTGTTAATATCGAAAAACGTCGAAAAATTCAGGTTTGTTGTATTGGAAAATTAAACATAGATTATTTTACATTTTTAGTATTTGTTGTGTGTAAGATGTCTCCCCTAATATTGATTTATTTACTATTTATTTATTCATATCGGCAACAGAATATGTCATTTATCAAAATTTCAACGTTCTAGCTATTAGGGTTCATGAGATAGAGCCTGGTGACAGACAGACAGATGGTTTTGATGCTCGGTCGGATCTCTCGCAATCTCTCGAAATTGGCAAATGTTCTAAAGCTACCAAGAGAACAGACTAACTGAATTAAACAGTCCAACCGATGAGCAATGAACTAATTTATTAATCTATTTAGCAATTTTACTGAATTTTTGTAGAACATCGAACCGCAAGTAGATGATAAACTTTTATCTTTTCTTTGTTTTTGTTTCGTTTTATGCGATAACAGAATGAGTATCAAAGCTGAGATTGTTAAAATTATATTAAATCCATGTTAATACGTATTTTGTGTAGAATTATTATGTGTAGTTAATTAGCTACTCTGATAATATCTTCCTGGTTAAGATATGGTAAGATGCATATAAGACTGGTAAAGATATCAAATTTTTACTCTCTTTTTCACACACATAGGAACAGAAACAGACACAGATAGAAACATCGATTCATATTCTTAGTAACTTAAAAAGAATATGAATCTATGTTTCTATCTGTGTCTGTTTCTGTTCGTCTGTCCCTCGTGTTCGGCACGATCTTGAGCCCATTTTTGTCAAATTTTTGGCTTTATAGTGAGCCCCTATTCTGAAAGCAATTGTCACAATACTTGCCCCCGTGTTTGGCATGATTGCACGATGTTGAGCTCATTCTTGTCAACTTTTTGGACCAACATTGAGTTCCTATTTTGAAAGCAGTTATCACTGCACTCACCCTCGTGTTTGGCACGATCTTGAGTCCGATCTTGGCGTCGACGAGGCTGGCGCCCGCCTCGGAGAGGTAGCCCTGGTTGGGGATGAGGCACGAGCGCCCGAAGCAGCACGGGCAGCACAGCTTGTGCATCCATTTGGTCCATTTCGGGTTCAGCCGCCCGTAAGGCTCTTCGTCTTTCGGCTTGAACACGCCGATTATTTTCTGGGGAGCAGAGAGATAAACTGTTGCTACAGGAGTCAGCATTTTTGTTCTTTAGTTTCTAGGGTTCCGTACCATATGGGTAAAAACGGGACCCTATTACTAAGACTCCGATGTTCGTCTGTCACCAGGCTGTATATCATGAACCGGATAGCTAGACAGCTGAAATTTTCACAGATGATGCATTTCTGTTGCCGCTGTAACAACAAATACTAAAAACAGAATAAGATAAATATTTAAGGGGGCTCCCAAGCAACAAACGTGATTTTTAGGAGTTTTTTTGCTCGCTATTAATAATAACGCAAGAGAATGGGGCTAAGGGGGCTCTAAAACGGTACGGTTCGTGCGCGAGTCCGACTCGCACTTGGTCGATTTTTTAATTTTAGCCTACTACTAAGGTGATGAATGTAAATATCTGCTCTGAATCTGAGCCTCTATAACTGAATCATTTGTACGGCCGAACGTATGGCCACGAGACAAAGTAAGAGCAGAAGCGAACATTTTAAATCTATGTTTGGTGCGAACGGCAGAGCATATCATGCAATCCTCTACCAATGTCAATAATCGGCCAAGTACGAGTCGGACTCGCGCAAGGAGGGTTCCGTACTGTATGGGAGCCCCCCTTAAATATTTATTTTATTTTAATTTTATTATTTATTATTGAAGTGAATATAAAATTAAATATTGAGATTAAAAATTCTGTGAAAATTTCAAGCATCTACCTGTTATCATTATTAAAATAGAGCGAAAAACGTCTAAAAAAATCAGGTTTGTTGTATGGGAGCCCTTAAATATTTATTTTATTTTCTTTTTAGTATTTGTTGTTATAGCGGCAACAGAAATACATCATCTGTGAAAATTTCAGCTGCCTAGCTATTATGGTTCATGAGGCACGGTGACAGACGGACAGACGGACATCGAAGTCTTTGTAATAGGGTCCCGTTTTTACTCTTTGGGTACGGAACCCTAAAAATGACTAAAGTTTCAAAAATTGGGCATCTGGGTGTTAGTCCTTCTCTATATGGGTGTTCCGTGGCATTCACGACTAAGGAAAACGTAGTGGAGAGTTTTTTATTTACATTTCTGCACCACGAACACCAAGGTCCGTGCCCTTTGTTACATTGGTCCATTTCTACACAGCAAGCTAGCTATTATTATGGTGCTCACCCCTGGCAAACAATGTGTGATTTTGTTTTAGTTATTGAGATGTCTTAAAACTCCACCTTTCTATACGAGTTAATAGCATAGCATAGTAAAAAAATATTGGAAAGGGTGCTTATATTTACCTCGCAGTTAGTCCCATATAAATCCCAAAGGACCGAGGCAGATGGCACTACAAGAAAGAGGCCTATACCCATCAGTGGGATAAGGAAGGCTGTGGATGATGATCATTCATCATCAATTGCATAGGTAGTGAGTGAGCACACGAACATTTTCCATTTCTGTGCGTGTTCGAATTGGCACTTTAACTGTTTAGTATATTTATGATTGTGCATGAAGCATAATTTATTTAGGTTGCAACCTAAATTAATAAGAATCGCACTCAAATAGTGACATGTCGGACCTTAGCCAGCTTACTAAGGCAAAAAAATGAGTTCTAGCGATTTCAATATCATTAGATTTAATTAAGATTCTTAAAAAGAACAAATAGATAAAGAAAATACGGTTACAATATGTACCAGTCGCACCAAATGAGGACACTAGTTCTTAAAGTATCGTCAACCCCGCGACTGACTGATGTATGCTCTTCGTTTCGACACTTGCCTTGTGAACGGACAAGTCTCTAGGTTAACGTCAAGCAATAAGGAAAATGTTACAGGCTTACAGGCAAAATCAAATAAAATCGGCCAAGTGCGAGTCGGACTCGCGCACGAAAGGTTCCGTACGTGAAGGCCGCATTCTTCTTGCCGTTATTAATATAGAGCAAAAAACTCCTAAAAATCACGTTTGTTGTATGGGAGCCCCCCTTAAACATTTATTTTCTGTTTTTAGTATTTGTTGTTATAGCGGCAACAGAAATACATCATCTGTGAAAATTTCAGCTGCCTAGCTATCATGGTTATTGAGATACAGCCCGGTGACAGACAGACAGACGGACATCGAAGTCTTAGTAATAGGGTCCCGTTTTTACCCTTTGGGTACGGAACCCTAAAAACTTGGGGCTTAATACTCTTACATTATAAACTTTTAACTACACATGCATGTAAATATTACATACTGGCTTTTGCCTGCGGCTTTGCCCGCGTGACATTTAGATTTTTGTACTGTCCCATGGGAATTTTTCATTTTCACGAGATAAAAATAGTCTATGTTACTCTCCAATATTTAAACTATAACCATGTTAAAAATTAAGTCTATTCGTTGCTCTGTTGCTCCGTGAAAGAGTAACAAACCAACAAACACATTTCGGATTCATAATATTAGTAAAGATTGAAATTGTTAAAATAAATGATGGAGTATCAAGTCTAAATTACCCGTCTAGTTATAAATTCAAGCATTATATCAGTGAAAATGGAAAGAACTAACAACTTCAAGAACTTGTTTTCTAAGATAATTATATAATCTAAAGCTTTTCAAGGTCAGAGTGAATAAGTATCTTCTAGGTCTGCGTGCTTCATCTTCGACCACAACGTCACTTACCATCAGGAGAGTTGGTGGTCAAACGCGGACTTATTTGCGTTGAAAAAAAAATGGTTTTGAGCAATTATGTGCGCTGCCCGTAACGATGTAGCATACGCTCATAATGTCTTATATAGACTTCTTAGAGTTCTCACAATTTTTAAGAGATTACTGTGAAAATGTTTTGCCCAACCCAGCTTCGGCAGTTTTGAAAGTAGGGACAATTTTGTCATTCTATCTGTTCGACCAATTAGCTACAGACTCAAACGCCGCCCGACGTTATTTCATACATTTTACTCGTACCTATTTAAAATCATTGCTCGTACCACTATCGAATCAAACTTAATGGTGTAAAGTTCGCTAGAAGTTGCGCAGAACCCCACCTCTCACCCTCGTTGACCCATAAATTTGCTGCTGCGCAACTCTTCGCCTTGTGTTCACGGTCGCCTTTAAGTTTCAATCGTGTTATAGTAGCCAGGTAGCCAGTAGTCGCATTTTTTAGCGTTTGTGGCTATGGCGACGCACTCACTTCTCAGCCATGGACACACGATAAAGCCGGGTTTCCAGTGTCCTTAGCATACAAGACCACGACAAGAGTTTATCGATGTGTGCAAAGGTGACAGATATATGCTTCATCATAACTCTGTCACGTTCTGACACGTCGATAGTATAATTTTATGGTCCGTATGCTAAGCCCGCAGGTATCGCATATTCGATTCAAACTTCTTGGCGTCTGTGAAAACGAGGCGAGTGGTTATGCAGTAGCAATATACGTTGACGGCCTCGGTGGCTCAGTGGTTAGTGTACCTGACTTCTGGATCACAGAGGCGAGGGTTCCATCCCCACCCAGGGCAAGCATTTATGTGATGAACATAGGTGTTTGCTCTGTGTCTGGGTGTTATTTAGGTATTATCTATTTAAGTATGTATTTAAAATATGTATATGTAGTATATCAGTCTCTGGCAGCCATATCACAAGCTTTGCTTAGTTTGGGGTCAGAGACCGTGTGTAAGATGTCCCCCAATATTTATTTATTTATTTTATTTATATATATTCAAGTTAGCGGCGCAAGAGAAAGGATGTGCGCAGCTCGTAGCTATCTTCACACATGCCAAGAAGTTTCATTTGGGCTATACAATAATGTCGGTGTTAAGTACTCACGCTTCCAGGGTTCTTGACGAAGTAAGAGCCGCTGGAGCCCTGGTATATCCTCTCGGGGAAGATGCCGTTGTCTATCGCCACCTCCGCCTGCCATATCAGCTCCGTGAACTGCGGATCATCTGCCGACAACATTACAGTTTAATTTACCAATAAAATACATGGAAAATTGTGTTTCATTTTATTTATTACTAGCAGCGCCCCGCGGTTTTACCCGCGTTGTGCCCGTTCCCGAGGGAATTTCGGGAATTTTTATACATATAAACCTTTCTCTTGAATCACTCTATCCATTAAAAAAAACCGCATCAAAATCCGTTGCGTAGTTTTAAAGATTTAAGCATACAGACAAACAAACAAACAAAAATAGCGACTTTATTTTATACTATGTAAGGATTATAAGTTTGCGTTTAACTACAATACTGCCCGCAGTAAAGATATGCGGTTCAGGTTGTAGCACGCTTACCTAGAAGACACCAATTTACTAGAGATTTTATCGACTTTGAAAACACCTATATGTTGTACTACTTTTACTTTAGTGGAAAAACAGATAACGCGTTCCATATTCTGACTGTTCTTATTGTTACTGAACTGTTAGATTAAAAACTGACAGAACACAGAACACTCTTCCTTCATCGTTCTTGGCGTTTCGCCCCGCGGGGCGAATGGGGTCCTTCAAAAAGAGTAATGGGCGATTCGCCCCGCGGGCCGAACCGCTTGCGGGGCGAAACGCCGCAATACCCTGTTGACAAGCATTAGTGCCACAATTGGTGGCCTTATCGCTAATAAGCAATGTTTAGCAACAGTGACAACAAACAACCAGGTTAGTCACTGGTTAGAAGCAAATTCTTTACTTTGAATCTTCAAATTCATACGTAATACACAGTTACGAGAAACTGTTTTATGGTGACTCGGTTTCTAGGGTTCCGTACCCAAAGGGAAAAACGGGACCCTATTACTAAGACACCGCTGTCCGTCTGTCTCCAGGCTGTATCTCATGAACCGTTATAGCTAGAAAGCTGAAATTTGCACAGATGATGTATTTCTGTTGCCAAATACTAATAACAGAATAAAATTAATAATTAAGGGGGGCTCCCATACAACAAACCTGATTATTTAGCCGTTTTTCGCTCTATTTTAATAATGGTAACACGTAGATGCTTGAAATTTTCACAGAATATTTAGTTGTATATTCACTTTAATAATAATTAATAAAATAAATACTTAAGGAACCCATACAGTACGGAACCCTCTGTGCGCAAGTCCGACTCGTACTTGGCCGATTATTTAGGTAGCATTTTGATGAGTGTTTACTTACCAAAACACGCCCCTTTTTGTCGGACGGCCAACCGAATGCTACCATAGCGTTCTTTCGTTTTTACAGGGAGTAGAACCTACTTCACATCTAGAGTGTCTAAATAGACTTCTCCTAGGTAATCGTGCTCAGGAAAATAACAATATTTAGACAAAGAGTGTCAAACTATATAAATCAGGGCGAGAGAGAGTTATTTTTAACCGACTTCAAAAAGGACGTTCTTAATTCATCTGTATGAATCGATTTTGATGATACTTTTTTTTATTTGGTAGATCAAACATCAGAGGTCCCATTCAAATTTTATCGAAATTAGCTGAGCTATTTTTGAAAAATCAACAGTCATTTTAAAGTGGTATTCATCGATTTGAGAGAAATTTTCAAATTTTGTGTCATGATTGAAATCGGTTGTGCATTTTTGGCGAAACATACTTAAAATTATTAAAACTGTAAACAAAAAGAATCGGCCAAGTACGAGTAGGACTCGCGCACGAAGGGTTCCGTACTGTATGGGAGCCCCCCTTAAATATTTATTTTATTTTAATTTTATTATTTATTATTGAAGTGAATATAAAACTAAATATTCTGTGAAAATTTCAAGCATCTACCTGGTACCATTATTAATATAGAGCGAAAAACGTCTAAAAATTCAGGTTTGTTGCATAGGAGCCCCCCTTAAATATTTATTTTATTTTGTTTTTAGTATTTGTTGTTATAGCGGCAACAGAAATACATCATCTGTGAAAATTTCAGCTGCCTAGCTATCATGGTCCATGAGATACAGCCCGGTGACAGACAGACAGACGGACATCGAAGTCTTAGTAATAGGGTCCCGTTTTTCCCTTTGGGTACGAAACCCTAAAAATTAGTTATATAGTTTAAATTGATAAAGATGTGTGTATGAACGTAGAGAGAGCCGAGAGGGTCACATGCAGTGACGCATCTGTGATTCATTATTCCAAGGCTTGTTATTTTCGCAACACAATAACGTAATTAATTATGGATTCTCGAGTTTTTAATTCGATTATACTATAGACTTTTATCTGTTTTATCGGAATGAAGAATTATTTAATTTAATATTCCAGTACGTAGACATACCTAGAGTTATATTTTCAGACATGTTTTTTTGAGAACTGTCGGTTGGATATTGAATAGACACAATAGGCATGATCCGCATGTCGGTTGGATATTGAATAGACACAATAGGCATGATCCGCATGTCGGTTGGATATTGAATAGGCACAATAGGCATGATCCGCATGTCGGTTGGATATTGAATAGACACAATAGGCATGATCCGCATGTCGGTTGGATATTGAATAGGCATGATCCGCATGTCGGTTGGATATTGAATAGGCACAATAGGCATGATAGTCCGTCAGATAGACTATCAAAAAATATAAGACACGTATCTTTTCTTTTGTCAATTAAACAAAAAATTATGAAGATATAGTCCGTCAAAGTACCGCGTGACGTCACAAGTGCCATACACATGTATAGACTTCTTTAAGAGGGGTGACGTCACGACCCCCACTGCCGAACTTTGACAATGTTTATCTTTGTCATTTGTTGTTTGAATAACAAAATAAAAAATACCTGTCCAATATTTTTTGATAATCTAACTCACGGACTAATTATAATAACGATTTTTACCCAGTCTTCTCGGATAGCGTGTGGGTACCTATATTATTCAATACGGTATTTGTCGAGAACTTGTATGGCAGGACATATGCCTCCCCTAAAGATCTCTAATAAAACCGGTCGGAAGCAGCTGCGGTCCAGCGCAATCCCGCGGTTTTAGTAAGGTAATCTGTCCACTATGTCGACACATGCGCTTGTCGATACACGATCACTTGATGAGAACTTTAAAAAATCCTACTACGAGTAATATTATAAACGCGAAAGTTTGTAAGGATGGATGGATGTTTGTTACTCTTTCACGCAAAAACTCCTGAACGGATTGAGATGAAACTTTGCAATAATATAGCTCATACATCAGAATAACACATAGGCTATAAATTATAATGATATTGCGTAAATTTTCCATAATACAAGTGTTAAGTAAGTAGGAAAAATTCTGCTATCTGCGAGCTATTCTAGAGTGCGCTTCAAGAAATGTAAAGAAAAACAACTTTAGAATCGAACAACCGTCAAATAATTTTTTATTTTATTTTCCACCTCCTTTATTAAGGGTGGTAAGGTAGGGCCTCGGGTTTGAAAGACGGAAAGAGACATAGTCTTCTTTTTATCCCGGATAAATAAAGGGTTCCCATGGGATAGCACAAAAATCAAAATATCATGCGGGCGAAGCCGCGGGTAAAAACTAGTTAGAAATATAGTCAACACTTTAATAGCGTACGTTATTCAAATTTCCCCAAAAAATGCGTTATCATGTAGGTAGTTTACTAAAATGCGATCACTGACCTAATTAGAGAACGAATAATTTGTCTGACAATGATATATATAATCCACATTCAAACCTCACTCGATGTGACTCTACTGAACTTTCTATTAAATCAGGCAACGGATTAGCTAAACAAGTAGGCTAATACATTTTAATCAGGTTTTTGCAAAGTCACAGACAGTCGGTACAAACGTGATTCTCGTCCTTCACCTTCAAAGCCCCACGAAGGTTTAATAATTCGGTTACACAACCACCGTAACCACTGTTATTTATTCTGTGCCTTGACCATGGATTCCTAAATTCTTGTAGGCCTAATATTGAAATGAGAGCGGATAATTAACATAGCTGGTGTGAGCTATAACCAATATGATAGCGTCATTGCTGTCCGAGATGGAACTGATTCACCAGTATACAATTTGTATTGTTCTATAGATAAAAATTGGCCAAGTGCGAGTCTTATTCGCGCACGAAGGATTAGCCCCTTAGCCCCATTTCTCTCGCAGTTATTAATAGGGAGCGAAATACTGTAAAATCACGTTTTTTGTATGGGACCCTTCCTTCCATATTTATTTTATTCTGTTTTTATTATTGGTTGTTATAGCAGCAACAGAACTACATCATGTGTAAAAAATTCAGCTGTCTAGCTATCACGGTTCACGAGATACAGCCTGGTGACAGACGTTTTACAACTGAATATGATGTCAATGTTAATGTGAGAGAGACTTCATTTTTGCTTTGTGGTAGTAAACTTAAAACAAAAATGACCGACTTCAACCGTGTACATAATTCGTGAATAAATGGCACGGATCGATGTAACCATTTACACATTATTGTTGATTTATCAAAAAAGGGCTCAGCCGATTTCGATAAAATTTTAATGGGACTAACTTCGAAGCCATTTCAAATAAAAAAGAATTATCGAAATCGTACCACTCTATAAGAAGTTTTGCGTGGTTATACACAAAAATATATATACGCGTCGACTTGAGCACCTCCTCCGTTTCGTCGGTCATTAAAGAGTTTTGTCTGTCTATCTGTCTGTCTTAGTCGTACATTGAAGTTGTAGTTGTAGCTGGCTTTATAATAATATGGCCTCCGATAGATGTCATACTACATGGTATTATCTAGAAACGACCGTTTTGAGCATCAATTGTAACATATTTTTAGAACAAACGTTCAAGCAAAAACATTTTCATTTAAAATGTTGCCAATACGAAATTAAGGTTCGCACTCACTCACGCACAGGTTTCGTTCAAAAAGTTTTCAGATCTCATGTAGAGCAAAGCTACTTATTCTACAAGCTCTAACTTCACAAACTCTACACCTTGCCCCCAGATTGGAAATACTCGTAGTATTAGTAAGTACCTAGTTTTGATAACGAAAAACACGTGAGTCGCGAATATTTTCTCACGAATGCTAGTACACGACATACCTACTATTTTTATGTAGCTAAATACATTGTAACAAAACATAATAATTGTATGTATATTATATGACAAATTACGAAGACCTACTTAGGTCATCTTCGATACATATAATGTAATAGCATAGTATAACTGTACTAACTAGTTCTATTTTAGAAATGTGTGTCATACTCAATTATGTTGTGGTTTTAGAACATTCATAAGTGTGTCCACAGTATAGGTAGCTTGACCATAGTAATTGTCACTTATTCTGTACCAGTCAGTCATTAGAGAAGCTGTTTGATTATGAATGGAATGATCACGCTTCACGCCTTTTAGCATTGTGTTAGCGTGTGATTATAGCAAATATTGGTATTCGACATCAAAGAGGCGTTGGCGACCGCCTAGTCGAGGCAGAGAGCTCTAATTCAGAGTTTTTTTTACACGCTTTATTTACGAAAAGCATTACACGACAAAATAAAGTTAGAATAATTATTTTTCACAAAAAATGGCAAAACCGCCTTCCATCGTGTACAAAATTCGAATATTTCACTCGAATTGTTTACATTATTCTTGATTTATCAAAAACGGCTCAGCCGATTGCTGTAAAATTTTAAATGAGACTATCTCGGGAGTATACCCTTTCGAACTAAAAAAGATTTTTTCGATTCGGTTTAGAATTGGCGAAATTATCGATGTTCATCGTGTACAAAACTCTGATATTTCGCTAGAATTGCTTCTTCGCATTATTGTTGGTTTTATTCAAAAACTGCTCAGCCGATTTCTGTAAAATTTAAATGGGACCACGTCGACGTCGTCGACCACCCTTTCGAACTAAAAAATATTTTTTCAATTTGGTTCACAATTGGCGAAATTATCGATGAACATACACAAAAACTCCGTAAGCCGTGGGGTGCCGGCAGAGTAGAATAGCACCCCCCTCTTGTACCGGGTGTCGTAGGAGCCGACTGAGGTACTACGGAACCGACAGATGGCGGTATATCCATCCAAAACAGCGTAGCTCAAGTGCAACAGGGCGGGGATGGGCAGCAGCATCCCCGTCGCGAGAGCTACGCACTGCGATTGCCAACACGCCTGCCCAGCGCGGCAATTACGGGCAAAACCCCCCTTTATGAATCACAAAAATAAGACCAGGCCCCCAGTCCCCGGCAGCTCCGCTATTCCTGGCTCCGGCAGCGGCCATGGTAACGGCGGAGCACGGGGTGCTAAGAATCGCCGGAAGAGATCCGGCTGCCACCCCACCCGACAACTGGCCCTGGCAACATATAACGTGCGCACTATGAGGACTGACGAGAAGATTGCGGAACTGGAAGAAGAGTTGAGTAGGTTGCGATGGGATATTATGGGGTTGTCTGAAGTCCGTAGAGAGGGCGAGGACACGATAACCCTGAAATCCGGCAACCTACTTTACTACCGGGAAGGTGACCAACGGTCCCAAGGTGGTGTCGGCTTTCTCGTTCACAAGTCTCTCGTTAACAACATCATTACCATTGAAAGTGTGTCGAGCAGGGTTGTATACCTAATACTCAGAATATCTAAACGATATTCGTTGAAGGTCATTCAGGTATACGCACCGACCTCGTCACACCCAGATGATGAAGTGGAGGCTATGTATGAGGACGTAAGTCGGGCCATACATACGTCTAAGACCCGCTTCACGGTTGTTATGGGAGACTTCAACGCAAAGTTGGGCAAAAAAAGCGATGATGAGTTGAGAGTGGGGCAATTTGGATATGGGCAACGGAACCCCAGGGGCCAGAGGCTGGCAGATTTTATGGAGAAAGAGGGACTCTTCATGATGAACTCTTTCTTCCAGAAGCCACCTCACAGGAAATGGACCTGGATGAGCCCCGATGGTTCTACGAGAAATGAGATAGACTTCATCATGACTAGCGAGAAACGGATATTCAACGATGTCTCCGTGATCCACAGGATAAAAACCGGTAGTGATCACAGAATCGTGCGAGGCAAACTGAATATTAACGTTAAACTCGAAAGGTCCCGCCTGATGAAGTCTACGCTCCGACCTACTCATGCTCATATACAAAACCCCGAGAACTTTCAGCTCGAGCTCTCAAATCGCTTTGCTTGCCTGGAGAACTTTGCGTCGGTGGACGAGATCAATAACGGGCTCGTAGAAACTGTCCAAACGGTGGGTTCTAAGTTCTTTAGACCCCGCCGTTCTGATAGACCTCAGAAATTTTCCGATCACACTCTAAATCTCATGGCCGAACGACGCTCGCTAAGACTGCAGTCTTCCGATGATGCAAAGTCATACAGGCGGCTCAATAGACAAATTTCAAAATCAGTGCGGTGCGACATTCGTCTCTTTAATACCAAACATATTGAGGAGACTATAGAGCGGAACAAAGGCTCCAAAGTGTTCGCAAGGCATTTGTCTATTGGGCAAAGCCAGCTGACAAAGCTGAAGAGAGAAGATGGCAGTACAGCGTCGACCAAGGCAGAGGTATTGGAGGAGATCGAAAAGTTCTACGGACAGCTATACGCCTCGGTAGCAAAGCCTGTAAACAGCGCGGCTAAAGACCCAAGAGCCAAGCTGACCCGACACTTCACCGAAGACATCCCGGACATCAGCCTGTACGAGATTAGAATGGCCCTGAACCAACTTAAGAACAACAAGGCGCCGGGTGACGACGGAATCACTTCAGAGCTTCTGAAAGCGGGTGGTAAACCGGTACTTAAAGTCCTTCAGAAGCTTTTTAACACCGTCGTCCTCGAGGGCATAACGCCAGAAGCATGGAACAGAAGCGTGGTGGTGCTATTCTTTAAAAAAGGTGACAACACCTTATTGAAGAATTACAGACCCATCTCGCTTCTGAGCCATGTTTATAAGTTGTTTTCAAGAGTCATTACGAATCGTCTCGAACGCAGGCTTGATGACTTCCAGTCTTCCGAACAAGCCGGATTCCGAAAAGGCTTTAGTACCATGGACCACATACATACGCTGCGGCAGGTTATACAGAAGACCGAGGAGTATAACCAGCCACTTTGCTTAGCGTTTGTGGACTATGAGAAAGCCTTTGATTCGGTCGAGACATGGGCTGTGCTTGAGTCTCTTCAACGATGCCGTATTGACTATCGGTATATCGAAGTGTTGAAGTGTTTGTATAATAACGCCACCATGTCGGTCCGAGTACAGGAAGAGAGCTCCAAGGCGATCCCTTTGAAGAGAGGCGTAAGACAGGGAGATGTTATATCTCCGAAACTGTTTACTGCTACTCTGGAGAACGCCTTTAAGCTCCTGGAATGGAAAGGATTCGGCATCAACATCAATGGCGAATACCTCACTCACCTTCGGTTTGCCGACGATATCGTAGTCATGGCAAAGTCGATGGAGGAACTCAGTACGATGCTCGAGGGCCTTAATCGAGTATCTCAACAGGTGGGTCTTAAAATGAACATGGACAAGACAAAGGTCATGTGTAATTCCCATGTTGTACCCACCCCTATTTCAGTTGGGAACTCGGTTCTTGAAGTCGTTGACTCGTACGTCTACCTAGGACAAGTGGTCCAGTTAGGTAGGTCCGACTTCAAGAAAGAGGCCAATCGCCGAATCCAACTCGGCTGGGCAGCGTTCGGAAAATTGCGTAACGTCTTCTCGTCCGACATACCTCAGTGCCTCAAGTCGAAAGTTTTCGACCAGTGCGTGTTGCCAGTGATGACTTACGGCACAGAAACGTGGTCTCTCACTATGGGCCTTATTAGTAAGCTTCAAGTAGCCCAACGAGCCATGGAGAGGGCTATGCTCGGAGTTTCTCTGCGTGATCGAATCAGAAATGAAGAGATCCGTAGAAGAACCAAGGTTATCGACATAGCCCAGCGGATTGGCAGGTTGAAGTGGCAATGGGCAGGGCACATAGCGCGAAGGACTGATGACCGATGGGGTCGAAAAGTCCTCGAGTGGAGACCACGTACCGGCAAGCGCAGCGTAGGACGTCCACCCACAAGGTGGACGGACGACCTCATTAAGACCGGAGGATCGCGCTGGATGCAAGCCGCTACCAACCGGTCTTATTGGAGATCTTTAGGGGAGGCCTATGTTCAGCAGTGGACGTCCTATGGCTGAAAGGAAGGAAGGATACACAAAAAAAATACATACACACGAACATAGAACCTCCTCCTTTTTGGAAGTCGGTTAAAAATAAGATTATACCAATAATATGTTCAAGTGCAGACTTTCAAAGTTATATATGTTTATCATTAAAAAAAACCTTTACAATGGGTCAACTGCAAAGTCGCGAAAAAAATCTGCTGCTCTATAAATTTTCTCGAGAGTCTAGAGAATGAAAGTGTAGTTTTATAATAAAAGCTGTAATGAGTAGGTACACATCTGAAAATACCTGCATTTTCTAAAAACCACACCTAGTATTTATAAATATTTTTTATACAGTTACATGTCACCAAAAAGTTACCCCGATATTACCGCCAATGTTTTGATTTTTCATCATTTTTGTAAGTAAACGATAATTTAGTATTTAATAGGTAGTTTTAAAAATACGCAAGTTTGCCAATTACTTCTCAATGTAACAAGTAACAAAGGTCACGTCTTGACCTCCAGTACACATTACTGAAATTACCTGGCTAAAAGTTAGTGTACTCTGACAGGCCACAGTGAATAGCCCTAGAGTCAATAGTCTAGTTATAATTATGTATAATTTAATTTATTTTTCGCCAAAAACGGCATAACCGACTTCTACTGAGTACAGAATTGGAATGGTTCGTTTTCATATTTTGTTTAAATCAGTTCACTGTGGGCGAAAATATCGATCAACATGCTTCCTTAAAAAAAAACACTTGCTTTTGGAAGTCTATAAAATTATAGAATCTTTTTTAACAATATCAAATTGAATATTTCTTTAATATTTGAGAACGACCGAGCTTCGCTGTATACAATAATTTATTATTCGCAAAAATGGGATAACCGATTTCAACCATGTACAGAATTCGAATAGTTCGTATGGATGGATGTAGTAATTTTTTCACAAATGGTCGAGCCGATTTCAATAAAATTTAAACGGCACCACCTTTAAAGTATGTTCTACCAAACAAAAAAAATTATTGAAATCAGAATACTCTGTAAAAAGTTTTGCGTGGTCATACATAAAAAAAAATATACGCGTTGCTAGATTCCCATATGGCATCGGATTTCATCTACATAATTATGTATGCAGATTGCCTCACAATATTATTCTTCATCGAAAAGACAGTTATGTGAAATTCCGTACATAAGTCGAAAAGAACTCCTAGGCCACTACTAACAGGCATTGGGATCACTGGGTCACCACGTCTTATAGTTATTTTTTAGCATTTTAAACATAAAACACAAATCAAATTCTGTACACTACTTTTATTACTAGCAGCATAACCCGTTTCTGTAGTGCTCAAAGCATAGCTTGACTAAGTGTTCATTGGCGATCATCGCATTTAAGCAATGTTCAGCACAGTCAGTCTTCCAATGGGTGACCGCGGGTGGCATTTACAACAGAGCGCAATCCTGGCTAGGATAACATGTTAAATTGTAGGCCCTGGTTGTTTTAACCGTTTAGCCATGTCAGAGGCCTTTATAAATAAAAATTAAAAATATTTATTCACTAATATTTACCTTACAAAAATAACTCTTATGTCTACTTCTTAAATACTAGGTTGTCCACCCTGGACATAGGCCTCCGCAGAGGCCTTTAGGCGGCTTTAAAACTGACACCAGGGCTAGCCAGCCGGCCTATACGAACTTAATTTTATATTCAAATGATTAGTAATAAGGTGAAAATTACGAAAGACAGCACTGATGGTGGCAAACCTGTTTTTTATGTATACATAATATTACTCAAGCTAGCTGATAGCTCAAGGTGGAGCAACATTTTCGATTACAGATCAGGCAGTATGAACAAGGAAGACATCCATAATGATTTTAATAACTTGATAAATAAATTATCACAGTCAATAAGTGGGAAATAAAAAAAAGAATGTTAATGGTTAATATTTCGGTGATTAGAATAAGTTCTGGCCTACAGAAATGATAGAATTTATTTGCATGATATTATTTAAATGCTAAGTGCAGCTGTATAAAACAATCTTTAACAGATAATTCCTAAAGAAATGTTCTTTTTGTTTTTACTTTCTGAAAAATCCCAAAGAGATGCAGGTTCAATCCTGCGATCACAGCAAATTTTTGAAATATTTATAACATAATTATAGAACATTTCTTTGAGATAAATCCTAGTGTGTGAAGCACTATCAAATTAAATCATTTCAGAAACCGAGTATTGTTTACTACTTTATCATGAATTCTTCCTCCTTCTTATTCTCAACCATAAAACATCCACTATTAGACATAGACCGCCCCTACAAATCCCCAATAAGACTGATTGATGGCATCTCACATCCAATGTTATTCTGTGGTCTTAATAAGGTCATTTGTCATTCCTAAAATGCACTGTTCCACTCGGGAACTATACAACTCCATTGGTCATCAATCCTCTGTGCTGTGTGTTCTGCCCACTGCCATTTAAACTTGGCAATCCACTACACTATGCCGGTAACTTTAGATTTATTATTTTATAGCAGCTGCCTTTGTCACAAAGTTTTTATCCTTATTCTTATACATTTTTGACATAGTTAACTTTGTTAGTATTTTGGCTAAATGTAGTCTTGAATACTAACAATACCAAACAGAATCAAAGCATTTTATGGTACAAGATTAGAGATAATACCGAGGAAAAGAATCAGTTAATTCAGATTTCAGAGAATGTGGATTACCCAGAGATATTGTAGAGTGTCGAGGAAGTTGTAAGCTTTAATACAATAGTATTTACATCACTACATGTTTATTCAATTTAAGAATTATTTTTTGATTTCATATTGTATAATTTTTGCTTTCTTTTTTCTGTTATATTATTTTTTCACTTTAATATTTTGAGGCAAATGTAATTGATTCAGAAAATTGTATTTGAACATGTATTGTTATAGAAAAAAGTCACCTTGTTTGTGTCTTTCTGTGCCTTATTATTATATTAATATTAATTTAGTTTCAATCTTCTGAACTGCTCAATAGATTGCAATGTAGTTTTCACTATTTTTCATATCTCTTCTGAAAGGTTTATGGTTATGATTTACTTGTAACTGGGCAAAGCCGGAGTGGGCAGCCAGTATTGAATATTTTTAAACTGTTACTAGCAATGTATGTAGTAAGTATTAGTTAGGGAGTGCAATCTCGGTATTCCGAGATCTCGAAATACCGAGATCTTGCACCAATTTCGCAAGATTAATCGTGCACCAAAAATCGCGCGTGATCTCGCAAGATTTGCAAGATTGTACAGTACTGTTAGAATCAGGCGGGGAAAAAGGGCAGCACCTGCAGTCAGCGTATCAATGCCTATCATCAGTGGTGCCAACAAGCGTAGAGGCAAGAACGGGCCTTTTCTGCTACTGGGTATTTGGCACTTAACATCCGAAGCCAGTTGGCAGACGACACCTAAGATATGCTGTGTTTTCTTAGGAGTTTTTTTTTTTCAGAATACTCCGTAATTTTCAAAAATAAATGATTCAGTATTTTTTATATGTAAATTATTTAAGTATTTCGCCTCTAGAATTATAACTTTACCAAGTTTCAATAGAATACTTCTAATAATTAAAAATAATTCGTTGATTTGCGAGATCTCGCAAAATACCGAGATCTTGCGAGATTATACCTCTTAAATCTTGCAAATACCGATACTAAAGATTTGCTGCAAGATTGCACTCCCTAGTATTAGTATCAAGATATTTTTCCTAAATTCTTTCTTATATTTCTTATCTTGTCAGCAAGCACAATTATAATATTTATAAAATCTTATAAATAATCATATACACATATTTAGTTTTGGATCATCCACATGAAGCAAGCACAACACAGGACATTCACCCACCAGGTAAAAAGACTATCAGATCATAACCCCAGGAAGGCAATGAGCTCAATCTCCTTACAATCAGACTCATTACATTCATAGGATAGGCCTATGTGCAGCAATGGTGAGTAAATACATGTAGTTTATAATGATAAATGTTTTATCGAGTAAGGCTTCTAGAACTAACTGTTAAGAAATCATAGCTCAATAGATATTTCAACACAAAAAAGATTTAAGTCATTCGTTGATGTATTTTTATGGGTGCATAACTTAATGCTGTGCTATTCACTGATTGCATTATGGTTTACAATTGAAGCATTTTGTGACCGATTAAGATAAATACTTTACAGTAAATTGGCAGTAAAAAGTGTAAAGGAAAATTTTGTACCATATGGATGAAGAAAACTCATGAAAATTAAACCTGGAAAGTTTTCCCTGTAAGAATATTGTAAGATAATGATGCAAGAAATAATTTTCATTACTCACCACAATGAAAACATAAATCCATAATTAGATAAAGATTGGCAACAATTATTAACTGAAAAACTGTAGGCACAAAGTAGTTACGCTTCGCTGCAAACCACAAGCCTGTTGCTGTGTTCACAGCGGTAAAGCTCACTTTCTTCAATTAAAAACAATCTGAAGTTAGCACAATCAATAACATGCGTAAATCGGTTGTAAAACAATACGAATTCGTAATTTCCATGTCAAGGGACTATGTTTACGTGCGTCAAGGTGAATATCATCACCTAAACATCTGTTTATAAGCAACTCGCCATTTGTATGATGAAGTTTTAGAAGCCACACAGTAGCTTTGGCGAAGTCGCACAAGTGTTTACTAATTGAGGCAAACGATACCTATTATCATGTGTATATTGAGGCGTAATGTCGCCCCTATCAATTATAGAGGCGTATTGACATCCCACTCGGAAGGTAGATGTTTTCTCACCTGGGAAGTGATTGTAGGATACTTCGAAGTCGCCGCGGCCGCCGAGCAGCGGCTGCGACTCCCGGTTGACCCCTGGTGAATCCACGTTGCCCTCGAACTCGACCTCGGGCACTAAACAGATTTCTTCTGAACTACTCGACAATGATACCACACCGTCATCGGGCGGTGTATTCAATGTGATCGGCTTGTCGAAGTCGAGATTTAACAGAGTCTCTTCCGTACTCATGAGTAAAGTTAAACAGGAAAACACTACCGAGCCTCATTTATTTCGTATAAATTTCTTTGTTTCACAATCATTTACACAAACACTTGACCATTTGACTTCCTTCAGGATGAATGGAGCATAGACTAAAGAGCGGACAGCGGAGACATGAATGAATGACAGCTCAGAAAATTGACAGTTGAATCATAGAGTAACTATTTTTTTTTCTAGTGAAGTTCTTACCGACAAAATAAAGCTAAGTACCGGTTTTTTCCTACTCTTGAATCGAATAATCGACTAAGTTTTTGGCGGGATTTTTCAAAACTGTACTTCGTAGAAAGAGCCCGCCAAATCAAAACAAAATTAACATCGCAGAATTTGGATTTTAATTTACATTTCATCTAAAAAAACGTACAGTCGTACACGTACCTACTTAAATACATTTTTAAAATAATTGATGACATGTTTAATTTATATTGCTTACACTAAGCATTAGTTATATTTCGGTACTACTGAAATTAAGTTGTAAAAACTATTACCTACCTATAAATATTTTTCAGTCTAGTCCTCAGGCAGATTATATTATTATATTGTGTAATAAATCTTATGTTCCTCATACACATTTTGAAGTGAAACTTCTAATGTGACTTCCAAAAAGGTTGCGCGCTACCATGGAGGGTGTATCAAAGCACTGTTGCGTCGAAGTTTCACTTCTTCCGCGCGGAGGGACTCAATTGCATTTTTTTTCGTCATATTCTTTAGTTCCATTATTTTACATATATACAAGGTTACTGCTAATCAATTAGCATCCTTTTAGGGGCTTATTCTGTTCATCAAAACTAGAAACTATAAAAAAAAACTTTTCGGTAGAAAACACAGACTTCCCAATACAGAAGTCTGTGGTAGAAAAATATTGTTCACCCTCGACAAAATGTATGGAACAGCTGTTTATTTTTCTTAGTTTTGACAAAAGGCGCAGAACAAAAGTTGTTAGTTTTTATGTAACCCTGTATAATGCGTTTGATGTACCTACGCATTGCTCGCCTTACGACAAAATCGTTTGTAAAGCTTTTAATAGTCGAAGGTGCACATTTATAGAAAAGTAAGTTAGAGAACTCAAATAAAACTGCCGAAACAATCTTTAGAACCAATTTTTATCTACACTTGGATGTCGATGTTTTTACATGACTGACTAATTCGATTATCTACGATCTTATTATTTCATCAATTCTCATTGGAAAAAGTGCCATCAAACCCTTGAGAATCCGAATATTCGTTGAGTTCCTTATCCGAAAATCCTTTGTCCAAATACCCTTGTTTGCCAAATATTCCTTTTTGCCGATCGTGGTGGAAATGTCCCTTGTCAAATTTTGCTCCGGCACCCGCTTGTCTTCCAAACGCTTTAGCGCCAACCTTATTAATAGCACCACTGGTTTCGTCATCCTCGTAAAATATTTTGTCTTTCTTGTATTCGTCTTTATGATGAACGCGGTGAAAACCTCTAGTTTTCGTTCCTTTTCTGTACTTTCTATCCTCCTTTCCTTTAACACCAACAGCAGTTCCCGCAAAAGCTTCCGCAAGCGCGTACGTTTCGTCATCGTCGTACGCTCCTTGGTCGTAAAGTCCTGTTTTTTTATAAAACTTCTTCAAGTCACCAATATTGTGTTTCGATTTCGATCCTTTATTCGTTGTATCTTTCTTCTTGAAGCCGGATGTGTTGATGTTCGTTTTAGTCTGTTTATTTTCATCGCTCGCGTCGTTACCGGCCTCGTCGAGAAGCTTGGAGTAGTCGTCTAAATCTTCTTCTTCGACCTCGTACTTTAAATCTTTGAGGTCAGTGTCAAGCTTGTCGAAGTCCAACGAGCCGAGCCCCGCCGGCGCTGACTCAGCCAGCCAAGCCGTCACAGTTAACAAAAGGCACAATTTCTTCTGCATTGTCCTAATTTTTTGCCCGTTCTTGTGCAATGGAAGAAGGTTGCGACACTGACATACATGGAATGTGGTCAGCTTATATAGTGACTTGGTAAAATTAGCAAGCAAGGATCTTTTTTAGGAGATGAGTGTTTAATGAATGTTGAGTTAACGGCTCGCTGGGCGGTAATCGGTGCAACGACTCGTATCGGTCAAGGTTTCGATTTGTTTGCGCCGAGATCATGAATGGTCACAAGGTATTATCGATCAATACGTAACTGTTATAATAATGAAAAGTATAATCGGCAGGTAACAATTGACACAGTGCATAAAAATTACAAACTGTAAGTACCTACTAAAACATTAAATTGTTCATTGTACCAAAGTACTAGATAGTAGTAGTAGGTACCAGTACCTACTGTACTGTACCAGCCTTTTTAATAGTCCACTGCAGGACGTAGGCCTACCCACGAAGGGTGATTTGGCCATATTCACCACGCTGGCCCAGTGCGGGTTGGTGGATTCTCATTCGCCATCGAATTTCTAATCTTCTCACCGAAAAGCCAGTGGTGTGAAATTCCGTGCATAACTACCGAAGAACTCATTTGTACGGGACCGGGATTTGAACCTACAACCTCGGAGTGTACCTACTCCGAGAAGCCGGTTTCATAGCACAACCCAGAGACCTTACGGTGGACCGCCGTATAAAGAAAGAAAGCATGGACGAGAGATAATAATTATCTCATATAATTATTAAGGTTCTGATTTTTCTCCTTTTAAAAATAAAAGGCGAACTGTGTAAAGAAGCCGTAATAATCGCGGTGCATGTTTACCATTTTCTCCGAATGACTAATCTCCGGTAGCACTGAGCGCTACCGTGGTTTCGATGACACGTCAAATTGTAGGCTCCAGTTTTTTAGTTCAGAAAGTCATAAGAGTAGGTACTTACCTATGTACTTCTGACCCAGGGCTAGATACCCGACACTTTACTCGTACGCTACTATATCAAATGACAGGGTATCGTATCTAATTCCAAATATGGCTTCCAATACACAAGTTACCAATACACTCAAAATCACTACATAGTATAAAACAAAGTCGCTTCCCGCTGTCTGTCCCCATGTATGCTTATATCTTTAAAACTACGCAACAGATTTTGATGCGTTTTTAGGGTTCCGTACCCAAAGGGAAAAACGGGACCCTATTACTAAGATTTCGATGTCCGTCTGTCCGTCTGTCTGTCTGTCTGTCCGTCTGTCACCGGGCTGTATCTCATGAACCATGATAGCTAGGCAGCTGAAATTTTCACAGATGATGTATTTCGGTTGCCGCTATAACAACAAATACTAAAAACAAAATAAAATAAATATTTAAGGGGGGCTCCCATACAACAAACCTGAATTTTAGACGGTTTTCGCTCTATATTAATAATGGTACCAGGTAGATGCTTGAACTTTTCACAGAATATTTAGTTTTATATTCCCTTCAATAATAAATAATAAAATTAAAATAAAATAAATATTTAAGGCTCCCATACAGTACGGAACCCTCCGTGCGCGAGTCCGACTCGTACTTGGCCGATTTTTTTTAAATAGATAGAGTGATTCAAGAGGAAGGTTTACAGAAATTCTGTAGCTAACTTCACATCGCCGACTTGTATACTAGTTTACGATGTGAAGTAAGCTACAGCTGCGGTGCTCGTGTCGCCTCGTGGAGAGTGCGGCGGCACCATAAGATCTGATTTCTAGTGCAAGCCTCTAAGAAGAATACAGGAAAGACAATGTCCAGCAGTTTATGTGGCCCGTAGCCCCACACCAATGTACTTACAAAGTATAGAAAGACACAATGTGAGACTTCACCGAATCTTCTTATGAAGGTTCTAATAGTGCCTTCCGCCAAGCGCAAAAGCAGCCCTTGTCGAGACGAATTCTTACTCGTGATCCATCTTAAAACTTCACCTCCGTGGACCATCGCGGTGCATGGTAAAAGTTTGAGGTGTACCGAAAGTCAGACAAGTCCACTTATGTCTGACTTTTGGTACACCAGGCACCGCCATAAATCTTATAGCTAACCTTTCGATCGATAGATTTGGTTTTAAGGGTTCCGTACCCAAAGGGTAAAAACGGGACCCTATTACTAAGACTCCGCTGTCACCAGGCTGTATCTCAAGAATAATATAGCTAAAAAGCTGAAATTTTCACAGATGATGTATTTCTGTTGCAGCTAAACCAACAAATACTAAAAACAAAATACAATTTATATATAAGGGGGCTCCGCTCCGATACAACAAACTTGAATTTTTAGCCGTTTTTCGCTCGATATTAATAATGGTAACAGGTAAATGCTTGAAAAAATCACAGAATATATAGTTGTATATTCTCTTCAATAGTAAATAATTAAAATAAAATAAACATTTAAGGGGGGGCTCCCATACAGTACGGAAACCTTCGTGCGCGAGTCCGACTCGTACGTGGCCGATTATTATATTCTGGTGAAGTGATTTCTGATTGAACCTGATTCTGATACCGCCAGGGAATGGAACAGCCGGTCGGCTTTCCTATTTCCTAAAGATATACCTACATAATCTTTAAATTTAAATTCTAAAGCTTATCAAAGTCAGAATGAATAAGTATCTTCTTATTTCCGATAAAAAAAAAACTGAATTACTGACTATGGAGATCAATGTTATTTTTAAACTTTCTCGATTTGAACACATACGGGAACTACTATACGGGACTTATCGCGCAATAAAACTTGAGATATGAGCTAAGTCTGCCCGTGACCACGACCAATGCAACTTGGTCGAAACGTCGGGAGAAAAAGAGGTACTTAATATAATTAGCTCATATCTCAAGTTTTATTGCGCGATAAGTCCCGTATAGTAGTATGATTATCTCATCAAAAACATAAATGTGAAATGGGAGCCAAAGTGTCGCCACCAAAAGAATTGAGATCTAACACAGGGGCCAAGTGTTCTGTAGAAAATCCTAAAGTGCCAAATATCAAGATTCTAGGTAATCTGGAAGTGGGTTAGGTTTTTGATCTATAAGTCAGTGCGTCAGTGAGTGAGTCAATGAGTGAATCAGTCAATGAAACACGAGTTTTTAAACGTTAATATATCAATAACTGATTGAGCAAAATTTATGAAATTTTGGATTCTTGATAAACTAAAAGACTTTAGTAAATGTGCCGAATTTCATGTATGTAGGCTAAATAGTTTTTGAGTTGTGAGGGGGTCAAGAGTAGCTCCAAATGGTTCGTGTAATATTACACACGGCCGCTGCGTCGCCAGTTTTCTTTGAACACTTTGGCTGGACACGCTGCCGCGTGTCTAGATGGAGATCAACTATTGAACTCGGCTGGGCCTCTATAAAACAGCGCAAGTGTTCCTATTCTAAATGTTCCGAGTCAAATTAAGTTTCAAGTAAACAAAAAAGTTTCAAGGTGAAAATATTCGACAAGTTTTGAAATATTTTCCTACCACTACCAGTGAGTTTATCAGATAAGATTACCTATCAGAGTAATTACTTATGGCACTGGAACTAGGGTCCTATGTCGGGCTAATAGTTTGACAAATCAATAATGTAACGAATTATTTATTAGCCCGTAGTTCTAGGTACTTTAAGCATAAAGATATATTTGCTTTCCCTTCAGATGTATTGGCAGACCCAGACGACAATTATGTCGGCAATTTAGCGAAGTCTGAACTTCTGATCAAGTTATAATATATAATATAATATAATATATCTCAACATGAGAGCATTGCATTGCATAGCCTTACAATTTTGTAGAGTGAAAAAATCGCCGAGCCATTATGAATTTGCGAGGCGCTTACTATCAGACGATCGGCTGATGGCTAACCGTTGATATAGATTTTGCTATTTAATTAATTTAATTTTGCTATTTTGATTCGTATTTGTATTTAGTATATTGTACTTGCACGTTTAGTGCACACAGAAAATATTCTCAATTTACTCCGCACTCGAGCCCCAAGTCACAAGCCATGAGCTTAATTTGGGTCTCATTGAAATAACTTGTAATATACCTAGAATACACACGTATGTAAACACTTAGCAAACTAGAGTTAGTAATCCGTTTTCTGTACGTTTACTCTGTAATTTAAATCTGTAATCTAAGCTACTGTATTCTTTGTATGATTTTTCTGTGAAATAAAATTATCTTATCTTATCTTAGATTCTTATAAATGAATTATTATTAATTTTCGATTTTATTGTTAACTAGCAACCCGTCCCGGCTTCGCACAGTTGTATTATACATATAAACCTTCCTCTCGAATCACTCTATCTATTAAAGAAAACCGCATCAAAATCTGTTGTGTAGTTTTAAAGATAGGTATAAGCACACATGGGGACAGACAGCGGGAAGCGACTTTGTTTTATACTATTTAGTGACAAACAAAAGCCTAGCTAGAGCCTCAGACACTTTCGAGTTTAGGGACTTTAGGGTAGTAAATAATATTATATAATATCAAAGACGAATGTAATCGTTCACATTCAGCATTTTATTTGCGTTAAAAAATATTTACAGCGAAATCATCATACAAACATAACAAAATGGCTAATTAAATTATTAACATGTATTTACAAGGGCTACAATTTGATGATCTACTTATTCGTATTTCGATTCGGCTTCATCATCGTCGTCTCCTTCATCATCATCATCGGCGTACTCGTACTCTTTCTCGTGGCTGCTGCCTCCCTTCTTACCGAAATCCTTCTCGTGATGGTAGTGGCTGTCGTGGCCCTCTTCAGCCGAGTGTCCAGCCTCTTCGTCGTCAAGATGTCCCTTAGCATGGAAGCCAGCCTTACCAAACTCTCCCTTATCGTGACCAGCCTTGTACAGACCACCCTTCTTATGACCTCCTTCCTCGGCTCCGTGGTGCTCCTTTTCGTAACCATGCTTGTTAAAATGACCGCTCTTATCAGCAACGTCGTAGAAATCGTGGTCCTTCTTAAACTCGTCCTTGTTGAACACTTTGTGGTAGCCGGTCACCTCCTCGCCCTTGCTGAAGTGCTTCTTATGTCCGTGGTCTCCTCCTTTGTAGCTTTCGCCAGCTTCATGGTGCTTTCCGTGAGCATCGGCTTCGTCGTGATGAGCTCCTTTCTCACCTTCGCTTTCTTCGTAGTGACCTTCCTTGTGTTCCTTTCCGTAGTGTCCGGAAGCTCCTTTAGCGTGGTGGCCTTTAGAGTTGTATCCTTTGCTACCTTTCTCGCCGTGTTCCGCGTGATGCTTTTCACCGTAGTCGCTTCCGCCGCCCTTCTCGAATGAGTGTCCGTGATCATTTCCGACCAAGTCTCCTCCAACTCCGTCTCCTTCTTCCGAGCCTTCATCGCTGTCGTCATCGTCCTCGGCGTCTTCAACTACGATAGGCTTAGCGGCAACGTAGGGAAGAGGTGCGGGTGCCAAGTCGAACGCCTCGGTATATTTGAGAGGTTGTGCGATAGGGATCGGAGCGGCGAAAGCATGAGGCTGCTGGTACCCGTGCCCGCCCAACTGGATGAGACTGGCCGGGCCATTGTTATCGCTCCTGTAGATGTAGCTGGTCGCAGCCGGGGCGAACCCGACCTGAACAGCCGAAGCGACCGCCCCGGCGAACAACAAGATTATGAAAGTGTTGACCATCTCGAGATCTGTATCGCACTGATGCCTGTGCTGTAATAATTTGATAAGCCCGTTGCCCAATATTTATATCTGAACTAGAGACAAAGGACCGTGAGTGTGTCAGCGCACCTTTCTTGTAGCAGTTGTAGCCATGTAACAAATTCCTTATCAGACGAGGTTATAGGTGACAAAGAAGCTTGGTAATGAAAAAATTAGCTATTGTGCAATAAATAATTCGGGCACGCCAACCGCAAAACAAATAGGCGTGAATGTTTTTTCTTTCTCGAAGAGCCTACGTGCGGCAAAAACTTGATCGTGACTCAGCAACAGTAGCTGTAAGTTAAAAGCTATCTAATTATAGGTATCTGATATAGAGCGTAAAAGATAGTTTCATTCTTAGATTTTGTCGTCTGCTAAGATTGAGAAGAATAACGATGAAAACTAGGAAAATAGGTAAGTACCTACTTAAATTATCGGCGATGCTCCAATCATTGCAACCACCATGGGGAAAACTATTCGATTCGGAAATAGGTACCTACTAACAAATCTACAACTATAATTACTAAACATGTCATATAAATTGGATTTGAATTAATAAGAGCCAACAGGGTGGTCATGGTGGGGTGTTATAGTTTTACCTGTTCTATGGGTGTTATAGACTGAATCAAACTTAATGGCGTCTGTGAAAACGAGGCAAGATATTGAGCAGGATCTTTAAACTCCTGGAATGGAAAGGATTTGGCATCAACATCAATGGCGAATACATTCGGTTTGCCGACTTTATCGTGGTCATGGCGAAATCGATGGAAGAGCTCAGCATGATGCTTGAAGGCCTCAATCTTGTTTCTCATCAGGTGGGTCTTAAAATGAACATGGATAAAACAAAGGGCATGTTTAATGCCCATGTCGTACCCACCCCAATATCTGTTGAGAGCTCGGTTCTTGAAGTTGTTGACTCGAACAGACGTACGTGTCTACGAGTACCTAGGATAAGTAGTCATGCATACCTAACACAAGTAGACACGTCCCAGCAAACGTGGCGTAGGATATTCCGCCGAAATATTGGCCGTAAGACATCAACTGCACATCATCCTCTGATAAGACTGGTTAGAAACGGCTTGCATCCAGCGCGACTCAGTCGTTTTAATTAGGTTTTACTATCCACCTTGTAAGTCGATGTCTGCGTGCTTCATCTTCGATCACAACGACAGGCGAGTTGGTGGTCAAGTGCGACTCAGACTAGCCCATCGAGGGTTCCGAACAAATCCCGAAAATTGTAAGAAACCAGCAAGTAAGTTGTTAAAATTTTAGGGAAGAAAGAAAAGACTTAGCGAAGCCAGTTTTTTATTTTCTTCTCATAAAACGAAAAAAAAAACATCGTAAAAATAATCATAAACCTGTTTTCGTTTGCGGAAACGAAGTTCTTCATACAGACGTGATACGATTAAGTCACTTTAAAATTTGGACCTCCATTCCTTGGATTTAGGCTCAATTTTTTTGTTTACATAAAAATGCAGTTTTCAGATTTATTCCTATTTGTGTACCTATTCTAAGACGATGCTCCTCGCTAAATTTCAAAATTCTAGGTCAATGGGAAGTACCCTGTAGGTTTTGATTCCTTTGCGAGAGTGAAAATATGCTGTTTTTTGCGATATAAGCGCCTCTAACTTTATTTGGATTATACTATATTATATGGATTATATGGACACTATAGGTCAAGAACGCATTTGGTCAAACACGGGAAATGACAAAGGGATACAAGTTTTAGCGAAATGTCAAACACGCGTTTAGTCAAACACGTATATTGTCAAGAACGCGAAATGTCAATCTCGTCATTGGTCAATATTATCAAACACGCGTATTAACAAGCATGCAAAATGTTAAAATTGTAAGTGCTCAAGAATACATATAAGTCCCACTGCTGGGCTCGGGTCTCCCCTAAGCCAGCCAAGTGCGAGTTAGGGGCTGCGCTCATCTTCGGAGGGTAGACACACACACGCACACTCATTCTCACACACACACACACACACTCACTCACTCACACACACACACACACACACACACACACACACACACACACACACACACACACGAGACACGAGACAAAAGAAGAGAGAGAGACAACTAATTGACGATAAACGAGAAGTTTATTTTTTACACAACTACAAGGGATCATAGCTTTGCGTATATGGTTTTAATTTCAACTCGGTACCTTTACGCATTCTTGAGATGGAAGGTCTTGACACTCGGACGGACAATCAAGTTCTCCTATAAAGGCTCCGCTTTTTCTTTTGAGGTATAGAACCCTAGAAATATCTCTACTGGATGATGATGATGAATTCATGATGGAACTAACTCAAAAGCACGGAATTTCAACACCCACTTTAGCAAGTAGAGCCACCGACAACCTAGAGCTACATAGATACAGAATATACAGGGTAATCTGCTTGCCCTCTACTAAGTCAAAATGGGCTTTTGTTCTGTGATTAAGACCATAATTATGAACAATTTTTACCATAGGGCCCCACGGAATTCGAGAAAAAAATTTAGAAATTTGGGTTGGCTCCAGGCAAAGAATATATAATAATGCTCCAGGGTAAAAGTTATTTTTAATTATGCTCTTTGTCACCCCCTTTCGGCTTAGCACACCAGTTCTGGATAACCCTGTATAACTTAACCCGGGTTGTTGATAACTTACGCACAACAACACACAACTCCGCCTGGGGCGTTGCGCCGAGTTCGTAATGTGGTGCAAGAAAACACACGCGTGTGTGGTTTATCTGCAAAAAGTACCTCAGCAGTTACTTTGTTAAGAAAGAACATAGTAGATACATTTAGCAAAGATTTAATAAATTTATTTTAAAACGGTCACTACATAGTATAAAACAAAGTCGCTTCCCGCTCTGTCTGTCCCTATGTATGGTTTTTAGGGTTCCGTACCCAAAGGGACAAACGGGACCCTATTACTAAGACTTCGATGTCCGTCTGTCTGTCTGTCTGTCTGTCACCGGGCTGTATCTCATGAACCATGATAGCTAGGCAGCTGAAATTTTCACAGATGATGTATTTCTGTTGCCGCTATAACAACAAATACTAAAAACAAAATAAAATAAATATTAAAGGGGGGCTCCCATACAACAAACCTGATTTTTTAGACGTTTTTCGCTCTATATTAATAATGGTTTCAGGTAGATGCTTGAAATTTTCACAGAATATTTATTTATATTCCCTTCAATAATAAATAATAAAATTAAAATAAAATAAATATTTAAGGGGGCTCCCATACAGTACGGAAACCTCCGTGCGCGAGTCCGACTCGTACTTGGCCGATTATTTATCGTGGTAGAGCCTATTGAGAGAAAAAAATGATAGTTATAAGTTCGTATAGGTCGAGTGGCTAGCCCTGGTGTCAGAGTTTTGAGGCCGCCTGAAGGCCTCTGACATGGCTTAACGGTTGAAACAAAATGCTATCCGCGGTCACCCATCCAAATACAGGCCGAGATAGAAAGATAGTAATTTAGTTTTTTTTAGTTTAAATTTATTATTTAGAAAGATTCCTTTATTGATCACATTACAAGTGTAACGCTGTCGTTTTATCGCTAATATACCTAATAGGTAGTAATATCTTACAGGCAACCTAGGATCCAGAAATAAATTAGTGAGAAATGTTTTTTTTTAATTCTGAATAAGTCCGCTCTTGTCCACCTTGTTGTCTGATGGTAAGCGACGTTGTGGTCGAAGATGAAGCACGCAAACTTAGAAGATTCTATTTAGATTCTATTTCAATCCTTCCTTTTCGATATTTTGAATTATCTTGAACGAAAATCTCTTAAATATTATATTATGCGGTCATCATTATCATTTCACCGTGTCGGATTTTTATCATAAGAGCTCGTAGTAAGAGCTCTCTTTTTTATAAAATCGACATACAAAAAAAAACCAGCATAGTTCAGTATATGGCTTATCTTTATAACTACAAACATACGATATTTACAAAAAAAAACTTAGGTACCAAAATCAACAATACTGTAACAACCACGTTCAACAACTCCCCATCAATGCTTGATCTCGAAGCCGTAGCTCTTGCCGGCGTGCTCTCCGCCTTTAGCGCCGAATTTTCCTTCATGGTGGTGAGATGACTCTCCTCCTTCCTCCCCTGAGTGGGCGGCATCATGCTCGTCGCCGGATTTCTCGTCCACGAAACCTTCCTTTCCATAACCATCTCCATGGTGCCCTGACTCGTGTGCTCCTCCCTTTTTGAAACCTCCGGCGTCTGATCCGAGATGCTCGTGTCCATTTCCATATTTGTGGAAGTCTCCTTGATGCTTTTCGCCATTGTAAAAGTCGTGATCTTTCTTGAATTCACCCTTGTCGAAAAGTTTGTGGTATCCGTCGACCTCTTCTCCTTCATCGTGAGCAGCTTTGTGTCCGTGGTCTCCTCCCTTATATCCGTGGCCATTCTCATAATGCTTGCCGTGGGCGTCGGCCTCGCCGTAATGCTTCTTGTGGCCTCCTTCACCTGAGACTGAGAAGCTCTCGTACTTCTCTGTATGGTAATCCCCTGCGCCCCCTTTCCCATACTTGTGGGTTTTCGCAAATCCTTTATATCCTTTGTCTCCGGCTTCGTGATGTTCTTTGACTCCGTAATTTTTGCCGCCTCCGTCGTCGTGGTAAATTTTATGTCCATAATGCCCCAGACCATGAAGATAATCGGAGAAGTCTTTATAATCGCCACCAAAGTCAGAGCCGTATCCTTCGAAAATCTTCGCATAGTCTTCATCGGCTATACCGGCGATATGATCACCCTTTTCGTCATGGGCCTCCTTTTCGTCATCATCGTTTTCTTCGGATTTTTCCTCAACTGGTATGACGTAAGATTCGCTGGCGTGTGAAGCTGACTTGGCCTCGTCCGCTTGTTTTTCGTGGAAGGGGCCAGCTGCGGCGGGAACGGGAGCTTTGTAAGCTTCTGGTTTAGGATAGAGCTTGGACAAATGTTCCATGACCTCGCTCTCTCCCAATTTGACGACGCTCGCGGGCCCGTCCATGTCTTTCTTGTATATATACCCTGTCGCCGCGGGTTGGAGGTCAGAGCCCGTGGTCCGGACCATCACCATCCTTTCTACGGTCTCCCGCATTTCCATACAGGAGCCACAGGCAAATAATAAAAGTATTGGAGCTATTTTCCGCGCCATGCTTCTGGCGTTAGTGTTTGGTGCAGTAATGACGACAAAGGTCAAGAGTAGCATTTATATAGTCAATATAATACTGCATCGAGCGTTGACATTCATAAATGGGCCGATTCGACAGCGCTCTCTAGATTGGGCAATGGTCTTCTGTGTCAATGATAATAAAAAACCCTGTATTCGTTTATACGGTGCATTGCTCCGCGTTCAGCTAGCCGGACTCTGAAACAAAACTATGTCTACGCATGGCTATTTTATTTATAGCAAAGGCCTTCAGTGCCGACCCGACTTGTCCAATGTAAGTACCTATATAACACCTTGTAGATTGGTAACTATTCTTATTTTTACGTGCAACTTGAATATATTGAGTAACATTATAAAAATGTTAGAAAAGAAAATACCTAGCTATTTCAATAAAACACCGCTTTTTGCAAGATTTTATTTAATTTGCAAATTGATGTGCCCATGTGTGTACTCGTACCTATGTAAGTTCGGGTGGAATCTTGCAAGTTAGATTTGACCAACTTCCCGGTTTCCGATTGAGCTGAAATTTTGCACGCATATGTATATTGAGTGACAATGCAATAATATGGTACCATAAAGCTGATCTGATGATAAGAGTCGGAAGGGGAACTCCTGTACTAAGCAAGATAGACCCGTCGTGTTTGGGCTCGTTTTATTAGGGTTCCGTACCTCAAAAGGAAAAAACGGAACCCTTATAGGATCACTTTGTTGTCCGTCTGTCCGTCCGTCCGTCTGTCAAGACCCTTTTTCTCAGGAACGCGTGGAGGTATGAAGCTGAATTTATATCAATTACTCAGGTCTACTGTCCCTTGAAGCTGTGAAAAAATCAAACTTCTAAGCCAACGCAATCAAAAGATACAGCCGTTTATGCCGCAAATTTTGAAACTCGCAAGTACTCGCAAGGGAATCAAAACCTAAAGGGTACTTCCAGTCGACCTAGAATCTTGAAATTTGGTATGAAGCAACGCATATAAATAATAGCATAACAATAGCATAACATTTATAGCACACATAAAGGAAAAATTCCGAAAACCTTAAATTTTTAGTTACATTACAAAATATATATTTTTTAATATATATAAACTTATTACTTTTTTTGTCGTAATGAACGAACTTTGTAAACCTTGCAGGTTTGTACGGAACCCTCGGTGCGCGAGTCCGACTCGCACTTGGCCGGTTTTTATTTGCCTTGGCTAGCACTCTGCTGCTATATGATATCCAAGAACTCAAAAGCTTGTGTTTTTAAAAAGTTTTATTTTTATAATAATTTATTGTTTATGCTTTCAGTTTTTACCAAAACCTAATTTCGAAGTGTATCAGTGGGTACATTTTTGTCAAAAACTTACAGTACTCGCTAAATTACCTTATTGTAACACTAACTTATTGTAAGCTAATTATACCCTTCCTTTCCACATTAAAAAAATAAGACACATTTTTACAGTAGGAGTAGGTACCTACATGAAACAATTTGAAACTATTTAAAATACACATGTTAAATTAACGCATGTTTTACAGACAATAATTTACAGTCAATCACATAATTGAAATAAAATCATAATAAAGGTACGAATTTTTTAATGAACTTACATAAATGCTTATCCTAAGCACCTGGATCTTATTTAAAGATTACATTGTTGTAAAACTCAGACCAAATAAAAAAATCTAGACAGAATGTTGTGAATAAAACAAGTGAGGCCGGAAAAACTAAGCCTAATGTGTGTGTAATTTGATCTGTACACGCAGTACACACACATAATACACGTACGAGGAAACTAAGCCTTGGCTCGTCAGTCGAACTATGGCGGCGCAACACCGACGCACTCACCACATGTATAAAACCGGCCTCACTTGTCTGTTCACTAGTTTGACGACGTTCTGTCTTGTTTTATAGGGTTCCGTACCCAAAGGGAAAACGGGACCCCATTACTAATTTTATTTAGTCTGAGTTGTAAAAAGATTGAAAGTAGAACACTACCTACATACACGTCTTGTTTTCCGTTGTACAGTTTGATTTTAAGGTAACGTATTTGTCTTAAAACTTAACCTCCTGATCCATCCAGAAAAACTTGAAGCACCATTGTAAGTATCATTGATTCTACGGCTATCATTTACAAAAATCTTATTCTGATTAGGTTGCAGCCTCATCTGACCTCGCGGCAGAGCCATAGACTTATCAAAAGCTGGAGGTATTTGATGATAGTAATATACCTTAGACGGTGCAGGCAGAGGTAATGGGTATAAGGCGTTTTTATCGATCTGCGGTCTAAGATTTCTGTGAAAGAATTCTCTATAGATTCCAGGCTGTGGTCTCGCTCCCTGGTGAGTTTGACTATCATTTCGTGGTTTGTCGATAAAACTCACAGCTTGCTGTACGGAATCGGCTAAAGAATTATGGCGTTGACGATCGATGTAGCTTCCAGGTAGCACGTGGTGTATGGGATTGATAACAGGATAGAGTAGCGATTGCTGGTTATGATTCCTATCTTGAGTTTGGCGAAGCTGATAGAACCAGCTTTTATCTTGCGCTTGACGTGGGCGGTTGTTGATTCCAGAATTAATTCGCGACTGTCCCTTGCATTTTCCAGGTTTCATTTTCTGTCGGAATTCATAATTAGTTAGCTCATTGGAGTTCCCAGAATAATGAATGCAGTCCTGTTCCAAGTGCCCAGTTTTGATTTCATTTTGACCTCTTTTAGTTTCAGAGTTGTTTCGTTTTAGTTCTGATGTTGCTAATTCCTGCTTTTGAAGAAGCATAATGTGTTCATTGATTGCATTTTCCAGGGCAAAGGGTTTATTATTTCTGGCTTTAAAATTGGAGGTATAATCATTATTTTTATTCATTTTCCTTTTATCTAACACGTACGAGACGGTATCCGGAACTGTTTTTGTCAATTGTCCCTCTTTAAAATGGGAATCGACGATAACTTCATTCTGAGGATTGCTCATTGAAAAATGTTTACGTTGGATCGCTTGCATTCTAGCTCTCGACTTAATTGCGATTTGAGGAAGATGTTTATGATCGGAAATGAGTAAAGTTAATATTGGAGATATCACAGTGCACAAAATAACCGAGAAACTTATCTCCATCTTGCCAGCGTCTGCAACTATCACTGGAGAATTGATTGAATGTTGTTTTTATGATCTCCTAGTGCTAATAAACAATCGTTTATTTTAGCTCGTGCATATAAACAATAAACATTGCATGGTCTCTTGTAAAATTATCTAATCGTTCTGTAGTCATCAATATTAGAGCATAGACGAATATATTTCTTTCATTGTAATATATTGCGTTACCTACCTAGAGTACCTACTTACGCAGTTTCATCATCGGATTGTTTGAAGTCGTTGAAGCTGGAAAGAGTGATTAAGAACATAATCATAACATCGTCATGTTATGAAAATAAATTATCTTAGTCAGCTAAATACTGACTTCGTTAAACGGGTAGTCCAGTACTCGATTGATCATTATTTTTAAAACATTCACAGTTAATGTGTCGTGTTGTATCAAAACTAAATAGCCAGTCGACTACTCAACTCGCTGAGATGCGGAAGTTCATTATGGATTATCAGTTTTACTTGTTTCTAGCAATGTGGAGTGCTATGATTGTGGAAGGGCGCCTTATTCATAAAAATAAAACGAAAGCTCCTGAAGTGATACGGATTGAGAACTCTAATCCCACAATTCGCTTATCACGAGACGTTGACGATGAAATCATATCAGGATTCTCTAGTAAAGAGACAGTGAGTGATGAATTTCAACAATCGTATAACAGAAGACACAAAATGTTTTTCGAAAGCAACCCTGACTATACTCGTTCAGCGAGGGAACCAAAGGACTTCGGACAAAGAAAACAACGTACAACATCTTCTACCGATCAAAAAACTGATAACGAACTCTTAAAAAGATTGATAATGAAGTTAGGCGACACCGACTCTAAAAACTTTCAGACAAAAACAACCACAGATGAAGATCTAAACCACAAAACGCATCATGAACATCCAAGAGTTCTAGTGAAAAAACCTATACCAAAGTTTACCGACATCGATTATGAAGACGACTTCCAGACAAAAATGAATAAAGCCCGCTCAGTTATTGGAGACTCTGGAGATCATGAAGACGAGGACTTTAGTATAGATGATTACGATTTCGATGTAAATCATGATGAATTTTTAAGCGGGAGGAAACCTTTAGAACCTAGAAGAAATCAGAAAGTGGCAGACGTATTAAATTTACCAGCGAAACCGGCTTCAAAAATACATCCGCAAATGAAAGCAAAAGAACATCGAGCCATAAAAAGAGAAAAGCCAGCCGCGCGGTATTCTAGAGAATCTTCGGATTATTACGATGACGTGAAAACCTCTACAAAATCGAACAAAGGTAGAGACAGCCAGGAAATTGAAAATGATTACAGTGACGAAAATAACGATAGTGGCGAAGGGAAAAAAGTGAGATCGATTCGGTCCTGGGATATGGGCACCTATATCAATAAATTCGGAAATAAAACTTCGCAAATCATGTCTAAATTCTTAAGTATTTTGCCCATGTTTCCCCAAATGCCCAAAGATAAGGAATCAAATACAGAATAGTACTAATGTGTCATACTTTGATTATGTATCTGTCTGAATGTCTAGATGGACGAATATTAATTAACACAGAAAAAATGCCAAGATCACGAACAAAACGGACCAGTTTTTTGACATTGTGCGCGTACATAATTATTGTATATCTAAACTGTCAAAATTCACAAGAATAAAAGACCTAATTTTAGAAGCGCCATCGTAATTTTAATAGCATTTTAGAGTAGCCCTGTTTATTTTTAACCGACTTCCAAAAAGATGGAGTTTCTATGTTCGTCTGTGTGAGTTATTATTATTTTTTGTGTATATCATTGATAATTTCGCCAATTGTGAACCAAATCGAAAAATTCTTTTTCAGGTCAAAAGGGTATACTCCCGAGGTGGTCCAATTTAAATTTTACAGGAATGGGCTGAACCGCTTCTGAAAAATCAACTATAATGCAAACAATTCCAGAGAAATATTCGAATTTTGTACACGATGGAAGGCGGGGGTTTATGCCATTTTTTGCGAAAAATAATAATTCACTATATGCGTTTGAATAAGAGAACACTATTTTACGTTGCTATTAAATTTACGATGGCGCCTTTAAAATTGGGTCTATGGTCCATTTTAAAGGTAGTATTTTTTTGGACCGTTTTGCTCAGCCAAATCGGTATATATACCTATCTAAACAAATACATTATCAAAGGTGTCACGTATCTTTACAATTGTACATAGAGGGTTATTCCTAATCAATTACCATCCTTTTAGGGGCTTATTCTGTACATCAAAACTAACAACTTTTGTTCTGCGACTTGTGTCAAAACTTATAAAAATAATCCGCTGTTCCACACATTTTGTCGCGGGTGAACAATATTTTTACATGGTTTTTTTTATTTTTAGTTTTGACAAAAGTCGCAGAACAAAAGTTGTTGGTTTTGATGTACAGAATAAGCCCCTAAAATATGCTAATTGATTAGGAATAACCCTGTATATGCGTGTATATTGTGCGTGTTTAAAAACTTTATACTAACACATTTTAATTATAAATAATCAACTGCCTAATACAAATCTGTTTCTAATTATATGCATATTGTGCATTTTTAAAAGTTGTGTATTTAAAGTCTGTAAATAAATGTTGCACCTGTACGTAATAAAAGGAAAATACAAAGACTGAAACATATTTATTTTCCTACATTTTTATTACAAAAGTAAAAAAACCTATAAGCACTAAACTCCATAGAATAAGAATCATTATCAATAGAAAATGATTTTATGTCGACAATAAGAATCTACATAAAATAAAAACGATACCCTTTCCGTGGCAGTAGAGTCAAAGAATATATAATAATGTAGAGTAAAACTTATTAACAAAGCATATGTGAACATTGCCCCAGATATGTTGATTTATAAATCCAACCTGTCGATAGATAATTACGAGAGAAACATAATTATAAAAAATAAAGAGATCATGTACTATTTCGATAACAATTAGGTAGGTACTCAGTTCGGCAAACGCCTGAATTTATCAGCTAAGCCTCCAGAACTATCACTATCAAAAAATTTACCCTTCCCAAAACCGTTAAACGTAAGCTGATCTTTAAAGTCGTTCATTTTAAAATAATCACCGAACCCAGAGGAGCGAAGAGGAAATAATCCCATAGGGCTCTCAGTCGAAGGAAAATAATGTTCTGTAACAACCAAAGGTTCCCGAGAATTCGGGATGTCATCAGATAGATCCTCGTGGATCGGTATAATTCTAGCAGCTTCCATCGTATACCGTTTGTCTTTAGATTTCTCTATTTCAGCGTCAATCCTCATATGTTCGATCTCGTAGGGGTTGTAGGAATAATACGGCCAAGATGGAAAGCTTGGCTTAACAAGGGGGCTAATTTGATCTTGCTGACCTTTTGTTGTGGTTCCCGTAGTGTCTTGTAAATGCTTCGCTTCGTATCCAAAAATAGGTTCAGTCATAGGTTGGTAATTCACATCAGACTTCAGTTTTTCATACATATAATCGGATTTTATTTTCGCTGGCAAAAATCTCCCGTCGTACTTCGAATCTGACTTTGAGACCGAATCTTTCATCAAAGATGTTTCGGGAGTAAAGCTCATTTTGCTGGATAAGTCGATTGGGTGAGTGTCTAGTACAGGTTTGAATGAGTTGTCTCGGCTTTCCATTCCAGTGCCAAATGTTGAAAATGTTCCAGGATTGTTATTGACTTGTTTATAAACGTATCCAGATGTGTAAGGCTCAGAATTATCTCGCGATTTCCTTGATACATAAACATGGTGTTGCTGAGACACTTCTGATAGCACTCGCGGCACTAAGTAAAGTATTAACAATAACATGTTTTTTTCACATTTTCGTGTATTCAAAGGCGATTAAAACTATTGTCTGGAAGTGGGAGTTACTAACGCCATTTATATATTAGTCTGCAACGTCTATCGAACGTAAAACAATGAGCTAGCTTTGGTCGAAGTTGGGAAATATCCCAAATCCGCAAATAAAATGGGAAATTTTGAAATCGGAAATGTTTTGAGTTATCGATTGGTTGGTATTGTCTGTCGACCTTTTGCTAATTAAGGGAAATTTACTATTCTAAATTAATAAACTAGGTAGGTATACATTAAACATATCTGATGTAGATAAGTATTTTCTGTTGATTGATACCATTATTGCTATCATAATTATCACAGCTGAAATAGTAGTCAGAAAACTATAGGTACTTACAGGGCACAGGCATCTTCTATCGATCCAAAGTACGAGCTGGAAGCGACTCTACAACCGATAACGTCTACTCTACATCTGTTTATTTTAAAAGTGGATGGATGCTATTTTTACCTATCAGCTATATTACAGTAGTCTCCGTTTGAAAACCTGTAACACGCTAACAGATGTCCAACTAGTAGTGCGAAAGCAGTTGTACACGAGGAACTCCTCATTTCAGGTGCTATGTACCCATGACTACTTCGAGAAAGTGAATTATGTAGTTACAGTTTACAGTACAGATAATAGCCCGAATATGTATACATACATATTAATGTACCTGTCTTTTATAAAGATCAATACTGAACATATGGTTTACCCACGAAGGGTGATTGAGCCATATTCACTACGCTGGCCCAGTGAGGGTTGATGAATTCCTAAACGCTTCTGATTATATTCTACGGATTTTTTATTCTATAGGTATTCAGGTAACATCACGATTATTCAAGATCTTTTCCTTCACCGAAAAGCCAGCGGTGACTGTTGAGTAAAATCAGCACAAACGAAGAACTCATTGCCAGGACAGATGAGTTGAAAATTTGGTTGGAGGCTACTGCCCGACTAGGACCAAATCAGATCGTGGTTAACTTGTCTAAGTTAGCTGGACTTAACTGCGGATTTTACGACTACCGTTACTTAAGATTGATATTGATCAATTAGTCCTATAATTAAAACCAATAGCCAATTAGTGACAGTTGGTTCGTCACAGTCCTATAAGCACGGACAGTGTGGCGTCCTTCGATTGGCGACGGCTGTAGGCCGCATGTCTGCTTGTCGCAACTCTATTGTTATTGTTTGTATTGTATTGTCTGAGACTACTTGATTACAGCTCTCGCCACATAAGTAAAGCTTGCGCGAAAGTCTATTTCTAGATCTCATTTCAGGTAGATTTCAATATAATTATATCAGTAGGTAGGTATGTAGTAGAACTGCGCAGACCTCGCTGTTCGCATTCGACGACACAGATGCACTGGCGGTTCTACAAATAATTGAATCATTAGCACGGCTGAACGTTTGCGCAAGTGGTCACGAATAAATAAATAAATATTTAGGGACATCTTACACATGGCCTCTGACCCCAAACTAAGCAAAGCTTGTGATATGGCTGCCAGAGACTGATAAACTACTTATACACTTTTTTTTTAAATACATACTTATATAGATAGTAACTAAATAACACCCAGACACAGAGCAAACATCTATGTTCATCACATAAATATTTGCCCTGGGTGGGGATCGAACTCACGCCTCTTTGATCCAGTAGTTAGGGTCACTAACCACTGTGCCACAGAGGCAGTCGATGCAGATGCACTGGAGCTCTATAATTGAATCATTAGCAACGTACGAGTATGCGTAAGTAAACTGTCATGACACCGAGCAAGAGTCGGAGCAAGCATTGAAATCTATGCTTGTGCGAACGGGAGAGCATACCATGTGATCCTCTGCGAGTCATTTCTAACGTTTCTAAAACTGGGCTAATTATTTGCTGTACAAAGTTAAACCCTTATTAAACTAGGTAGGTGTGATGAAGGACCATGTAACCTAGGAAGTGCGTGCGTGGATTTTTTTAGTGTTTACTCTCTCATATTTAGGGTTCCGTACCCAGAGGGTAAAAACGGGACCCTATTACTAAGACTTCGCTGTCCGTCTGTCTGTCCGTCTCCAGGCTGTATCTCATGAACCGCTATAGCTATAAAGCTGAAATTTTCACAGATGATGTATTTCTGTTGCCGCTATAACAACAAATACTAAAACAAAATAAAAATAATATTAAAGGGGGGCTCCCATACAAAAAAAAACAAAAAATTTAGCCGTTTTTCGCTTGATATCAATAATGGTAACAGGTAGATGCTTGAAACATTCACAAAATATTACAGTACGGAACCCTTCATGCGCGAGCCTGACTCGTACTTGGCAGATTATTAAATTTCACCGCCCTATTTTATTCTAACTCTGCGTTATCGTGTTACGCCATACTTATTTCAGCTAGTTTACTGATTTCATATGATTATTTGATAACTAGGCTAGGAGACAGAAATAAAATAAAAAATACCATTCTTGGTCAAAGACACGAATTTATTGCTTTATCTTCATCACGCTGTAATATACAAAAATAAATATTATTTAATAATTTCCTGATTTAGTTTGTACAGAGCCTCGTTTTATACAACGGATCCCATATAATTTTCTACGCTTATTTCTCTAAAACTTACAAGAAAAGTCATAAAATATTTTCAAACAAATCAGACCGAATGCCGGACTATATTTTTACCTAATAGCTAGAATAATATAATTAGTGTTTCATGTAATAAAAATGTAATGGAAAAAAATTTGTAAGTATTAAGGTGATTTCGTGTAAAATCTATACAGAAAAAATCAAGCAAGTATACTAGGTTCAACAGAAAAGTACCTACTGATTCAAAAATAATAATTTTTAGTTTTTTTTTCATTTCTTTTCGATACTCGATATCGATTCTAGTGAAATAAAATTCGTATATAAATAAATATTACGGGACAACTTACACACGGTCTCTGACCCCAAACTAAGCCAAGCTTGTGATAAGGCTGCCAGAGACTGATATGCTACATATACATATTTTTAAATACATACTTATGTAGATAGTACCTAAATAACACCCAGACACAAAGCAAACACTTATGTTCATCACATAAATACATACTTGGCCTGGGTGGGGATCGAACCCACGCCTCTTTGACCCAGAAGTTAGGGTTACTAACCACTGAGCTACCGAGGGCCTTTCTGTCAGTACCCATAGTACGAGATTATCACTATGAAAACTACTGTAGTTCTCATTTTATGAATAAAGGCTCAGGAAAAATCACTAAAATGGCTAAATTATTAAACATACTATTGCTAAGATTTCTAACAAGCACCTAATGAAAAAATAAATAAAAAACAGAAATACAATACATATATTTTATTTATTGCTGTAATAACTGTGTGGACGGTTTTACTAAATTAAAGTGTGTTAAATTAAATACAAGATGTACAACTGAAAAATATTTTACATTGTTTCAAGCTAAGTATAAAAAATAAAGTTCATGCGGATTTAAAAAAATATACTAGGTAATAATTCCATTATTCGCAAACATTGACGCACATCTGTAATTTAAAGCATTGTCTCTTTTTCGCCAACGAGAATTACAACATGTCAAAACGAGACAAACAATATATAATAATATACGATAACCTGAAAACAGGGTTGCGATCGGTTATGTCCTAATTACCAAAAAATCCCTACAAAAAAACTGATGTTATGAACGTTATAATTATGTAAAGTATTCACATATCATAATAAAATATTTCTAGGAATTTTTTTTTGGAAATTTCATTGCTCTCTCCATATTTTGGCTAATACCATAAATCGACAACCCTGCTATAGACCAAATCATAAAAGACGGCGTATGTAAAGTTCGCTATAAGCTGATATCCAATCAACGCACAGCTTTATGTGAGCTGCAGTCAGGATTGGATATCGCGCAGCTTATAGCTAACTTCACATCCGCCGGTTTGTATGATTCAGCCTGCGATAGACTATTTACTGAACAAAGAGTATACTATTGGCAATAAAATTAATCGCAGTAATCTTTACGTTATTTTTGTTTTGTCACAAATTAACTTCATCAGATCTTTGGCTAACTATATTGGTAACCACTTTTAATTCAAATTGTGACAAAGTTTGAAGAGATCAAATAAAAAGCAAAAATCAATCCGCTGCCCGCGTGTAAATTGGTTTACTAGTACCTGTAGTTGCGGAATTTTATTCGTTTGTCAAAAAAAAATGTTAGGCGCTCGCGGTAATCAAAACGCTGCGTTATACAGGATTAACCAGAACTGGTGGACTAAGCCGAAAGGTGATACAGACCACCATTAAGCCCGATTACAGAGACGCCAGCGTAAATTTAATAGCAACGTAACGTTCTCTCTATCGAATGCCTAAAGTGAAAAAGAAGCAGAACTATGCTATTTAGCTAATATAATTACGTTGGCGCCTCTGTAATCGGGCTTAATATCAACATTTTTTTCTATGGGACTAACCTAGTATTCGAGAAAAAAATTCAGCCGTTACATACATTTTGTCAATTCAGATTTGGAATTTTGTATGGAACAGCAATTTTTTTTCCTATTTCATCATTTTCATTTTTTCATTTCTGATTCCGGGTTCACTCCATAGAAAGTTGTTCATAATGGTGGCCTTAATCACCCCATTTCGGCTCAGCACAGGCCAAGCAGATAATGCTGTATAGAAGTAGTAAGTATTATTGGTCGAAATTATTTTGTCAATTTAGCTTTATCATAATTTACAAGGCTTTGTTGAGCAGCCTTGGTTTGCTGGCACCACGCTTGGTCACAAATCAACAAATATCTTGGTCTCATTTTATCGTAGTACAAAAAAATTATACAGCAACATATTTTTTACAATGTTCTCCAAGTATACATGGCATAAGGTATATATTTTTTAAGGTATTTGCCTCCTTTGACCGCGAAATATAAGCTACCTATACTACATTATTCCTTTGAGTTTTCAGAATAATATTTAATCTATATTATGCAAACGAATGACTATTTCATTAGGTTTTTATATAACAAAATGAGGCGCTTTGCAAAAGGTTACAAAAAAATAGTCGTCTCTCATTCACAAACTGGAAATGAAAAGAGACAAACTGACAAAATAATATACTCGTCAAATGTTTTATGCATTCGCAACGCGTTCATTCCGAAAACATAGCTACCCCTATCATTTATAGGTATGTAGGTGCTTAAAAATAATCATATCCCAAAAACAAGTCTTAACTGCATGCACTTAAAAATCAATTTAATCACGTACGTTTTATTTCTAAGCCGTTTCAAATCGAGCTATATTTTCTAGTAAAATAAATTTTCTATCATAAAAGTACCCATTGACATTTTGTGGACTTTTATATCGATCGGTTTGCTTTATATTTAACAACCTTGTAAAAATAATTTCACTAGTGATATATACATATAATTACGTCTACATACACGGGGCGTTTCTCAAAACGACTGACATATTATATAATATCATAGTACACATAATTACGGCCAACTTTTACTATGGGATTTACCCTCTAAATCGCGAAAAGAATCAGCTATTATTCCATACAAAAACTTAATCGACTCTCGACAAGTATACAGGGTTATCTGCTTGCTCTGTACTAAGCCGAAAGGGGATTTAATCACCCCCTTCATGGAATAACGGATTTTTTATAAGCACAGTGATATACAGGGTTATTCAGAACTGGTGTACTTAGCCGAAAGGAGGTGATTCAGACCGTCATTATGAACAACTTTTTTCTTTCAACCCGGAATTACAGAAAAAAACCAGCTGTTTCATATAAAATTGCAACTCTGAATCGACACAGTAAATATTATTATATGAAACAGCATTTTTTTTCTCGAATACCGGGTTGGCTCCATTATAAAAGATGTTAATAACGATGATCTGAATCACCTCCTTTCGGATTAGTACACCAGTTTTGGATATCTCTGTATATCACTGTGCTCATAAAAAAAGACAGCTATTCCACACAAAAAGTTAAAGTCATTGACCCTCGACAAATATATGGAACAGCTGATTTTTTTTGCAATTTCGCGGTTGGTCCCATATTAAAAGATGGTAATGATGATAAGTACATTGATATTCTAGCTATATCTAGAATATGTCTGTCGTGTATGAAACGCACCGTATTCGAGTGATATAACCACTGAACGCCAAGAGGTTTACTTGTCCATTCACAAACATTATAATTTATTAAGACTAGACAACAAAGGCACAAAATCACAACGTAATTTTTTTCGAACTTAAGAGCGCCATCACAAGTTTCGCGCTCTTTCGCACATTCAATAATTTTGTTACAATAATTATTTTTCGCCAAAAATGGCATAACCGACTTCAATCATGTACAAAATTCGAATAGTTTTGCTTTGCTTTGTTTTCTCGAATCAATGTAGGTCAATCATATTTGAAATATTTTGATTTTTCATAAACAGCTCAGCCGACGTCGATAAAATTTAAATTAGAGTTGGAAATGTGGTGTATAATTAAAAAATACTTTGCTACATATAACAAAAAATAAAGTCAATTAATTATAGTATTTACAGAAAAAGCGTTTTGGTTGAAGGCTGTAGCTAAACTAAAAACTAAAACAAATTAATTTAAAGTATTGATTGAGTATTTATAAAACAAGCAATTAATAATAAATAGAGTCGAAAAAAAAATGTAGGTAAAATTTTATTACATACGTGGGATAGGTACGTAATAATGTTGACAATGAATCTAGAAATAAAATAATAATAAAAAAACGCTTATGAAAAAGCCTTGTAAATTAATTTATGAAATAAATGACTATGAAATTAAGGTTAAGAAAAGTCATTATAAATTTGGTTCGTAAAATAAAATTAAAAATTCATATTTTTCAAATGCTGACAAATAGGCACATTTACATGCATTTAGGTATACAATTCATTTTTATAATTAGTCCGTTAGATAGATTATTTAAAAATATTGAACACGTTTTTTTTCTTTTGTCATGCAAACAATAAATGACAAAGATAAACCTTGTTAACGTTTGAGTGGGGGGCTCACGCGGAACTGTTAAAATGACCAAAGAAAAAATACGTGTCTAATATTTTTTTGTAATCTAATTGACGGATTCATTACTTTTTTTAGTAAACAAGCCTATTGTTTATCGTAATCATATTTCAAAGATTTAGGTTAAAAATATTGAATATGCGAGCGATAGCCCGAATCTCGTTTGAACACTCTTAAGGCGGAACTATCCCATTTCTAGCACGCTAGAAACTTATCAACGGACTTACAAAAGTTAAAAAAGGGGTTTTTAGTGACATCTAACAGGATCAGTTAGGTACAATGTCATAAACATTTGTCTGCAAGGGCATGGTGTCACATTTTTATACAAAAATGTTAGCATAATATTACAATCTTTTGAAATTATTTCAGGAGATAACTTTTCGTCTGTGTTTTTAAATTCTTCCAATAAAATTAGTTCTAGCGACGCTTGAGACGGGATGGCACCGGACCGCCTTAAATTAAAGGAATAAAGAACACGTACATATATACTGCATATAAAGTAGAATATAGGAAAGTAAATAAGCTATAATAATTAATAGCATAACAGGGACAGTCGAAGGATCTTCTTTTTGGTATTATTTTTTGAAAAGTGGAGTTTATAACTAAGAGGTTTATGTACTTAACAGTTATCTTATTCGCATGGGATGACATATTTCTGGGAATATAGGTAATGTTTTACTACACTACAGTCAATATACCACATTTTTTCATTATAAATAATGTTCCAAATAATTTATTTGATACTCAACCACATATACAGGGGTCACTGGTAACTTACGCAGAACCTCTTAATAATGACTTTAGTACACAAAGATGTAATACTTTTTTACTAAGGGACAAACCCCGAATTTACAAAAAGAAATAACAGCTGTTGCACACAAAAAGTTCATTGACTTAACGCCAATTAGTTGATGGAATCAGGCGATACTTTGCGGAAGTTCATCTTCAAATCTTTGTATTGAATAAATATTTAGTGTATTTCCGCTATTAGTGTTGTAGGCAAATAGGGTCCTATTCAATTAATTTAATATCAAAAACAAAACTAGTACTCGTAAATAACAATGTAATTTAAATATTATTTGGTATTTTATTGCGAATTCACTTAGTTTTACATTGTTTTTGTATAGTTCTGTTTTTGATATTAAATTAATTGAATATAGCCCTTAAACTTATTTGCCTACAACACTAAGAGCGGAAATACACTAAATATTTATTCAAAACAAATGTTTAATAAAGTCAATATTTTTTTAACGATTTTGGGGTTGGTCCCATATTAAACGTGGCTAGCCTTGGTATACTAAAGTCGCCTTTGAGAGGTTATACGGAAATTACCAGTTAGCCTGAATAATGACCACATAATTGCCTATCTTTTGTTTTTAATCAATATACCAAATAAGATAGACAACTTTTCAAAGTGTTCATTTTATATTTAATTCAAATAAAGAATTAAAGATCATAATCATAGATAAAAATGTTGCTTCTTATATTTTAAACACTATAGAAGGTGACTGATAGCATTGCGAGAATAAAGAAACCCCTCTTAAGTTTAAAAACAAAACTAAGAGAAGTAAAATTAAAAGAAAATATTCCATTTCTAATATCTTATTATAAGAATACCATGCAACGAAAAAGTCTTATCAAGCTATGAACTAAAGCAACTTAAAAAATATATAGGTAATAAATACATACTAATATTTGGTATTTACAATACTATTAATTACAAATATACACATACATATATCACTTTTGAAAAACACACTAGAATTTCACATTTTTTTGAGACAGTTTTTTAATACTGCTACTTATTAACTGTTCACGCCTAAAATACCAAGTTGTACTTTAGACGATTGATATATTCTGCCTAGGATAAGATTGTACCTACTCATCATTATGGCCAACTTTTACTATGGGTCAAACCCTGAAATCGCAAAAATAAATTCTTTGATTTTTTAGCTATCTAGTGGTGTAATTGAATTGTAAATGATAGATATGAAAGCTGCAACACCAAACTGTATCCCCGATTATGTTATCATGTATTTTTTTACTTGCCTCCCTATTGAAACATTTTTAAAGTATTATTCACGTCAATTATGGGATACGTTTGCGTTGCATCCTGCCATCAGGTAAGCAGATAATTATGCGGTCTCACAAGCCTGGCCCTACTGCCAGGCGAGTAGGCACACAAAGTGCTGGGAGCACCGGTGCGTTCCTTTTGGAGATCCCGGAGCTCCCAAGAAGGCACAAAGGCTGGCTACCGAGGGGGCTTTAGTGGGTGCAATCCCACATAACCCTACTGCACCCCAATGCAGTTAGGGCATCTTCAGAAGATTTCCCCCTCGTCACGCTTAGAAGATACTTATTTACTCGGGATTTGAAGACACCTATGTTATACCTTCGTGAGAAGACACTCTGGCAAAGGGTTCTACAGGTTGGCATAATAGTAAAAGTTGGTATAAGCTGAATCATACAACTTGGCGGCTGTAATGTTATAGCAACGGTTAACCCAATCCTCTCGCAGCTGTTAAGTGAGCTTTCAGTTAGGATTGGGCTATCCGCAGCTTGTAGCTAACATCACAACCGCCAACTTGTATGATTTGGCCTATAATGATATCCTAGAATATTTTGGTCATCTATAGAACCACCCGGTATCCTTTATACTAGTCCCACACTTGGCCAAAAAACGCCGACAAATATGTTGCATCTCACTCCATCGCATTAAAACGAAAAGAGACAGCAACACTTTTTTATAGTTCTTTGACGAAGTGTCGACGTGGCATTATACATATTCGTAAAATAGATTTCATTTAAAAGCTAAAGAGGAAACATTCAAACGTTAAATCAAAAGAAAATAAACTCACTTTCACCATCACTGAATAAGAATCAAAATAATTTAAGTTTTAACACAAACAAAGGCATTTGTCCCACATTGGCAAGCGAATGACAAGCTAGCGGCTATTTCTCGGTTGAGAAACGTATAGCTGCGTATAATCTATACAGCCGACTGGGGGTGATTAATACCAGTATTATTAACAACTATTACTATGGGACCAACCCGGAAACGAATACGAAAAATAAACAGCTGTTACATACAAAATTGCAAATTGGAATCGAAAAAAGAATGGAACAGCAGATTTTTTGTCTCGAATTCCAAGTTGGCCACATAGTAAAAGTTGTTCATAATGAAGGTCGGATTTACCTCTTTTTCGCTCAGTACACCAGTTCTGGATAACCCTGTTTAGTGTATATGTTGTAGGAACATTTGACAATTCGTTTTTTGAATAAACACGGATAATTGGACATTGCTATAATATTATGAAAAAAGTTAGTAAATTTATTTTTGGATAAATTCTTTATATTTCAGTAAGATTTGATGATCAAATTGAAACTTAACTCTGATTGGCTTGATTTTGGTTTACTGGCCAATAAGAGTTGATTACTGTATGTGATTGGTCCCTAGCTGTACATTGTTGTTTCTTTTCTAGGATTTTTGCAAAAAAAACACGGTTTATTAAATCTTACTACGACATATATATCTTTAGCACCGCACGTAGCGATTATTTACGAGATGGATTTAGGGTTCAGAAAAAAAAATGTAATAAGATCTGTCAGTCGCAAAATTGTAATAAGAACAATTTCGCCTGTTGACGACAACACTCTCACAGAATTTTTTTTAGGAACCATTCAGTTATTGCTATAAAAAAATGTAAGTGAATTCCCTCCGCGCGGAAGAAGCGAAACTTTGACGCAACAGTGCTTTCATACCCCCTCCATGGTAGCGTTTAACGTTTAACGCAACCTTGTAGGAAGTCTCATTTCAAGTTTCACTTCAAAATAGTATTAGTTTTAAAATTTATACCTAGAGAAACTATGTTTTACAGTCTTACAGAGTCATTACTAAACTTTAACGTTAAATCGCTTCTCGCTACTCTTGGACAGTAGGACAGATGCCTGTTAAAACTTAATCTTAAATTAATGATAGTGAAACAGCAATAGAAGATAATTAAATCTAACGTATTCAATCTTAAACGTTATGACACATAAACTTTAGGACGAAAACCTCTTGAGCGTATATTCGACGAGAAATCTCTTTACAAAAATAATTCTATGTTCAACTATAACATACGTAAATTTATGTTTACTATTTGAGAGCTTATTAACATTAGGATGTGGATTCTTACTTGGCGCGGAATCCGGGGCAGTCAGCATGCTGCTCTGAAAATATAAATATTCGAGACGTATCGTGAAACATGATAAATTAATCACTAATAGAATAAATGGGCAAGGCACATAGTTCAGAACAGATAACCGGTGAAGCCGTAAAGTCTTCGAATGGAGATCACGGACCAGCAAGCGCAGCGTAGCACGTCCACCGACTAGGTGGACTGACGATAAAATAAAGTTCGCAGGTACGCGCTGGATGCAGGCCGCTTCCAACCGGCCTTATTGGAAATCCATGGGGGAGGCCTATGTCCAGCAGTGGATGTCCTGCGGCTGATGGATGGTTAATAGAATAGAAGCCGTGGTGGGCTAGCGGGAGAACGCTCGCTTTACAAACGAGGGGCGTGGGTTCAAATCGGTTCCATATCAATTGGTAGTGAGACATCAAAACCGTCAACCAATCAGGGAAGATTTTTGGGGTAATCCAATCGACCAATCAGTGTTCTTAGGTCACACACACAATATGCATGTTGAATAGGTTGTTTAAAGTGTAAAATTGTTTTCGTTATTTTAAACTAGTTAAAATTCTAACCAAATTGATTAAGGAAATCCTTTCGTTTGATCTATTAATGGCATAATATTAACAACTGTATTGTGAATACTTTAAGGAGAAGCCATTGCTCCTAAAATTAAGTTTTCAACTAGTTTAGGAGCGTTTGGGTCAATTATTACTAAGAACATTGTTATTTTATGTCCAAATAAACTATTTATTTTTTATTTATTTATTATTATTTAGGTCTTAATAAGCAACTCGTGTTTTTGCAAAAATCCTAATTTGTCTATGTTTAGAAATCCTAACTTGTCAAATAATTTGTCCAATTTCTAACTGTCAGGGTTTTTGCGAAATCGCTAGGATTTTCGCGAAAATGCTGTTTATCACAATTAAATCGTCCTAACGACATTACAACGGACCGACTTATATTTCAGAATGAAGTTTCGTTCGTTTTTATGAACTCGTATAAGCACAATCACGTCACGATAGGTTAATATTGGACTGCGAGAGTACCTAGGTAATTAATATAGTATGTATAGTGTAATTATAATAAATAAATAAATAATATTAGAGGACATCTTCACACGGTCTCTGACCCCAAACTTAGCAAAGCTTGTGATATGGCTGCCAGAGACTGATTTACTACATGTACATATTTTAAAATACATACTTTTACAGGGTTATTTCTAATCAATTAGCATCCTTTTAGGGGTTTATTCTGTACATCAAAACAACTTTTGTTCTACGACTTTGGTCAGAACTAAAAAAAAAATCAGCTGTTCCATACATTTTGTCGCGGGTGAACGATATTTTTCTATGGAAAAACTAATCATTTTTTTTTTAGTTTTAACAAAAGTTGTAGAACAAAAGTGGTTAGTTTTGGTGTACAGAATAAGCCCCTAAAAGGATGCTAATTGATTAGAAATAACCCTGTATAGATAATACCTAAATAACACCCAGACACAGAGCAAACACAAATGCTTGCACTGGGTGTGGATCGAACCCACGACTCTTTGACCCAGGAGTCAGGGTCACTAACTACTGAGCCACCGAAGCAGTCAATTATTGGTGTGGGAGTAGTGACCTATCTGGGACTAAAAGTTCCAGTGATTTGAAGTGGTGAGTTTCGTGGAAAATTAAATCTCAGATCGAGGCATCGTGGCTTATTTGTCGCGATCTACAATTAAAACCCTTGACACTTTCTCCCCTTCCCCAGATTGACAGAAAGAAATCGCTTTATGCGATAATAAGGCCGCCATTTGCCGTTTTAGTTTCAGACATTGCTTATTAGTAGACTACCTCGGTGGCTCAGTGGTTGGCGAACCTGACTTCTGGATCAAAGAGGCGTGGGTTCGATCCCCACCCAGGGCAAGCATTTATGTGATGAACATTGGTGTTTGCTCTGTGTCTGGGTGTTATTTAGGTACTATCTATATAAGTGTGTATTTAAAATATATATAATAATATGTAGTATATCAGTCTCTGGCAGTCATATCACAAGCTTTGCTTAGTTTGGGGTTAGAGACCGTGTGTAAGATGTTCCCTTAAAATATTTTATTTATAGTAATATTTCTATTGTGAATTATAAAGCTTTTATCTCTATTTATTAATCTATCTGCTTTAATATGTATGTTTGATAAACACTGGTACCTCACGTGTCGAGAGTCTGGTTCGCCAGGGACCCGTCCCAGGCCGCCTCCTTGTGCATCGCCGCCTGACGTTTCTTCTCTGTAACCAAATATCGAGAGTAGTTGACTCGGTTATTGAAATAAACTATTTACAAATCAAATTTTGAAAAGTCAGAGTGAATAGAATAGGTATCTTGTTTCATCTTCGATCACAATGTCGCTTACCATCAGGCGAAATAGAATCAAGCGCGGACTTATTCGTGTAAAAAGAGATGGAGAAACAACTATTCCACACAATAAGGAATATGTATAAGACATTAAATGCGAAAACTTTTATAAAAAAATTTTATACTGAAAATAATTTATTAAAAGTCCACTAAATACCTGGAACTTTCAAAAATAGTTTAACGCGTTATGCCTTTTCTCTTATTGGTCAGAATGTATGTGATGTTATCGCCTAGGCTTACCAAAATGTTGTATTGGCCGAATCGTGCAAGTTAGCGGATGTGATGTTAGCTACAAGCTGCGCAATATCCAATTTTGACTGAAGCTAACTTATAGCTGCGCGTTGATTGTGTTTCGCGTAGGTTGTAGCTAGGTAACTGCACATCCGCCGACTTGTATGATTCGGCCTTTACTTTTTGTCTACGCGCAACTTAACTTTAATAACTTATCACCATCCGATGATGGTGTTAAAGGGCTGCCCGTGCTGCCAACCCCAGAAAACTAAAAATCAGCAGCTCACCAATAAAGACACAGGAGAAAGCACAATTAAAACAATCATCTAAGACTCACAAACATTGTTACTATTGGCTATTGCTAAAGATTACAACCCAATAAAAAACAAAAATGAAAGCAAAATAATTTTCCAGTTTCATCTATTGTTCACGCAAATTGTTACACGTCTCACTCACTAGATGGCGCTAGTGGTAAAATTAAATCGCGATGATGTTTGGTTAGCGCCACCTAGGGTGCCTCGTTTGTAAAATTGTTTGTGTATCCTCGGTCCAGTGTGAAATTGTGAATAAACGCTGTATACTGGAGATCAGACCTTTTATTTGTACCCCTGTGTACATCTATACTAATATGTATTATAAAGAGGTAAGGTTTGTGAGTTTATGAGGTTGTAGGGGGTAATCTCTGGATCTACTGAACCGATTTTGAAAATTCTTTTACCAATAGCAAGTCACATTATTTGCGAGTGTCATAGGCTATAAAGAAAGCGCGGGCGAAGCCGCGGGAAAAGGTTAGTTCACAATAGCCTCATCTTCAGTATTTTCAGACTTTTCCTTACTTATATCTTATAGTGTAATCAGGAAGCGCTGAACGCTATTTTAAAATCAGTAAAAATTTGGAGTGAAACAGAAAACAGGATCATCAATGTGAAAACAGAAAATCTACTGTTAAATCAGTAGGGTTGGCAACACTGTTTGCACGTGTGTGGTCACCTCTGGCGATGGTGATGAGCCGCCGTTCCTCGGCCCGCTCCTGGCGCGCGGTGCTCAGCTTCACCCCGAGCGCGCCGGACACGAGGCGCCGCGCCAGCGCCGTGCACGTCTCTGGACGTTGTCTGGAAATAACAAAGGATCAATCTGTATTAGTTGTAGTCCCTGTAAGGCTGCAGGAACTCTGCGAGCTTCTTGTCTTTGTTCCGGGGCCCTTGCGTCGCCGCGTGCAACGGACGGCATTTATGCTAAGCGCCACACAAATCGACTGACGGGAAGTTAGCCGCAGATGACACTTCACCGTGATTCGCTAAATATTGCGCATGTGTGCACAATACCGACACAAGGAGCGAAGTGCGTAGGGAGCGCGCGGGAGGCATGAGGTTGGCGGGCGGGTGTGACCCGGTGTCTCGTTTCTCTGGCTCCCGCGCATACCTATATTTCGACTTTTGCGGAGCGCTCTGCGCATAACTTCCCATCCGCCGATTTGTGTGGCGCTTAGTATAGCCAGCGTGTGTTGTGGCGACACGTTTGTTTGCGATCAGTCTAAGGTTAGGTACATTGAGTGGCAGTAAAAACTTCACCTGTAAGGCTGCAGGAACTCTGCGCACTTCTTGGCCTTGTTTCTGGACTCCAGAGTAGCGGCGTGCAGCGGACGGCATTTGGCCAGCGTGCGCTGCGTTGATAGCACCTCCGCAGCTGGAATGGAAACAGTTTACATTTTATTTCATTTATTTCTCAACATAGATACAATTATGTATACGTACTTGTGAACGACAAAAAAATACATAATAATTTCTTTACTTTTCTTCTGGATCTAGCATGACTCTGTGTATGTTCTATCGCATTCTAGTTCAGGGCTGTGGGTCTAAAGCCCTATTTAGTTATATGAAGTACTAGGTGCGCCCCGCGTTAGCCCGAGATAAAAGTAGCCATGTGGATTAACAATCCAAGGTCTAAGCTACCTTCACACCAAATTTCATCCAAATCGGTTCAGCCGTTTGTGCATGAAAGAGTAACAAACATCCATACATACTCACAAACTTTCGCGTTTATAATATTAGTGGGATTTTAAGGCTAGACTGCGTTGAAGCGGGGCCTCGCCAGAAATGGTACTACTATAGCTATTCGCATCGTGCCGCGGAGCGCAGATCAAATGCGGTCCGAATAAGGTTAGTCTTTAATATTGAAAGGTTACATGAAATAAATAATAATCGGCCAAGTACGAGTCGAAATCGCGCACGGAGGGTTCCGTACTGTATGGGAGCCCCCCTTAAATATTTATTTTATTTTAATTTTATTATTTATTATTGAAGGGAATATAAAACAAAATATTCTGTGAAAATTTCAAGCATCTACCTGGTACCATTATTAATATAGAGCGAAAAACGTCTAAAAATTCAGGTTTGTTGTATGGGAGCCCCCCTTAAATATTTATTTAACATTTTGTTTTTAGTATTTGTTGTTATAGCGGCAACCGAAATACGTCTGTGAAAATTTCAGCTGCCTAGCTATCATGGTTCATGAGATTCAGCCCGGTGACAGACGGACAGACGGACATCGAAGTCTTAGTAATTGGGTCCCGTTTTTCCCTTTGGGTACGGAACCCTAAAAATCGACCGATTAATTCTAGGAGACTGAAAACAATGGCTACGTCGAAAGATAACCTATAATATCTAGCAGTTGGTGCATGTGGTATGATGCGACATGATTCCATTTTTCTACACATCTCATTTCTAAAGGAAAAGCAAGTTACAAAAGTTGAATGTAATCTTGTCTAAGAATATGAATATTGGACAGTTAAATGAGTAGGTATTACAAAGCTGATGCTTCGAAACGTAATAACAACTTCGCAAACATTACAATAACAATGTAAATAACGCATGTACCTACGTCATATGCGTAAATTATTATGTTTATGTGTACTACTAAAAATTAGAGCGGCTAGAGACCCAAGAGCCAAGCTGACCCGACACTTCACCGAAGACATCCCGGACATCAGCCTGTACGAGATTAGAATGGCCCTGAACCAACTTAAGAACAACAAGGCGCCGGGTGACGACGGAATCACTTCAGAGCTTCTGAAAGCGGGTGGTAAACCGGTACTTAAAGTCCTTCAGAAGCTTTACAACACCGTCGTCCTCGAGGGCATAACGCCAGAAGCATGGAACAGAAGCGTGGTGGTGCTATTCTTTAAAAAAGGTGACAACACCTTATTGAAGAATTACAGACCCATCTCGCTTCTGAGCCATGTTTATAAGTTGTTTTCAAGAGTCATTACGAATCGTCTCGAACGCAGGCTTGATGACTTCCAGCCTTCCGAACAAGCCGGATTCCGAAAAGGCTTTAGTACCATGGACCACATACATACGCTGCGGCAGGTTATACAGAAGACTGAGGAGTATAACCAGCCACTTTGCTTAGCGTTTGTGGACTATGAGAAAGCCTTTGATTCGGTCGAGACATGGGCTGTGCTTGAGTCTCTTCAACGATGCCGTATTGACTATCGGTATATCGAAGTGTTGAAGTGTTTGTATAATAACGCCACTATGTCGGTCCGAGTACAGGAAGAGAGCTCCAAGGCGATCCCTTTGAAGAGAGGCGTAAGACAGGGAGATGTTATATCTCCGAAACTGTTTACTGCTGCTCTGGAGAACGCCTTTAAGCTCCTGGAATGGAAAGGATTCGGCATCAACATCAATGGCGAATACCTCACTCACCTTCGGTTTGCCGACGATATCGTAGTCATGGCAAAATCGATGGAGGAACTCAGTACGATGCTCGAAGGCCTCAATCGAGTATCTCAACAGGTGGGTCTTAAAATGAACATGGACAAGACAAAGGTCATGTGTAATTCCCATGTTGTACCCACCCCCATTTCAGTTGGGAACTCGGTTCTTGAAGTCGTTGACTCGTACGTCTACCTAGGACAAGTAGTCCAGTTAGGTAGGTCCGACTTCAAGAAAGAGGCCAATCGCCGAATCCAACTCGGCTGGGCAGCGTTCGGAAAATTGCGTAACGTCTTCTCGTCCGACATACCTCAGTGCCTCAAGTCGAAAGTTTTCGACCAGTGTGTGTTGCCAGTGATGACTTACGGCACAGAAACGTGGTCTCTCACTATGGGCCTTATTAGTAAGCTTCAAGTAGCCCAACGAGCCATGGAGAGGGCTATGCTCGGAGTTTCTCTACGCGATCGAATCAGAAATGAGGAGATCCGTAGAAGAACCAAGGTTACCGACATAGCCCAGCGGATTGGCAGGTTGAAGTGGCAATGGGCAGGGCACATAGCGCGGAGGACTGATGACCGATGGGGTCGAAAAGTCCTCGAGTGGAGACCACGTACCGGCAAGCGCAGCGTAGGACGTCCACCCACAAGGTGGACGGACGACCTCATTAAGACCGCAGGTTCGCGCTGGATGCAAGCCGCTACCACCCGGTCTTATTGGAGATCTTTAGGGGAGGCCTATGTTCAGCAGTGGACGTCCTATGGCTGAAAGGAAGGAAGGAGGTACTACTAAAAATTAAATTTCAACTAAACCAAGCAAATAAAATCCATTGGATACAATTAATACTCGGTTATTGTCGTTTCGCGTACCTATTTGTCGTTGAAAAACACTGGATAACTCTACACAACACGAAGCTAATAGAAAATATAAGGGGTGTACGTACCACAAGCATGAAACTAGGAACTACTTAGTATAGTTTAGAAACTATGCTAATTTATTAATTATGTAGCTTATTAAATTAACTACGCTCAAAACATTTTCCTTAATTATAATTTTACTGCAAAGGTCCGATCGATTTAATGAGACAGGTCATTTGGAATATAATAGTTGTTTCAACGGGTCTAGAATGTGTAATATGATAAAATCTTATCTATGAGTCGTATGACATAGACTAAAGATCTAAAGTAAGAAACCGATTAGAAGATTTGAGAAAAGCATTTGCCTACATTCATATCGATGTGTGCAAGCAAATGCTTTTGTCATATCTTATATAGGTACAAGCGACCCGCACCGGCTTCGCACAGGTGTATTATACATATAAACCTTCCTCTTGAATCACTTTATCTATTAAAAAAACCCGCATCAAAATCCGTTGCGTAGTTTTAAAGATATAAGCATACATGGAGACAGACAGCGGGAAGCGACTTTGTTTTATACTATGTAGTGACGCTGCACTCGTCGGTGCGTAGTCTACATTCGATAACTATACTGCCTCATTCAATTTAACTATTTGAACTAACTCAAGTTTTAGAACACAAAATTTGTTTGTCTGTAAAAGTCGTAAAAGTGTAAAAGTCGATTTACGGACGACAATTTTACGTGATGACGTCATATCACAAGCCGAACGCTTAGGCCGATCGTGCCTCTCTATCGTTTATTTTGCACTCTCGCTTGCACGCTCGGCTCAGGCGGAACGTGACAATGAGTCATGCATTTTCGTGCGTGCAGCTGGCTTTCTTCGATTTATAAGAAGTTAACACGTCAAAAACGAAGAAAAAAATTTAAGAACCTAAAATCTAAATACGAATAAGTACTTCTGAATTCGTGGTACGTCCCCAGTTATTTAAATTTTCAAAATCACTTCACTTTTGCTTCTAACAGTAAAGTTTATGCAGTTACATTGACAAAGCAAAATGAGCACTATTGCGTCACGTTACATGAATGAATGAAAGTGTGTTGTGATTTTTGATATTTATCCAAATGTATAAATAAGTATAACGCTATGAGCGCTAATTTTGTACCCTTTTTGTGGCTATTGCATTTATTTTAGTAGAGTTTTTGGTATTAAATGACAAGTAAAAACGTTGTAAAAGTAATCGAGATGCGCCGACCTATTTTTTGGGATTATTCAAAAAGAACTGCTAGCAACACTATAAAGAAAAAAAGACTAGAAAAACTATGTCGGCGTTGATGTTTACTTGGGAGTTGTAAGATTGTTTGTAAAAGCTTGCTTAATTGCAATAATAAGTGAAGTTCCGGAAGAATACGTTGTTTCATTATATCTCAGAAGTGTGCAGAGACCTGCGAGCCATGTCTGACAGAAACCGTGAGTATTATTTGTAAAACAAGTGAAAAGAACGAAAAGTGGTCCTCAGTGCAAATACTACTTGAAATAATGATGAAATCCAGCCATTAGAATTCCGAAATGAACGAAAACAAATCAGTTGCTAGCTAATTACATCGAATTGAGTCAAATTTAGCACTTGTACCTTGTCATTTTCACCAAAGTGCAAGTTAAATCTCCATCATCTTAGTATTTAGAACGAAAAGACAAGTGAGTCGATACGCGTTACATACTTATATAAGTACAATAGATATTCCAATTATGGAGTTCTTATATTTCTTGCAAGCAACTTCTTATCAGTATTATCATGCTACTGATGATGATTTTAACGATGGCCACTTCTCGTTGTGATGTTTTGAGTTACTACTGCTTCCTGCATTCCTTGTTAAAGCTCTAAGTATACAGAATAAAGATGTTGAAGAGGCAAGTTATTAGTAGCGAGTCTAATTACACTTCAATTCATAAGACCACAAGAAGTACTTAAGAACTGCATTGAATAATAAACAACTGAACAATGCTATCCAGCAACAGTCATGTAGGTGTACTGTTAGCTACAACCGTGTATATGCATAACCATACAGCGGCCATGTAGGTGTGCCATTAACTACAGCCATGTAGGTGTGCTGTCCAGCAACGGTCATGTAGGTGTACTGTTAGCTACAACCATGTACATGCATAACCATACAGCGGCCATGTAGGTGTGCCATTAACTACAGCCATGTAGGTGTGCTGTCCAGCAACGGTCATGTAGGTGTACTGTTAGCTACAACCATGTACATGCATAACCATACAAAGGCCATGTAGGTGTGCCATTAACTACAGCCATGTAGGTGTGCTGTCCAGCAACGGTCATGTAGGTGTACCGTTAGCTACAACCATGTACATGCATAACCATACAGCGGCCATGTAGGTGTGCTGTCCAGCAACGGTCATGTAGGTGTACCGTTAGCTACAACCATGTACATGCATAACCATATAGCGGCCATGTAGGTGTGCCATTAACTACAGCCATGTAGATGTGCTGTTCAGCAATGGTCATGTAGGTGTACCATTAGCTACAACCATGTAGACACATTACCATACAGTGGCCGTAGGTGTGCCATTAGCTATAGCCTTGTAGGTGTGCCATTAGCAACAGTCATGTAGATGCATTGCTAAGTAATGACCAAGATAATGTGTCACTAACAATGTTGAAAGCGCACTAGGTGCACTGTGAAACAACCATTAAAGGTTGTTAATTCACCGTTACTATTATTATATATTCTTTGCCGTTACTATACATGTGTTGTAAGGAATAGTTATAAAACTATCAGTTGCATCTAATTGTGCATACTCAGTTGGTTAAGAGATACCTCCATGGATCCTTTGATATTCATATCAGTTGTTCTATTTGTTTTCATAGTACATTGATTGAATTTATTCAATTCAAGCTAATAGGTCTACTTCAAAAAAAATGTTATTTTAATTTCACAAACTAAATATTAAATTATAAACATAAAAAAAACTAGTAGTAATGATAATATTACTTGATATCTATTAGACAAAGGCACATTAATACAGGCAGCTCTTCTATAAATAAATACATACTCCAAATAAATACATACTCAGCGCTTAGTGATACCAGTTACTTATATGATGCCTGTGTAACTTTTTATTCCATAGATTTATATATAAATATATCACCTGACTACCAATTTTATCATTAGTTAGCAGGTTGGCCTATAAAACATTAGTTACGTTTCCAACCAGGGCATCACAATTATTCTTTTTTTTATAATTTATAAACCTACATAATTCACTGACATTTAGCTTTTTACCCTACAGGTCATGTTTGAGAATATAAGCAGTGATAGTATAAATTCATTGACAGTACCACAACACTTATCTCTACAACCCTTGAGCTTATTTTATGCCTTAAGATCTATACATAGACCATTATTTAAAGAAGGTACTTAGGTCTTGGTGCCCAGAGCCCAAGCCCCATATTATGTCGAACAACATGATTGCTTAAACATTAAATACACATTGAACTTTCGGTTATAAAGCTTGTTGCATCATCATCATAAAATAAATAAATAATACTTGTACTACTGCTTTGTTGAGTATCTATTTACAGTTATCCCCTATTATAATATAGGAAGAGATGATGAACTAGTAGCTAATAATACATAAATATCAGTAATTTTTAAAATGGCTTTAGTAGTATCCAGGAATTTATGAATGAAATTGACACAAAAATTGCTCATGTTTAATGTGGAAGGAGGTTAAAAAAAAAAAACATGAATCTTATTGCTTATATCTATTATTGAATAATGGGGATGGTGATGGAAGTCATACACCAGAGCTTCCCAATAGACGACGTAAAAGGTCCAGCTCCAGTGAGCCCGAAGAAGTATCTACTAAAAGAAAAAGCGTCCTGGAAGGAATGTCCGCGGAAGATCTTCTGAAAGTAGTAGCGCTTCTTCAGGAAACATCAAGTAAGAATATTCCAACTAGTAATATGAACAATGTGGTGCCAGAATTCGACCCTAATAATAAATCGCAAGACGTGGAGAGGTGGCTACGAAAGGTAAACGAATGCACCGCTATATACAACTGGGATGAGAAACAAACCACCCATTATGCTCTACAAAAACTGCGAGGCTTGGCGAAGGCGTGGTATGAATCCCTTCCCTCACTGGATTATACCTGGGAGGAATGGCAGGTCAAGTTCAAAAAGGCGTTCCCGAATGAGGTCAATTACGGCATACTGTTAGAAGAAATGTTAAACCGAAGATCTCGTGCAAGCGAATCTTTGAGGGACTATTTCTACGAAAAATTGACGCTACTAAGTAGATGTGAGATTGTCGGTCGTAAGGCGGTAGATTGCATTATTTACGGAATAACAGATAATTCAATTAGGAATGGAGCACAAGTTCTTAAATGTAATGAACCTGAGGACTTATTAAATTATTTAGCTTCACAACAACCAACGCAGTCGAAGGATTATTATAGAAGTTCTTCAACCAGTACATTGAGGCGACGAGATTTTCGGCAACATAATCAGAATAGGTCATTAACACCCGGCAAAAGCACAGAGTATGTATGTTTTAACTGCAACGAACGAGGCCACGTCTATCAAAATTGTAATAAACCAATAACGAGGTGTGAAAAATGCTTCAGAATCGGGCACAACTCTGAGGCATGTAACAGAAAACCACTTCAGGCAAGGGAGGATAACACCCAAACCAGTCGCTCGTCAGAAAAAAAGGTACTAAGAGTTGTCGCTAGCAATTCCACAATAGATCTGGCCTCGGATACGATAAACCCGGATACAAAATATGATAACTCTCATGACTTTGAAACCGTAACAGCTAAAAATGACGAAAAATATCACAAAGCTGTCAACGTCAATGGCACGATACTCAGTGCATACATTGACTTTGGCAGTGAGTGCAGCCTTGTGAGGTATTCGGACGCAAAAATGTTAGGTCTTGCGGAACAAAGCGATTGTCTACCAACTATAAAGGGGTTCGGTAATTCCGCGGTTGTCCCAAAATTTCGGTCGATGTGTCATGTTAAAATCGATGGAGTCGAAGCGGAGCTAAAGGTCTTGGCCGTCGACGATGCGTACTTGAAGACATCAATGCTAATAGGGCAAGATTTTACCGAAATGCCGTCTGTCACGGTAATGAAGGATAAAGATGAACTTGTCTTTTACGATAATCCTTCCAGCGCTACCACAAACAGTAGCACTGCGCTTGATTTGTATGTGGCAAAAGATGTTTGTATCACTAAAGGTGGGTTGGTCGAAGTATATACCAAAGAAGCTTACACAGGAGATATCTACGTTGATGGAAGTACTAGGTTGAGTCCAAATCAAGAGCACCATCTACACCAAGGTTGTTATAGCGTCAAAGAAGGCAAAACTATAGTGTTTGTTACTGCATTGGCAAAAACTCAATTAAACTTCAAAGCACATAAACTCATTGCTCGAGTCAACCCAATTACCGAAACCAAAAACGTTAACAAAGTCAATATGCAATCGGAAGAAGGCAACCGACTTCCGCCTTTAAGTATGGCCGATATTAAAATCAGCGATGACATAGACAAGTCTACACGGGACAAACTACATCAACTTATAAATAAATACAGATGCTGTTTTGCCACCAACCTAGGTGAATTAGGTTGTGCTAAAAACACTACAATGAATATAGAGCTACATGACAAAGCACCTGTCGTATACAGGCCTTATCGCCTATCACATTATGAACGCGAAAAAGCTAGAGAAATAATCGATGAGTTGATTCAGAATGACATAGTCCAGGAGTCCGATTCGAACTATGCCAGTCCCATTCTATTAGTTAAAAAGAAGAATGGGGAGTTAAGGCTTTGTATAGATTATCGCGCTCTCAATGCTAAAACAGTAAAAGACAAATATCCCTTACCTTTAATTGATGATCAGCTGACAAATTTGAGTGGTAATAAATTCTTTACCACGTTAGATTTGGCTTCCGGCTATTATCAAATACCGATGGGAGAAGAAAGCCGGCAACTAACGGCATTTGTCACTCCTGACGGACACTATGAGTTCAAGCGCATGCCGTTCGGGTTGGCAAATGCACCGTCAGTATTTCAGAAGATGATGAATCGCCTATTAGGATCACGACGATTCAGCTCTGCGAACGCATACATGGACGACCTTCTCGTCCCCGCAGCCACGGTTGAACAAGGGCTAGAGAGGCTAGAAGATGTTCTACAATTGATCCAGCAGGCCGGACTGACTTTGAATCCGGCTAAATGTAGCTTCTTTGATACAAAGATCGAATATCTTGGCTATGAAATTTCTTCGGAAGGAATAAAACCCAGCGAGAGGAAGATACTGGCAGTACAAGACTTTCCCGTGCCTCGCAACGTCCACGAAGTTCGGCAATTTTTGGGTCTGGCCAGTTATTTTCGCAGATTTGTAAAAGGGTTTGGTGAAATTGCCAGACCACTTACTAAACTGCTCAAAAAGGACTCGCAATGGCGGTGGAGTTCAGAGGAAATGGATTCATTTACTCGTCTGAAGAATTTGCTAGTAGAACGTCCACTCTTGGCACTATATAATCCGGAATTGGAAACCGAAGTTCACACGGATGCTAGTTCGTTAGGGTTAGGCGGAATACTCATGCAGTGGCAGGGCTCTCCTAGAGCACTTAAGCCCGTCGCGTATTTTAGCAGACAGACTACACCGGAAGAGAGACATTTTCACTCTTATGAGCTTGAAACATTAGCTGTTGTCTGCTCGCTAAAAAAATTCCGACCCTATTTGTTAGGCTTGAACTTTTGCGTCTACACGGACTGTAACGCTTTGCGAACAACCCTTACAAAGAAAGATTTAATACCCCGCATAGCACGGTGGTGGTTACAAATTAGCGACTACAACTTTACGATTGAATATCGACCAGGTTGCCGTATGAGTCACGTTGACGCCTTAAGTCGGAACCCCCCCAATCACCGTAACCCTGACGGTAATGTTATAATAAACAACATTACCGTCGATAATTGGATTCTGACATTACAAATGGCGGATCCTGAACTCTGCAGAATTTTCAAAATCTTAAAGCCAAACATTGATGAAGAGGTGATAGAGGTAAAAAAGAATTATGTCATTAAAAATCAAGCCTTACACCGAAAGGTCGGCGAAGAGTTGCGTCTTGCAATACCCAAAGACGCTAGATGGCAGATTTGTAAGGCAAACCATGACGATATAGGGCACTTTGGATTGAGCAAAACATTAGAACTCATTCAGAGTAGATATTGGTTCCCTAAAATGAGACGTTTTATAAAAAAATATGTAGGGGCTTGCATCAACTGTGCGTATAACAAAGATAACGCAGCGCGAACCAGTACTTCCACTGGTTTCTTACATCCTATTCATAAAGTAGAAATTCCGTTTGACACCCTGCACCTCGATCACTTAGGACCATTCGTGAGAAGCAAATCACAAAATAACTACATTTTGACAGTCGTTGATGGTTTTACAAAGTATTTGTTTGCTAGGCCAGTTAGGGATACAAAAACAAGAAATGTCATTAAAGTACTCGAAAGGTTATTTGCCGATTTTGGGGTGCCACGCAGAATAATTTCAGACCGAGGAACCGCGTTTACGTCTTCTCAGTTTAAAAGTTTTTGTAACGACAAGGGCATAAAGCATGTTCTCAATGCAGTCGCGTGCCCTAGAGCAAACGGTCAAGCTGAAAGATTTAACCAAACAATCCTACGGGCTCTATCCACTCAAAATTTTGGCAATGACGAACGCATTTGGGACGAGCAGCTGAATAAGGTGCAGTGGGGCATTAATAATACCATAAATGCTTCGACGAAAAAGAGCGCCTCAGAACTGTTGTTCGGTCTCAAACTTAACGGTCCCAAAGATAACATGCTCACAGAAAACACTGATGTAGTGCATGATGAGCATGAAGAAACAGCATTAAACACAGCTCTAGAGAACGAATCTTCCGAACAAGATCCCTCAAGATCAAGGAAAAAGATTGATGAGATAAGACAGGAGGCGACGGAAAATATAAAACGCAGCCAAGAACGTCAAAAAATGATTTATGATTCCAAACGAAGTCCTGCGACTGAATACGCTGTAGGCGATTTGGTAAAAATTACTAAAACCTCTTTCAATAATGACGGACATAGCAAGAAGCTTCTACCTAAATTTGTAGGCCCGTATAAAGTGACAAAATCTTTAGGAAATGACCGATATGTAATTTCAAGCATTCCAGGGTTCAACACAAAAAAATATGAATCAACAATAGCTGCAGATAGAATGCGTCCATGGATAAACATCCAATCATTACAAATTAATAGGTCGCCCCGGTCTCGCTCAGTTTCGTCCGACTCCGACTCTAGTACAAATGATTAGCAACCGTGATTTTCCTCATTGATTGTAAAAATATTAAAAATAACCATACTCCACCATATATTGAACATCCACATACGGTCCTTAAGTGTCATGTTATGTGTAAATGGTACATGGTCCTGTACGGGTATTGCAATTTCATATTATGTATTAAAACGATTTGTTATTTGTGTTTCTAAAAGTATCATCAGCAGGATTCATCTAAAATTACTTTCTAAGCAATTGCTTATTTGATGTCTGTGTCTATCTATGTGTTAGATATCAATTATCAATAGATTATGGAACAATTCGCGGCATTTTTTTTTGTGTAATTATATAAATTGAGATACGACTGTTCATAGTTATGTTAGATTTGTACTTCACGAATTAATTTCTGTTTTCGACCTAAATTCGTGAAATTTACCTGATGTTGTAAATGTAAAGTTGTCATGCACAGTATCATCTCTTATAGCGGAATGTTGTGATTTACGCGTGCTTCGGAGTTAGCACGCAGTCGGATGACCGAATGTTGTGATTTTTGATATTTATCCAAATGTATAAATAAGTATAACGCTATGAGCGCTAATTTTGTACCCTTTTTGTGGCTATTGCATTTATTTTAGTAGAGTTTTTGGTATTAAATGACAAGTAAAAACGTTGTAAAAGTAATCGAGATGCGCCGACCTATTTTTTGGGATTATTCAAAAAGAACTGCTAGCAACACTATAAAGAAAAAAAGACTAGAAAAACTATGTCGGCGTTGATGTTTACTTGGGAGTTGTAAGATTGTTTGTAAAAGCTTGCTTAATTGCAATAATAAGTGAAGTTCCGGAATAATACGTTGTTTCATTATAAGTGAATGAAACAACCGTTCGGCGGTAATTAAATACCGTTTAGGTGAATAGACAATTTACAGTATTTACAACCTGTAACGACTGATTACTAAAGATCGGAATAATCTTGTGATTCTTGTTTTTTACGAAACAGGTTAGTATTTATCGTATTGATTTTTCATGTAGTGGCTAATCTAGATAATAATATTTTATTAGACAACGTGCAAAAAGAATTGAAACTATGTGAAACGATGGCATGTACGAGTACGTTTTAATTTAATGATTTGCGAAACACATTTGTTTTATATTACAATTTGTTTTACTTTTTGAAGTGAAACTTTAATGCGACTTCCGACAACGTTGCGTTAAACGTTTAACGCTACCATGGAGGGGTTTTAAAGCACTGTTGCGTCGAGGTTTCACTTCTTCCGACGGAGGGACTCCACTTCACGGTTTTTTAAGGTTGGCCTGTTTTAAACATGTAACTTATTATTATTATCTACTAGCTCACCCGGCGAACTTCGTTTCACGCAATATCTTTATAAATTATAGCCTAAGTGTTATTCTGATGTATAAGCATTAGTATTGCAAAGTATCTCAATCGGTTCGGTAGTTTTTGCGTGAAGGAGAAACAAACATCCATAAAACAAACTATGGCGTTTATAATTTTAGTATGATTTTAGTCGAACTGTTATTTTTGGCGGTAGAGACAGGAGTATATAATAATAACGAATAATTAACAGGTCGACACGACCTTCAGTAACAAACACAATAAAAGTTACATGAATATTATACGCTGAAACAACATATCGACATCGAGGAATATTTTTATATATTTTTGTACAATCTGTCTCTGGCAGCAATGGTAGCCATTTCACAAAGTACAAACGTAGTTTGAAGTCAGAGACCGTGTGTAAGTTGTTCCTAATACCTATACATATTTGCGGTGCCTGACATATCACAACGGACCAAAAACGTTGCTGAGTAGCGCATCTTTTTTTTTTTTGCGAATAAGTCCGCTCTTGACCACCAATTCGCCTGATGGTAAGCTACGTTGTGGTCGAAAATGAAGCACGCAGACTTAGAAGATACCTCACTCTGACCTTGAAAAGCTTTAGATTATATCTCTTAAGAAACAGGAAAGGAGGAAGACTGTTACATTCCCTGGCGGTACGAATCAGAAATGTTGAGTCAAACCGCTTCGTACGTATCGAAGGAAAATCGACAGTGTAGGGGTGGTAATGTGGCGTCGACCTACTTGTCCTATAGTAAAAAGGGGATGGTAGGATAAGGTCGTGCAGCTGAGATGCACACTTTCCGAAATGAATCCTATAGAAAATGGACAGACTCGCAACCCTACGGCGATGCTACTAAGTACTACTACTACTTTGCAACTAACTTTTCATCACCTATAAGCCGAACAGCACGCCGGTCCACCGATTCCAAGGCCTCGAGCTGATGCTTAGCCGAGCCATCCCAAAGATGGCAGCAGATCTGCAGCGGATCTACTGACGACAAGGAGGATCACAGGCAGAGAACGCTTATTTTGAACTAGCAAATGGGTGTCGATATATTATAAGATCAACTGACTTGATAACCTGATTTAACTAAGCGGACTGTACGCTAGACACTAGGTAGGTAGGTATATTATTCGTATAATAATTTCGTCCTATTTTTATTCCATAGGCAGGATGTGAAAAGCTTTTCCATAATCTTAATGGAGCTCAAGCACATCTTCAAAAAATCCCATTACTTACAAAACGAGTACTTCTACAGCTAATTGAATATTTTAATAAGCTCAATGAATAAATGCATAAAACAAACAAAGCTAAAGAGCTCGGCAAACGGTAATTTATCGTCTGTTAGGCAAATTGGCGAACAAAGCAAAGTAAGGCGGCGCTTGCATTGAGACGTTCAACCTAGTTTTGCCGGCGCGGCGCGCGGTTCGTCGACCGCTGACGTAAGAACAAGTGGCACACCACGCGGTCTGTCTTATTCAGAGCTCCAGCGACATTGAGGACGCTGCAGCTCCGAGTGGTGTCTTTGATTACTCAGAAAGAAATGAAGCAGAGTTTGGTAGAGTAAAGAGAGCCTGCATCTAGGCATGAGGTGTTCAACCAAGAATTGCCGTTGAGGCGTTCAACCTAGTTTTGCCGGCGCGGCGCGCGGTTCGTCGACCGCTGACGTAAGAACAAGTGGCACACCACGCGGTCTGTCTCATTCAGAGCTGCAGCGACATTGAGGACGCTGCAGCTCCGAGTGGTGTCTTTGATTACTCAGAAAGAAATGAAGCAGAGTTTAGTAGAGTAAAGAGAGCCTGCATCTAGGCATGTGGTGTTCAACCAAGAATTGCCGTTGAGGCGTTCAACCTAGTTTTGCCGGCGCGGCGCGCGGTTCGTCGACCGCTGACGTAAGAACAAGTGGCACACCACGCGGTCTGTCTCATTCAGAGCTGCAGCGACATTGAGGACGCTGCAGCTCCGAGTGGTGTCTTTGATTACTCAGAAAGAAATGAAGCAGAGTTTAGTAGAGTAAAGAGAGCCTGCATCTAGGCATGAGGTGTTCAACCAAGAATTGCCGTTGAGGCGTTCAACCTAGTTTTGCCGGCGCGGCGCGCGGTTCGTCGACCGCTGACATAAGAGCAAGTGTCAGACCACGCTGTCCGCCTCATTCAGTGAAGCGACGTTGAGGACGCAGCATCTTCAGCTGAGGCATTTAATTGACCGAGCGAAGCGTCTATGCCAAAACAGATACGAGGTCTACTGTCCGGAGAACTACTAGTTATTTGGAAGGAAAATTAAGGAGGGTAAAGAGAGCCTGCATTAAGCTTAGCAGTGAACCGTCTATTACCCTGAAAGGCTTTCGCTGACCCTCTCGTGCATAATGTTCACTTGCATTTCGCATTAAATATGTTAAATCGTGTCCGTCTGTATGTATCCCTACGAGTACCTAGGTATCACAGATACGTACGACGAAATGTTCCTACAAAACGATAACTCAAATAATCGGCCAAGTACGAGCAGGACTCGCGCACGAAGGGTTCCGTACTGTATGGGAGCCCCCCTCAAATATTTATTTTATTTTAATTTTATTTTTTATTATTGAAGCGAATATAAAACTAAATATTCTGTGAAAATTTCAAGCATCTACCTATTACCATTATTAATATAGAGCGAAAAACGTCTAAAAATTCAGGTTTGTTGTATGGGAGCCCCCCTTAAATATTTATTTTATTTTGTTTTTAGTATTTGTTGTTATAGCGGCAACAAAATACATCTGTGAATTTTAGCTGCCTAGCTATCATGGTTCATGAGATACAGCCCGATGACAGACAGACAGACAGACGGACAGACGGACATCGAAGTCTTAGTAACAGGGTCCCGTTTTTCCCTTTGGGTACGGAACCCTAAAAACGATTCGATGTAAAATTTTATTCATGTCCAATTTTCCCCACACAAACAGATAACGAAATTGAATTTGGAGCAAAACGATCATTATCGCAATCGGTGAACGAGGAAGCGAGCATCTGCTATTGTAATGCAACTCGGCAAATGAAGCAAGAAGCGCTTTGTACTCATTGTTGTGCGAACAAACGCTAGGCTTCCTAGTTTTTACAGCTTTGCGGTAGGTATTCATAAAGAAACTGTGTTGCCTAGCTATTGTGCCGCGATGCACTTTGTCCCTCTGCGCTACTGTCAGTAATGTCAGGTGTAACTGGATAACGGATACATTCTAGGATATAATTTTTTTTAATAGTGCAAGTGCCTTACCCTATTAAAAATTAATAAAGGATATAATTGTACTCATTATTAAGGCAAATTTTATTAAGAGGAGAACCCTGAAATCGGTATTCACCTGCTTACCTTGAAACCTGAAAATCGGCTGTTCCATACAAATAGTTGACTTTTAACAACCCACTTGTCGAAAGTCAACTAGTACAGCTATTTTTTTCGCTTAGATTGATTCCAGGGTAAAAGTTGGTCGTAATGATAAGTGTAATAGGATATGTCAGTCGTTTTGTGTGTGTAAGTGTTCAACTCATAGGTTCAATTAATCAATCAGATATTTATTGGAATTTTATAGGCGGGATGATATCCAGCAGTGGACTTCCTACATCTGATAATTCAGCCATACCTATCACTCTGATAAAAATCTATAGCGGCAAATGACGATACTGTTATCTATAGGTACATTATTGCGATTCTGCCCTGTCCTTGAAATAAATACCTAGAGCCCTACGTGGCCACGCAGTACGCAACACGCGCTAGGGCTACCCGCCTGGTAGGTAAATCTCACGCTTATTGATTACTGATTAGAAACCCACACGTTCATTCGCCACTACGGCGCGCCCCTGCGTCTGTTGTGTACCGAGTGTATCCCGATCTTCGAGGCGCGTAGGTTTGATTCGCGTTTGCCCTGATGCCGGGGCACTAGAATACGGCATCGGTATCCCCTGCCTGTAGTAAGAGCCTACTAAAAGGGGACCCCTGGGCTCGTGGGTGGACAGAGTTGGGACTCAGGCCATCCACTCAAGCGGGCCCGAGGAGGACGGCAGCGTGTGTGGCAACGCTGTCGTAAAGGACGGTACAGGCCTGGTTTAATCACCAGGCGAGTAGTCGACTCGTGTAAAGTGCTGGTAGCACCGGTGTGTTCCTTTGGAGATCCCGGAGCTTCCAAGAAGGCACAAAGGCTGGCCACCGAGGGGGTTTTAGTGGGTACAATCCCACATAACCCTTCTGCACCCCAATGCAGTTAGGGCATCTTTAGAAGATTTCCCCCTAGAAAAAAAAAAGGTATGATTTGCGTTCCGACCATTTGTATGAAGACGGAATACTGCATAGATACTATTACCGTAACATAACATAGACAATAGGTACCGTTCGTTTTTCTCACCCAATCACACGTTAGCTTATTTCCCCATACGTGGATGTAGTAACAGACATCACAAACACATGTTTGCGTGATGACACGCAATCAAAGAGTTTCCTCGATCGTGTCACGCCACTCTTGCTGGTAACTTTTTATGGTTTCTACCAAATTGGACCTAGTCTTCCGTTTAAAATACGCGTAAGTAATCGGCGTTTAAAATTGGATAACTCTCAATCTACTCGTAAATGTACGCTAATAAAATTTCGCGACGATTATAACATTGGTAGAGTTTGTGCAAAAAGAGAACCGTTGTGGCGTTACGGTGAACTAAAAATAAGATTTTAAAATCTTCAGCAGTCAAGGTACCGAATATACTTGGTAGACGCGAGCACTGATGAAAACCGAATTGGTGTCTACAGTTTAGTTGTACTAGCGATGACAGGACAGTGTTGTCAACGTAACAAAATTAGTATAATTATTTTTCGCAAAAAATGGCAAAACCACCTTCCATCGTGTACAAAATTCGAAAATTTCGCTCGTTTACATTTTAAAATTACTTACGCGAAAATTGTTTAAATTATTTAGATTTTTTAAAAACGGCTCAGCCGATTTCTGTAAAATTTAAATGGGACCACTTCGGAAGTATACTCTTTTGAACTAAAAAATAATTTTTCGATTCGGTTCACAATTGGTGAAATTATCGATGAACATACACCTTCTCCTTTTTGGAAGTCGGTTAAAAATGGCAAACGGGCGACCTCACCTACGACGCTTCTCTTTTTGCACAAACTCTAGACGTCTAGAGTCATTTGCGTGAGTAACGCAGTTTAGAGGACGAGTCATCATAATCGTTGAAGTTATGAAAAAAATATTTACTAGTACTTCTCCGAATATTAGACCTCATATCTCGACTAAGTCTTGACTTGACCTATTTAATTCATACTTCTCGCAAGTCTTGTTAGGACGAAATATTATCGAAATCAGCTGATGAATAGCGCGAAAGTATTTTTTAATTTTTTTTTAGTGAAATATTTATAGATATAATTATTTTTCCCAAGAAATGGCATAACCGACTTCAACCGTATACTGTATAGAATTCGAATAGTTCGCACGGATCGATGTAGTAATTTTCATTTTGATTGTTGATTTATCAAAAATGGCTCAGGCGATTTTGATAAAAATTTTAAAGTATGATATATCAAACAAAAAAAAATATTATCAAAATCGGACCACTCTATAAAAAGTTATGTGTGGTGTGGTCAAATGTAGCATAACATAATCTGTGAGTGAATATTCAATCATACCGTTTTCCTACACATAGGGATGACTTTTTTTTCAAAATTGAAATGGAACTAACTTTGACGTATACTTTTTCTAATAAAAAATAGAATTATCGAAATCGGACTACTATATAAAAAGTTACGCGTGCTTAAACATTAAAAAAAAATATAGGTGGATACGCGTCGAATTGAATTTCTCCCCCGTTTCGTCAGTCAAAAAAATTCCATTAATACAAATATGTGTGTAGCACCTGTGTACAAGTTTGGTCAAGATTCGTTGAAAAATGTGACCTGTAGAGAACAGCAGCCGGACAGACGATATCAAATCGACGTAGACTACCTGTTTCGAAGGCAAACTAACAAATGGTGTGCAATTGATCTCAAAAATAACGTGGTAACGATTCGCAAATGAAATTAAATCTCAATTTTAAAAAGGACAAAATTTCACGTCTCCAAATCATATCAAAAGTACACAAACAAATCCTGCAATCAAACTAATTTACTTAATCAAATCAATCTTAATCATCTCGTTAATTAATAATACATAATATGACAAATTACATAAAGAACGCGCGACCTGCATTCGGCACGCACTTAGCCTACTGAACTACTACCCACCACTAACCATTCATCGCGAGTACGCGCGATGTTTTCGTACGTTTCGCAACACACGTAGTGCTGCGCAAGAGACTGCCCCGTGTAGTCCAAGGTCAAGGCAGCAATGTATGCATCCTGAATAAATAACGTCGAATAGAAAAGTGGCACGCGTCAACGAAAACGAAAGTGGTGTGGTCTAAGGTTATAAACAAACTTGAGTAGCGAATTGCATTAGATATCGCTTTTGAACTAGGAAGTAGAAGAAGCGCTCATAGCGTAGTTTGACTAGGTGTTCGTTAGAAATCATCGAAGTTAAGCAACGTTCAGCACGGTCACTCTTCGGATGGTATTTACAACTGAGCGCTACCGTGGCTCGTATGACACGTTAAATTGTAGGCCCCGGTTGTTTTAACCGTTTAACCACGTCAGAGGTCTTCCGGCGTCTTAAAAACTTGACACCAGGTCTGGCCACCTGGCCTCTACGAACTTACTAGTAGACGTAGCATATCTTTGTGGAAGTACGCTTATACGAGAACCTCATCCCTCACCCCAGCTGACCCATAAATTTCCTACTGCGCAGCGTCTTGCCTCATGTTCCGAACGTTAATTTTGTGAACTGTCTACTGTGAACGAGCAACTTGATGCAACCTCTAGTAAGCTCGAAAGGAATACTCTTACTCTACTTTTACTTACTCCAACTTTTAAGTTACTCATAATTTTTTCGCCAATAATGGCATAACCGACTTCAACCATGTACATAATTCGAAGAGCTCGCATGGATCGATGTAGTAATTTTCACTTTATTGTTGATTTATCAAAAATGGTTCAGCCGATTTCGAAAAATAAATGGCACTACCTCTGAAGTGTGACCTACCAAACAAAAAATGAATTATCAAAATCGGTTCACAAATGGCAAAAATATCGATTCACAATGAAAACATACAGACGACCATAATCTCTCCTCCTTTTTGAAAGTCGGTTATAAAATTTCAGTACTTAGAACTACGATACCTCAAACTCTGCAAAGGAACGCATCATGCTGGCCAGTTACAGATGTTTATCTATTATTATATATTCAGCAATTTCTCTAAAAACATCGCTGTCTCCGCCCTGAATAGCACTCAAGAACTATTGCCGAAGACTATGACCGAAACATACAAGTCAGCGGATGTGAAGTTAGCTACAAACTGCGCAATATGAAATCAACATGCAGCTTTATATGAGCTTCAGTCAGGATTAGATATTGCGCAGTTCAAATCCGCCGACTTCTATGATTCGGCCTATAGTTCTTGAATGCTATTCAGGGCGGACACAGTGATGTTTTAGTGAAATTATCGGCCTTACTAGAGAAACTATGTACTGTTAAATTTTGTATCGTCGATGTGTTTAGCAGAATAAGCAAATTCTACAATAAAATAAAAATGTTTATTGAAAAATTACACAAAAAGAATTGATTTCGAGGCAGCACAAAGTACGGGAACGCCATGACAGCCAGTTTACTTAAGAAAAATAAAGAAAACTCAACACTATATTTATGGCAAAAACTAATTAAAAAAGTTTATTTATATACTAAAAAAAATGGCACTAAATTCGGATGACTAGTGGCTATAAAGTTTGCTTTATTCCTTGATTCAGGAAACTATTAAAATGAACTTTCAAGAAAACTTGTCATTATTTAAAATGAAAGACATCTAGGCGGATATGCAATCTCCAACCTTCAAAGCCGCAGTCACATACATTACAATATTTATAGTTGTACTTCCGTGATAGTTTACCTTGGGAATTTACTGCTCAGTTTAAAGGTATAAATGCTTGTATAGGCCGAATCATACAATGATTAGTGGATAACCCAATCTTCGCCCAGCTGTGAAGTGAGCTTCAGTCTGGATTGGGCTATCCATAGCTAACATCACAGCCGCCAAGTTGTATGATTCGGCCTGAATCTAGCTTGTCTATTAATACTATGAAATAATGACAGACCATATATTATAACAAGGTAATTAGGTCGCGGTTGGAAGATAATGATAGTGTTGAAAATTTGGTAGTCTAGGCAATAGCGATAGCCTAGGCCTTGCCGTGGCCCCACTACTGGTATAATGGCTACAATAACAAAGTTTAGATTATCTCTAATTCACTTCGGTCAGAACTTTTAGGAGCTACGGTATCACAGACAGCTTAATATACATGTTAGAAGCAAAGTTAAACTTATTATCATATCAGCCGTACAATGTGCACAGTTGGATATACTCGTATGTAGGTTTATCCAATTGCAATAAGATTGGTTAAAAGCGGCTTGCATCCAGCGAGTCTTTTACGCCAAGGTTTCAAAAAACGCAACATTCAACTTCAACTCGAGTCATCCCAACATCGATTGTAATCGGTATCGCGACCGTGCGCTAAGTAATCGACAAGGTTTAAAAATTGCAACATCTTATAACTTCAACTCGAGTCTTCCCAAAATTGATTGTAATCGGATTTGCGACCGTGCGCTAAGTTATCGACAGGGTTTAAAAACTGCAACATCTTATAACTTCAACTCAAGTCATCCCAACAACGATTGTAATCGGTATCGCGACCGTGCTCTAAGTTATCGACAGGGTTTAAAAACTGCAACATCTTATAACTTCAACTCAAGTCATCCCAACAACGATTGTAATCGGTATCGCGACCGTGCGCTAAGTTATCGACAGGGTTTAAAAACTGCAACATCTTATAACTTCAACTCAAGTCATCCCAACAACGATTGTAATCGGTATCGCGACCGTGCTCTAAGTTATCGACAGGGTTTAAAAACTGCAACATCTTATAACTTCAACTCAAGTCATCCCAACAACGATTGTAATCGGTATCGCGACCGTGCTCTAAGTAATCGATAGGGTTTAAAAACCGCAACATCTTATAACTTCAACTCGAGTCTTCCCAACATCGATTGGAATCGTAGGGTTTAAAAATCGCAACAGCTTATTACTAAAACTAGAGTCTTCTCAACATCAATTGGAATCGGTATCGCGGCCGTGCGCTAAGTAATCGATAGGGTTTAAAAATCGCAACATCTTATGACTTCAACTCGAGTTATCCCAACATCGATTGTAATCGGTACCGGTGCGCTAATCGATCTCGCCAGTGAGTTGCGCAAATCGCCGGCCACTCGATTCGCTCGGTCACTCGATTGGGCCACTGGATGATGCAGCGGTTGCGTTTGTTTTGATGCAACCGCTTGCCTAAATGTTACGTGAGAGGAAAAAATGTTTCATTATTGGCACCGCGGCCTGTTTTTACAACGCTTTTATTAGTTTGTATGTTTGTTTGCTTATAACCAACACCTTTGAGCTCGATTTTGCCCTACTTTGAGAGATTAGATCAGAAAAATTGTGTAAAATACTTACGTTTTCAATATGGGCACAAAAAAAAAGGAAAAATATTAATACTATTGTAAAATAATCGGCCAAGTACGAGTCGGACTCGCGCACGGAGGGTTCCGTACTGTATGGGAGCCCCCCTTAAATATTTATTTTATTTTAATTTTATTATTTATTATTGAAGGGAATATAAAACTAAATATTCTGTGAAAATTTCAAGCAAATACCTGGTACAATTATTAATATTGAGCGAAAAACGTCTAAAAATTCAGGTTTGTTGTATGGGAGCCCCCCTTAAATATTTATTTTATTTTGTTTTTAGTATTTGTTGTTGCGGCAACCGAAATCCATCATCTGTGAAAATTTTAGCTGCCTAGCTATCATGGTTCATGAGATACAGCCCGGGGACAGACAGACAGACAGACGGACAGACGGACTTCGAAGTCTTAGTAATAGGGTCCCGTTTTTCCCTTTAGGTACGGAACCCTAAAAAGCGTAGGGCGCTTTGCGCCACATTTTTCGTAAATTAATATTTTAAATATGTACTGTTAGCGTTACACCATTAATATTTTTACACAGTAAGTACACATTAATATTTTTCGTTCATTATTGTTTTCTGCCTATATTGAAAATTATTTTACACTTTTTAATTTGATATGCTAAAAGCGTGTTTTTTTAAGTTTTTTTAAACTATGACAAAACAGAGGAGGTAAAGTGTGCACTTTGAAATTATGTAACATATGTCGAATCAAACTTTTCGGTGCCCGTGAAGTTAGCTACAAGCTGTGCGAAACCCAATCCTCGTGCTGCATGGTTGCCTGGAAGAAATCGCCATGGGTGATAAGGCCGCCAATTTATAATCATGTTTAGTCCTTAGTGTGTACATATTGTTTAATTATTGTTTGTGGTTATGAATAAAGAGTTTTGTCTGTCTGTCTGTCTGTCTGCCTAATGGTATGCAAAATTACTTTATAAAGTGGAATTCAAAATCAGATGCTAGCTAGCAATATCTTGACTGTATTAGAAAAAAAACTGGTTTAAACAATAAGAAATGAAGAATTGTAATTGATTAGCGTCTGACACGCGATATGGCGTGACGCGCAGCTATACTAATCAGAGGAAGTGCCAAATCAGCAGGGCCGTGGTAATTCTCGAACTATTATATCGCACTCGAGTTGTGACGTCGCTGCTTCGCGTGAATTGGTATTATTTCGCCAGTTTCGAGTTTATGTTGTCTGGCGACCATTTAAATGCAAAACGGATTTCAGTTGAAGTTGAAAATGGGTCACTGATAAAAATCGAATAGCAAAATCGCTACTTTCCCTCGCTGATTTCGGCTTCAGATCGTTTGTATGAACCTCAGAATAAGGAAAAACAGTAGAAGTGACATAAAGTAAAAAAGTTGTGATGCATGATTCCACAAACATGGCGTCGAAAATCTATAGAAACTGCTATGTAATCTAGACACAAATGACACTTGAACTGCTGATCAAATGTCAAATTTGATTTCACAAATATGGTGGACAAACTTCAAACGTCTCCTAGGTAGGGCTTTTATTTTGAACCTTATAGTCATAGCAATAATGCCACGTCATTTCAAACACCGTCCCAATGGTATGAACACAGTTGAGAAGTTTTTGACGTGACAACGTCTTATAAATTGGTTTGCCGGGTGACACTTCAAGAAACTGCGTTACGCTCCGCTCACGTTATGCGCTCACAATGAGAGCTCACTCATTCGTCTCAAAGTCGTTGTCACGTAAAACTTTCGCCCGTATACCGACTTTACAGGCAACCAATTTTTGTCATAAAAAAAATTAAAACATTTTTTTTAATGTGTTAATGAAAAAATATTGACGTATTTTAATAAGGATTTTTTTAACTCATAACGTACGGAAACCAACAATAAAAACCTTTGTGATTGATTAATGATGCCTACGGATCATGATTTTAAGAGAATCTTGAATAACGTTGGCAAAGCCGCGGGCTTAAGCAAGTATATTAATACTTTTACTTCACGTTTATTATTAAAATTGCAGTTTTTTCGGAAATACTGCCTATACAGGTGAGCTAATAAAGAAAAGTATGTATCTAGATAAATATCCTAATTTCATCAAAATCGTTGGAACCGTTTTCGAGTCTCTAATTTTCCCGAACAAAATAACAATGATTGCTAGTTTATAGATATAAGATATATTATGATTAACAAATTTGTGGTTTTTTTTCTTTGCAAAAATAATACTGTGATTCCTTAAAGTCACACCAATGCGATTGTTTTCAATTGAATAGTTAGAGAATAACACAAAATACCCCCCTATTCCATTGAAAACATGACTAATGTCGGAGAGTACGCGTTGAAGTCTTTTATACGGAGCTTTTATCACGGCAATGGCTTTCGCAATGGGATCATTTAGTTTAACAGCGGTTACGCTTTGTTAGGGAATTAAACCTAATTATTTATGAGACGAAATAAACGGAGGTCGTCGAACTGATTGTACGAGTAAGCTTGCTTTCTCGGTAATTAAAGAGTTTAATACTGTCTATTCATATTCAATCTTAGTTTGTGCGAAAAGGTATTTACATTCGTTTAAGAAATATTGAAATCACTACATAGTACATAATTATTTTTCGCAAAAAATGGCAAAACCGCCTTCCATGGTGTACAAAATTCGAATATATCGCTCGAATTGTTTACATTATTGTTGATTTATCAAAAACGGCTCAGCCGATTTCCGTAAAATTTAAGTAAATGGGACTAGCTTGGGAGTATACCCTTTCGAACTTAAGAATTTTTCGATTCGGTTCACTATTGGCGAAATTATCGATGTTCATCGTGTACAAAATTCTGATATTTCGCTCGAGTTGCTTACATTTTTATATTGTTTTTTTTTTCATTTTTTCAAAAACGGCTCAGCCGATTTCTGTAAAATTTGAATGGGACCACCTCGGGAGTATACCCTTACGAACTAAAAAATAATTTTTCTATTCGGTTGGCGATTGGCGAAATTATGGATGAACATACACAAAAAAAAATACATATACACGAACATATAACCTCCTCCTTTTTGGAAGTCGGTTAATAACAAAGTCGCTCTCCTGTCTGTCTGTCCCTATGTATGCTTATATCTTTAAAACTACGCAACGGATTTTGATGCGGTTTCTTAATAGATAGAGCGATTCAAGTGGAAGTTTATATGTATAATACACCTGTGCAAAGCCGGGGCGGGTAAGCGGGGTCGCTAGTAATAAATAAATATTACATTAATGAATATAACTAATTATTTATAATTTCGGGGTTGGTACCATTTTAAACGTTGCTCATAATGATAAGTACCTACAATGCTATCCTAGACTATGTCAGTCGTCTAGAGACACACCTTACATACAGGGTCATCACCATCATCATTTCGTGGCAATGGCTACTTTTTTTCTGTAGTTTTAATTTTTTTTACAGGTTTTTTTTTGTAAAATATAATATAGGTTGCCTTTTTTATTTCGGTTTATTAGACAAACTAAAACTTTAAAGTAACATTTCAGCAATAGGACGTCCACTGCTGGACATAGGCCTCACCTAAAGATCTCCAATAAGATCGGTTAGAAGCGGTTCGCATCCAGCGCGATCCTGCAGTCTTAATGAGGTCATCCGTCCACCTTGTAGGTGGAAGTCCTACGCTGCGATTGCCGGTACGTGGTCTCCACTCGAGAACTTTTCGACCCCATCGGTCATCAGTTCTCCGTGCTGCCACTGCCACTGCCTTGCCCACTGCCATTTCAACTTGCCGATGCGCTGCGCTATGTCGGTAACTTTGTTTCTTCTACGGAGCTCCGATTCGATCTCGCACAGAGACTCCGAACATAGCCCTCTCCATAGCTCGTTTATTCAATAATTTACTAAGTGATATTTTGAGCTGTCAAAAAGCCCTTAAAATCGAGCTTATTATGATTCTTAACCGACTTCCAATAAAGAGGTGGTTCTATGTTCGACTGTATTTTTGTTGTGTATGTTCATTGATAATTTCGTCAATTGTGAACCGAATCGAAAAATTCTTTTTTAGTTCGAAAGGGTACACTCCCGAGGTGGTCCCATTTAAATTTTAAAGTAATCGGCTGAGCCGTTTTTGAAAAATCAAAAACAATGTAAACAATTCGAGCGAAATTTTCGAATTTTGTACACGATGGAAGACGGTTTCGCCATTTTTTGCGAAAAATAATTATAAAACGTGGCCTTATACCCAATAGCGATATTTTCCAGGCAACCAAGTGAAAAACGATTATGATGACACTATGTCTATAGGTTGATAAGTACGAAAGAGTCATTGCTTCAGTTTTGTAAATATAACACAAGTGCAAACTGATAAGCCGTCCGCGTCGTACACGGGTAATCACATCAGTCTTATCTAAGAGATAGTAATGTTGTATTTACCTTGTTTTGAATGATGCAATCGCACGCTTACTATCAACACAAAATAAACTAGTAGTTATCCTAACAGTAGACCTCGCGACACGTCTCTTTAACTGAATCTTCATGGCCTATATCTCGACTCGCTCTTGACAGATTTGGTTCATACTCACAAATCTAGTTAGGATTTAGACAATAAACATAAAAATAAACAATCTGGCCAAATATTATCAAAATCGGATAATAAATACCGCGACAGAAAATTTCCCCTCTTTTTGAGGGAAATTCAAAAATGGCCGACGACAAAAAAAATACATCAATTAATATATTAAACCTGTGTACCAAGTTTCGACAACATCCGGACAGACGAAAGCAACATCGTCGACTTGAAGAAAAGACCTTCGATTCGCTTAGGTCAATTAAAACTTAGGAATAGTGCCACAATAGTAATATCAATTTCATTTTGGTAATAATAAAGCGCTAAATATTTGTACTGAGATTGGACTTTTTGTATTGTTTGCCTGTATATTTTACGGAAGTCTACCTTGTCTACCTTGGAAATCTTGGATACGCGTGTCTCGGCACGCTTTATGTTTGTTCCGAATCGATTTACAATACAAGCGAACAGCGTGCTAATAACTAAAGCTGGCTACAAACGATTTTTTACGGTTATGGTTTCTCATGAAAAATTGTATTTACACAAATTATTGAACAAACAATATTGTTGCACCCAGACTTAAAAAGTTGAATTTTGAACTAATTTCTAATTTTGAACAACTTTGGTTGCAACCATTTCTCTTGTAAAATTGAAATTACACGAGTTATTGAGGTGGTTAAAAAAGCGAATCATTGCAGTACCTACAATCTATGGTTAATTAGACCCCCGCTGGACTGATTCAATGACCTGTTGCGATGATCGAATCGTGTGTGGCCAGCTTAATTCGCGCTAATACCAGGGCAGGGGTACCCAACCACTGACCGCAAGTTGCATTTACAAATAATGAGTCAAATGATCCGTGGAAATAATGAGCGATGCAACGTAATTACGGGCTAGGTTACGCTTTCTTTATGTAAGGAAACTACATTAAAAAAGAGACCTCACAATGGTTTACAGCTACTGACAATATTAGTATCAAAGTATATATAGGTATGTATATCTGTCACTTTTTCACACGTTGTAAAGAGTTTTTTTCGTGGTCTAATGCTGGACTAGCTGGGCGCTGCCGTGACTTGAATAGCATTTTGAATTGTGGGTCCCAGCTGTTTTAACCGTTTCGCCTTGTACGAGGTCATCAGGCGGCTTGGAAACTCTGACACTGACGGTACTCGGTAGCCATCCGGCATAAACTGACAAACTTAGTAGATTAGTCTAAAGGTACATTGTCTTTCCCAGCTTGTCTCACTCATGTCACAAAGAAAAGATCACTCTTCTCACGAAGTGAGTTACTGGCCAGGGCAGTGAGCATCATGGTACAATCTTGAATAATAAATAATTCGAAGCACAGTAATATTATCTTCGAGTCAATATCAGGTATCAGAGAAATGAAAATGACATTGTTATTTTTATGATACTGGTACAATTTTTATTTTATTTTTTTATTCATATTCTATTATGGTATAAATTAAATATATTGTTTGTGTACCTAATACTTGATCTTGTAAAATCTAAAGGGTGTGCTTAATTAGTTGTATTAAAAATGTAATTTGGTAGAATTTTGAAATATTGTTACCAGACGATTCCAAGTGCCTGTATTGTGTCTACGGAATAAAGAAATTTTGACTTTTGACTTTGATTTTAATGCAAAAAAGATATTACAAATTGGTTGATTGATATCATTTTATAAAATACTAGCTTTTACCCGCGGCTTCGCCCGCGTTATATTTTGATTTTAGCTTATGTTTATGTCGGCTGCGAAACATAACCTAACCGACAAATATCAAAATACCTTAGAGGAATGCTTTTGTTTGTTAAGTTACGGTTGGAGTGTATATACAACGCTGTTGAGTGCCGCGAAGGAGTGCGAAAAATGTAGGAACGTCCTAAACTTGCCATGACAGGTTATTTCTGGTGCTTAGACGGCTGCTACCGCAGCCCGCTCACTTAGTTTTTATCCTATCCTACGTGAACTGTTAAAGTTTTTGCAATAAAAAGTGGCCTATGTCACTTTTCGTCATTCAAACTATATTCATGCAATAAGCCAAGGCAAGTTGCTCCGTTGCTGAGAAAAAATTATTGTTAAGTCCTACGGGAACCACAAGTTTTTCGGGATGGAAAGTATCCTATGTCACTTTCCGTCTTCCAAACTATGCCCACCCCAAATATCAAGTCAATCCGTTGCTCCATTGCTGAGAAACAGCTATTGTCCTATCCCATGGGAATCACGAATTTTCTCGAGATAAAAAAGTATCCTATTATCACTTTCTGTCTTTTAAACCATAGGTATCCATTCCAAAAATCAGGTCAATCTTTTGCTCCGTTGCTGCGTCAAAGAGGAAAAAACCAACAAACTTTTCGGATTGATAATATTAAAGTGTGATAATTCTGTACCATAAAGGTAGAATAAAGAAACATGTTAAACCTCTAATGATAGAAGATTTAAAAATATTTTTTATGTCAGACAAAATGACGGCCTGGTATTAAACGTCATAGTAACATGTAGCATGCAGAGGGAAAATAACATTTTATCCAATTGTAATGTCCGTTGTCATTTTCAATCCATACTTTATTTCCTCATCAAGGGGATATAATGATGGAAAAACAATTTGTCCCCTTGCCATGCTACTTGTGATTTATAAAAGTCTGCAGACAATGTCACCTGTCATCTAATTACGTTTGGCTGTGACGTTTCGTTAGTCCATATTAGCGTCATAGAGGAATTAATCACCTAGCGTCTTTGTGATAGTGGCGACAGTTTCGCTTTCGATGGTTTTTGTCCTGTCCTACAGGAACTATGCAATTTTTCGGGATAAAAAGTATCCTAAAGCTCCTTCCACCTTTTAAACTATGTCCATGCCAAAAATCAAGTCAATCCGTTGCTCCGTTGGTGCGTGAAAGAGTAACAAACCAACAAACCAACAAACTTTTCGGATTTATAATATTAGTAAGGATATATGACGATCATGAGTTGAGCCATGTTGTTTCCCACTCGTATACCAAATTTTATCCAACTCCATTCGCACGTCATGGTCGGCCAAGTGCGAGTCGGACTCGCGCACGCAGGGTTCCGTACCGTATGGGAGCCCATACCTCTTGCCGTTATTAATAGCGAGCAAAAAACTCCTAAAAATCACGTTTGTTGTAGGTATGTCCCTTAAATATTTATTTTATTCTATTTTTAGTATTTTTTGTTATAGCGACAACAGAAATACATCATTTGTGAATATTTCAGCTGCCCAACTATTACGGTACCTACGGTGACAGACAGACAGACGGACATCGAAGTCTTAGTAATAGGGTCCCGTTTTTACCCTTTGGGTACGGAACCCTAAAAAAGGCCAGTACAGGTATTCATCATGTTTCATTAAGTCATTAGAAATTTAATTTCGATTATTCTGAACTCAATGACAATCTCGCCCATAACCGTTTACGCGGTCAAAAGTGATCGAGACACTTGTAGGACTTTCAGACATTCTCTGACCAAGTACAGACGAAAAAGTAGCACACAAGAAGGTACATTTTATTTGTAAAATACATAGCGCACCTACATCTAGACGACAGGCATGTTCTAGGATTCCATTATACTCATCATTTGACTTACTTTTACTATGGTACCAACCCAGAAATCACGTAAATAAAATTAGCTGTTCAACACAAAAAATTCATCGACCCGCGACAAAATGTAAAGAATAGGTAATTTTCGCTTTTTCAGGGTAGTTCCCATAGTAAAGTAAGTAGTTATTGATCCGTATGTACCCTAAGTTCAAGTCTATTGAATTATTAAATTTACCAATATTATATTGTAATTACTTGAATAAGCACTAATTTATTAACGTTATATATTGTATTTCAATAAGTCTTGCTAAGGGAGCACAGATCTCCGAAATACAAGCTATGCTTAGTTTGGAGATTTGAGGCTCATTGTCATCATGTATTATTTGTTTTAATGTCAATAAATTAATTTGAAATTAATTTGAATTTGATCATTTGACTTACTTTTACTATGGTACCAACCCAGAAATCACGTAAATAAAATTAGCTGTTCAACAAAAAAAATTCATCGACCCGCGACAAAATGTAAAGAATAGGTAATTTTCGCTTTTTCAGGGTAGTTCCCATAGTAAAGTAAGTAGTTATTGATCCGTATGTACCCTAAGTTCAAGTCTATTGGCTCACAAAATAAAATCGTTCATAAACTATTAGGGGCCCATTTTGCCCCCATTGAAGGATCTCAATTTAATTCTATATATTTCACTACGTTTAAAAAAAAAGCGATCAAGTTATTTTTCACGCTTATATAGGATGTTTGGTCTAGCGTTAGACAAGGAATCCGGGACTTTTCCCAGGACGTTAATAGTCATATATTAGTTAAAAGGGTGAGCTATTTTCAAACAATATTGCATCGGTTTTCGAACAGTCATTTAGGAAATTGATATCCTGAAGGTCCCACTGAAATTTTCCGGGACAGCAGTACCCCAAGTGGTAATTTGTGTTATTGTCTAGCGTCGTACCAAATTTCGTTAGAATTCATTTACCCCTTTTATCTTAGCTTTATAATTGATTATTTTGGCTATTGCTAAGAAACCCTATAGATTTTCCGGGATGAAATAGTTACTGTATTGAAACATGTTGTGTGCTTTCTACATACCTACCAGATTTCATTTATAACCGTTCAGCTCGTCTGATGTAATTATTGATGCTTTTTTTTACCAACTTTGGGAACTTATCTGACCCGTTAGATAACAAAAACTCGAAAAAAACAGGAAGAAACGTAACTTTTATTTTATTTGTAAAGCATATATACAAAGTTTTAAGTCAATCGGTAAAGGTAATAAAAAATTAAATGCAAACAAAAAGGGCCCGTTTTACCCTGTTAGTGGTCGATTTTTCGAAATTTTCGTCCTTTGTGCTTCATTACGTTGTACATTGTACCTATGTTCGAAATTTCAAGTCTCTATCTTTAGTGGATTGGGTTATAGCCTAAACTGATTAATTTTGGCTATCCCTAAGGATCCCCATAGAATTTCCGGGATAATAATAGTTCATGTGTTGAAACATGTTGTGTGCTTGCTCCATACCAGATTTCATCCATAACCGTTCAGCTCGTTGGATGTAATAGACGCTTTTTTCACCAACTTTGGGACCCAATTTGACCCCTTAGATAAGGAATATTCGGAAAAACAGGAACAAACGTAACTTTTATTTTGTTTGAGTAGCATGTATACAAAGTTTCAAGTCAATCGGTAAAGGGAATAAAAAGTTACATACAAACGAAAAGGGCCCGTTTTACCCCTTTAGAGGTCGATTTTTCAAAATTCCGTTCTTAGTGCTCCATCACGTGGTCCAATGTATCTTTGTTCCAAATTTCATGTTCGTATCTTTAGCGGTTTGGGCTGTAGGCTGTCTGTCAGTCAGTCACTCAGCGAAGCCTTTTATATAATAGATAGATAATCGATTTTGAGTTTGACTTTGACCAGAAATTGACACTAGGTTCAACGATTTATATTAGTAGCTTTGTGTAATTATTTTGTGAATGATCCAGCGAAATTAATTTTAACATTTTAATTTAATTGCAATGATTTTATTGGGTATTCACTATTCCAGGACAAGAGTGAAATATTTGTTCAAGATAATTTAACTAGGGATAGTTTTATAGTTTTTCGCCATTTATATCAGCTACAATACACAATAACTGCTCTAAATATAGGTTTCCTTTTTATAAACATTGCTAGTCCTCTAAAACTTTAATTCTCATGAATTTTCAATTCCCCCAAATCCGTTAAACGGTCCCAAACAAATCCTCTCACTTTCGCCTTTACAATACCTACGACATGTGTTACAAAACATAATTGTACTCACCAATTTTAGCGCTGCTGAAGACGATCAACGCGTGAGTGTCGTCCACCCACTTAATCTCGAAGCCCGTGTCCTTGTATTCACTGAACAACGACAGGAGATCGTTGGTCTTAAACTCACTCGGGAAATCGTACACTTCCACCACATGGCCGAACGCTTCATCGTACGGCCCACTCAGTAACTGCTGCCCGCGAGTTTGATACTGGTCATAGTTATTCTTAGCCTTCGTTATATGAACCTTCCCAACTGTAGAGGTCAACTCTTCGAGCAACGAAGGATCCAAACACTCCCCGCTGTCATCAAACACTGCATCCCAATCGTTCTCCTCCCGCTTCAACGACAATTTTGGCTCCAATTTTGGTTTCGTCTTCTTCGGCTCATCTTTCTCCGGCGATTCAGGTAATTCAGCAGTCTCGATCGCCTCGACGGGATCGGCAGGATCGACATCCACCGGATCAGATATGACTAGCACGTCCGAGTGGAAACTCTGTTTAATAATCCGCTTACTGCTCCTATTGATCTCCTGCGACGCCCGTTTCAACTCGTTCTTCTCCACGTCCTCATCTTTACTATAAATAAATTCACTATCGATAATATTGCTTTGATTTTCGTTCAGCGCCATTTCTTCGGCCTCATTTGTCCGCCAGTCGCCGGATCGCGAGTAGTCTCCGCTCGCGTACTCCGCGTAATAATCCGGGTGGTAGAACCCTAGCTGTCCGTTCGCGAAATAATCGCCTATATAAAAACTCTCGCCTACTTCTACTTCTTTATAACTATTATCACTATACGATATTGCACTATCACTATTTGGCACTTGGAAGCCTGAAGGCACAGATTCGGTCGTGGGTTTGTCGTCGTCTATGCTGGGCGCGTGAGATCTTTGATTCCTGAGATGTGGCGGGGTGTAAACGTTGCAGAAGTTTTTGTCTATGGATTTCCTCGGGGTGCCGTGTGCAGATTTATCTCTGGTCGCTGGGGATTTGGGGCATTTAGGAGCTTCGGTTGAGGCGGTGCGTTTGGTCGGGTCGGGTTTGTCGTCTACGATGTTGTTGTCGGCAGATCGGAGCGCTCTCGGCACGTACACGGCTCGGTCGGGCCGCCGCGGCTTCGTGGAACCAGACCTGCCAAAGACACACACTTAAACGACCGTTCTAAACAATGACGCGAGTGTAACTAAACGTGAATGTCGTTTTCCCACAGATACCGTTTCGAGTGTTAAAATTTTATAACATAGTCATTAAGTAATTACTGCGCAATGTTACGAAATATTCTAGTGTGTAGTCATTAGGTTGTTTTGTTAGTCATCGAGATTGTCTAAAGAGATTCTAGTTCTAAAAATAGCTTCTAAATTTCAATGTCACGTGTAAGCGACAATAGAAGGGTACGGAGCGTAGGTAATTGTTATCGGTGGCGTTGAGAAGGCTGTTAGCAGTTGAGTTAATGGTCGGCGCTCGGCGCAAGTAGGCCAAGGCCGCGGTGAGTGGCCCGCGTTGAGCCACCAGAGATGGCACACTTTCGACGGTTCGCCGAGCTTGCCAGCTTGAGAACAGCAGTTGTTGCTTTTGGGAAATTTTAGGGAGATTATGATTAATTGAAGAAAATTCGGAATTCTGAAGGAATTACCGTTGGAGCGTGTTAGGAAAATCTAGGAAAAGAAAGCTATTGATATGAATAAACTATTGGTAAGAAATAGGTAAACACTAAACCGTAAGTACTAACTTATCACAAGCTTTGCTTTGTTTGGAATCAGAGACCGTGTGTAAGATGTCCCTTAATATTTAAAAACTTAGTCGAAGAGTGAATTAAACCTTGTACCCTATCAAATCTATGATCAAGTGTTATAGTAATCAAAATTTTAATAATACGTAAAATAATACGTACATAATGTATGCTTGTGTAATATTATTGGTTCTATTTATTTATTTGCTTTGCTCTGCTTGTTTTGCAAAACCAAAGCAGAAGAAGTGGAAACCATGGCGATTTTGTTATAAACAATTTTTAATGTAATGTAGCTTCAGAAGGTGGACAGCGGACCCAGTCAAGATCACAAGCAGGCACTGTAGGCACGCCGCTTCCAAGCTTCCTACCGGTCTTATTGAGAAGATTGTTCTATATTGCATACGAGTATGTATTGATATACATAATTATATTGAAATGCACCAATTTTGAAGAAACCAAGAAATGTCTAAGACTATACAGGCGTGGTGGCTATAGACTAGGTGTTGTTTTATAATAATAAACATCTTACAGCTGTAATGATGATGGTTATACTCCAAACTGCGTACTATGGGGCAATTTGGACACGCAACTGGCAACGCTACTCCGGCACCGGTCGACCGGTTTGGGCAACAGATGATAACAGTCTACTGCCACCAATTTGGTAACAGTTTTGTAATCGAGCTTATATTACAGCCGAGGGAGCATTACACCCGACATGTCTACACAACATTGTAACATTATTTCGTATGCCAGTACTAATGGGTTGCGCAAACGCGTTCAAGGTTTTTTTGTTTGACTAGACTAGCGTTTGACTTTGAAGGCAAGAGATCGTGTGATCTAGATACGAGCCGCTTATACGACGAATCATAGTTCTTGGCGGCTGTGACGCTAGGCATAAGCTGCTGATAGCTCAATCCTCGTACAGCTGTTAAGTGAGCTTCAGTCAGGATTGGGTTTTCCACAGCCTGTAGCTAACATCACAGCCGCCAAAATGTTTGCCAAAAGGTCTTATTGGAAGACTATAAAAGAGGTCCTGTCCAGAAGTAAACGTTATAATAATGATCATATTGTCATTAAAGACGGAAAACTCCAAATAGCAAGCAATGATTCATAGTTCATTCAGTTAGTTCATCAATATCATTTTCAGCCCGTAATTGCCTACTGCTAAACACAGGTCTCTCTTCTTACACGCCACTCATCCCGGTCCTACGCCACATAAGGTTGGTACACTGTTATTTCTTTTTTGACAAACAATGATAGTATAGGTAGTTATCCAGACGAGTGCCTACTACAAAGTAACATGATACGTTGCTATAGTCTAGCTAGGGAGATTACTAGTAGCACGCAGTAAGTACTATTTCTTCGTTTCGATTGTTTTGTGTGTAAAACAATTACACGGTTCTAAGACTTAAATGGCATAGGACTGATAAAGCGATAAAATCCTATACTCCACGGTGATCGCTATGACGGTGGACAATGATGAAACAAGCACAGCAAAGAGTCACGGTTCATGTACGGGTAACAACATAGCCGACACCCTTGCCAAAGAGGGTACGAGAAAACAGGTTAGGGACGGGGCAACAATACACTGTAAGCCGACAGCAGTGGAAGTGCGTGAATTGTTGCGCCGTCACACTGAAAAAGAACAACAGAATATGTGGAACAAAAGGGAGGATTGCAAGCATTCTAAGGCTGCTTTTCCAACCCTGAATAAAAACATCACGAACGACCTATTGAAGTTGCAGCGACAAGATCTCCGACTTATGGTAGGCCTCATAACTGGTCACTGCAACTTGAATAGTCATCTGTATAAACTGGGAGCCACTGACAGCCCACTTTGTCGTGGCTGTTTGGAAGAAAACGAAACTGTGGAGCATGTTCTGTGGCATTGCAAAGCCACAGAAGACACTAGAATAGCTAACGGGTTGCATGACGCTTCTGCATTGGCATTATCATTAGCTTTGTCATCCACATCGCCATCATCTTATTCACCATCTAAGCTACTGGAGCAGTTATGCCAGCGGCCCAGAGCCACGCTCCGTTACTTCAAGGAGCTGGGCTGGCTCGGGTAGACGCTGGAGGGGGAAATGCACAAAACACCCCATGCGGGACGTCAGTGCAGGACTTATCGCCCCCACGTCGAATAAGAATAAGCACAGCGATGACCTTTGACCTTGAGCAATTTTGAAAACGCATTAAGCCCGAGAGATCACTACACCCTAGACCTACGAACTTAGAACACTACCATGGTTCCCTTTGTGCCACACAATTGGTTTGCGCAAACGCGACCAAGGTTCGCACGACCATTGCACAACTGAAGTGAACATCTTCAGCTGTCGCCCAGGCTGATGACCTTCGACACAATACTAACAATTGCCTTTGAGGTTTGACATCGAACAGTCTGCTTGAAAGAACCGTGCTAATGCGTTCAACGGAATGAAAGGCGAGCGACTTGTGGTATCGTATTGTTATGTAAATTGCTGTTTATTTTTTACTTGGTTCAGTTCAGTGCTACCATTGTACGAGGAATAAATTATGATAACACAGCTTTTGTTTTAAAAATATGCATTTTGAAGATAATTGTTTTTCGCCAAAAACGGCACGACTGACTTCAATCATATAGGTACAAAATTCGAATAGTTTGCTCGAATGAATGAAAAATCAAAAACAATCAAAAAATATATACATAAGTATGTATATGTTTTGATTATATACATAAGTATGTATATGTTTTGATTATATACATAAGTATGTATATAATGTTTTGATTATTTTGATTTTTCAAAACCAGCTCAGCCGATTTCAGTACAATTTAAATAGGACCATCTCTGAAGTACCTATAATCTACCAAACACAAGAAAATCATGAAAATCGATTTATAATTGGCGGAGTAATAACATGTAACATAAATATAAAAAAACATACAGACGAATTGATAACATACTGGAAATTCAAATAAATTTTTTGTTCAAAGTTTACTCTTACTAAACTCTTCCAACCGTCTGTTTGGAGTTTTATCATGACACAGGGAATCTTAGACTTCGGTGTGTAAGGAGTAATTATAGAAAAAGAAATTTAAAAAAAAAACAATCCTGTTGATCTTTGTAGTGACACTGATTAAGTCTGAGGTCTACTAACCTCGTTTCATTGACCTCGAGGTCCTCGGATACATGCAGAGGTCAACCTAGTGATGCTCATTATATCACCGCCCAATATTATGTGTTACTTCGCTCAGTGAAAGGGCAAATGCCACTGCTTGACCGGTGACGGAGATGATTTTCAATGTGGGATTATTTTCACTACTGGACGAAATTGGGGGACAAATTCTTATAATCGAAGAGATTGATCCGATCCGATTTAGAGATAACACAAGGATTTATGAGTCGACATTTTTACTCAAAAATGACAAAACTCTTCTGCGCGATTTATTGATACAGTATCATAAAGATTAATCACTATCACTACATAGTATAAAACAAAGTCGCTTCCCGCTGTCTGTCCTCATGTATGCTTATACATATCTTTCAAACTACTTAGGCCGTTCGTCTAAGATAAGGCTTAGGTATCATGGTCTACTAGTCTTACTTTATTGACCCCGGGGTCTCGGAGTCCCTCGGACACGTGCAAAGGTCAACCGAGTAAGCTCATTATATCACCGGCCGATACTGTGTTACTTCGCCGAGTGAAGGGGCAAATGCCACCACTTGACCGGTGACAGTAATAGATCTAAGTGATATTTTAGATTGTTGCGATTGTTGTAACTCGTTATCTATAATATATAAAAATAAATGTTTATCTGTACGTCCTTTATAGAATCGTAGGTAAACTATGCATTTGATCGTGTGATGATCCTTAGCAAATATGTTGTGCATGAGCCAAAGAAGGTTTCTGAGTTCGTGCGACCAATTATGACAGTTGACAGATGGTGAGATGAAGTTCACTGGGTCAGCTAGTCTCTTTATAGGTGTAAATAAATATAATTAAGAAAAGTGTCTTTGGTATAAGGTTATTTTTAAAGTTGACAGTTGATTTTGTTATATTTTTCTCGTAATGAACCTGTGGTCTACTAGCCTTATTTAATTGACCTCGGGGTCCCTCGGACACTTGCAAAGGTCAACCAAGTGAAGCTCATTATATCACCGTCCGATACAATGTGTTACTTCAGCGAGTGAAGGGGCAAATGCCACCACTTCACCGGCGACAGAGCAATAGATCTAAGTGACCATTTTAGATTGTTACGAAAGTAACTCGTTATTTATTTATAGGTGTCAATAAATAGAATGAACAAGTGTCCTTGGTGCAGGTTTAGATTGACTTTTTTACCTAATAAGCTTCACGGCGAATTGAAAGACAATAAAACCCGTTTTCTTATAGCTCACTGTTAGCATTTCCAGGTGGTCAGGGGTGCCCCGAAACTCAGGGAAATCTAACAGTAATAATATTTACCTTTACCGCCCAAATATTTGCCCGGTCATGATTTGAACCCTGTGTAACTTTGGTAGTTAAATGATTTTATTAAACTGGTCTAAAGGTGAGGTCGAAAATTGATTACTGAAACTTCGCGATGAAAACTAAAAGACTTGTCAAGATTGAACGACTCTCGAAGAAAATAGAGGAGTGTGATATGATAAGTTTGTCGTGTATATCAAGTAGTTAAAAGATAATTAAAAACAAATTACGCTAATCGCCAACAAACTTGTAGTAAAATTATACAAAACTATTAATAAATTTGATAACACTGTACAGTTACAAAATTAACTAACACATCGAACGAAGAAATCGCGACATATTATTGTGGCGTAATAATTACAAATACTAATAACTAAATAATTACAGACCTTTCAAAAACTAGCATAGTATTAACTTTCAAGACAAACAAACAAACAATTTATGTACATATGTAAGTGAATCAACGGCAAACGAAAACCTAACAGTGCCACAGAACTATCTTATCTAGTGAGGAAACTATTGTAGTATTATCAGACCAACATTTTCGACCACTCTTAGAAAATCTTTTGTTCCGTAATTTCGCCAGTTCTACATAAAATCAGTTGGTACGTATAAGTGTAAAAATCACCATAATTTACAATACCAGATTTGAGGTATCACGTGTATAAACAAAGCGCAGTTCTGGATAAATTCATTTTACAAATAGGCACCTGATCAAACATTTCAACGCGCGCAAAACTGTTGTTCAGTATCAGAGTGTATTGGCAATTATTCGAGGCCACCGATCGGTACAACTATATGTATAAGGTGTACAGTAAACACGGCCGGGTTTTCCTTATTATTTACCCACTATAAATAACTATAGGTATGCGAGGAATTAGAATTATACCACGCCAAAACAAGTCAAAGTCAATATAATCAACTTTTCTATCATAGGATGTGTAATAGTATATAAGTTTTATATTGGAGATCCATAGCGGAGACCTATGTCCAGCAGTGGATTTCCCTTGTCTGATGGATGGATGATGATATATATTGATCGAAAATAGCTTCCCTATAAAATTTTAATTTGTCTGGTTGGAATCGGCTGGCATTTTCAATTAGGTCATATTCTATACACCTGATTAGAATTTTATTATACCACGGCAAAACAAATCATCATTTCAGTCAAAGGACGTATAGATAGGTCTTCCTTATAGATTTCCAATAAGACTGGTTGGTAGGAGTTTGCATTCAACAGGATCCTGCTGTTTTAATCAGGTCATCTTATATATACATACCTACGACTACATCTATATCCCACCTTCCGAGTATGAATCCTATACACAACGCTTTATGTACCTACTTGTGTTGTCTTTGTCCCATTTCCTAACATCAGTCCCAGTCGTTTGCTCTAGATCTAGAAAATGTAAAACAATCAGAGCAATTACATACGCAATTGCGTGACATTGACCTTTGCCCACTTTTGCGACATAGTACACAGCTCACCCAAGTCAAGTGATCCTCGATCACACCAACTCAAGCAAAATAAAGGGAATAGGAAAAACTCACAAACGAAAAGGGAAAACCCGTTTAGATACACTCAGCGATATCCCATTCCAATATCATTAGAACATAACATAATACATACACAGTATCACTATCAACTCTATCCAAGGGCAACATACGTTCAACACTCAATCACAAAAAATAATAATCCACACACGGATTAGACACAATTTCGTCACGTGATCCAGCGATAAGGGCTCGCGACACGTCAGCCCGCGTCGCGTTCCAAACAACAAATGAGCTAGGAAGTGTTCGAGTAGGTACCTGATCTTTTCCGGAGGTTGCGCTCGCGGCTGCGCCTGCGCCGCCTTGCAGCCTCCCACCGCCGCCTCTGTGAAACAACGTTACATAAAGTCATATATTCGATATAAACATTCGTTGATACAAAAAGTAATTGATATAAAAACCTAAAGATGGTGAGACACTTTTAACACTTAGAAGGAATAATTGTGCAACAAAGTTGTATGCACTTTTTGCAAAACACTTTTGTAATATAAAATATTCGATACATAAACATTCGGTGATACAATTTGTATTTGTAATTGATATAAAAAAAAACCTAAAGATGGTGAGACACTTTTTTATTTAGATGCAATAGTTGCGCAACAAAGTTGTATGCACTTTTTTGAAAAACACTATTATATGTATACTAGCTTTAGGTCGCGGCTCCGCCCGCGTAATATTTTGAATTGTGTGCTATTTCTTGGGAACCTTTTATTTTTCCGGGATAAAAAGCAGGCTATGTCAATTTGAGTTTTTTGCCAAAATACAAGTCAATCCGTTCCGCCTCTGCTGTGACAGAGGAACAAACCATTTTCGGATGTATAATAAGGAAGTAAGGATTCGATATACAGGGTTATTTAGAAGTGGTGTACTAAGTCGAAAGAAGTTGATTCAGACCATCATTATGAACTACTTTTACTATTAGGCCAACCAGGAACTCGAGAAAGAAAACAGCTGTTTCATACATTTTGTCTATTCCAAGTTGAAATTTTGAATAGAACAGCTGATTTTTTTTCTCTAGAATTCCAGGTTGACCCCATAGTAAAAGTTCTTCAAAATTATGGTCTGAATCACCCTCTTTCGGCTTATTACAGGGTCAGATAACCCCTGTACATTCGATATATGAACATTCTGCGGTACAAAACGTAATTGACATAAAATCCTAAAGATGGTGAGACACTTAATACTTAGAAGGAATAATTGCGCAACAAAGCTGCGTGTACTTTTTGCAAACCGCTATTGTTTATTAGATATGTACCTATTACTGTTTTATAGCACAGTTACGGACAGAAATACGAACGTTTAAGTACATGTGTTGTTCATAAGGAATAAAGATAAAAATATTTACAAGATATTCGCGTAAGTATTGCCATTCGTAATTCGTAACTACATAGAATCAATAACAAGACGTAAATACATTACTAAACTATCTATGATTATATGGCTAGTTAATTATGATATCGGACGAATAATAAATCAATAAATATTAAGGGACATCTTACACACGGTCTCTGAGATCAAACTAAGCAAAGCTAAAAAAAATGTATGGATGGATGAAAAGGTTCGATAATAATGAAAATGAAAGAAAATGCTGGACCACCCCTATATTCAGTATTTGACCGATTTATATTCCAATCTCAGCTACACCAAGCCCTCTGAAAAGCCTCTTTACATAACAAAATCCTTGATTTGCCATTGTTAAGAAACGTAATGCTTTTGGACAGGAGCCTCTAGGTATGAAGGAGCCGGAAGTAATATTCTGATCTTCAACTCAACCAAAGGACGACCACAGATAGCCTCCTAATATGCAAGCCTCCTCCATGCAAGGCCGAGGCAGAGACCACGTACCGGGAAGCGCAGCGTAGTACGTCCACCCACAAGGTGGACGGATGACCTCATTAAGACCGCAGGATCGCGCTGGATGCAAGTCCTAGATGCTGGATGCGTCGAGACCATAGCTAACAAGTCTTATTGGAGATCTTTAGGAGAGGCCTATGTCCAGCAGTGGACGTCCTATGGCTGAAACGACGACGACGACGTGATAGAGATTTTATTGGAGATCTATAGTAATAGTAAAATCGTTTGTTGCTACAAAAAGTTAACATAAGATGTAACCACACTAGACCTCACAGTCACACTAGGGCGACCTGTGCCATGGGATCCAGGCTTTTCCTTATGTATATGGGAGTTCATTTCCTGCAGTGGCAGACGAATATTTTTGGCTGATGTATAGTAGAAACAATGTTGATGGTGTAGAATAAACCCTATCAATGAGTACATCGCGCAGCACCGCTAGGAAACTTCGCTCTATCTCGTTATTGCGTCATGATTTATTTAGCAACGAAAAATTCTGACACAACAATGGCTTACCAATCGCCTTCGGAGTACGCAGCCATTTGTAATATTCGGTTGACATTTCATGAATCGGTTACACAGGGTTGCTTAAGTAGGTGATAAGCTTGCCAGTGGAACGGCAAAAGTACGCGGATTATGCCCCTATAAACTTTAACTGAAACGTGATCTCTATAATATGGGTCTTGTTAATAAGCTCCAACTCTCCAATTAGCCCAGAAAGCTATAGAGACGGCTATGCGCGGAGTCTCTCTGCGAGACGAATTAGAAATAGGATACGTATATGAACGAAGATTACCCACATGGCCCAGCGGGTTGGCAAGTCAAAATGGCAGTGGGCAGAGCACATCGCACGAAGAACTGATGCGGTCATCAGTTCTTCGTGGGATCGAAAAGTTCTTGAGTGGAGACCACGTAGAGGCAAATGCAGCATAGGAGGTCCAGTCGTCTACCCCCAAGCTGGACGGATGACCTCATTAAGATAACGAGATCGCGCTGGATACAAGCCGTTTTCAATCTGTCTTATTGGAGATCTACAGGGGAGGCCTATGCCCAGCAGTGGACGTCCTATGGCTGATGGATAGAAAACTTTATTAAAGAGTTCCGCGTCACAGTTCGCTTTCTAGGATTAGTTGGGATCCCATGTGTCAATCAAGCAAGATTGTCGAGTCCATAACTTATAAGTTTAAAATAACACGCTTGGTCAAAACGGGGAGTGTTGCGTCTTCGTCACTTAGTCGATATCTCCAAGGGAAATCTTCGGAAGTCTAGAGAAAACGATCACCGAAGTCAAGCAACGTTCGCCACGGTCAGTCTTCGGATGGGTGACCGCGGATGGTATTTTCAACAGAGCACTACCATAGCTCGAATGACACATCAAATTGTAGTTTCTTTCAACTGTTTATCCATGTCAGAGGCCTTCAAAAACTCTGACACCAGAGCTAGCCACTCGGTCTATACAGACTTACTTTTAAAAGTCGTTCAAATCGGTAAATTGATGAGATTGGCAGTGTTGAAACTCAAAAAATTACTTATTCATATATGGACCCATTGCCTTATGAATATTTTGGTTTTGCATCGTTAGGCAAGTGTTAACTGTGTCTCACATATTATGATTACATCGCTCAACATATTAAAATTGCGGTCAAACGATTATTAAGAATATCATCATCAGGCTTGTATTGTCCTTTACGACAGCGTTGCCACACACGCAGTGTAGTTCCAATCATTGTTGCTGTATTTCCTGTGTTTTGTTTTCGTCAATAAAATATTGTCTATTGTCTACACGCTGCCGTCCTCCTCGGGCCCGCTTGAGTGGATGACCAGAGCTCCAACTCTGACCACTCACGACCCCAGGGGTCCCCTTTTAGTAGGCTCTTACTACAGGCAGGGGTAGTAACAACAACCGACGTCTAAATATTATATATACCTATACAATTTAATGCCACCCGAGCTACGATAGCACTTAGTTGTAGGTACATACCACCCGCGGGCACCCATCCGACGACTGACCTGGCTGAACATTGCTTAACTTCAAAATTATTTTGTAAAACTTCAAAACTGTCTATCCTAAGAAACAAGGAATAATGGTAGCTCTAGTTTTCTACTTCGAAACTGTCTATCCCAAGAAACAAGAAATAATGGTAGCTCGATGCATTACATGAATGCAGTGAACGTTCCCATGGCCTGGCCGGTACAACAATCACGTTTTTGTCTTGCTGTTGCATTAGCAGACCTACTTGTTTACCTAATCGATAGGTTTTTTTTTTATTCTTTTATTATTTATCCAGGGTTTTATGACATGACACCCTTGTACACTTAACAATTATTTTTTAAATTAACAGTTGATTGCGTTCTGCAAGAGCTGCACGGTATGCGTCGTACAACCCTCTGGCATCCTTTGAATCAGGTTTAGATAGCACGCTATTACATCCTCCCACTTGCCAGATAACATGATTACTGTCAAAAAGTAGACGACGTAGTCCTTGGTTCCAGGCACATTCCATTAAAACATGGTCTAATCGATAGGTACAGAGATAAACCTGCATATCACGCTAATAGTGCTTTGTAATTTTAAGATAATTTTCTATTATTCTTTGAATTTTTTTGAAGTACTTACTCGATTTTTTTTACATTTCTATAAGACTGCATTTACAACTGAGCACTACCGTGCCTCGGATGACACGTTAAATTGTAGTGTCGTACTCCCTGGCCGGACCACCTCGTTACATTCATATAATATAGGTATATAGTACAGAAATATTAAAATTAGTACATAAGTACTTTTAGAGTAATCGTCAAATGAAGGTGGTCCGGACTCGATAAACCAGTTTTTCACGGAAGTAATGGGCTATTTCTTGATGTTTTTTTTAATTTAGTTGACATGAGAAAAAGAACATAATTTTACGTGTATGGAATACGTAAAAAACAGCAGAACGCACTTCTGGATTCAACCAAGATTCAACACATTGCTAAGTCCATCCGATTCTCAAAGAAAAATATGAAACAGCTAATTTTAGTATCACGCTAGCGCCTACCGAAAAGCAAATTTTTTGAACAACTGTTGCCTTGCAATAAAGTACTGACAGTTTTATATACCTATACCTATTATAAACCTACTTTTACCTACTTTATTATAAGACCTACATTTGCCGGTGCTAAGCGTTCAACAAAGAGCACGATCAGTTTTCGGATATGTGAACAATGAGCGCTGCCGTTGCTTGGATGACACGTAAAACTGTGGGCCCCAGTAGTTTTAACCATTTAGTCACATCAGAGCACTTCAGCCGGGCTAGTAAAACCAAACCAAGACAGAGTTATAGTGTAATTATATCTGTCACTTATTCACACGTCGACAAAAATCATGTCGCAGTACGGATGCTAGGCTGGCAGGCGTCTTAATTCTATCCCAGCTTATACGAATTTACTTGGTAATAGTTACTACTCCAGCAGTCTCTATTCGTCGCCAGTAGCAGCTAGAATAAACCAACGCACATGTGGAAATATAACTTGTTAAGTATGAACCTGTCTTATTCGTATCACTTAATAGCCACACCCGACATTCGTGTTCTAAGACTCGGAAATAGATTGCATGTTTTTACTTTCAACAAGAAAAACAGGCAAGAATGGAGTCGCTTGCGAGACTGTAGGTTCCGCGATGGAACAACTAGTGTTAATGATATAATTATTTTTCGCAAAAAATGGCAAAACCGCCTTCCATCGTGTACAAAATTCGAATATTGCGCTCGAATTGTTTACATTATTATTGATTTTTTAAAAACGGCTTAGCTTATTTCTATAAAATTTAAAAAGGACCACCTCGGGAGTATACTCTTTCGAACTAAAAATAATTTTTCGATTCGGTTCACAATTGGCGAAATTATCGATGAACATACAAAAAAAATACATACACACGAACATAGAACCTCCACCTTTTTGGAAGTCGGTTAAAAACAACACAAAGTTTGTTGTTGGAGATAGTTGATTTCACTGTCGTTATTATACGATCATGTCAGCCGTAAGACGTCTACTACTGGACATAGGCTTCCTCTGTGGAATCCTAGTAACACCCGTTGGTTGTTTAGCAGCTTGTTCTTGCAGTCTTCAATCATTTTTAACCGACTTCCAAAAACGAGAAGGTTCTATGTTCGTCTGTATGTATTTATTTTTTGTATTTTCATCGATAACTCCGCTAATTGTGAACCGAATCGAAAAAATTCTTTTTTAGTTTGAAAAAGTATACTCCCGAGGTGGTTCCATTTAAATTTTAAATAAATCGGCTGACCCGTTTTTGTTAAATCAACAGTAATGTAAACAATTCGAGCGAAATATTCGAATTTTGTACACGATGGCGGTTTTACAATTTTTTGCGAAAAATAATTATTAAATTATGCTCATTGAACATTTTAGATATTCATTGTCAACGTCCACTGCATAAGCACGTCACTATACAAGTACATAGACCTAGACTAATGCCTTCTCATGGAACTGGTTGAAATGACTTAAATCCAGCGCGATCTTATCCCTTTTATTATAGTCCGGGAGGTAAGCGCAAAAAATGCAACTACTTTCTCAATGCTGGATTTTTGATATTATTGGAAGCCAATTACCTAAAACAAGTAACAAGGCCTTTCAGTCAGGCTTTACAGTAGCACCGCCTTAAAGCGTGACTGAAAGGCCTTGTTACTTCTTTCAGGTAATTGGCTTCCATCAAACTCTTTTTAATTATATATCCGCACACCAATTTTCAGCTTTTAGATGTAGTCGAAAGATACTCATTTATTTAAAAAAAAATTCAAACGGGTATTCCCACCAAACGCTAAGCATCCCAGCTGACTGAATTCGGGGTATTGTTGTACACCACCATGACAACGTAATACCAAAAATTCAGCTTTTAGAAAGTAGTTGCATTTTTTTGCGCTTATCTCCCGGGCTATTATAACCAGTGGTCGGAGAATGGCGTATGTCTATAACAGAGATTTATCTGAGCCTTCATTGGTTTTTAATAGAAATAGTTGCAGTAACCACTTTGATAAGTACTCGTATTTGACAAAACAAAAATGTGCGATAGTGAAAAGAAATATCGACTACTGCTTTCTGTCAGCTATCTTTTTGAAAATTAGTACGAGAACTGAGATCTGCTTAAGGCGATGGTGTTGGCCAAATAAAATAATTATTTTACTATAGTAAAGACTAGCTGCGCCTCGCGGTGTTACCCGCGTTAGCCCGAGATAAATAGATTTTTTTCTAAAATAAACGTAGCCTAAGTTACTCTTTATTACATCAGCTACCTGCTAATAAAAGTCCCGTCAAAATCGGTCCAGCCATTTCAGAGATTAGCCGGAACAAACAGACAGACTGACAAAAATTTTAAAAAATGTTATTTTGGTGTATGTACCGTATATATGTATTCATAACGTGTAACATAACGATTGAAAAATACTTAAACCACACATGCTCGGACATATTTAAAACTTACCCCATAAGGTCTCATAATCCTCAGTATGTTAGATTACGAGTTATACCAAGTTAAAGTTTTGCGTAAAATAACCTGATGTCAACCCTAAATGTATCAGCTGACGGTGGTGGCCTTGACTGACAAAGAATAATAACTAGTGCTGAAACATTTTATTTTTGCCTACGAAATCGTGGACGGGCTTTTACACACAAACATTTAGGTAAGTAGGTACCTACATGGTCATAGGTACAAGTTACAAGGTCATAGATTGATGTACCTAACTCATCTGAACTGCCTGGACTAGAACATGTTGTAAGTACCTACCTGTCGCATAAAATGATTACATCGTCTATGTAATACCCTCTCTTATGTAGCAGGACTATAAAAAAATGATTCGCAAAGTTAAATAATTATTTTTTTTGTCACTCATACCTATTTGCATGTGTAACTGTAAGTAGCATTTACAAAAACACAACAGTTACTGTCGTAAAGATGACATGGCAAATTGTGAATTCAAGTTGTACTACCTGTGTTCTAATAAAAAACAGTCACTGGCCATGATATTTTAAGTGGCCTAAAACTGACAATAGGTCTAAGTACTCAGCGTATTCTACCGGCTCCACGTCATGTCAAAATAAAAAAATACATACCTACCCAACTACATTGAAAGTTAAATTTTATTTAACTTTAAAAGCTTAGCTTTAAAAAAACATTAAACACGACACGGAAATTTAGGTATTATTTTAACCGTAAAAAGAGCGAGACGAAATCCAAAGTAATATTAAAGAAAAAATGTATCTGGGGATACATTTAATTGTTTAATTTAGTTACCATAAAAAATACTACATTAAAATAGAAGTCACGCGTAACAATAGGTATCAAACCAAAGTTGGAGCATTTCAACTACGCATCTTTATTTTATTCTTTGTGATCGGCTATAAGTCCACGTTGACTGGCGGTGTGGACAAACGAGTCGGTAACCGAACCAAACAAACACCGAGCCAATCACGAATGAGCCGGGAATATAGCGGCTATTTAAGCTCCGCCCCCAAAAATTATGATATTTAAAAATATGGGTTCCGTACAATTTTTTGTTCTAGTATTGTTTTATTATGGTAAAATGTTGTGTGCTTAGTTATTTAGTTTTTACTACATCCATCCATCAGCCATAGGACATCCACTGCTAGACACAGGCCTCCCCTAAAGATATCTAATACGACCGGTTGGCAGCGGCTTGAAACCAGCGCGGTCTCGCGGTTTTGATGAGGTCGTCCGTCATCCTAGTGGGTGGTCGTCCAACGCTGCGCTTGCCGGTATGTGGTCTCCACTCGAGAACTTTTCGACCCCATCGGTCATCAGTCCTCCGTGATATGTGCCCTGCCGATAAATTTGGTTTTTCTATGGATCCCCTCATTTCTGATTGGATCTCGCGGAGAGAGTTAAGCATAGCCTTCTCAACAAGCTATTGTTGGGCTTTTAGGAGTTAATTAATGAAATATGTACCACATCACGCCACTTCCACGTGAAACTTTTACGTCGTACTCGTACTTTTCGGGCGCTTGTTAACGAGAATGTTTCCCCGATCGAGCGCCGGGCCGAGGCCGGCTAAACTTGTTAACGAGACGGTTTTTCGCCGGAGCCGTGCGTAGTGTGCGTGCGTACTTTCGGTCGTCGGTAGCAAACATTTCTCAAAAAAAAAAAAATTCGCGTGCTGACTTAGTAAATCCACCTTAAGTTCCGTTCCGTTGAAACCAGTTTCAAGAATAACAATCCATATATCCACCCAAGACTCCACTGCGGGAGATAGGCCTCTCCTATGGATTTCCAATAAGGCCATTTGGAAGCGGCTTGTATCCAGCGCGTTCCTACGATCTTTATTATATCGTCAGTCCACTTAGTCGGTGGACATCCTACGCTGCGCTTGCTGGTCCGTGGTCTCCATCCGAGAACTTTACGGCCCCATCGGCCATGCGTTCTTCGAACTATGTGCACATAAAAAAAAACTTTAACTAAAAACGAAATGCAAAATACGAACACTGAACCCTAAAATTTTGATTTCAATTTAATAGAAATAATAGGAAATTTTAGTCAGTCGCTCTCTGACCTTGCGGAAGTGAAGACGTTACCTATCCTATCTTTCGATTCTATTATACGTTGGTGATACAATGGCAACGACGAACTGTCATTTTGAAGAAAGCAGGCCGCTTTCGAAACGACGCGGGCGCGGCGGCGGCGCCGGCGGTGGCTGACGTTTCCCACTTACGCACTTAGACGGATGTTTCTACGTCTGCCTAGTACTGGGAACTTTCACGGAAACAGAAATGAAGGACGACCCGGTGTTCGAGTTGGTTCAAATCTCCAGACGCGCATTTTGCAGCATTTTGAAGATAGCCCAAGGACCAGCGTCGGGCAGGAGCGGCGTTGCACACTATGCGCGCCACGTTCGCGAGCGCCTGGACGAGCGGTATCCGGGTCGGTGGATACGACCCGGGGGCACGGCTGGCCACCCAGGTCTCCAGATTTAACGTGAATAGACTTTTTGTGGATGTACATTGAAAAAGTGGTTTATTCTGTGCCGTGCGACTCCAGAGAAGATTGTCCCTCGCATTGTGGCAGAATTCCAAGGTGGTGAACGTGAGAAAATCTATGGGTCGTCGTACTCGGTTGTGCTGCGAGCAGGGAGGTCAGCATTTCGAGTCACTCCTTTGACTTTTGTTAAGTGTTTGTGGACGCCCCTGTTGTGTGTTAACTTTAAGTACCTAGGTACCTAAGTAGTTATGTGGAAAATAAAAAAAAGTGAATTAAAAAATCTATTAATTTGTTTTTTTCTATCACTTCTGAGTGCCCATAGGACCTAACTACCTAGGTAGGTTATTTTATTACCCCGTGATAAGTTAGGGTAAGTACCTACAGTCCTACACGTATAGGCCGCGCCACAAAAGTTGGCGGATGTAAAGTTAGCTCCAAAATTCCAATCTTGACTGAAGCCCACATAAAGTCGCACGTTGATTGGCTATTGCGAAGCTTGTAGCTAACTTTACATCCGCCAACTTGTGCGGCGCGGCCTATACCTAACATTTGTTTACTTTCAAGAGTGCCAAGAAACCGTACAATTAGGTACTTAAATAGGTACCTAAATAGGTATTTGGCTAAGATAGGATTCCTAAATTGGGTATCTACACAATGTAGGTACTTGTAAGTATTCATAATTATGAAAATTCTTAGGTATTTCATTTACGCACTAAATTAAAACATTAGGTAAGTAATTATGGAACTGGATACGATTAGGTACCTACCTCAATTTCATTTTGCAATAGTTTACTGAATTAGGTCTCGACTAGGTACTAGGTAGGTCTAAGTATCTAAAGTAGGTAATTAGCCTCCTTCCTAAAACAGTATTACGTAGCCTAACTCTAGCATTTCCTTGTTGATTTTGGACCTAAAACTTTAAAAAGTAACTCGTAAGCCAAGTTCGCGTATCGGGCCGACGGCAGCGGGGGTAGCGAGCGGCGCGCGGGGCGCGGAGCTACGGCGCGGTGCCGAAAGGCGACTGCGCTTTGTCGGCGTGCGGCGGCGGCGACATGAAACCGATTGACGCGAGCCGGGCCGAGCCGCGCCGCGCCCGGTCACCGAACTCACTACTTTAGGGTTGTCCAAAATAATAGGAAAAAAATATTTTTTAGTTTTATATGGAAAAAATAAGTTGACTTTAGAAGTTTAAAATTCATACAGGTGATTCGTGACTGGATACACATACATGCCGTTCAGTATTGTTGAACCTTTCTGTTACACGTTGTACATGTAGTAGTTATATGTATAGATGTATAGAAGATAGTAAAGACCCAATGGAAAACTTTTACAACAGCCCTTTAGTTTACATTTAGAGTTATTGCACGAAGCATCAGAGCATTCGTAACACCTGTCGATAAGCTGATCTAGTAATTCTAGTATTTATTATTATTTAGTAGTAAAAACTAGAAATACGAGTTCCAAGATGACTTTGGCGATAAAATACTTACCGCTTGTGCAAGTAGGAAACAACACGGCCAGTGGACATTACTTAACTCGTAGCAGCTAGGGCCGCGAGAAAAAATGTCTCCACATTACATTATGTACTTGCTCTAGGCCGAACCAAACTTCGTGGCAGATGTGATGTTAGCTACACAAGCGGTGGATGACCCGACCCAACCCTGACTGTAGCTCACTTCAGAGGATTCTGAATCGACCAGTGTTTTCGCGCTTTTTGTAGAACATCGAGAAAAATAGCGGTACATTTTTGATTAAATTTACGTTCCGGGAGAAAAGGGGTGACCCTTAAGTTGTAGGTAACATGTTTTTGTGTCAATCGCTTGAGTAAGAAATATTGTACGCTCGTACGTCTAATTTTTTCCAGAAAAGTTTTTAGTTTCTGTTTACTTTTAATCTAAATGTGTACTTGTAAAGTCTTGCGTGAAAATATGACTTTTTGGAGGCATATAACTAACTTTAAGGTCATTTAAAAAACTGTAAAAACTAAGACGTGCAAACCTAGCTATTGAAGTGCTGATTACATAAAAAATGCAAGTGGAGTCCCTCCGCGCGGAAGAAGTGAAACTTCGACGCAACAGTGTTTTCATACCCCCTCCATGGTAGCGTTAAACGTTTAACGAAACCTTGTTGGAAGTCGCATTAGAAGTTTCAATTCAAAAAAACATTTCTAATCGGATAGTTTTTAGAGGTAGATAACAGCTTATTGTTTTTGTATGGTCAAGTTGGCGCCTCACGATTGCCTTAACAGCTGCGCGATGACTGGGGTATCCGCAGCTTGTAGCTAAGGTACATCACAACCTCGGCGGTCTACTTCGGCCTATGCCTATGCTTGCTATATTCCACAGGATACAATCAAACTGAAAAACTGAGTTGCACGACCTTATCCTACCATCCCCTTTTTACTACATGACAAGTAGGAAGAGGCCACATTACCACCCCTACACTGTCGCTTTTCCTGCGATACGTACGAAGCGGTTTGACTCAACATTTCTGATTCGTACCGCCAGGGAATGGAACAGTCTTCCTGCTTTCCTGTTTCCTAAGAGATATAATATAAAGCTTTTCAAGGTAAGATTGAATAGGTATCTTCTAGGTCTGCGTGCTTCATCTTCGACCACAACGCCGCTTACCATCAGGCGAGTTGGTGGTCAAGTGCGGACTTATTCGCGATTAAAAAAAAATGGAAGAAAATCATAGCTAGGGCAGTAATCGCGCTCCATACATACAAAAATCGAATTGAGAACCTCTTTTTTTTTAGGTCGGTTCGTAAAAGTCGGTCGGTAAAAAGACCAAATAGGTACTTTCAGTGTTTCCCACGCCAAGCTTCAACTCTATAGCCGTTGTACGAAAACCTCTTTTACTCTATGTCGTCACTACAGTCTCATACTCGTATCACAGCCTAGTGTCGAAAACGTTAGGTCATCCACCCACCATTGCAAGAGTTGCAGAAGCTAGATGTAAACGATACCTACGCCTAATACGCCTCTTGTTAGTATTACATTAACGATACCAATATTGAAGTTGTCGCGTGAAGCAATCTTGACTTGTTTTAGATGTTGAACTAGTTTCAATAGGCGCTGGTCTTAATCTTGCATTGAAGTCTCGCAATCAGAACTCGGGAGCCTGTCGCGACCTACATAGACAATAACCATTAGCTAATCCATAGGTCTGAACAAATCTGCTACAAATTACTCGGCGCGTTCAGTAAGTTCGTATCTGGTGTGTTTTTAAGCCGCCTGAAGGCCTCTGATATGGCTAAACGGTTAGAACAACCAGGGCCGCGGTAGCGCCCAGTTGTAAATGCCACCCGTGGTCACCCATCCGAAGACTGACCGTGCTGAACGTTGCTTAACTTCGATGATGACTAACGGACACCTAGTCAAACTACGCTATGAGCGCTGCCTACATAGCTGAAATTACTATTATGGCATACAGTGGTCATATTTTAAGAGGAAAGGTGTAAATAGACATAGACAGCTTTTTATTGTGACAAAAATACAGAACAAAACACATAACATATAGTACAACATAATAAATATTAAAACTTAATAACTATTGTATTCTTTCGTGTACTTATGCTTTCGTGTATTCTGACATTCATTAGTGTGAAATTTGTATAGGCCGCGTCATACAAGTCGGCGGATGTGAAGTTAGCTACAAGCTGCGCAATATCCAATCCTAACTGAAGCTCACATAAAACCTCGCGCTGATTGAATATTGCGCAGTTTGTAGCTAACTTCATTTCTGCCACCTTGTGTGACGCGGTCTATACAATAATGCACCCTTATGAATGTCAGAATACAAGAAAGAATACATTTACACCTTTCCTCTTAAAATATGACCACTGTATGCCATAATAGTAATTTCAGCTATGTAGGCTGCGCTCATAGCGTTGTTTGACTAGGTGTCCGTTAGCGATCATCGAAGTTAAACAACGCTCAGCACGGTCAGTCTTCGGATGGGTGATCGCGACCGTGACCGTATTTGAGAAAAAAAAGTGTAGACTCTAAGCAATGACAAATTAGTTAAGTTTTAAGTGCATTGGTGCAGTCACGTTTTATAGGTTCGGGCCCTGGAATTATGCAATTGAATTTATCTTGTCTTTTTCGAAGTATCGAATGACCAATCGTCGTAGACGCAACTTTGTATGGTGATTTTCCACGCCTATACACATAGGATGTAGAAACAAATCATTACATTTCGATATCACAATTTTTATGGCAGATTTTATAGGATTTGGAACACTCTACTCATCTCAGGTCTGTTTTCTATGATGTACTTCGAATATAGAGCAAACTCTAATAGGTTATTTCCTTTTGGGCGCGATTGTAACCCTATTGTAACCCGTTACAAAAAATATTACGAATATTAATTAGGTACAAATATTTCTAAGTATTATTACATTGAAATAATTACTAGTTTGTAACTGGGTAACGAAAAAAGAAAAAAAAACTTATTTTGTAACCAGTTACAAAACACGGTTACAAACGAGGCCGAAAGGGTTTATTTTATGTTTGATGATTTACTTATTTTCTGTTTCTGTAAGATTTGACCAAGCACAGGCTATGGATGGATACAACGCTAAATAATTGGATCAGATCCATCTGAATCATGCAAGTCGGCAGATGTGAAATTAGCAAGCTGCGCAATATCCAATCCAACAGAAGCTCAGATAAAGCTGCGCGTTGATTAGATTTCGCGGAGTTTGTAGCTAGCTTCACATGCGCCGACTTGTATGATTCGGCCCATACTACAAATATCTTTCCACCAATCTTCTACCTAATCGATGATCTAATCTAAGAATCTTTATAAAGCGGAAACATCTGCTTATGGAAAAAATTACCACACACGTGGCAGTACGAGTATTTCAAGACTGGGTCAAGTCATCGGTTATAATATCAATTCAAAGAGGCCACACAAATGCGACGAAATGTCATTCAACTATAGCGTTATTTGGTTGCCGAGCAAAGAGTGCCCTTCCGTTGCGCAAAGACGTTAAGTTGTCGACAAAAGGCTGTACCAGCGTTTAAACCTTCATAGTTCACAGATTTCGCAAGATGGGGGACATGTCGTCTTAATATAGCGGAGAACTAATTTATAATAATTATTTTTTGCAAAAAATAGCACAACCGACTTCAACCGTGTACAGAATTCGCGAATATTTCGCACGCATCGATGTAGCATTTTTGACAAAAATGGCTCAGCCGGTTTTGATAAAATCTAAATGGGACCAATTTCGAAGTATACTCTTTCCAATAAAAAAAGAATTATCAAAATCGGACTACTACGTAAAAATATACGCGTCGAATTGAGTACCTCCTCCGTTACGTCGGTCAAAAATCACAACTATGTATAACGCCAATAAAATAATAATCTTTATCTACACTAATGTTGTAACATTCTACTTATGTTTCCAATACTTGACTTATAATGACTACTGTTATAGCGCAGACAACATTTAAGCAATTTCACATGATGTTATAATATCCACATAGATATCGTAAAATCTCATTATAACATCGCGCGCTCGCTCCTGATTGGCCCTGCGCGCGCAGCTGCGCTCTCATTGGTTAGATTTTAATGGCGCCAAGTTCACTGTGACAATACACGTACGCGTGAATTTAATGTTTCGCAATATGTTTTTTTTTTATTAGTGAAGATAAAGTAGTGTAAGCAACTGCATAATTATAACACGGGTATTAAAACACCCTTCATTATATGACAGTTGCATAAACTACTATTACTAATATTATAAATCCGAAAGTGTGTTTTTTGGTTTGTTACTCTTTCACGCAGCAACAGAGCAACATATCAACTTGATTTTTGCCATCGATATAGTAGTTCAAAGGTTGAAAGTGACATAGGCTACTTTTTATCCCGAAAAAAAAATAGGTTTCTATGGGATAGCACAAAAATCAAAATATCTCGCGAGCGAAGCCACCGGCAAAAGCTATTTAATTATAATTACACAATTACTTCTCACAGAGCAAAATATATCACTTATTCATATCTCACAAAACCACATTCTGAAATGTATATTTCGTAAACGTACATTTTACGGTATATGCGTATTACCTGCATAAAATGTCTCGCGTACTTTGTCATCTCTCGAGAATCTAGAACTCAAAGGTTCAAACAGACGTCCTAGGAATGAATCGGTCAAACTGCTCAAATCAAGATCATGTGTATTTTAAAGTATAATGCATGCAGAAAAATGCAAAATTAATCGCGGAATGGCGTCAAGGCAATCTACTTGCACAGTGGTCCAAAAGTAGAGCAATGTATGCACTGGCCGGCGGCCGCTGCAACGCTTTATCTTATGTTTTTATTATTTCTAGATAAGCTTACGATTGACAGAAATCTCGAGTGATAAGAAGCGATAGTAAGGTGTACGGTGGCACTCGGATGAAATTGACTCACTGGCGACGTACAGGCTCAAGACTATAACTGTAATCTTTTGCAATCTGTACTCTGTACAATGATAACAAAATATTCTACGGATCTTCTCATGTTTGATTCGATATCGTAGAGCAGGGGTCGGCAAATAGTTTTAGTTGGGGTCCGGATACTGCCGATAATTTTAATGAGGTCCAGAAGCAAAAACTGATAATAATTAAATTTTACTTATGTTTTGGTTTCAAATCAAATTCTGAATTATAAACACAACACTTAAAACTATTGTGACTTGTTTGATTCTTGAGAGAAACAGTAAATTCGAAGAATGTCTTTTAGGTCGATTTCCGTTAATGTAGCTCGATATTTTTTTTAGAATAATCTTCTTGTACATAGGTGCTTCACGTACTTAGATCGAGCCAAACATACTGCCTAAATGATAGCTACTTCTTGCAACTTTCATATTTTTAACAGTCTTCCAATAAGCAGGAGTTCTATGTTCGTCTGTAGGTATGTATTTTTTTGTGTAAGTATGTTCATCGATAATTTCGCCAATTGAACATTTTTTTTAGTTCGAAAGGGTATACTCCCGAGTTGGTCCCATTTAAATATTAAAGAAACGGCTGAGCCGTATAGGAAAATCGACAATAATGTAAACAATTCGAGCGAAATATTCGAATTTTGTACACGATGGAAGGCGGTTTTGCCATTTTTTGCGAAAAGTAATTATCTGCGTATTAATTTATAATTTTTTTTACGGTACCGCGGTCTGCCTGTTGCCACCCGCAGACATAGAAACTTCCAGCTTAGCCCTTTCTAGAGCTCTAATGCTAGGCTATTAGACTATACGTGCTATACTTTGTATGCTAGCTTCTGGATAATTTCCTTTCTAGTACTCGTAGTAATTCAGCCGAACTGAGCACGTCGCACGTACTACTTTCAAATTGCCGCTATTATTTATATCATTATCCTTACATAGTATAAAATAAAGTCGCTATTTTCGTTTGTTTGTTTGTCTGTATGCTTAAATCTTTAAAACTACGCAACGGATTTTTAATGCGGTTTTTTTTTATGGATAGAGTGATTCAAGAGGAAGGTTTATATGTATAATACACCTGTGCGAAGCCGGGGCGGGTCGTCTAGTCAGTTATAAAGCCGTAGTATAGTATGACATAGTAACATGAGAGAATTAGGAAATTCGTAGATGAATAAAAGGTACGGCACATCCTTACATAGTCCTTACATAGTATAAAATAAAGTCGCTATTTTCGTTTGTTTATTTGTTTGTCTGTATGCTTAAATCTTTAAAACTACGCAACGGATTTTGATGCGGTTTTTTTTAATGGATAGAGTGATTCAAGAGAAGGGTTTATATGTATAAAAATTCCCGAAATTCTCACGGGAACGGGCACAACGCGGGTAAAACCGCGGGGCGCTGCTAATATAAAATAAAGTCGCTATTTTCGTTTGTTTGTCTGTATGCTTAAATCTTTAAAACTACGCAACGGTTTTTGATGCGGTTTTTTTTAATGGATAGAGTGATTCAAGAGGAAGGTTTATATGTATAAAAATTCCCGAAATTCCCACGGGAACGGGCACAACGCGGGTAAAACCGCGGGGCGCTGCTAGTAGTTCATATAATGAATGGCCGATAGGGCCGTAAAGTGCTGGAATGGAGATCACATACCGGTTAGCCTAGCGTAGGACGTCTACCGACAAGGTAGACAGATGATCTAATCAACACTGTAGGGCCACGCTGGATAGAAGACGCTTCCAACCTGTCTTATCGGATATCCATAGGGGAGGCCTATGTCCAGCAGACAACATCGCTAGCCTTAGATAGCCTTCCTTGTAGTAATCTCAGCCGAAATGAGCAGCGTCGGGCTACTTTCAGATGGTTATTACTTACAAACGATTTTCTATTCTAAGGCTACTAAGGCATTACTAATACTAAGTAAGTATTAGTCCGAAACCAACTTATTATCCACTGTGATGTTAGCTACAGATTGCGGATAACCCAATCATGACTGAAGCTCACTTAACAGCTGCACGATGATTGGATTATCTGCAGCTTGAATTTAATATCACAGCCGCTAAGTTGTGTAATTCGACCTATACTAAGCCCGTATAAGGCATAGTAGGTCCAAATTTAAAGGCGCCATTGAAATTATAATAGCAATTTAGAGTTAGTCCTGTTTCTTTTTCACTATATGCATTTGATAGAGAGAACACTGTTTTACGTTGCTTTTAAATTTACGATGGCGCATATAAAATTGTAAAAAATTATCGTTGTAAAATAAGGCCCAAGAAGCCAGTCTCGGGATAGCTTTCCTTGTAGTATCTATAGTATCTCTCGGAGGCGAGCAGCGCCGTGCTGCTTTCAGATGGCCACTATTCTAACATACCATTTTTAATTGTATAGGCCACGCCACACAAGTTGGCGGATGTGAAGCTAGCTACAAGCTGCGCAATAGTCAATCAACGTGCGGCTTTATGTGAGCGTCAGTCAGGATTGGATATTGCGCAGCTTGTAGCTAACATCACATCCGCCAACAGGTGTGGCGCGGCCTATAACAAAGGTTGTATTAGTATCGTGGCAAAATAAGGCCCAAGAAGCCAGCCTTAGGATAGCCTTCCTGGTACGAGTAGTATCGGCGGCGCGGGCGAGCAGCGTCGTGCTACTTTCACCGCTGCGTTCCACATTCGCGGCCCCGAACGCGGCCGATAGTTGCGTTCGCTTGCATCACTTATTATGTCATTGGAATTTTGGACCGGCACCGTTCATTTTTGTTTGTGTTTTGACGAGGCTTTTTTGAAGGACGCGCGTTGACCGGAGATGTTCGCCGAGGTCGGTGTCCGTCGGCTTTTTGCACCAGATTTTTACAGTTTTGGATTAAAGTGCCATTTGGAACCGAACTGGCTGTTGCAAGTGCATATGCAAAGGCTGACACAAAGTAGTACAGGCCGAATCGTACAGGTCGGCGGATGTGAAGTTTCTTATTTACAAGCTGCGCAATATCCAATTAACGCGCAGCTTTAATGTGAACTTCAGTCAGGAATTCAGGATTGGATATTGCGCAGCTTGTGGCTAAGTTCACACCCACCGACTTGTATGATTCGGCCTATACCTAGTGAAGTGGTGGTCAAAACAAATGAAGGCCACAGCTGCACTACTAGTTCAGGTTTAAAGATAATATCTAAAATCAAATTCGAAGGGGCCCAGTAACGACCAGACAATCTCATTGTACATTCATAAGTTAATAAGCTCTGCTTTACCTATTTAATTAACTTACGTCAACGACAGTCTAGAAGGTAATCACAGCTTACCAAAGAATGTGCTACAACCACCCTATAATTGGTTGTTTATCTTTGAAAAAGAGCTCAGTAATGGCAGATCCGCTATCAGGCTACCAGATCACAGCGTAATGGAGCGTGCAATCATGCTATAAAGTGGCACAGCCGTTTGTTACATCACCGCATTCGCCGTGTAACGAGAGACATCAAATTCGACGCGAAGACGCAATGGCGCGACAGCACGCGAACTATTTCCCAAATTTCCCAAAACCCATTTCCCATATTGATAGAAAGAAAGATTATAATATTTATTGGGGAGAAAAATTTTCCCAATTCCCTACAAATTTCCCACTTGACGTTTTAATGACTGAAACAGCCACAGAGATACTCGTGCCAGAGGGATAGTGTGGTAGATCGAGAAAATCTAAAAGAGATGCATTGATTTAATGTGACACGAGTTATAATTCGACCGCTTAGCTCAGTCCTCACCTGCGCGGTACAGGGGCGCGGGGGTAGACGACAAAGGGGCGGAGACAGGTGCGGGCGGCGGGTCCGGGTAGACGACAAAGGGGACTAAGTCATTAAGACTATCTTAGTCCCCCTTTGTCCTCTACCCCGCGCCCCTGTACCACGCAGGCGAGGACTAAGTTAAGCGGTCGGATTATAGAAAGAAACATGAACAATATCTCGATTCGGTAAATAATTCCGGATTTTTAGGCAGAGAACGTCAAATTCCAAAACAAATTTAGCAGTTTTGACAGCAGCTTGGAAAGATTTTCCCTTTTTCCATACTTATAGATATCTGTGGAAAAAGCCAACTTGAAGTATATTTAATGTAAGTTTTGCTTTTCGCCTCGCCAAGTATGGAATACTATGAAGCGTGGCTTCATCAAAAGTACCTCGCCAAATCGCTATCCTATTTTCTCCACATACAATCAATTCCAAAAGGAGGGAGAATTCCCCGTAATTTGGGGAATTCCTCACAAATTAACATCTCTGACGCTAAGGCCCAGACACGATGTGAACTGTGGCTTGTTAGTCATCCCGACAGGTTATTTGGTTGAATAACAGCATCATAATGTTGTTTTTTAAAAATAGCAATTTTTTAAATTAGTAAAAAGTAAGTTTATAAACCACTTCATTCAAACTCGCGTGAGAATTCGTTATACTATTGAACAAAACCGGTTTTTACTCACGTATGCGATAACGGCCGGGCCGCTGGTTTTTATAGGATGGGAAGCTAGCCCTGGCAGTATCCTTACATAGTATAAAATAAAGTCGCTATTTTTGTCTGTTTGTTTGTCTGTATGCTTAAATCTTTAAAACTACGCAACGGATTTTGATGCGGTTTTTTTTAATGGATAGTGATTCAAGAGGAAGGTTTATATGTATAATACACCTGTGCGAAGCCGGGGCGGGTCGTCTAGTTATTATATATTATTTGCCCTGGCTAAGCCTGAAGGCCTCTGACATAGCTAAACAGTTAAAACAACTGGGTCCTACAATTTAACGTATTATGCGAGCCACGTTAGCGCTCGGTAATTGCAAACTAGCTAATAAGCCTCCTAATTATAAGATGGCATTATCATGGACAACAACAAAACCGAAGATAATAAAATCAAGACGCGAAAAGCGAAATATATCAGTTTAGTACTACTGATATGAATTAATTTCAAGCAAATCTACGATTATAAAATAGCCTCCTCTAAATCCCTGTCCCAGAACCCCTCTTAAAAATAATGTTCACAAACTACTATTAGATACTACGTATCAGAATCAGAATCAGAAATCATTTATTGCATAAAACTGGTACAAAGGTCTTATAAATGTTGTATCACTAAGTCAAACCAGAAAACTTACCAGAGTGCGAGATGGCGCGATCATCGTGCTCTGTCTGACTCAGCCCCATGATTGGTCTGGCGCAAGCTTCATCACTGCAAATAAAACATTCAATTTTGAAATTGTTCGAAACTCCATTTCAATTCTATCTTTTTGTTGTAATTTTTTTTTTATCCAGTTTTATACAACTTGTGTGTAACATTTGTAACTTACTGTAACTTTGATAAGGACTAGTAACAATATTGAATACTGCAAATACTGACTGACTTAGACCGCATCACCCTCTTCATCATTTTAGTTATTTTAAACTGTTATTTTTGACGATGCTATTGCAGACATTTCAATTACAGTAGATATTTCTGACATCTTAATTTTTTAATATTGTATTTTTAATTTTATGTAATGTACCAAATTTTAAGTAATTAATTTATTGTAATATTATGCCTGGTGATCCTGTTGAGTGCATAATGAATAATTGTAATTTTGACAATTCGTAAGGTGTTGCTCATAGTATATTGTTGTATACCAATGAATGTAATTATCCTTACTGAAAAGAAATGAATCTATCTATCTATCTATCACCCCTAACACGAGTGCTTAACATGAGCTACCACCTAACATAGCTCAATTAAGATTCCATAACCCATGCTGATATCACACCTAAAACAAATGTTTAAGTTCGTCATTCAATCAAAACATCTGCCCAATTGGAAATACATATAACCTGGGACAACCCCACTTTCAAAGACAGATGCATCAAGCCAAGACGTGAGGAGGGTCGTCAGTGAAACGCTAAACTAATGCTATCAAGCCAGTGAGCTACAAAAATTCATGCACATGCTACAGTATCGATTTCCTGAAGAAAGCCTTGGCATAAACGGAGCACAGCTTTGACTCGCGGGCATAACTACTCCACCTATAATGCGCCAGGTGTTTCGCGTATATTTTTTTTCAAATAGCCCAGCATATGGTGCACAATTTCGTTTTTCTGAAGACAGGCTCAGCACAGATTATATGCACAGCCTATACTGTCTGTAGCACCCAGATAGTCTATTAGCACTTTGCACTCAGCAGTTGAGTGATTACCTCAGCAGTAGCAGTAAAGCAGACGAGTGTGGGGCACTTGGTAAAGAGCTCAATGGAGCAAAAATTGTACATGCACTTGTACAGCCTAGACTATTGGTACCTGATCTCTTCATTGTCTCTCAACCTACAGTAAACTGCTAAAAAAAAAACTTCTTGGCGGCTGTAAAGTTTGCTCTGAGCTGCGCGAAACCCAATCCTCTCGCAGCTGTTCAGTAAGCTTCAGTCAGGATAGGCCAATCCTGACAATCAAACTTCACAGTTGCTAAGTTTCTAATTCTAATTTGAAGTAGGAGCGATAAGTCCTGCACTGACGTCCCGCATGGGGTGTTTTGTGCATTTCCCCTTCCAGCGTCTACCAGAGCCAGCCCAGCACGGGAAGCATAGCAAAGAGAATAATAATACCATTATATCCCCTCGAAGAGGAAATAAAGTATGGATTGACAATGACAGCTGACATTAAAAGTGGATAAAATGGTTTTCTCCCCTTGCTGTGCTACCCGGGCGGCTCCTTAAAGTAACGGAGCGTGGCTCTGGGCCGCTGGCATAACTGCTCCAGTAGCTTAGATGGTGAATGAGATAATGGCGATTTAGATGAGCTATTGCTAAGTTTTATTTGGCCTATAATATGATTACCTCAGTAGTTGATGTGTGAAGCAGACGACGGTGCGGCGCTCGGCACAGAGGCCGATGGAGAAGGTGGCGAGCTCGGCCCGGCCCAGCTGCTCCACGCACTTGTGGATCAGGAACCGACGGTAGTTCGACACGGGCGGGAATATCAGCACCCTGCAATTACATGATTTTTTTGATAATGATCCGTGTGGGCACTAGTAGACTGGACACCTGACTGGTTTGTTCACCTTAGAATTAGATGATTGAATCAGGCATTAGGTACTTTGTGGAAAATTCATATTCTAATTTTGGTTTTAAATTAAAGATTTATAAATTAAGAAAGATTTATAAAGAGATTTAAGTTAAATTTAAGGTTATTTCGAAGATTTGACTTTTAATCAAAACCAACGCCTTAGAAACTTCTTTGCCCAACTCAAAAAACTTGAAAGTCAATAATTATATTCTATTTTTATAGGGTGGGCAACAGTAGACAGCTGCCACAGCCTAAAGAACATCTCAAGCTATGCCAATATACAAAGACAGGGAGCATTTGCCTGTAATGTTCTGTCATTGTTTCTTAAATGTCTTCAAGAGTAAATAAGAATTATTTAGGTCTATTTAGACCTAAATAATTCTTATTTACTTATTAAAGGGCTTCATATTCGAACAGAAAATTGCTCTCTATCATATAAGTTGATGACCAAATGTATAAATAAAAATGTATAGGTGCACACATCAATCTGATGTGATCTAAGGACGTTTGAATGGATATCAACATTGTGCAATGTTGACAATTTAGCTAAGCCAAGGTTTGGCACAATCATTGTTTGAAGATATAGGTAAACAAAAATACAGTGGATTTATAGACACACACAACAGATTCAGTTTCAAATTATTTAAGTCAAGATTCAAATATTACATTAGTTACAGAGGTCTGAGTATTATAATCTATTTGATAATCCTCTGTAATTTTGTTTTTGAAACCAATTATAACATGAAGTTATGATTAACTTGAACTAAGTTATGATAATTTTATGAATTAAAACCAATTTAGAAATAATATACATATTTTTTATCAGTAAAAATGTTTTGCATTTCTTTATTTTGCATTTGCATTTTTTTGTGCATTTCTTTATTGTGTAGTTCAGTATCAGAGCCACTATTCTGATAGGGATCTAGTAGTAGTATCAAAAATATGTGTGTTCTAGGATTGAAAAGTGCAGGAAAGTTGAAAAATGAAATAAAATATGGTTGTGTACTTGCAAGCATGGTGGAAGTAGCTTACATGTCTTATTGGAATTGTACAGGCCAGGCTTATGTCCAGCAGTGGTTAGATTTGAAATACCTAGTGGCTAGTATGACAGTATTTAATCAGCAAAAATTGCTAAAAAATATTACATTGCTTTCAATGAAAACAATTTTTTATGTAGATAGATAATACATATTCATACATAACTATGTACCTTTAGAGAAGTTTGTTCTATTGTAAACAAGCAAAGGTACAAATCTAATATCTACAGTAGATAAGTACCTATCATTGTTTATCAATTAAAATTGAAGTAAAAATTATGTTTTGAAGTTTTCAATCAACAGCATAATTTTCCTTGTAATGTACCTAGTTCTTGCATGTTTTGCTAATTTGGATTACCGCTATTCGCTTCAGTGATTTTATACAGCACAGAGCGGAGCGCCGATCGGAAGTTCCGAGGAATGTAACAATTGGATTTTAGTGGAAAGTCAAAAGCCGCAAATCAGTTAGGTATAGTAATTATTTGTACACATGCAAGAGAACCTCGTCCCCGGAGCGTTTTCCCACACCTACACGCGGATTTATTAGCGTTCAAGGTGTCATCTCGTTTCGCATCATTTGATTCGTGCATGCCTGCCTTCGATAACCTTGAAAATTAAACAGCTATAACTCAAATCTGCACAACATAACCTACTATTACAATACAGAGGAATCATCAGGCAAGATTGTAAAGCAACCGACAGCTGAAAGCAATGAGTAATTTTCGCAAAATACAACAAAATTAAATTGTTTACCTGTCAGGCCTTCCGTCGCTCAAAAAACATTTCAAGTCGTCGTTAACATCGTCGACGAAATTGCCGTCGGCAAGGCTCAGGAATCTCTCTACGGTTTTGGTACCCAGTTTGGCGGCGTACACTTATTAGAAATAATTATAGCGGATTTTTCACGTGCCAAACGGGAAATTAGCGGCCGTCCATTTTCATCATTTTTCACATACGATACCAAACGAGAGCACCAGTGTTGCCACGCTAAAATTTTTATAAGTAGAATAATAAAAAAAAAATTGGTTGCCTGTAAAGTCGGTATACGGGCGAAAGTAATACGTGACAACGACTTTGAGACGAATGAGACGAATGAGAGCGCATGAAGTGTGAGCGGAGCGTAACGCAGTTTCTTGAAGTGTCACCCGGCAAACCAATTTATAAGACGTTGTCACGTCAAAAACAGATAATTTGGCGGGACTGAAAATGTTTCGACATAAGGTTTGCATTACATATGTTAGTGATTGGGGTCATTTGAGGTGGTTTTGATAATTTTACATTCTTTTGTGTCTTACGTCTGAAACATAGCTATTTAAATGCTGTCAAACTTGCACATGCACAACTTGTTATTGTATGTCAGTATTCACTCATAATATATTATATTATGTTCAATCAATTTTGTTATTTTACTGCAAACCTTGACTCTCATGAGATCTCGTGTATTGCAGTGTTACTCACACACAAACACACACACACACACACACACACACACACACACACACACACGCACGCACATACACGCACACGCGCACACGCGCTCACACACATACGGAACCATCTTGCATTCAATTATTTATTAATGATAAAATTATTATTAATTGACCTCTGCTTACTATGCCAGATTCAAAACATCTACTGTGTAGGTACTTCTGTGTTTGATAAGTGTATCTGTCAGGTTTATTGATTTAAATGCTAAAAATTAATTTTGTTTATCCCTATCAAACCTTTTTTTTGTTGGAGGTACACATGTATTTTTTTTTTTCTCAAATTTAATATGTGTTACAAAGTAATTTTCTTATTGATTTTAATGTATACTTTTGGAGACTAAAAGATTAAAATGTTAAAAACTATGGCTTCATTACGGACTTATGAAGAAAGGGAGATATTGTAGAAAAAATAAGAAATCTCCGAAATGATGGACGTTCCTGGCAATGCTTGCAAGTAGTATTTGGCAGTGACATAACAATTTTTAAAAAATAGAGCGGCACCACTATTTAAAACTCGTCATAAAAACCGGTAATCGCACAATTGAAGAATTAATTTGGAGAGCTGTTGGAGGATATATTGCTAGATTTAGCACATTATTTTCGAAACATGATATTATTTTAGCTTCTCTAAGCTTAGCACTTTGAACAATCCGGTCCACAAACCAATAAGAGAACAAGGATCATACGGTCCATTACGGATCATACGTACCCACAAATCCCGTATTAAAATATATTTTTTTTCTCATTCGGTGAAACTTAACAATCAATACAAAGCTTTTGAGCCACATGATTATGGCCGACTTTTTGAGTTTCTAGCATGAAACTATTTCAGTGATTGATATAAGTAATTGATATATAAATAAGCAGGCCGGCACTCCGTGCGCCACGGTATTCCTCATTTATCTGCATATGAAGGTCGAATCATACAAGTCGGCAGATGTACAAGCTGCGCGAAACCCAATCAACGTGCTGTTTTATGTGAGCTTCAGTCAGGATTGGAAATTGCGCAGCTTGTAGCTAACTTCACATCCGCCGACTTGTATGATTCGGCTTATACATTGTTTTACCACTCGGCATTGCCGATCGATGCCGACCCGCTTTCATGTGTAGCAACCCTACGTTTTGGGAATTAAAAGAAAAGCACACAAATTATAATTAATATCGTATTTATTACATTTAATTTAATTTTAAATACTTACATTTATTGAAATTGTATCTATACTATTAAAAAAAAAGATAAACAATTGCTAAATAAATATCTATCTTCTTGAACAATCCAAATTGTTATTTCAACTAAAAATACGGTAACACGTACCTACTTAAAAGAGAATTAACATAAAAATAAAACAAACAAAATAATGCATTTCTGGAAAAAATAATTGTCACTAAATAAAATTATAAGGCTATTTGGTAATAATTATTTTCATAAAAGTAGAAGTCACTAACATGGATGACATTTTTACAAATTCTATAAGCAGAGGTGGAATGTACACTACCCCACCTTTCAGCCTGGCTGACGCATAAATATGCTACTGCGCAACGATTCGCCTTGTGTTCCGATCCGCCATTAACTTTGAATCGTATTATCTTCAAGCAAATATCTATAGCGTCACAATCGTGCAAAAAAAGTGTCCAAGCCAAAACCCTGCCCAAGCTACGTAGTGGCCGGTCTTTTTAGTTAGTAGTAAAGCGATTTCAAGCCGACTACAACGCTGCGCGATGCCAAAGTGCTCGGTTAGAAGCACTAATTAGGTGACATAACGACGAGATTAGAGAAAACGTGTCATTGTGAATTGTTTTATGTAAATGTCTAAGTCGGTATGTATGACGGCGCTCGGACATTTTTTACTACTTTCACTTAGGGACTGTGGCTCCGTAGATATTTGCTCGAAGCGTATTATACAACAAATATTTATCACTGCTGTGATAGGCCGAAACATACAACTTGGCTGTGATGTTAGCTACAAGCTACGGATAGCCCAATCCTGACTGAAGCTCACTTCACAGCTGCAGGAGGATTGGGTTATCCGCATATTGTAACTAACATCACAGTTGTATGATTCGGCCTGTTAAAAGCCTAAAGGTACATGATTGAAAGTGACCGATATAATCTTGTGATATATAAGAAAATAATGACACGAATTTAAATAAATTATTATAAAAATACAACTTTTTAAATACAAGCTTTTGAGATCCTGGATATCATGTAGCAGCAGAGTGCTAGCCAAGACAAGAAAAACGAACCCATACACGACGGGTCTATCTTGTTTAGTACAGGAGTTCCAATGGCCACCTTCCGACTCCATCATCAGATCAACCCCATGGTATCATATTATTGCATTGTCACGCGATATATATATATGCGTGCAAAATTTCAGCTCAATCGGAAACCGAGAAGATGGTCAAATTTAACTAGCAAGATTCCACCCGAACTTACACACAAAGGTACATCCATTGCAAGTTAAATACAAGCTTGTAAAAACGCTATCTACGCTAGTGACATTTTTTAAAATGAAATTAATACCCCATATTAATACATAAAATAATACGATTTCATCACAGTGCCTGGCAAATTGCTTGAGCCATCGATGTTACATTTAAGACCTCTTTTCATAAATTTATGATGATAGCATTCAACTCAGCTGTTCAATCAAATATGCTTCAATTTCAAATATGCTTTAGATTTAATCAAGTATGTTTAGCTTATTATTTATACTTAGGTGTTTTCTTGGTAATTTAGGCCACTATTTCTTGTTCTTGTCAGTTCATATTCGTGCAAGGTTGCCCGGAAGAAATAGCCATGGGTGATAAGGCCGCCACTTTATAATCATATTTTTTGTCATGTAATGTAAATAGTGTTTATTTTTAAAGTGTGGTTGTAAGTAAAGAGTTTTGTCTGCCTGTCTTGCGTTTGACCGCATACTGCTTGCAAATATGGCGGGTGATTTTGTATGAAAACAAGCACGTAGCGCGCTCTAACGTGCTCTTTGTTTTTAAGAAATGATACGTGTGATAAACCTTTATTTTTCTAATAACACAACTTAAACTCGGTTTATAATAAATTTTAACGTAATTTTCATTTATCAAACATTTCTCCAAACGAAATTCACGGAAATAAAAATAACCACACCGCGTTACGTTACATTTTGTCGATAGAGAATCAGGCCCTGCTAGCTTAGCATACAAGACCACGACAAGAGTTTATCGACGTGTGCAAGGGTGACAGATATATGCTTCATCATAACTCTGTCACGTTCTGACACGTCGATAGTATTATTTTATGGTCCGTATGCTAAGCCCGCTGGGGTGTAGCACGCTTACCTAGAAGATACCTTTTTTTTTCGTTTAAACAAATATAATGATCAAGTCCTTTGCCAGTCACTGTACGAGTTTTACAGTAATAACAATAAAGAACGGATATCGGCTTTTCGAAAGGGATAGTTATGGTTTTGCTCGGCTTTATAGAGCATTGTCTCTGTCTGACTAACCACCATTGGCAGCATCTCTTTCCAAATCCGATTTTCTTTATCATTATTACTGTACACTGTAAATTATAAAAAAAAAAATGTTATACAGGGTTATAGATATTAAACGCAAAACCTTTTAAGGGCGGGTCTAGTACATCTAGACAAATAACTTATGTACTACGAATTTCGAAAAATTGCAAATAAAAAATTCGCTTCTCCATACATTTTGTCGCGCGTTAGAATAGAATAATACTTTATTGCTTAACTGTGTACAATGGTTGTCTTATAGGTAAGGTACAGTTTCAACAGTTTCATTGACGAACTTTTTGTATGAAAAACCTGATTTTTTCGTCGTGATTTTCCAAAAGTCCTAGAACAAAAGTTGTTTGTCTAGATGTACATGTACTAGACCCGCCCTTAAAACGTTTTTCGTTTAATACCTATGACCCTGCATAATCTCAAGAGATTAACTATTAATACCCGATTCTTTCGAAAGTGTCAAGACAGTCATTCACATATTCACTAGAGTAAATTTTTTTTTGTAAAGTCGGTTTTTACGGACGATAACACAATTTTACGTGATAACCTCATATGCGTTACAAGTTACAAGCCGAACGCTTAGGCCGATCGTGCCTCTCTATCGCTTGTTCCGCGCTCTCGCTTGCACGCACGGCTCAGGCGGAACGTTACAATGATCATGCTTTTTAGTGCGTGCAACCGGCGTTCGTCGATTTATAAGACGTTATCACATCAAAATGAATTATAAGTAAATCGATGATACTGTAAATTTAACAGATGCATATTATGTGGGACGAAGTCGGGACAACATGGCCAGGTGGGGGCTTTATAGACAGCTCGGAAACAGCATGCATCTGTGGTTTTAATCCACAGACAATGGCCCACCTACTGAACTGTGCAGCCTGCCCTGATACGTGCACTTCAGACGATCTTCACAAAGCCACAGAGAAGGCCATTGGGGTGGCCTCTTTTTGGTCAAATAAAATATAATTACATAACATTTTATCCGAAAAAAAAAACATCGAAACATCGGCTCGAAAAGAAGATGCATATTGATTCGCGGAAACAGTGAAGTTCACAATATAAAACATTTTTAAAACATATACTATAATAACATGAAGCTGGGGCCACAAATTAGCTATGCTGCTTCGAGCAAATATCTACAGAGCCACAGTCCCTAAGTGAAAGTAGTAAAAAAATGTCTGAGTGCCGACGTACATATTTACAATAAATAATTCACAATGACCCGTTTCCTCGAATTTCAACGTTATGTCACCTAATAATTCTTTTTAACCGAGCACTTTGGCATCGCGCGGCGTTGTAGTCGGCTTGCAATCACCTTACGACAAACTAAAAAGCCTGCCCACAACGTAGCTTGGGCAGGGTTTTGGCTCAGACACTTATTTTTCACGATTGTGACTCTCTAGATATTTAGCTGGCTAAAACCTGAAGTCTTGGGTCCAACACTCCAATATGTGGATCGATCTTGGACTGATATTGGATTCAAACCGAACAATAGTAAATAATTGTTTCTAATTTAGCTATTCAATTTGTAGCCAAGCTTGGACGCAAGTCACCGTCCAATGTGGCCCCGGCGTGAGGCCAACAAACCAAATTATTTCAAATTAAATATTGTGGTCCCTAAAATGAAAACATTTTTAACTAAACAAAAAACCTTTTTAGCGTTAACCTAAAAATCAATAATTGTTAAAATGATGATGACAAATGACATTAATAGCATTTTTACAGACACCACAAATGGCGAGAATGTCGATGTGAACCAAAGTTAAAGAGAAGCAATACTTTAGCTTGACAAATTACAGTCACAGCGGCAAAATAAAGTAAGTTCGTATAGGCCGAGTGGCTAGTCCTGGTGTCAGAGTTTTTAAGCCGCCTGAAGGACTCTGACAAGGCACGAAGCCTGAAGGACGGACAAGGCTATAGATAAAGACGAAAGTTAAAACAACCGAGACCATCATTTAACGTGTCATTCAAGCCACGGTAGCGCTCAGTTGTAAATGCCACCCGCGGTCACCCATCCCAATACTGACCGCGCTGTATACTCCGCGCTACACGAGTTGATGAATGTGAAGTTAGCCACTAGCTGCGCAATAGCCAATCCTGACGAGACGTGACGTGGAAACCGCACGTTGATTGGCTATTGAGCAGCTAGTGGCTAACTTCACATCCATCAACTTATGTGACGCGGACTATACTTACTTTAATTATATTGAGACTATACTTTAATTTTATTGTAATTTTAATTTAATCTGTGGAATTTATTGTGGACATTGTCTGGTGAATAAACAATTTCATTTCATTTCATTTTCATATACGTTACTTAACTTTGCTTGGTTGGCTTTCGGCACCGCCAATTTCGCCATCAGTGGTCTCTATCAATATAATACAAATCTCTTCTTAGAAAATATACGTATTTTGGTGTGAAAATCTATAGATAACCATTTAGCTAGGTATAAAACGTTTATAAATCTATCTTAGGGCGATACTGCAGCCGCAGCGGCGGGTCTCGGAACCTCCACCGCGTCACGTACACGAATTTTAACGTATGGTCTTTGCCTAGCAGCTCGTCGTTACATAGTATGTCGATCTGGAAACACAAAATACAACATTAAACGATTATCTATTGGACGAACATAAAACAGCAGACTGAACAGAACAGGATCTATTATATAGCTTTTTGCGCTTTAGCCCAGGGTCCCACGGATTCCAGCTAAGTCAAGTCAAAATAAAAAATAATAAAGCAATAGAGAGAAAACTTCTATAATTTTACTAAATTAGAGATCAGCAGCTATTACACATTCATCGTAAGGTTTGCAGCCCTACAAATCGTGCGATTAACCAAACCCATTAAATTTATTTAATTCAAGTACAGAACATGTTAGTTAAGAACCGCATAATGTTTGCCATTAAAAAAGAATTCACTGCCGTGTTTCGGATAACAAATGTGTTTTGAGGTAAAATTTTAAAAATTACCATGTCCCATACATTTTCATCTCTCTGATTGCCGTGTTTGTGATACGGCAGTTCCGGGTGGTTGTGCCATGTACCGTGTTTTTTAACCGAATTCCAAAAAGGAGGAGGTTCTATGTTCGTGTGTATGTATTTTTTTGTGTATTTTCATCTATAATTTCGCCAATTGTGAACAGAATCGTAAAATTCTTTTTTAGTTCGATAGGGTATACTCCCGAGGTGGTCCCATTTAAATTTTACAGAAATCGGCTGAGCATTTTTTGAAAAATCTACAATAATGTAAGCAATTCGAGCGAAATATTCCAATTTTGTACACGATGGAAGGCGGTTAGCCATTTTTTACGAAAAATAATTAGGTATGTTATGCTAAGTAGTCCCAATTGTTGTATAAAACGGTAATTACTGTAGCAATATGAACACTGAAGATCCAAAGCCACTGTGATCCCTGCTTATCGTTTCGTGCCAGCTAGCATTCACGCCACAAGCTACATAGTAATGAATGCTTACATCTCTATATTTCTCCATGCCGTTGAGCACCTTCTTGGCGACGAATTTCTTGAGATGCGTGATGGTGGCCTGCGCCGAGCACCGGATGAAGCTGCGCTTCAGCGTGCGCAGCGACGTCGATATACACTCCAGGCAAACGTTTACCTGCAATACACGAATTAAAAATATATTAAAAATAGGCCTTTTCACTAATGTCTTAACACAATACATTTTCCTTCTTTTCTATTCCTAAAACATAAAGCCGGGTACAGACTAACGAAATGTAACATGCAATGAAAGAATTTGCCGTCCACATTGTCGCAATGTGTCATGCAATGTATACTCCGCGCCACACAAGTTGATGGATGTGAAGTGACAATCCTGACGAGACGTGACGTGGAAGCCGCACGTTGATTGGCTATTGCGCTGCTACGAGTAGTGGCTAACTTCACATCCATCTACTTTTGTGGCGCGGAGTATAACAGGACTCCTATAGTGTGGACGTCTTGCGCGCACGAACAGTGGACGCCGCAATCCGCCATTTATCGGTTTTTTCACCGATCCTGCTTTCCTGATTCCTAAGAGATATAATCTAAAGCTTTTCAAGGTCAGAGTGAACCGGTATCTTTCAGGTCTGCGTCGCTTATCATCAGGCGAGTTGGTGGTCAAGCGCGACATTATTCGCGTTAAAAAAAATCCAACAAAAACATTTTCATGTGAAATGAAGCCAAGTCTAAATCACAGTTCCCACTATCAAAAAGTTGTCAGATCTCACGTAAAGCCAAGCTTGGCGAGTTAGTGGTCAAGCGCGGCATTATTCGCGTTAAAAAAAATCAGATAGGTTGTTTTATGATGATAGAAACATACCTGTTTTCTATGGTAGTCAGTGTTATTACTTGCATTTCAACTCATCTGAATGGTCCTGATGATAGAAACATACCTGTTTATCTTTTCTACGGCAGTCAGTGCTATCACTTACTCGTGTTTTAACTCGTCTGAAATGGTCCTGATGATATAGACTTACCTGTTGATCTTTCCTATGGCAGTCAGTGTTATCACTTGCTCGCATTTCAACTGGTCTGAAATGGTCCTGATGATATAGACATACCTGTTCATCTTTCCTATGGCAGTCGGTGTTATCAGGCTGGTCGGGCTCATCTCCAGCGCCCGACTTGTCCGCAGCGAGCGCCGCGTCCTTGGGGCACGGCAGCCCGCGCGCGCGGTAGAAGTCTCGCTCGCGTTTCAACTCATCTGAAATGGTCATGATGGTATTAAGTAATAAGCATTGGTTTTTATTTGGCTTAACTTATAATCCGCGTCACACAAGTCGGCGAAGTGGTGAGCACGGGCGGGCGTAGGGAGCGCGCGGCAGGCATGAGGTTGTCGGGCGGGTGTGCCCCGGGGTCTCGTCTTACCTATAATATTGACTTTTGCTCAGCGTTCTGCGCCTTACTTCCCATTCCCGCCGACTTGTGTGACGCGGATTATACAAGCAGTGTCATTCGGCGTGGCCTGGCGTCTAGATAAAGCTGGACATTGTAAAGATTTTGAGATTTGATTGCATGTCTGGCTTTTATTTCGCAAACAATCGAGCGCCGAGCGTGGCCGAGCGTATAATGCGCGAAAAATGTAGGGTGTGGGCCTTATTTACCCCAAGTCTGGCCAAACTGGCTGGTCTGTCTGTTATCTGCAAGCCCTATACTAAGGCGAAGAGGGATGATTTAGATAATCATTATCAACAACTTTTATTATAGGGCCATCACAGAAATTGAAAAAAAAATCAGCAGGTCGATACAAAGTTGAAACTCTAAATCGGCAAAACATATGAAACAGCAGTTTTTTGTCGAATTCCGGGATGGCCCTAAAAGTTGTTTGTAGTTTTTGTCTCACGACCCTCGAAGACTGACGATTGCGTTTAGACCTGATTGAGACCTTCAAAATTCTTAGTGGCTTCTATAATCTTCCGGTTATTCACAACATGTACACCTTGAAGGAAAACATGTGCGACAGAAGACACCATAAATTCCTCTTGCATCCTACACCATGCCAAACCAACACTGGGCACCACATCCTCTGCTTCAGAGTTGTCTACAATTGAAACAGATTGCCTGAGGATGTAATCTCAGCAAGGTCTATAAACACATTTATGAATAGACTGGACCTTTGGATAAAGCAGGAAAAAATTTCCATGACAGATAAATAATAATTTTATTCGACTCTGCTTGATATAGGCACATCAGTATACACTATACACTGCTCGCCTATAAACTAATAAATAAATAAATAATGATTGTCAAAATCACCTCCTCTTGGTTTATTACCCCAGTTCTAGATAACCCTGTATAATTATAAATTGCATTAATATTATGTCATCCTTTGTTATGTCAGTAACATAATAAATATTTACTTCATAAAGCTATTACAACTAGAGATAGCACTGTTGTTGCTTGAGGCAATTATCAACTGCAAAAATATATGGACAATCACTATCACTTGTTGTCACTGTCAAATAGTGTAGTGGAAAACATGTAGTGGAATTTGACAAGAATTTGACACTATCAGGACATTTTTAATGTCTCTTTCTAATGCCATATTAAATCAATGCATCTATTTCTTTCTTTTCTCGGTCGACTACATTACCCCTTGGTATCTCTATGATTTACTTCAATTTGAATGTGTTACAAGAGTAGGTGAAGTTGTAGAGATATAACAGGTTTACTCACTGTCTTGCAAGTCTGGGACCAGTTTGTACACAATATCTTGCATGGTGCGGTCGAAGCTGATGTACTGTAGTGGATGTGACTGATGTATCACTATGTTGCATGTTGGACATGTGTTGTTCTCCTCCAAATGTTTCACAAGGCAACTTTTACAAACTGAAAGGTGACATGTGAGGTTATAAATACATTTTTCATATATTTTACTGATTAATATGATAAAAATAAACCAAAATTGACTGTTAGGTTTTAATTTAGCGTTACTTTTACTTTTTAAGTAGAGTTAGAATTCATTTTGGCGGGGTCTAATGCCAAATAGAGGTCAGACTTCTTTGCAAGTTTTCTAAGAAAGCAGAGCGATATTCTACTGCAGAATTGACTGTGTCACGAGTACAGCTATTTTAAGAATAGATTGATAGAAGATCCAGAACGTAGGAGTAGTTATTATACACAAAAATACTTACACGTATGAAGGCATTCAGTGACGGTGGTAGCGTCAATAAAGTATCCACGGCAAATCTTACATGTGATGTGACTGTTCAATGTTTTTAATTTAATCCTCCTTTCCATGGTCATCCTAGAACTACGTTTGTGTGAAAAACATCAGAGAAATTAATGAAAAACGAATGGAAAACAAAAAATTGGAACAGAAATGCAAACAACTCAACACAATCAGGCAGACAGATGCGTTTCGTTATAGTCAGTCAACCGACCGTATAGAAAAATGGGTGTTAAAAATAAGTTTTAAGAAAATTAAGATGAGAGTCCTCGTGAAAACATAAGTTAGATTGACAAGATAATTTTTGAGAAAAATAATTTCCATCGCATTAGTACTATTATCAAATGAAATATTGTAATTATTGTTAAATAACTTGAGCTTACAATAACTTGAAAGATTTTGCTCATTGGTCGTTAACGAAACGCAAAAACAATAAGTAGTGTAGTTCAAAACCGTTCATTTCCGTCAAATGTATCGGTATTCGTTATACGATTCATAGAATCGATTTCACGCTACTCGAAATTTTCTGGGTGCCAGCACCTAATTTTATGAATCGAGCTATTTCTTTTCTCCAACCACAAACTAAAGAAATACTATTCTCCAAACTGTGAACTTTCAAGTTCCACTTACCACATCAAAAAGTTCAATTTGTTTAGGTTTCCTGTGTATGACTACCCCGCTGTAGATTTAGCCAAGTTTACCAGTTCAACTTATCGATTTGAATAACGGCGTACACGGTGTACAGGTTATCGCACAACTTGGTGCCGCGCCGTGATGTTAGCTAAAAGCTGCGTATAACCCAATTCTGGCTGAACTTCACTTAACAGCTGCGCGAGGATTGGGTTATCCGTAACTTATTCCCAACATAACAGCCGCCAAGTTTTGTGATTCGACCTATGTGTACGATTAGTTATGTATTCGATTCGATGAGGAGCAATAAGTCTGCACTTGTTTGTACTGACGTGATTAGTTAAATATGTACCTATATTAAGTACTAGCAGCCTCTCTATTTTTTTTTAAATATAATGTAGCCTATGACACCCGGGGATTGTGTAGCTTCCCAACAGTGAAAGAATTTTTCAAATCGGTTCAGTAGTTTCAGAGCCTATTCAATGCAAACAAACAAAAAATCAAATCTTTCCTCTTTATTATATTGGTATAGACTTGCGCTTTTAACGCTAACATTATTTACAATACGTATACATAAAGGGTTATTCCTAGTCAATTGGCATCCTTTTAGGGGCTTATTATGTACATCAAAACTAACAACTTTTGTCAAAACTCAAAAAAAAGTGGTTCCATATTGTTCGGGCGGATTGCTAGCTACAAACTAGCAACACCGCCGGATGGCTAAATTGGGTCAACCGGCACTGGGCAACCCTGCCCCCACTTGCTTCCTTCAATCGTAATCGTCTACATCTATTAAATCACGTAAACATAGACACCCCGACGTGATAAACACAATATTTCAAGAAGTGTTCTAAAAACTGCCGGTCGCCGCGCTTTGCCGGCCGGTGTGCCGCCATTGCTAAGTACCTACATCAACCTACATGAAGAATTATAGTGCCATTTAGCAGCATCTGGAGAAGGAGAATCGCTATAAACGAGGGAAGTGCCCTATACTTATCCAATCCATCCAATCCTATACTAATTTAGCTAAAATAACTTACGATTCGACCTTTTGTAACCTCCAACTTGCAGTCGTACTGTGTGTTCAATGGTCCATTTCATCATTTTCATCGCTAATCCGACATAATACTCAAGTAAATCGTTGCCCAGCAGGTTTTTCACGTAACAAGCATTGTGCACACGTCATTTTATTGCAATTCACGTTGCATTCTTGCACATAATCTCGTTTTGTCACACGTCATCATAGTTGGCTCCTACCTACAATGTCGCAAACAAAAGAGTGCCCGTCTTCCAAATCTCCTGCAGGCAGCGTTAACTTGAACGTGCCAACCATACAATTGTCTAATTTAAAAGATTTAGTCACTAAACGTAGCTCCGTCAAGGGTCGTATCACTAAATACAAAAATTACTTGAACAAGTTAATGCAAGAAAAGTCTGTGACTGCAACTGATTTGGGAGCGCTTGGTCAACGTTATGATAAATTCAAAGATCTAAGTTTCAGTTTTGATGATTTACAGTTGCAAATAGAGCTTTTGAATGCCTCTGAACTGGATACAGAACTTGACATTCGTGAAGAATTCGAGTTAGATTTCTCTGTGCTTCTATCACAAACTCAGGTATTCTTGGATAAGCATAAACCACCACACAACAACTGTAAATCACCAACTAACTCGCTACACTCTGCTTGCAGTCATGAATGCAAACCAAGTAAGTCGGTAAGCTTCAAGCTACCTGTAATTAAAATAAATAATTTTGATGGTACATGTTTCAAGTGGCTTGAGTTTAGAGATACATTTACATCGCTGATTCATGATAATGAAAGCATGCAACCCATCCATAAATTTCATTATCTTAGTAGCTATTTAGAAGGTGATGCTGCAAGAGTCATCAGTAATTTAGAAATTAGTTCTCAAAACTATCCGGAAGCTTGGCGGCTCCTATGTGAGAGATACAACAATGAAAAACAACTAATAACATATCATTTAAATTCACTATTGAATTTGCAGCCCGTGCCTCGGGATTCCGCTAAGGAGTTAAGATTCCTCATCGATCATGTTTCAAAAAATCTAAGAGCATTAAGCACACTAGGCGAACCCACTGAGCATTGGGACACCCTAATAGTCCACTTAGCTTCAACAAAGTTAGATAATGCAACCACATTTAAGTGGGAAGAGCATAAAAATTTGATCGAGGGTAGTCCGACATTAAAAGATTTTTTCCAGTTTCTTAGATCTCGGGCTGATATTTTAGAATCAGTACATAGTAATAAATCTGAAGTTCGTCCAACCACAATCAAACAATGTAAGCCATATAATAACGCAAAATCATTCGCTGTTACAGCTGCTGCCAGTCCACCTTTTGTTGCTTGTGTTCTGTGCAATGGAAATCATCGTCTGTATGACTGCTCGTCATTCTTGGCCAAACCTGTGGAAGAGAGAGCTTCGGAGGTAATGCGGCTTAGACTCTGTGTCAATTGTCTCCGAAAAGGGCATTCTTCAGCACAATGCAGGTTAGGCCTCTGCACCAAATGTAAGTCTGCAAAACATAATACTTTGCTATGTAGGAATTCTTCTTCTCAGGCTGCAAATAAAACCAACAAATCACACTCACTCACTACAACTGATTCACAATACAACCCAGCGCATGAGGACAAAGTTGTCACCATGTCAGCCACAAACTGTACTAATACCAGTACACTTCTTTCAACTGCCCTAGTTGATTTATACAATCCAAACACAGGAACACATACAACAGTACGAGCTTTACTCGATAGTGGTAGTCAGTGCTCGCTACTAACAGACAAAATAAGGAATACATTACAGCTAGCACCTCAGCCAACACATGTCAACATTGTGGGTATAGGTAATGTTCATTCATCCAATTCTATGCAACGCTGCATAGTCACATTAAAGTCAAAACACACTTCATTTGAATCTCAATTGTCATGCTTAGTATTGCCTCAAATTACTGGTAATTTACCAAACAAATCAATAGACATTTCTACAATCAAACTACCCAAACACATCAAACTTGCAGATACTTCTTTTAATCAGTCTTTACCAGTAGACTTGCTGATAGGAGCTGATTTGTTCTGGGAACTCATTGAACCAGAACAAATTCGTCTTGGCCCCAGTCAACCCCTCATGCTTAAGTCAAGGTTAGGTTGGATACTGGCAGGCCCATTGTATACCAAATCTATCACACAACCCAAATCTCTTGTTTGCAATCATACAATCATAGATTCTAACGATCATGATATCATTTCAAATACTGAGCTGAACAATAATCTCAAGAAGTTCTGGGAAATAGAGCAAATTCCTAATTCAAATGACATCCAAACAGATGAAGAAATACAATGTGAAGCTCATTTTGTAGACAATACTTACCGTAACGTAGAAGGTAGGTTTTGTGTTCAATTACCTCTTCGCACAGAACCAGATTGCTTAGGCGATTCAATGAAACGAGCAAAACAACAATTTTTTGCTCTTGAACGTCGTTTCCAAAAGAACCCAGAACTCAAACAACTATATTCCAAATTCATAAATGAATATGCTGAGTTAGGTCACTTGTCAGAAATCCCCACTATACCACAACCATCATACTTTATTCCACATCATGCAGTATGGAAACCTGACAGTGAGTCGACTCGGTTAAGAGTAGTATTCAATGGTAGTCAAAAAACCACATCAGGTTACAGCATAAATGACATACAGATAGTAGGACCACACATACAAGATAATTTATTCAATATCTTACTCAGATTCAGACAGTATACATATGTGCTATCAGGAGACTGTGAGAAAATGTATAGAATGGTAAATATACAAGATATTCATAAAGATCTTCAAATCATTCTTTGGCGTGAAAACACCACTGATACTTTACAATTGTTGAGGCTAAATACTGTCACATATGGTTATGCTAGCTCAAGCTTCCTCAGTACACGATGCCTGTGGCAACTAGGAGAAGAATGTGCTGACGCTAGAATAAAGCAAATAATTCAAAATGACTTCCTGGTCGATGACCTCTTGACAGGAAGTGATGATATCAGTGATCTACAACATATCAAAACAGCTATAGAATTTGCTCTACGAAAAGGGTGCTTCAATTTACGTAAATACCGTTCAAATGCACCATGTATACTGCCTGACTCAGCCTCTGATCCAAAAAATACTCAACATGACTTAACTATAAGCTCAGCATCACACACATTAGGCATAGGTTGGGATCCTAATGCAGATTACATTCATTTTCCGAGTAGTTATGAAACAAACACACTGACCCCAACAAAACGATCAATTCTATCAGATTCCTGTAAAATTTTTGATCCCCTTGGATTACTGATTTTAGTCACCATAATTCCACGTATTATTATTAAATCTTTATGGGAGCAAAAGGTCCCCTGGGACAGGCCAGTTCCAAAAGACATACGTAAACAGTGGTATAAATTTGTGGATAAATTAAAACATCTTCAATCAATACGTATACCTAGGCATGTCATATGTGAGGCATCTGTTCATACAGAATTACATATATTTTGCGACGCTTCAAAACTGGCTTTTGCAACAGCAATATACATGAAATCAGTAAATACACAGGGAGATGTTACGGTCCGTCTGCTGTGTGCTAAAGCCAGAGTAGCTCCTGTAAACCCAACAACAATACCTCGACTCGAGCTATGTGCGTGTCTCCTTGGCGCCCAGCTCGCGGACGCCGTATGTCGCACACTGCGATGTGATATTACTCGCAAGGTATTTTGGACAGATTCTTCCATTGTTTTAGCTTGGCTAGGCATGCAATACAATAAACTAAAAATCTTCGTAGCTAACAGAGTAAGTGCTATCTTAGAACTAACACAACAATCTCAATGGCGTCACGTGCCCACAAAACTCAACTCTGCAGATTTAGCCACACGAAGCGTAGATGCTGACAAAATAGAAAATTGTGAATTATGGTGGGAAGGACCCCCATTCTTATGGCAAAATGAGTCGGAATGGCCACCCATTAATCCCAGTTCGAATCTAGAGTCACATGATCTTCCTGAAACTAAAGTAAACATAACTACTCATAACGAATCAACTAAACAAACATTGATAGAATTTGACAGATACTCTAATCTTCAGTTCCTGCAACGGTCATTTGCATACACACTCAGGTTTATTAACAACTGTAAAAATCCCACTAAAAAATACACTGGTAATTTGCAGCCTGAAGAACTTAAATGTTCATTCCAAAATTTAGTGAGATTAGCACAGAGCGAATCTTTTCCAAAAGAATTTATGATTCTAAGGTCAAATAAACAACTCAGTTCCACATCTAGTATTTTGTCATTGACTCCATTCTTGGATAAAGACATAATAAGAGTAGGTGGGCGTTTAGAAAATTCATGCTACTCTTACGAGAAACGCCACCCGATGCTTTTACACTCCAAACATGTTTTAACTAAATTACTATTTCGACAGGAGCACCTTCGTCTTTTGCATGCTGGTCCACAGCTGCTTTTGTGTTCAATACGTGAAACTGTTTGGCCAATAGCTGGTAGAGACCTGGCTCGCACTACTGCTAGACAATGTGTTACATGTAGAAAGGTCAGTGGAAAGACACCTACCCCTATAATGGGTATGCTGCCTGAACAACGTGTCAATCCCGGCTTTCCTTTTGAAATTTGTGCTTGTGACTTTGCCGGGCCCTTTTATATAACTGATAGGAAAGGCAGGGGCTGCAAAATCACCAAATGTTATTTGGCAATTTATTGCTGCTTTAAATATCGTTGCATTCATATGGAGGCAGTCAGTGAATTGAGCAAGGATTCATTCGTGCTATCTCTTCGTCGTTTTATCTCTCGCAGGGGGAAGCCAAGCCAGATTTTTTGTGATAATGGTCGCAATATGGTTGCTGCATCTCGTGAGCTCGCAGAGTTTATGAAAGGGCAATCTAATGACATCACCAGTTATGCTGCAGGAGAAGGTATTAAATTTACGTTTGCACCAGCATATAGCCCCCATTTTTCTGGTCTCATTGAAGCATGTGTACGTTCTGCTAAATTCCATATGAAACGCGTTTTAACCAATACTCATTTAACATTTGAAGAATTAACTACGTTATTTAGCCAAATAGAATCCATCCTGAACAGTCGCCCAATTTGTCCTTTATCATCATCTCCTGATGACTTCTCTCCTCTAACACCTGGGCACTTCATCATTGGACGACCTCTTGCATCGCTGCCTGGGCCTGAACTACATGACATACCCACCACCAGATTGGACAGATTCAAGAAATTGGAACAGTTTCGCCAAATTATTTGGAAGAGGTGGCAATTAGAATACGTGTCCGAACTACAGCTACGAAATAAGTGGCGCACTCAGAGCAAACCGATGCAAGTCGGAGATTTAGTCCTTATCAAAGAACCTAACATTCCACCGATGCAATGGAGGCTCGGTAGGATTACCCGTCTATTTGCGGGCAAAGACAATGTGGTTCGTGTCGCTGACGTGAAAACGCCCACGACCACCTTCAGACGAGGTGTCAAGTACCTCTGTCCTTTGCTGGACTCTGCAGAGGACAATATCTTGGAACCAGGAGGTTCCAACGCCGCCCAATATGTTCGGGCGGATTGCTAGCTACAAACTAGCAACACCGCCGGATGGCTAAATTGGGTCAACCGGCACTGGGCAACCCTGCCCCCACTTGCTTCCTTCAATCGTAATCGTCTACATCTATTAAATCAGTGAGTAAAACCAGCCTTTTAAAGCTACAATTAAACACCAGTGATTAATTGTAGCTTTAAAAGGCTGGTTTTACTCACTGATTTAATAGATGTAGACGATTACGATTGAAGGAAGCAAGTGGGGGCAGGGTTGCCCAGTGCCGGTTGACCCAATTTAGCCATCCGGCGGTGTTGCTAGTTTGTAGCTAGCAATCCGCCCGAACACATATAAAAATATCGTTTACCCGCGACAAAATGTATGGAACAGCAGTTTTTTTTGAGTTTTAACAAAAAGTCACCCCTAAAAGGATGCTAATTGGTTAGAAATAACCTTGTATATTCGGTAAACCTGTCTAAATAAAACAACATTCAAAGTTAAAGAGTCTATATTTTGTAAAAGTCGGTTATAAACTTTTATCACACTATACTTATTATTTACCTAATATAAATAAATAGCTTTATTTTCCGCGTGAGCGGTGAGGTTTTATTATTTACAAATATTTACATTTTATGTTTGGTTAATGAATCCTTACGAATTTGTCAACGTGATAGCAAGATCGGCAAGCGCTAGATGCGCGTGACGGGTGGCGCCACGTACGTTATTACTAGCACATTGGATGTACATTAGCGCCACACAAATCGGGAAGTTATACGCAGAACGCTGCGCAAAAGCCGAAATATAGGAATACGCGGGAACCAGAGAGACTCGCGCCGGGGCACAACCGCCCGCCAACCTCATGCCTACCGCGCGCTCCCTACGCATTGTGCACACATGCGCAACAATTAGCGAATCACGGCGAAGTGTCTTCTGCGGCTAACTTCTCATCCGCCGACTTGTGTGGCGCGTAGTATACTGGCAGCATTCAATTAGTTCCCGAGTTTGGCCGCAGTTACCTTGCGCGCATTCTAAGCGCAAATCAGTGTCCCAAAACTTCTAAAATCTGCTAAAAGCTTGCCAACTTTAGCGATAGACAAATTAAAGTGCTACTCGGATACAATATTTCAGAAAACAGTCTCGAAACAAAAATCTCTACAAACCAAAATCTTAACATTAAGCCCTATTTTAGAAGCGCCATCGTAACTATAGCAGCTAACTAGACTATTTCTGTTCCTTTTTCACTTAAGCCATTCGATAGAGAGAAAACTTTTTACGTTGCTAAACGATGGCGCCTGTTAAATTGGGCTTTGTTAGGACGAATCAAATTTTATGTTCTGTGATCACGAGGCGAGCCGTTGCACAGTAGCAAATTTATACGTCAGCGGGGGTGAGGAGTGGGGTTTTGTTGCCAACTTCATAGACGCCATTAAGTTTGATTCGTATTATACTGGGTCATAGGTATTAAACGCAAAACATTTTACAGTGCCACCAACTTAGCTGTTCAGTTGACGGCGTCGCTAGTGGCGCAAATTCAAACGACGAATTCAAAATAGCGGCTGACGCACATGTAGTTTCAATTTTGCCCACTTCGACAGCTAAGTTGGTGGCACTGTTAGGGTGGGTCTAGTAGGTACACCTAGACAAACAACTTTTGTACTACGAGTTTTGAAAATTCGCAAAAACAAAACTCTTCTTTATACATTTTGCCGCGCGTTGTTGACGAACTTTTTGTATGAAAAAGCTGATTTTTTCTTCGTGATTTTCCAAAAGTCGTAGTACAAAAGTTGTTTGTGATGTACCTACTAGACCCGCCCTTAAAATATTTTGCGTTTAATACCTATGACCCTGTTTAATATTTGCCTTACATTACTGATTTTTGCTTGGCAATGTTTTCCAGATGCAACTAAAACGAAACAATATAATACCTAAATGATACTGGTAAATGAGATTCAACTTTTAGAACAATTAATGGTAACACTCATAAATATAACTTTTATAAATAGCATAATTTAGAATATTTACATGCAATGTACTATGATAATGGATTTCCTTCATCATTTTTTTTTATTGTTCTTAAAGTAAGTTTTTAAATAATAACATTACATTAAACATTCTAACAACTCACGAGGTAGGTAGTTTCAAATGCTAATGGTAATCATAACACTTCACACAAAACTATCGTCGATATGCTAGTCAAACAAACAAACATACAAGATACGCGCGAAAAACGCGCTCTCTTCTGAGCTCTTAGTCCAGGTTTTGCGTATTCTTATTCTTATTCGATGTGGGGGCGATAAGTCCTGCACTGACGTCCCGCATGGGGTGTTTTGTGCATTTCCCCTTCCAGCGTTTACCCGAGCCAGCCCAGCTCCTTAGAGTAGCGGAGCGTGGCTCTGGGCCGCAGGCATAACTGCTACAGTGGCTTGGATGGTATACCAGATGGCGATAAAGATGATGATGTCGATGGTGATGACAAAGCAATAGTTCCCAGGTTTTGTGTAGTTTGCTTAAACATTTTGGTTAGTTCTCCCTCGTTTCCGCCAGGGGCGCTGTACAAAAATGTATAGAGCCATACGCAAACAGCTGTAGATTCAATAAACCTGGACTAATTCATCAGTCGTCTTCTTAGTAAGAGTAAAAGAAAATATTATAATAAAATTATTGTAATCGTGTGCGCAAAGAATTGGATTAATACATAGATATTGATTGACCAACTGTGCAGCATGCCCTAAAACCTGCACCACTGAGGACCTAAATGAGGCAACAGAGAGCGCCATTGAGGTGGCTAATTTTAGATCAAAAGCCGAAATATATATTTTTTAGCACGCTACATCGACTCGCAAAGAATAGTTATTTAAAAAAAAATGGATCCACACGGAAACTACTGTACTGAAGTTTTCGTTTACAAATAAACTAAAGCAAAGGGCAATCTAATCTTTTCTATTATCCAAATTAATATTAGTACAGGGCAAGGAGATAAATTTAAAATACAGAGTGTATTTTAGAATCTTTTGAAATCCTTTAAACATAGCAAGAACTTCAAATTTTTAGGCACAGCAATCATACGCATGACTCTTCAGACAAATTATTATCTTTAACTGTAGTCATAAAAAGCCTTCAGGTGGCTTAACCTTTTAACCGCCAAAGTCACTTATACGTGACCAGAATTTCCTAGCGCCAACGATGTTTATAATAGTCAATCACGAAGTAAATAAAAAAACTACCTCACATTTATGTAAAAAAAATTAAGCAGCTGACTTTCGGGTACTTTAGCGTGTTGTGAATTGCTTCCAATGTTTTTGTAGTTTTTTCCTAAATTGTTTTTTTAATATTTTAATTGAAACTTTTAATTTTAGTTAACACATTTACTACTACAAGAAGTTGTGAGAAACTGCATTGATTAAATCATACGTTAAAATATTGTTTCTGTTAGTTCTTATTCTTAAGCCAGAATCAGATATTATGAAATTTAAAAAAATGAGACGCAGCGGTTAAAAGGTTCAAAAGTGAATATAACCAACCGGCCTATATTACTTGTTATAAAGAAAACATTTTCGGGGTTCGTGTCCTCTCGCTTGCATAACTGAACTAGTGTAAGCGAGAGGAGACGAACTTTCCGGATTTTTTCTTTACCGAAACAAGTTACAAGAACTGAATTATCTTTGAGAATCATCGCACTCCACATTAATATCTAGCTTCGTTATCCCGGTATTCATCAATTTAAATACCTTCCCATTCTGCGTATTGTGCAATATAACTTTATAATGTTCCGAAGACGGTACAGGCATGTTAGGTTTACAGTGATCTCTCTTAAAATGTCTGCTTAAATGACTCGTTTGTGTGAATTTTCGTTCGCATATTTTGCACTGGTATTTTTTCTCCCCTGTGTGAACTACCCTGTGTTGTTTTAGTGCTGAAAGGGTGTAGAAAGTTTTGCCACATTCGCAGGGGTAGTCCCGTTGGCCTTTATGTCGTTTTAGATGGACGTTGTAGGCTGAACTTGTGATGAAACCGCGGTGACACTCTTTGCAATTGTACCTGTAAAATAATACGATTCATGTGAAATATGTAGTCAAATTTTACCGACACAATAAAATTATATGATGTAAAAGTTACAATAAGTAATCTGTTTTTTTTTTTGAGAAGTTGATTAAATAATTTCTTCCATTTAAAAGTAGTTGCGATCGAGATTCATTCATGTTGTCCAAAGTATCAAAAATCGTCTAAGGCGCGGGACAAATACAAGTGGCGTGTGGCGGTGTCCGTAATATTTTACGTTCTATGGACCTGTCATAAGTGACTTGCTATTTGAAAAAGACTATCCTTACTAATATTATAAATCCGAAAAGTTTGTTGGTTTGTTGGTTTGTTACTCTATCACGCGCCAACGGAGCAACGGATTGACTTGATTTTTGGCATGGATATAGTATAAAAGGCGGAAGAAGCTTTAGGATACTTTTTATCCCGAAAAATTTCATAGTTCCTGTAGGACAGGACAAAAACCCCCGAAAGCGAAACTGTCGCCACTATCACAAAGACGCTAAGTGATTAATTCCTCTATGACGCTAATATGGACTAACGAAACGTCACAGCCAAACGTAATTAGACGACAGGTGACATTGTCTGCAGACTTTTATAAATCACAAGTAGCGTGGCAAGGCGACAAATTGTTTTTCTACCATTATATCCCCTTGAAGAGGAAATAAAGTATGGATTGAAAATGACAACTGACATTAAAATTGGATAAAATGTTATTTTCCCTCTGCATGCTACATGTTACTATGACGTTTAATACCAGGCCGTCATTTTGTCTGACATTAAAAATATTTTTAAATATTCTATCATTAGAGGTTCAACATGTTTTTTTATTCTACCTTTATGGTACAGAATCATCATACTTTAATACTATCAATCCGAAAAGTTTGTTGGTTTGTTCCTCTTTGACGCAGCAACGGAGCAAAAGATTGACCTGATTTTTGGTATGGATACCTATGGTTTAATAGACAGAAAGTGATAATAGGATAATTTTTATATCTCGAGAAAATTCGTGATTCCCATGGGATAGGACAATAACTGTTTCTCAGCAATGGAGCCACGGATCGACTTGATATTTGGGGTGGGCATAGTTTGGAAGACGGAAAGTGACATGGGATACTTTCCATCCCGAAAAAATTGTGGTTCCCGTAGGACTTAACGATAAATTTTTCTCAGCAACGGAGCAACTTGCCTTGGCATATTGCATGAATATAGTTTGAAAGATGAAAAGTGACATAGGCCACTTTTTATCGCAAAAACTTTAACAGTTCCCGTAGGATAGGATAAAAACTAAGTGAGTGGGCTGCGGTAGCAGCCGTCTAAGCGCCAGAAATAACCTGTCATGGCAAGTTTAGGACGTTCCCACATATTTCGCACTCCTTCGCGGCACTCAACAGCACTAGCCCAGACTCGGGCTCCATAACGGAGCTTGCGCTCTCGCCATAGTGACGGAGTGTTTCGGAGCACAAGACACATCGTCATCCACCACTCGGGACTAACCAGTACTAAACGTCAGACAGCATTCCAACGCCCTGGTCCCAGTGCAGTGGGTCAGTCATAGTAGCCCAGCGCCTGCCTCTTCAACTGCAGAGGGCAGTGAGAACGGCAATCGCGATACCGACACCTCTCTTCCCCTGCAGCCCCACTGCGTCTGCCAACACGTTGACGGCCTAGCGGAAGGTAGGGTAGGTGGCGGCACCCACACCACCAGTTCCATATATCCCACCGCGGCCCCTTATCCTCGGCTGTCATATCAGAGTCCAAGAAGCAGCCTTGCTTTATGAAACTAAGAAAGGTTATTCCCAGCAAGTAACTGGAGATAGAGAGACAGAAAAGAAGCCACACCCAGCGCAGCAGGAGGAGCTGGAGTTCATATGCCTGGCAGACGGAGCAGCACTAGAGCAAAATCTTAACCGAGAAATTAACATATTTACAGACGGCAGTAAAATTAAAGGGAAAGTTGGGGCGGCATTATCCATTTGGGATGATGCCGCTGAGATCAGTACCCGCAAGCTGAAATTGGCCGATTGGTGCTCTGTGTAACAGGTCGAGTTATTGGCACTTCTTGAGGCTACCGAAATCGCAAAAATCTTTTGTGACTCCAGGTCTGCACTGGAAACGGTAGTTGGCGTATCTTCCCTCCATCCCTTAGCAGTAAATTCAAAGCTAACATAAAGTTACTACACGCACAAAATAAAATAGTGAAACTTTATTGGATTAAATAGCACGCGGGGATGGAGGGAAATGAGAGAGCGGACCAGCTAGCAAAGGAAGCAGCACTGCACTCGAAGTGCAGACCTATTTAGGATAACTGCCCCGTTTCATTCGTCAAGCGAGAAATCCGAAAGGACTCTCTTGACGAGTGGAACCGGCGGTATCAGGATGGACACACAGTGGCGGTAACCAAAACATATTTTCCGGATGCAAGGGCGGCATACAAGATCGTAAGAGAAATAGCACCAGTGGGAATCATAACTCAAGTGCTGACGGGGCATGGTGAGTTTTCCCAATACTTACATCGATTTAAGTTGAGGGAAAGCCCATCGTGCATCTGTGAACCCACAAAAGAGAAGACTCCACTGCACATAATCTTGGAATGCCCAGTTTATGGAAAGCAGAGATTTGATTTAGAACAAAAAATTGGAATTAATCTAACACGAAAAAACCTTAGAAACAATTTTATCGAATTTTTGCACAAATATTTGTAAAAAAGCAATACTTTATTAGGAACAAGTAGGTTTAAACTTTGCTGTACCATTGTAATGTTTATTATAACTGCAAACAGCCAAAAACATTGAAATGTAGGTATACTTAGTTTTTATTCATTTGTAATTAAGACCCCTGATCATGTCAGGGATATTTCGCGATATAATAAAAAAAAATCCTCGGATGCAGCGTCGCAAGAGCGGCACTGCAGCCCGCCTAAGTTGCGACACTCCTCATAAGGCATGCAACCTACCGGCCATCCTCTCAGCTGCTTTAGTTAAAAGCGGCTGAAACTAGAGTGCCAGCCTCTAAGCTTCCTTGGGGGAAAAGACCCAAAGAAGAGGGAGACTTCGAGCGCCGCCTTTTCAGCTGCCTCAGACCTCCCCCACGACAAGGCGGGAATACACGGGGGGGTTGTATATACACTCCAACCGTAACTTAACCAACAAAAGCATTCCTCTAAGGTATTTTGAGATTTGTCAGTTAGGTTAGGTTTCGCAGCCGACATAAACATAGGCCAAAATCAAAATACAACGCGGGCGAAGCCGCGGGTAAAAGCTAGTGTTTATTATAACTGCAAACAGCCAAAAACATTGAAATGTAGGTATACTTAGTTTTTATTCATTTGTAATTAAGACCCCTGATCATGTCAGGGATATTTCGCGATATAATAAAAAAAAATCCTCGGATGCAGCGTCGCAAGAGCGGCACTGCAGCCCGCCTAAGTTGCGACACTCCTCATAAGGCATGCAACCTACCGGCCATCCTCTCAGCTGCTTTAGTTAAAAGCGGCTGAAACTAGAGTGCCAGCCTCTAAGCTTCCTTGGGGGAAAAGACCCAAAGAAGAGGGAGACTTCGAGCGCCGCCTTTTCAGCTGCCTCAGACCTCCCCCACGACAAGGCGGGAATACACGGGGGGGTTGTATATACACTCCAACCGTAACTTAACCAACAAAAGCATTCCTCTAAGGTATTTTGAGATTTGTCAGTTAGGTTAGGTTTCGCAGCCGACATAAACATAGGCCAAAATCAAAATACAACGCGGGCGAAGCCGCGGGTAAAAGCTAGTAATATTATAAACGTGAAAGTTTGTAAGGATGGATGGATGGATGTTTGTTACTCTTTCAAGCAAAAACTACTGAACGGATTGAGATGAAACTTTGCAATTATATAGCTTGTTTATCAGAATAACACAGAGGCTATAAATTAAAATAATATTGCGTGAATTTTCCATATTATAACAATAAGTGTCAAGTAGGAAAAATTCTGCCTTTGCGAGCTATTCTAGCGTGCGCTCCAAGAAATGTCGAAAGGAACTGTCGAATCGAACAAATGTTAAATCGTTTTTTTTTGTATTTTTTTTTTCCACCTCCTTCATTAAGGGTGGTAAGGCAGGGCCTCGAAATATCATGCGGGCGAAGCCGCTGGCAAAAACTAGTCCCCAATGAACTAGGAATTAGTTCATTGAGAATCCTACATAATAATAATATTATAAACGTGAAAGTTTGTGAGTATGTTTGTTATTCTTTCACGCACAAACGGCTGAACCCATTTGGATAAAATTTGGTATGAAGGTATCTTAGACCTTCAGTGGCGGACGCTTCATAAAGACAGAAAGACACTGCCTACCCTGGTTCTGATAATAGATCTAATAATATATTATCAATAAACAAAATAACATAAAAAACTTAAATCATGAATCAGCTCCACCTATCGAGTGCCGGTGGTATCATTAAGATAAGATCGAAGGTAATTTCGCATCACCGATACGCGCTGCACGAGCGTCACCCGCCCTTGCCACGGCAAAGACACCAACTATGGATCTCTTAATGTTTTGTATGTGTGCTCTCGTGGTAAGTCGTGGTCATGCGGATTTAATGTGTGTGCGTTCCTATAGCTACGTGGGCTTTGCTGACACACAATGACAAAAATCACGCACACAACTGCATGAAAAGCCAGTGTCTTTTTGCTTAGCTAACACGAACAATTACGACTCGTACCGAACATTTCCGAAAGATAGTTTGCTATGCAATGCAATTATTTTAGAAAGTAACTTTGTTTGAATTTTATACATTTAGATGGCCATCATTTTTTGTGGTATTATATTTCCCTTTTTTACTACCTACTAATTTCAAAAGTCAATAGTCGCCATATTGTTTGATGTGTTTTGTGTTTGTGACTACGCTATCAGATATTTAGGATTTTAACGTTGTTAATAGAGTGAAAAATTGATAATATGGTCTGTGAAAGTCTTTCAGATGGTGTGTGTATTGAGAAAATAAAATATGATGCGTTTTCAAAACTATCTTTCGGTGAAAAAAAACAAGTTATCGAGATAGGTCGTGCTACACCGGATATTTGAGCTGGCATTTGGCAATCACCTACATTATCAATCGACAAGACGACGGACCAAAACCAAAGTGTTTTTGGTGTGTAAAATTTTCTGCCTACCCTGTCTTAAAACTGTGTGCACGCCACTGTAGACCTTGGATTAACACGCCACACGGGGCGCGGCGCGGGCGCAGCGCGGGCGTGGCGCGGGCACGGCGCCCCTTCTATGATATTTCACACAAAATATTTAGAAGTGGCGTGACGCCGCACAAACAGAGAAGGCGCGGCGCGGGCGCCGCTTCCTCGCCCTCGGCGCACCCGCAGTTACTAGTGGCACGCCGCACAGTGGACCAAGAAACAATTCGTGACGGTATTAAATTTAATGTAAAATTTCTAATCATTAATCTTGAATAACTAAAAATTGACATTAGTATAGACCATTTTATAATAATACGTCGTGAATTAATAAACACCTTGAAATCAGTTTACCTATACGTTTTACAATTTTAATTTGGTTATAAACATAGCAAACTTGTGTAACATATTATTTTAAAGTTATCAGTAGTCAATCTTCTAGATGAATATGCATTTCCCAATATGTAATTTTTTTCTGGGTCATATCTTACTTGTATTTATTTGGACATAATTGTATTAAAACATTGTGGTGATATCTTATACACGTCTTAAAAACGATCTGGATAGGTAGGGTATTAAACCTTCCATTTGAATAAAATCTATGTTCCTGTCCTGCATGCCTCAATCGGATCCCCTGTGTTCGGCCGCGCCTCGCCATTCCGACACCGCTTCGCGCGCTTCTTCCGCGCTGCTCCGGCGCCTCGCCCTCGCCACGCCTCTGCCACACGCCTCTTGTATTACTCCCGCGCCTGAATTAATCATTGTTTTTCGCCAAACATGGCATAGTCGACTTCAACCATGTACAGAATTCGAATAATTACCGCGGATCAATGTATCATCGATGTAGTAATTTTCACATTATCGTTGATTTTTCAAAAACCACTCAAGCCGATCTCAGAAGAATGACAAGTAATAGAAACCGTACTAAAATAGCAAGAGATATACATCAATTTGTCCCACTTAAAATATGAAGTTTAAAAGCTGTTAGAAAAAGATGCACATACACCCGAAGTTACGTAGTTTAGAAGGGTTTCACAAAATAGCATTGAGATATATCTCGGCTATCCAAATTTAAAAAGGTAAAAAGTAGGAAGGTAAAATGATCAGAGATTTGAACCTTCTGCTGGAACTAGAAGAGGGTTAAAATTTCCGATCATATCGCAAAAGACAAAGTGGAACCAAATTTTAACCATTTTGACATTCCAACTTGTGATTTTGACGTATGCAGAGTTGCCGACAGGCGTTTTTTTTTTGTTCCACTCACTCTCGTGTATGCTGTATAACCAGATATGAATAAGACAGCTGTAACGTAGTTTTTATTTGAGTAAACTTTAGCAAGGTGTCTATTACTTGTTATTCTTCAGAGCAGCTGATTAAGATAAAATTTAAATGGGCATACCTCAGCAGTATGAAAAACCACAAACAAACCAAACACGATGGCGCCTCTGTAATCGGGCTTACTGAATACTTTTATAGTCATAGAATGTTGGCTAGAACAGCACATTGCAAGTTAGACTTTGGTTCCACGAGTTCATAGATATTAACTCGCGAAACCATTATGATGAATGATAATAATCACTACATAGTATAAAACAAAGTCGCTTCCCGCTGTCTGTCCCCATGTATGCTTATATCTTTGAAACTACGCAACGGATTTTGATGCGGTTTTTTTTAATAGATAAGTAGTGATTCAAGAGGAAGGTTTATATGTATAATACACCAGTGCGAAGCCGGGGCGCGATGCTAGTAAATAATAATTCATTAAATTACCTAATTTCCTTTTTATGTATCCGGATATGTATGGAGAGATTGCCGGAGGTTGCGAAAGTTTTGGTGCAGAGATGGCAAGAATAAGGCTTCTCTCCGCTGTGAATACGTTGGTGGACGCGCAAGTCGGCTTTAATAGGGAACCCTGCAAAAAATAATTATTTTTCACAAAAAATGGCAAAACCGCCTTCCATCGTGTACAAAATTCGAATATATCGCTCGAATTGTTTACATTATTCTTGATTTATCAAAAACGGCTCAGCCGATTTCTGTAAAATTCAAAATAAGACCACCTTGGGAGTATACCCTTTCTAACTAAAAAAAGAATTTTTTGATTCGGTTTACAATTGGCGAAATTATCGATGTTCATCGTGTACAAAATTCCGATATTTCGGTCAAATTGCTTTCATTATTGTTGTTTTTTTCAAAAACGGTTCAGCCGATTTCTGTGAAATTAAAATGGAACCACCTCGGGAGTATACCCTTTCGAACTAAAAATAAATTTTTTGATTCGGTTCTCAATTGGCGAAATTATCGATGAACATACACAAAAAAAAATACTTACACACGAACATAGAACCTACTCATTTTTGGAAGTCGGTTAAAAATAGATTGAGAGTGCTTCAGACGAGAATTCGTTTGTTTTTCATATCACGTACTCGAAAATAACCAATTACAAATTATATCGTCTCAAAGCAAAACAAAACATTATATCATTATAATACAATCTCAATGGCTATGGGAGGGCTTTAATGTTGTATGAATGAAAGTCCCTAGGGAGTAAAGCAATTTAATTTTGGAACGTCATAATTCGTATGAAAACTTCTTAACTTAGAACAGATACAATTTATTCGATGAATCGAATTGGACATAATAATCGAGCAGGCTATGATAGCCGTACAGGCCATGGTTATCGAATCGGTCATGATAATCCCATTGGCCATAATAATCGAGCAGGCTATGATAATAGAACAGGCTATGATAATCGAGCAGTCTATGATAATAGAACAGGCTATGATAATCGAGCAGGCTATGATAATAGAACAGGCTATGATAATCGAGCAGGCTATGATAATAGAACAGGCTATGATAATCGAGCAGTCTATGATAATAGAACAGGCTATGATAATCGAGCAGGCTATGATAATAGAACAGGCTATGATAATCGAGCAGTCTATGATAATAGAACATGCTATGATAATCGAGCAGGCTATTATAATAGAACAGGCTATGATAATCGAGCAATCTATGATAATAGAACAGGCTATGATAATCGAGCAGGCTATGATAATAGAACAGGCTATGATAATCGAGCAGTCTATGATAATAGAACAGGCTATGATAATCGAGCAGGCTATGATAATAGAACAGGCTATGGTAATCGAGCAGGCTATGATAATAGAACAGGCTATGATAATCGAGCAGGCTATGATAATAGAACAGGCTATGATAATCGAGCAGGCTATGATAATAGAACAGGCTATGATAATCGAGCAGGCTATGATAATAGAACAGGCTATGATAATCGAGCAGTCTATGATAATAGAACAGGCTATGATAATCGAGCAGGCTATGATAATAGAACAGGCTATGATAATCGAGCAGGCTATGATAATAGAACAGGCTATGATAATCGAGCAGTCTATGATAATAGAACATGCTATGATAATCGAGCAGGCTATGATAATAGAACAGGCTATGATAATCGAGCAATCTATGATAATAGAACAGGCTATGATAATCGAGCAGGCTATGATAATAGAACAGGCTATGATAATCGAGCAGTCTATGATAATAGAACAGGCTATGATAATCGAGCAGGCTATGATAATAGAACAGGCTATGATAATCGAACAGGCTATGATAATCGAGCAGGCTATGATTATCGAGCTGGCCATGATAATCCAGCTTGGCATGACAGTCAAGCTGACTATTACATGCTTACTTACATCCAGCTGATTCAGCGATATAATCCTACTAATATTATAAACGCGAAAGTTCGTGAGTATATTAGGGGACATCTTACACACGGTCTCTGACCCCAAACTAAGCATAGCTTGTGATATGGCTGCCAGAGACTGATATACTACATATACATATTTTAAATACATAGTTATATAGATAGTACCTAAATAACACCCAGACACAGAGCAAACACCTATGTTCATCACACAAATGTTTGCCCTGGGTGGGGATCGAACCCACGCCTCTTTGACCCAGAAGTCAGGGTCACTAACCACTGAGCCACCGAGGCAGTCAGGCAGTATGTATAGATGGTTGTTACTTTTTCACGCAAAAACTGAACGGATTGAGATTAAACTTTGGAATAATGATGCTCATAGATCAGGATAACACATAGGCTATAATTTATAAAGATATCGCGTGAAACGAAGTTCGTCGGGTCAGCTAGTTTGTGTTAATATGAAATTTAAAAAATTGTACCTTTCCCGCAGTCTTGGCATAAGAAAGGTTTGTCGCCCTTGTGCCTCTTCATGTGTATGGACAGCTGCGCGCTCTGCACAAACGTCTTGAAACAGATCTCGCAACTGTATAGCTTTTCACCTGAAACGAGTGAAGTTTTACTGTAACATAAATGGTAAAATTTAAAAATTTAAATAACCACCCGACACAAAATATAAAATCTAAAAACTAACAACAATGTTCTTTCAATATCATTGAAGTAAGTAATCCGGTACCAAATTTCGAATCGATAGGAGATAATGGAAGGTAGTCAGATCCCCTCATCAACTATTAAAGAGCTGATCTTCAAACAGCCGAACAGATTTTAATGAAACATGAACACTCGGGATAAAATTATCTATGACACAAAAAAAACTATAAACGAAAATCGGTTCCTCTGTTTGGGAGCTACGATACCAGACAGATACACAGACACGTTAAATTTATAACACCCCTCTCTTTGTCGGGGGTTAACAATATACACTAGTAGTTCTCCAAACAGTAGACCACGCGAAACATTTCATTGACTGAATTTTCATAAGCCTATATCTCGACTCGTTCATGACCAATTTGGTTTATATTCGCAAATACATATTGTTAAGATTTAGATGCTAAACGACCTTGCAAAATACTACCGAAATCGGCTGATAAATAGCGCGACACCAATTTTCCCCCATTTTTGAGGGAAATATGACCAATCAAAAGTAGCAGAACCTGTGCACCAAGTTCGTCGAGATTCGTTGAAAAATGTGTCCTATAGACAATAATCGGCCAAGTGCGAGCCGGACTCGCACACGAAGGATTCCGTACAGTATGAAATCTGTCAAGCAAGCATCTTCCTGTTGTCGTTATTAAATTCAAGCAAAAAAATAATGTTTCTTGTATGGGAACCCCCTTCAATATTTATTTATAAAGTGATTATTTAACTAAATATTCTGTGATTATTTCAAGCATCTACCTGTCACTGTTAATAATATCGATCGAAAAACGGCTAAAAATTCAGGTTTGTTGTATGGGAGCCCCCCTTTAAATATTTATTTATTTCTGTTTTTGGTATTTGTTGTTATAGCGGCAACAGAAATGCATCATCTGTGAAAATTTCAACGTTCTAGCTATAACCGTTCATGAGATACAGCCTGGAGACAGACAGACGGACAGCGGAGTCTTAGTAATAGGGTCCCGTTTTTACCCTTTGGGTACGGAACCCTAAAAACTAACAGACGAAAGCAAAATCGCCAATTTAATCCGAAGACCTTCGCTCCGATTCGGTCAGTAAACTACTGCTATACCTGTATGCATACGTATATGGTTGACGAGCCCCGACCGGCGGCTGAACTGTTTGGGACAATACTCGCAGTGGTACGGGGTCTCCCCGCTGTGCACCTTCTTGTGTTGGAACAGAGCACTGTGTCCTCTGAAACATTACCACAATGATATTGATGATAATCATAATGATCAAAATTAATGATATTGTTATGCAGTAGGCCGCGCCGTTCGCGTTTATCGCGTTTTATACCGGAGTGAAAACATCTCGTGTTCAAGTGCGGTACCAGGGATTGTGAAGTGACTAGTTGTGTGAATTTCAGTGCCAGTGTGACGTGTTTGTGCGAACCAATTGTGTCGTGTGTACTGTGATTTTGTGCAATAAAGTGCAAAGTGAACAATCGGCGGCGTTTTAACTGATTATCCAAGAACCCATCTCGTAACAATATCAACAGAGTTTTAAGCTATGCCAATGAACCATAAAAACATAAATCCTAGTAGGTAATAAGCGCCATTAGCGCCATGCGTCATAATTTTTGTAAATAAAAATTGTTACAGGTTGAATCAAACTTAGTGATTGTGATGTAAAACGTCAGTGGCGTCGTTTGTTGCGAAGGCAACATGCTTATTTGTTTTGGTATTAAGGGAATAAGCAAATGATTTATCATCATCCTTTTCAAAAGTGAGATAGGCTTTCTTTTATGTATTTCTAATAAATAAAAAACGAGTGAAAGCAGCTGTTCTAGCGTTCCTGCGGTTGTGGTTTCCATTCGAGAACTTTGCGACCCCATCGGCTTATCTACGAACGATGTGTCCTGCTCATCGCCACTTCTACGTGCTAATTCGCTGGACTATGTTGGTAACTTTGGTTTGTCGTCAAATCTCCTCATTCCCGACCGTGTTTGTACCTATGTATATCAACGCGACGATTGAAAGGCAAACATTAAGCCCGATTACAGAGGCGCCATCGTAATTATGTTAGCTTAAATAGCATGGTTTTGTTTCTTTTTCACTTTAGGCATTCGATAGAGAGAACGCTTTTTACGTCGCTATTAAATTTACGCTGGCGCCTCTGTAATCGGGCTTATTAGCAAACATAACTAAGCGATTAAATACCTAAAATGAGTTTTATAAATAAATTATTACAAAAATACAAGCTTTTAAGATCCTGGATAACAATCGTGTAGCAGCAGAGTGCTAGCCAAGACATGTAAAACGAGCTCAAACACGACGGGTCTATCTTGTTTAGTACAGGAGTTCCTATGGCCACCTTCCGATTCCATCATCAAATCAGCTCCATGGTACCATATTATTCCATTGTCACGCGATGTACATATGCGTGCAAAATTTCAGCTCAATCGGAAACCGGGAAGTTGCTCCAATTTAACTTGCAAGATTCCACCCGAACTTACATACATACATAGGTACATCCATTGCAGGTACCCTAGACCGCATATCTGCTAAACATCAGGCAGTATGTAGTCAAACGCAAACCTATACGAAATTTTAAAAAAATTAAATAAAAGCTTGTAATAATCATCATCACGTATTACTTGCCTAAACTCGGCGGGGCAATCGGCACACTTGTACGGACGGACATCTGTGTGGCAAACTTTATGTGCCTTCAGGTTGCTCTTCGTACTGAGCACTTTCCCGCACACGTCGCACTGATGCGGGGTCTTGCTGATCGGCACGGGGGGCATTTCACCCTCCAAATACACTGGGAAGAAAATAAATCATTATTTCATCCCATCTATTCGAAAAGGACGACTTGGTTCGCCTACAAATTGTAGAGAAACTAACCTTTTTGTTAGCTTCTCTACATTCAGACTCTCTCAACGATAACACTGCCAACTTACAATTCTAGTTATGAAATTATTCAATTTTTTGAAATGTTTATCTTTGACAGGATCAGCGATCCTTGTTTGGTAAAATTGGGCAGTCTTGTGTTGGAAGTGATCTGGAAGACACCTTTTTTTTTTTCCTCTATAAAATATAATGAGTGTGAATTTGAGTTTGCGTGGACGAGCCCTGCAAACCGCATGAGCGTCGCGTGACAGTCAGGGTGAGAGGCTCCGGTCCCTTTGACTTTGATTACAGGTGGATCTCTTGTTTTGGGGCCACTGACCCCTTACCCCTGGAGCACTGAGCTGGCGCTGACTTAGAACCCTGTCGGCCAGTTTGGGCCGGCGCCTGTCGGCCGGTTTGGGCCGGCGCCTCCACCTCAGTCGACAGATGTCTTCACGCTAGCGCTCACCTAGCGCTACCTGGCTGGCGCCACACTATCGGCGGGTCCAGCTCAGGCTCTAGAAAATCCTCGGCCAGCCTCCAGCGTGGTTCTACGAGTGCTACCCTTTCCCTTTTTGGCTAACTTTCCAAGGACTTCTACAAAATTCTCTCTCTCTCTCTCTCTCCGTTTCTTCAAGATTTAATAGACTATAAGTGCAGTGTGTGTTAGTGTAAATAAATGTGTAAATACTAAGGTTAGTTTTCTGTTTTAATCTCCGAACCGTTAGGAATCCTATCCACTAGGTAGGACTCTTAGGTTGGTTAGGTTTCTCCTGAGGTCTCTTAACCTGTGGTGCTGCAACCGGCTCCCCCGCTTGCAACATTACGGGTTCCTCTCCAATTCTCTTTTAACTTGTGGTGCTGCAAACGGCTTCCCCGTTTGCAACATTACAAAATATAGGTGGTGTTTTCTATAAGAAACTTTTAGCGGGCAGTAATGAGTTTTTAATCCTCTTTATGAGTGCGCCGCAATTATCTTTGCCGCGCATTACAATAAAATATGAGGCGCCTTTTATTTTCTCTTAGAGGGTGATGAAAAGTAGTGTATCACTCGGGCGCAAAATATATTTTTGGCTCGGGCGACGTTCTTTGAATCCCTCAGGATTCAACTTCAGGATTCTACTAAAACATCGTTCTACTCTAGAATCCTGTAGCGAGGGATTCAAATAATCGGCAAAGTACGAGTCGAACTCGCGCACGGAGGGTTCCGTACTGTATGGGAGCCCCCCTTAAATATTTATTTTATTTTAATTTTATTATTTATTATTGAAGTAGATATACAATGAAATATTCTGTGAAAATTTCAAGCATCTACCTGTTACCATTATTGATATAGAGCGAAAAAAAACGGCTAAAAAATCAGGTTTGTTGTATGGGAGCCCCAATTATTAATTTTACTGTTTTTAGTATTTGTTGTTATAGCGGCAACAGAAATACATCATCTGTGAAAGTTTCAGCTTTCTAGCTATAACGGTTCATGAGATACAGCCTGGAGACGGACAGATAGACAGACAGACGGACAGCGGAGTCTTAGTAATAGGGTCCCGTTTTTACCCTTTAGGTACGGAACCCTAAAAAGCGCCCTCGCCATATTAACATTATATTGCTCCCTTATGATATAATCTACTATTACTCCAAAAATGACACAACAAACTTCAATCATGGCAATCTACGTATAAAATGCGAATAGTTCGCACGAATCGATGTATCTATGCCATTTTTAGTTTATTGTTGATTTTTCAAAAAGGTACAACCAATTTCGATAAATGAATAATGATAAAATTAAAAAAAAGTATGTTTCAGACTTTGTACCCATATTCATTTACAATGGCTGTGTTACCTGTGGTGTGATTTTACCTCGCGTCACCTAAAAAGAACGCTGGAGCTTCAAACTGCCCACAACGAAATTTAACTCCTATTGCTTACGTGATAGGAGTTAAATTTCCTTGCTACAAATAAAGTTGCGTACTAGGATATTTAACTCCTATTACGTATGTAATAAGAGTTAAATTTCCTTGTGCGCAGTTTGAAGATCCAGCGTTCTTTTTAGGTGACGCGAGGTATTGCATGGTTTATAAAAAAAATAGATTATTAGTACTCACCTCTTTTCTTTCTCCCCCTTTTCTTTTTGGGTTTCTCTTCATTATCTAGCACTAAAATCAAAAATAAAACCTAATAAGATTTATTAGAAATAAGTCAGATTTCCATTATTAATATTATTTTCCTATATTTCAAAATTGATGCGGGCTTATCAAGCAAAAAATGGAATTAATAATAATCGGCCAAGTACGAGTCGGACTCGCGCACGGAGGGTTCCGTACTGTATGGGACCCCCCCTTAAATATTTATTTTATTATTTATTATTGAAGTGAATATACATACAATACAACTAAATATTCTGTGAACATTTCAAGCATCTACCTGTTACCATTATTAATATAGAGCGAAAAACAGCTAAAAAATCAGGTTTGTTGTATGGGAGCCCCCCTTAATTATTAATTTTCATTCTGTTTTTAGTATTTGTTGTAGTGGCAACAGAAATACATAATCTGTGAAAATTTCAGCTTTCTCGCTATAACGGTTCATGAGATACAGCCTGGAGACAGACGGACAGGGGAGTCTTAGTAATAGGGTCCCGTTTTTCCCTTTGGGTACGGAACCCTAAAAATGAAGGTTGTAATTTTGGTTTACCCTGGATGCAAGCTGCTTCTAGCTTCTTGGTCTTATTGGAAATCTATAGGAGAGGCCTATATCCTGAAGTGAATGTTGTATGGCCATAGTTTCAGCCATACAATATGACAGAAAGAAATGGTGAACATAATTATCACTTTCACATCTTGGCATTTGCATGTGCAGCATTATATTACCACCAACCGACACTAGGCCAGCGTGGTGGATATGGTCCAATCACCCTTCGTGAGTAGGCCTACGTCCTGCAGTGGACTATTAAAAAGGCTAGTACTTTACAGTACATAATCAGCATTTGCAAATAAATGTAGCTGCCTAACTAAAGTCTTATAAGTTTCAATGACATAAGATTTTGGTTTTACCATCATGCATTTTAGTAATTTTGATTTCTCCTAGAAGAATATTGTCATCGGCATCCCAGCCACTGTCCTCTCCATCATTGTAGCTTGGCTCTGAAAGGAATAAATAAGTTATTATTAGAAATTAATAAAAACAGCTTCGAATCTCTTGTCAGCCCTTTGTGGTGCAATATTGAATATTGACTGTATGAATTTATTTGTCTATAAAAAACTTAGAAAAGATGTGCTGTAGAATAAGGTAGTTATTTACTTTTTAAAAGAAGATCTTGTAAAGTAGGACCTGACTGTGTACAGTAGCTCAAAAAATCCATTAAAATATAGTTAATAAATGCACAGAGTAAAACAACCACATTCAATGCTTAATTTTAATGGAATTTCATGTTTTCTAACTTGATTTTTGTTCAAGGCCGCCATCACGCCGCCATATTTTACAAGCAATTTCAAAAGATAATAAGATCTGAAAATATGAAATTCCCTTAAATGGAGATTGTTGCGCATGTGTGCACAATGCCGATGCCGCGTGGCGTAGTGTGCTAGGGAGCGCGCGGGAGGCATGAGCGGGCGGGTGTGCCCCGGCGTCTCGACTCTCTGGCTCCCGCGCATACGTATATTACGTATATTACGCGCATACTATATCTAATTCCCGTCGTATTCTGTTCTGCTGTGCATGTAACTTGTACAAAATAATTTCAATGTTTCATATCTATCAGGCGTCCTGTGACGGCTCATTCCCTTTTCATTACAATAATTTTATTTAAAAAAAAATTACATAACACATAGTCCTAGTACAACTATGTAAAAACCACAGTCGGACCACTATGTAAAAAGTTATGCATGGTTACACATGGTACAATGCATCGAATTGAGTAGGTATCTCCTCTGTTTCATCAGTCAAAAACATACCCAATTTAATATCATCCTTGCATTCCGGCACATTCTGATCAAGCAGCTCAAGGACTTTCTGTTCACCCTCATGAAGCTGCAAATCAAGACAATCCTTCACGTCTTTATGATCATCTTCATTTTTGATACATAAATCTTCCCTAGTAGGATAGTTATCACCGTTTTGCAGTTTTGAAATATTGTCCAAGTACAACCGTAATTTCTTGTCATTATCTTCGCACTGCAGATTAAATGTGTAAGCTTTCTTTAGCTGCTTTATACATTCTTTACATATTAATTTTGGGAGACCATCATCTTTACTAAGCTGCAAAAATATTCAATTTATTTTTAGCACCACATTTCACAGTGATCATAGTTGCAGTGAACAAATAATACTTGGCTGTACTTACTAGAATTTTAGTACAATATAATAGCATTTCCAGGTACGAAATATTTCTTTTCAAGTAGAAACTTGAGAATAAATCGTATGTTTGTTTGTTTGATGCTAAACATAGACGACACATTCTTTCGAAGTCCATAGCCTCAGAAGGTGCAGTTTTCATTTTGTGAATAACTGCGTGAAAAAAAGACTACATAAGAATACTACAATAAACTCAAAAATCGTACAATAATAGAGACAATAATATTTTGAAGATACTATAAGTGTAGCAAGGACCAAAACACGAAATAAAATAAAGTGATCAAAAAAAAGTCAAAAACGCGCAGACACATCCGTCATAGGGTTCCGTAGATGCATTAAAAACTAAGCCATAGACTGTAGTCTGAATTAACTACCAGTCAGCTTGACAGGTTAGTACCTACAGATTTACAAGTAAATTGAAACTACAGTAGTTTCCGTGTGTCTCTATACATTTTTGTACAGAGCCCCTGGCGAAAACGAAGAAGAACTAACAGAAATGTATGAAGCCACACGCAAACGCGCAAGTTTAAGTAAACAATGCAAAACCTGTACTAATGACTGATGGTAAGAGGGAGAGACGTTTTGTGGTGAAATATTATTATGTTACACATAGTACCTAAATACTAAATAGTATTAGTGTGAGAATATGGATTGTGGAATTGTGGAATCCTGCGCAGAAACGCATTTGGGTAAAATGAAACAATAAACATAATTTAGTGGGGTTCCTTGGCTTTTCCAATTCATCCTAGTTAGACCTAGTTTCAAAAGTGGTGTTTTTTAAATAATAAAATACTATTAATTAAGTAGTTTATAAACTAGTTACAAGTCATGATCATCATCATCTACATATTTTCCTTATTTCACTACTAGGCCTTCCTTTTACTACGTAATGTAAAGTCTTGATGGAGTCTAGCAAAGACCACTGTTCATATAAGATTTTACAATCTATGCTGCCGACGCGAAAGACGTGTTTCATCAAATAGTATCACCTGACCACATTTATTTACATTAAAATTCGTACTGTTTAAACATGTTTATCATAGGAAATATATCGCTACTTCGAATTCGAAAATAAAATAACTAGATTTATGGGATTCGTTGTTGTCAACAGCACGAAACCCTAACGTAATCCGAACATGTGACAGTGACAGTTAAAATAAAATAAATTTGACACTGATATTAGATTTTTTAATTTTGAGGCTCCGATTACCACGCACGAGACAGAGCTAAGTTCAACAAGTTTTGCAATGGGACCTTTTTTACGTTCTGCGGGTCAGTGGGTCCAACCTCGAAACCTTGAAAAAGAAAATGCAAGTGGAGTCCCTCCGCGCGGAAGAAGTGTTTTCATACCCCCTTCATGGTAGCGTTAAACGTTGGAAGTCAACCTTGTTGGAAGTCGCATTAGTGGAAACCGTAATGATTGAATTGAATTGAATTAGAAGTTTCACTTCAAAAACATTTGTTCGTTAACGACAGTTAACTAATGAACGTTTTTTATAGAATAGCTGATTTATCTCGCGATTTCGGTGTTGTTCCCTTGGCAAAAGTTGTTTACCTTGACATTAAAAAATTTAATACATACTTAGTTATACTTATCTACTAAACCGCACTGGGCCAGCGTGGTGGATATAGTGGTCCAATCACCCTTCGTGGGTAGGCCTACGTCCTGCAGTGGACTATTAAAAAGGCTGGTACAGTACAGTACCTACTAAATTCGGTTTTCTGTCTGTAGTAGGTACCATAAACTAAAGAGAGTACGTATATAGGTTAATGGTACCTACCATTGATTAGTTCCATTGATGGTACTACTCACATACCTACATTACATTTATACGTAGGTACCATTTATGCCTTCAAGTCCGGATAATTGGCTTAGCTAAAAGGTTGAGTTCCTACAAGGTTGCATACTTAGGTAAGTATGCCTACCAGTAAGTCTACCGACTTTTCTGCCAATCCATAATGCTTTCCTCCACGGGTTACCTGGAAGCAATCGCTATGAGCGATGAGGTCGCCCTTGTACACCGTTGAGATTACCTAATTAATTATAAGATTGTTTGTAATTGTTTTTCTTTGGTGTACAATAAAGTGTTAGGTTTTAAGTATTTTAATGGTATTTGTTTTTTAAAAATAAGTATTTAATTTGACTCCGATATTAATCGATTATTTGTTTTGATTTGGAGACTTTGATTTGACCACCTAGTCGGTTGAAGGACTACCCGACTTAAAATTGGAAGCTAATGTATCTCAAATACCGAGAGAGTGAGATTTTCGGGTCCTTCTCCATCCTTCTGGTTAGAGAACACATAAACAAGGTTTTCCAAAACTGGTGTAGGTACTAAGCCGAAAGGTGGCGATTTAGACAATCATTATGGGTAAACATATTTTACGATGGGGACAACCCAGAACTCGAGAAAAAACAGCTGTTTCCTATAATAATATATAGTCGATCCCGAGTTGCAATTTTGTACAGAACATCTGATTATTTATTCCAAATTTCGAGTTAGCCCCATAGTCATTCAACATCACCCTCTTTCGGCTTCGTACAGGGCAAGCAGATAACCACAGAACAGCAGAACTAGATTTCCTTCTCTCTTCTGTGCATCAGATAACCATGCACAAGTGCGCATACAAATGTTTCAGCACTTCCGGTAGGTAGGTACACAACTTTGAATGATTCGGCGAAACATGATGCACCTACTTACCTAAGTATAATTTTGTTTTCTGGCATCTTTTCGAACAGAAAAATACTGGGAATAGCAATTTTATTAATTTATTACAAAAATAGATATAGTCGGTATTAGACAACATTTACATAAATATGGTAAAAACGATTAAAACTATTGTGAATTACCTAAACTAATATTTTGGAAGACACTCGACGTACGTCCTACACGACATCATAGGTATACAATATCACCTCATTATCGTCGGGTCAATTATATGGTAAGTAAAAAACCAAAGTAAAATAAAATTGATCACATTTTCAAAATTTAACTAAACTAATGCGGAACGGAAGTTTTTAACTTTTTTATGAAATCTGATTTTTTTAGAGATATCTTTATACGGCGACGCACTTTTGAAATCTATTATTCCACTTGATAGACTTTCTGACAATCTTTTACTTTTGTTGCTTAAACCACTAGAATGTTCTTCCAACAACTGGGAAGGCAAAAATAACTCTTGTTTGTCAAGACCTAAATATTCTGGATGCACTCGATAAAAAATAGCATAGGGATTCTCTCGAAATTGTATAGAATCTTCTTGACTTCCAATCCTTGAATACTCTTTAATACCTTTTCGCCCAACGTTGATATTTCTATCTTTGTTCACGATATATTTTCTCATGGTGTCGACTATTAAATTACGGCTATCTTTAGCGGCATTCAAATCTTTTTCGTGATATATTTCTCTTTTTTTGTTAACCATCTTATTATTTTTTCCAGGATTATAATGTTCGGGTAATTCTTTAACTATTTGGGAAATTCTCTCGTCAGGTGTTCCCTGTTTGACATTATCTACAGGCTTAGAATTATTCTGTTGCAGTTTATTATCGTGTTGATGAATAGGTTGAGGGATTATCTCATAATGGTTCTCATTTTGATTGTTATTACTAGTTATTCTAATAACTTTTTGTGGATCTGTTGATATTGGCATTTTGCGAACATTAACATTTACGTAGTTTGATTTTGTGTCCTTCGCTCGGTACTTTGTTTGATAGTTCGAAGGTAATAAATTATACAAAACAAAATCAGGTTTCATCCGGGAATGCATAATATTTCTGCGTTGTTGTTCTTTAGCGTGAATTATGCCCGATTGTTTGGCTTTATTATTTTTTTCCTCAGATTGACTGTTGAAATGTTTCTTATCAGTTTGGATGATATTAGATGCTGTGTTTTCTTTTTCATAGAGTTTTATTGAAGGCTCAGTAACTTTTGAATTCGAATTTAATTTGTCTGGATGGTCGTTGCCTTCACGTCTTTTGACATCTTTGGGGGGTGTTGGTCGGAGATATGAAAATGTCTTCTTTATTTTGAAATGAGAATCGACTACGTGGTCATAGTTGAGGCGATTGCCTCCCGCAAAGTGCTTCCGTTGCATGGCACCTCTCGCAAGTCCTCTCCCTTTTGATACAGATACGTAACCAGATTTCTGATAATTTTCACTGCCAAAGTAAGCCAATACTGTAGACATAGTTAACAACACACTAATGACACTAAACAGTATATTCATCGTGGTCTGTCAGTTCGCGATTAATAAAACTGACAGAGTTAAACATTGCTTTATAATCTTCAGTATTTAGAAACAGTTTTGTTTGTTATCACATTGTTTCAATGTAAACAAGTAAACAATGTACCTATACAATGATGCCCAGACATTAAATAGGTTAATATTTATCATTAACGCCGTGGAAAGGAACGATGAATGCATTGAATTATAATAATGTTTAATCCGTAGTAGTCTAGTTTGGAACACCTAAAACCGTGAGAATGTGTTCAAATTTCAAATCTTGCTCCACATTATGGAAGCACGGTGGTCTTGGACTTCACCACTGGATACTGCACAGAACAGCAGACTTTCTCTCTTCAGTGAGATACTGAGCCAATTATGTTCTTATCTTTTTCAATGTACGAGAATATTTTTATCTAAGAAGTCGCAAGCAGGGAGTTTAAGAGGTATAAATTAAAAAACATTTTTTATTGAACATATTGCATTTTTTTACTATATTTATTTATTGAAATCAACAGCCCTTAAAAACAAACAAAAGAACTTAAAAATTATGCGTCATTACATATTTGCATTATGATCTCTCGACAAAATATGATATGGATTAGTATTAAAAAAGAATTTTCTTTGAACATATTGCATTTTTTTGTTTTATTTATTTATTGAAATCAACAGCCCTTAAAAACATAAACAAATTAACTTAAAAACTATACGACCATAGAATAATAACGCCTATTACTCTATGTATACGCGTTATTATTCTATGTATACGACATTATTTGACTAACTATGATATGGATTAATAGTTTAGGGGATCAGTGTCATAGTAAATGTGGTTCATCAAATAAAGAAGTAGGTAGGTACGTCATATAATATTGACAGATGAACAGTAGAACCGTTATCGTTATTTATTTTGTTCAAAAACTAAGTATTGTAGATAAAAACCCATCAAGCTTAACTAAAGCTTGATGTAAAAACCTGATATTTTACAAATAGGTACTAACAGATGGATAGTACCTCTAGAGGCTCAACAGAGAGACAAACAAATAGACAGTAGCTTCAGGCCTCTCGCTTGTTCAATTCACGTCACAAACTAAATAACTAAAATGATCACTAATAATGTCAATATAATAGAATTATACATAGTACTAATATTTATGATCTATGAACTCTTGAAAGTCGTAGAACGCTTGCTCGATAAGGTAGCGCTTCAACCTACTTTTAAAACAGTTGAGGCTGAGAGCTTCAGTGACCTTTTCAGGCAGTCGGTTGTAAACATCCGGTCCCATAACGTGTGTCAGCTTCCCAGACTTCGTGAGAGAGCGCGGTATGCTCATAAGCTTATTAGCATTCCGAGTGTTGTAAGAGTGCACATCGCTGTGCTTTTTAAATATGTCCAGGTTACATCTCACATAAACGGCCACCTGAAAGATCAGGATAGCCGGCAATGTGAGAATCCCGAGCTCCTTAAAAAAGGGTTTCACGGAGGTGCATCGCGACACCCCCACTATCGCACGCACGGCACGTTTTTGCGCTCGGAAAGCGCGCTTCCAGTCGGCGGCGCGTCCGTACAGTTCTGCACCGTACTGTAGTCTCGAGTGCACCGTGGCGAAGTAGCACGCACGAGACACCGCCGACACCACTCTGGAGAGCCGTCTGAGCGCAAAGCACGCGCTGCTCACTTTTCTGCAAAGCTTGTCAATGTGGCGCTCCCACGTCATACTTCGATCAATCTCGAACCTCGAACCCTAAAAATGTTGTGCCGTGCACCTGCTGGACTATGCTGGATATTATACACCTAATCAAACCGATAGACAGTCAAACAAACAAAAGAGTGTCAATGTGTAACTCAATACACACACAGTAGTATCATGCATCTTTATTTTAAACCTTCCTCCTTCTTTCATTCAGAATTTGGAATAGAAAAATCTACAATAGCTTTTTCCCATCAAAAGCTCGAATCCCCTGATCCCCCATTTATTACCTGGAGATCCCTAATATACCAACAGATACACGTGATTAGTGATTACAGCAGAGCATCATGTTTGCTTAAAAGTATACTATGTGGGAGAGTTTGCATCTGAGTTGCATGGCCTTATCCTACCATCCCCTTCTTACTACAGGACAAGTAGGAGGACGCCACATTACCACCCCTACACTGTCGATTTTCCTTCGATACGTACGAAGCGGTTTGACTCAACATTTCTGATTCGTACCGCCACGGAATGGAACAGTCTTCCTGCTTCCCTGTTTCCAAAGAGATATAACCTAAAGCTTTTCAAGGTCAGAGTGAATAGGTATCTTCTAAGTCTGCGTGCTTCATCTTCGACCACAACGTCGCTTACCATCAGGCGAGTTGGTAGTCAAGCGCGGACTTATTCGCAAAAAAAAAATATTACTTAATTTTTGAGCTGCTGAATAGTTTCGGACTATCACGATTTTGCTGATCCAATGAGCGAGATGAAAGGAAGCTGAAGCTGAAGGCTTTTACTCTAGGTCTTTTACCGTGTAACCAGTAACAAGATTGGCCAAAAGATAACGGATAGATTTTAGATTGTCGAGTTTGAATCGTTTTAAATTAAAATAAAATTTTAATGACAACACACGAGTTATTTTACAGACTTTTAATATTTCAAAACACATATACAATAATTCTAATTCAGTATAAAAAAAACTTAAAGGTAGTAGGTAATTAAACTACGAATAGGTACTAAGATAGAGTGCAGAATTGTTTCAGTAAAAGAGATTAGCATTTATTTTGCGTATTCTCTGAAGGGCACCAAACAATGATCTGGGCATGAATGCACCGTTGTCATCTTCGTTTTACCATTGTCGACTAAATTCGCCTGTTGTGGTCAATAAATTTTTACTGATCACTGAAACGATTTTATGGTACCTGTGCAATTTAAGTCGTTCGTAGATTTTTCTAGAATTTTGTGCTGCATCATCGACTTGGCATGTTTTTCTTACATTTTGTATAGAAGTAGGTACTGCATCCAGAAAAATATGGACGGTATGTCTATGGAGGTGCCCTTTTGTCTTGGTTGAGCTGCTAATGCTCATGTAAATAACTTTGCATTGTCATAAGTAACTTAAATTACAGAATTATTTAATGTAGCCTGTAATCAACGTCATTACTTTGAGCAGCCTCTTTAGCCACATCCCTATACCTGTGAAACTGTGAGTTATGAATATTTTTATTATCGTGTCCGTTATGATTATTCTCAAACATATTTCTTTCGCTGTCTCCAGATTTGTCGTAAGCACTTCCTTGGTTTCCTATATTTGCTAAAGAAGTAGATTTTAAGAGACCTTCAGATCCACCAATATGCATGTTAGAACTGCCCTTGTCTTCAGCCATTGCTTTTCTATTATTATTATCGTAGAACTCGTTATCTTCTTGATATTCGTCTTTATGATAAACTCGCCGAAATCCTTTACGGTTTTCACCTTTGTCCTGATTTATTTTCATTACAAACTTAGAATCTTTCTTGTGGTCTTCTGAGCCAAATTTATTTGCAAAATTATCAACAAAGTCTTTGAAAGCTATCTGTTTCAGATCATTCTCATGATACCTGTTTCGATCATTCGCTTTCTTAGTATCACTTTTTTCATGTTTTTCAAAGTTTTGTTTTTTAGCCATTCCTTCTTCACTCTCTTTATTTCCAGAAGCGGCAGTTCCTATATCTTTATGTCTATGGTTTACATTGCTATTTATACTAGGAACAACATTAGGAACAAATTCACTAGGCATTCGTCGATATCTACTGGCTTCTTGATTTGGTAATTCGCCGTCGTTCCAATTTATTCCTGTAAGTGTTAACTGATCACCATAATCGTAATTTTTATTGGAATAGTCATTCAACAAGACAGAAAAAAATGGATCATGACCACTGATGGGGTTATCAGTACTTGTGAAATGATACTCAGTAGTTGTCAACAATGGTTGCTGTGAATAGGGAATATCATCAGAAAGATCTTCATGAATAGGTATAATTCTAGCAGCATCTACAGCATAACGCTTGTCTTTTGCTTTTTCTTTTTCAACGTCGATTCTCATATGATCATATTCGTTGGGATTATAATAATAATAGGGCCAACTATCATGCAATCCTCTTGAACTAGTCCTTATATCATCGTCATCTACATGGTAGTCACTTTCATAGCCAAGCATCGTGTCTGTTCCTATGGGAGGCTTATAATGCATCATTGATTTTAAATGTTCATACATGACGTCAGTTTTAATTTTAGATGGCAGAAATCCAGAAATGTAACTGAACTTTGAATTTGGAGTTGAGGCTACGTCTCTTTTAGGCAATGGAGATTTCGTTACGGCACTCGATTCTATTATTGGTCTTGATAGATGATCTGGATTAGAATATTGATCCATTTTCGGAGATACATAGTTAGTAGAGCTTGATCCATAATCAACTCTTCTGTTGTCCGTATCTTCCGCGTCAAACTTCCTATATGTTCCAGGATTATTGTCGAAGTCACTGTATACGTATCCAGTTTCAAAGGGTTCTGTATTAGATCTTGATTTTCGTGATACGTAAACATGATGCTGTAGCGAAACTTCAGACAAAACTCGCGGCACTAAGCAAATTATTATAAATAGCATAATTTCTACATTTACGTGTTTTCCGAAGCTGGGGTTAACTAAAACTGGAAGTGGGCGTTTCTAATGATGTTTATATGAATTGTTTATTGTGTCCGGTCACGACAGAGAAACAATACGTTCGAAACAATGGAACTAATTTGTTAAGAAATATCCCGAGTTTACAATGAATGAATGTACAATACTATTAATCTAAATCTGAAATGTACCTATCTAGTCCCTGGCATGTTTATGTTACTATTCTTATTTAGGTATAGTTGTGCTAATTATACTATTCAGAAGAACCTAGAGTCTAGGTACTCTAGGTCCTAGAAGTAGGTAGTAGGTAAACGCTTGAGTGATTTTTTTCATGCTTTATTGTTCGGTAATCAGAAAAGGTCTTTAACGCATTACGCAAGTCAGTGTCGTCAGTATGCTGAGTGTGAGTTTTGTCGTAAACATGACGCGCTCTACGGCGAGCGCGTAAGCATGTAATTTGTATGAAGACAGTACAGTTCAAAAACGCGCCGCTAGTGGCGCTGTACATTTCTTCATACAAATTACATGCTTACGCGCTCACCGTACAGCGCGTCATGTTTACGACAAAACTCACACTCAGCATACTGTACTACAAATTGGTGTCGGTACCTCCTATGCACTCGATTTCAATTCGGTCCAACGAGCTATGGAGAGGGCTATGCTTGGAGCCTCATTGCGAGATCGAATCAGGAACAAGGAATTTATATACTACGTATCTGGAAGGCTCACTAATTACAAAAGCGCGGTCCGAAAGAGACTTAATACTAAGTGGCCGTGTCTCTTTCTGATCTTTCTACGCCAATCACAGAGAGGCATAATTCACCACATTCTTTCTTTGGTTTGCAATGAGTTACCAGCATTTTGCCATCACATTACTCCCATATGACTCTTGTCTTTCAATAACTTTTATTCGAATGTAAAATACCTTTTTTTAATTCTGTGATAATGACAGCTAATTGATTTAGTTGCAGAAAAAAATACACTTGCTTCTTTTTAAGGGAGATTACTTTATTCCCAATGTTCCTGATGTTTCTACCATGTCATCTTTATTATATAATAGCAACTGTGTGAAAGTGACAAAGCATCTTACAAGTAAGTCTCTCTCTGGACCGTTTTTCCTTTTTACTATATTTCATTGAAAAAAGAACGTTTTGCTGTTGTGATAAGGTTCAAGTTCCTTTTTATAAAAAGCTTGGAGATACGTCGAGTGAACCTTCCAGTTACATAGTTTAGAAATTCCTTGATCAGGAATGAGACAAAGTTACTTTAAGTTACCGACAAAGCTCAGCGGATTAGCAACTTGAAATGGCTACAAGCCGAGGTTCGAGGAACGGAAGGCCGACAGGGCAGTACCTAAAGTTCTCGAATGGATACCACGTATCTAAATGCAAGGCTCGCAATAAAATTACCTATTGAATGATATTATTTTTAATTTATACATAGAAAACAGTGGAGCGAATTGGGGTAGGTAGATCTTTGTCCAGCTGTGGGATTAGACGGACAAAATGTTTTTTTAAATATATTCCATACAGAAAAAATATTGAATTTTCGAATTTAGAAGCCAAATTTAGGTTAGGAAAGTGAACCGTTGTATGAAGAACTTGCAATAGCAACCCCAATTTGTAGAATTCCTAAATAACAAGACATTTTTTTTAAATTATACCAAACATCTTAACCACTTTGTTGCGAATTCACGAGTACTTCCACTCTGCCCCACCAAAGCGCCCCACTGGTGGGGCAGATTCCACTCCTTCATTTTTTCGAGTGGAAACTGCCCCACTCGTCTCATCTTGGTGGGGCAGATTCCACTCATTTTTTAGACCAGTGGAATCTGGCCCACCAGGGGTGTCGCGCGATTTTAAATTAAATTGGTAGTGCCATGAAGTGTGAAATTTGACTGCAAAATTTTAATCATTATAACGCCCCACCAAAAGAACAGATGAGTAAAGACATTGAATGCAAAATATTAAGAAGATTGTAAACAAAAAGCACAATTATCTGAAGTAAAAAATTACGGATTGTATGTAGTTATAGTATTTATATCGCAATTTTTTTCTTTTACTTTAAGCGCCCCACTGGTGGGGCAGATTCCACTCACATTTTAGACCAGTGGAATCTGCCCCACCAGGGGTGTCGCGCGATTTTAAATTAAATTGGTAGTGCCATGAAGTGTGAAATTTGACTGCAAAATTTAAATCATTATAACGCCCCACCAAAAGAACAGATAAGTGAAGACATTGAATGCAAAATATTAAGAAGATTGTAAACTAAAAGCACAATTATTTGAAGTAAAAAAATACGGATTGTATGTAGTTAAAGTATGTAGGTATAGTTTATGTCGCAAATATTTTCGAACACAAAAAAAATACATACACACGAACATAGAACCTCCTCCTTTTTGGAAGTCTGTTAAAAAGAGTAGGTAGGCATGTTGTCAAAGAGGTGTCCTTCAATTCGATTTGATCGGTACCCTAATTAGTTTGTCATCGCAGCTCTATTGTTAGAATTTTGCTACGGGTCATTGCATTGTATTGTGTGGATTTCCCATTTTAACTGCTGGCACAAAAAGAGGAATGTTTGTGAAGTCTGACATTACCTTTACCTAGTGAGATTCTGTGCACTTATAGGTGTGTCTCTAGTCTCTACAGGGTTATCCAAAACTGGTGTATTAAGCTGAAAAGAGCTGTTTCAGACCATCTTTATGAACAACTTTTACTATTTGGCCAACCCGGATATTTAGGAAAAAGATCCATTCTGAGTTGCGATATTATATATAAAGCAGCTGATATTAATTCACTAATTCCGGATTAACCCTATTACTGAACTACTTAGTTCATAATGATGATCTAAATCACCCCTTTTCGGCAAGCAGATAACCCAAAGGGACATTTTGCGAAAGGGACATTTTACGAAAGGGATATTTTGAGAAAGAGGCACTTTGCGAAAGAGACATTGTGAGAAAGGGATATTTTTTTAGCGGTAGACATTTTGAGAAAAGGACATTCTGCGCCTGAGCCTTTTCTGTTCAATTAGCATCCTTTCAGGGGCATATTCTGTACGTCAAAACTAACAACTTTTGTTCTGCTACTTTTGTCAAAAGTAATAAAAAAAAAATTGGTTCCATAGAAAAATATCGTTCACCCGCGAAAAAAATCTTACAAAAGTCGCAGAACAAAAGTTGTTAGTTTTGATGTACCTACAGAGTAAGCCCCTAAAAGGATGCTCATTGATTAGAAATAACCCTGTGTATGGCATGGTCCCGCCAAAAACCCTTTGTGGCACAGAGATCGCGCAATTGGCTTTAGCTTTAAGCCAGTGACCAGAAAAAAAGCTGTTCCCAGAACTTTTCACCTTATAAAAAGTCTTGTAATAAAAAACTAAAACTTTTTAAATCAATCCATTCGCTCGGGAACTACGGACGGTGACTCGGATCACAGATAGATACGAGTATGTATAACCTATACAATACAGCTGACACAGTGACATTGTGAGAAAGGGACATTTTTTTAGCGGTAGACATTTTGAGAAAGGGACATTCTGCGCCTGAGCCAATAGAAATAACCCTGTATTATCCTATTGATACTAACTCTTCCAAAGGCGGGACGCTTGACTTCGCGATATATCGACATACCTAGATATTTTATTTTGTAAAAACTTGTGTTTCTATCCGTGATATTGCAGGTGTCCCGGTTGTGGCCACTGACCCGGTTATAGCCATTTTGGTGTCCAAAATTATGGCATAAATGGTAATTATAAATCATTAAAATTCAAAGTGGCTACAAATGATACTAAGAAAGCCACGACCGGGGCCCCTGTTTGACATGTATTCAATACATGTATTGTGGTGGAATTTTATGTATTATGAACTGAATTACGTGCACAAGGTGTGAGCAAGTGCACAGAGTAAAAGATCTTCTCTTATGTAAGAAGAGTGAATAAAAGTAGTTTTTCTGTTGTGTGTGGGTAAGTCTAATGTATTTTCGCGCTGCTAGACGTTCCTAAAACTAGAATCTGGCTAGCGAAAGTTGATACTAGAACTTTTCGCAAACGTTTTATATGACAACACTCGGTGATACCACTATCGCGGATTTACCCTTGTGTATTTATAGCGGAAAGTACCTAAGCGACATTGTAGTGAAAACATTTTTTATAAATATACGTCATGTACTAAAGTCTACACAATGATTCATAGTATATCCTAGAATGCTCTTCAATAATCTTCATAGTATTGAAGTAGCTAATAAGTAGGTAAGTTGATAATCATTTAGAGGGCAATGCACAAAAGCCTCAGTTTAGTATAATAATCACGTAATCAAAATACAGAAATTATTTAACGTGATTAAAAACCCACTCGGCAAATAAAAGCTTGAAATGTAAAAAATAATTTTGGCGAATCCCCAAATATTTGGAAGAATCAGAATCGCGGTAATGGTAACAATACTACGTACGTACGAGTGAGAAAAAGTGGAGAAAAACACAGAGTTGTAATAGCTCTGTGGAGAAAAAGTATCAAAGTACTTTAAATACCACGAAGCTATACTTCGTGATATACGGTATTCCCATCTCAGTTTAGGGCAGCCATGCTGGTTTTTTTGCCGCGCTTTTTCGGTATCAGCTTTTACTAGCCAGACTCTAGGATGTAATCTTCTTTGTCTCATTTTCTTCTTAATAAAGCAGTGGAGACTTTATTAGAAGCTTTTTAAGGAGTTTTGGAAACAACACTAAAAATACCTACCTACATGTTTTACCTCATTATACTACTTGCCCACACTCTTGCCCGTTTTTCAGCTCTATTAATTAGTAAATGAAATGTCACAACTTTTGTACCATTGTAAAAGTGATAAAAACACAAGTTTTATAAAATAATACAATGCGGCGACGACTTGATTTTCTCGCGTTCACAAACTAAAGGCCGCTGCATACGTGACGGGTTTTTTCACGGACGGGACGGAACGGGAAATTTTAGAAATATCGTTACATACAAAATGTATATGGAAGCGCATATGTCACGGAGACAATGGAATATATTCCATATTAGTTTGTGAACGCGAGAAAATAATAGCAGCCTCTCTATTTTTTTTTCTAAATATAAAGCGATCCGCACACATGCGCGGTCGGAGCGGTCTAGCGGGCGAGCGGTCATCTGTATTGTACTGGTTGTCTAAGAAGGGCGCACATAGGTCCGGTCGCGGTTCGTCGCGGCTCGCGTTTGTAAACAGTTGCCCGCGCCTCGACTCGACAGACCGCGCGCGGTCTGACGGGTACGCCGGTAGTTTTTCACTCTTTCGGCTGAAGTTTGACGTAATCAAAGAGTTCGGATGGAGCCTCAACAGCTTTTGCGGTCAATTGTGATTTTATACAATTGACCGCGACCTTTTTTTTTTAAATTTCGTTTTCTCATAGTAAACTGCAAGGAACGAGAAAAATCGAGTTGCGGCATAGTAATAACTAGTAGTTCCACAGACAGTAGACTACACAAGCACCCACCAAGGACTATACAGGTGCATTTGTTTTCAGATATTGTAAGTAATATTACAAAATAAAATATGCTTTGTGATACTATGGATGAACTAATTTATATTGTCTGATGTTCAGAAATGTTAATAAAATTGCAAGAAATGTCTTGTTTCTATTTATTTATTTAATAAGAGTAGTTAGTAAGTACAGAATCTTCTTCTCTTCTTTCTATTTTATGTTAGAGCCATTCTAACAAATATCATCAGCAAATTCTAGAAATAGATTTAAAAACACGAATACCCATGATTAGTAGGAATGCCTATCAGGGGAATAATTTACTCATACAGGACTATCCAGCTGGTGCAAAAAGAGGTGTTTCAGACCGTCACTATGAACAACTTTTACTATGGTGCCAATACGGAATACGAAAAAAATCAGCTGTTTCATATATTTTGTTAATTCCAAGCGGCAATTATGTATGGAATATCTGATGATTTTTTCTTGTATTCTGAGTGGGCCTCAAAGTAATAGTTGTTAATAATGATGATCTTACATCACCTCTTTTCGGCTTAGTATAGGACAAGCAGATGATCCTGCACAACTACATTTAGGTAATCAAAATAAAGAAATATCTTGTTTCTACTTTTGAAAAAAATATATGAATGAATGAATTAAAAAATATAAACATATATTGAAATGAAATGGTTAGAGAAAGAAACGTAGTTAAACAAGTGATTTCATTTGATCAATATCAAACTCTGTTTTCAATCCTAATTCCTATTAGTACGACCAGCATAGCACCACCTAGTGTGAAGTGACAGAACTTTCAAAAAAAGAGTGATATCTAGTGCTCAGTAGCATAACTACGCCCGCGCCAGACCGCTCGTACCGCCCGTCCGGTCGCCACGCGGTCGCCACGCGGTCCGAGCGGTCTAGCGCGGGCGTAGTTATGCTACTGAGCACTAGATGTCACTCTATCTTTTAAAGTCCTGCCGCTTCACACTAGGTGGCGCCATGCCAGTCGTACTAATAGTGATGGGACAAATTTTAAGAATGTGACAAAATTACGACACACACGCTTCTTTCACTTACCATTTTATTTATATGTAAACAATAGATAATATTATTTTATTTATATGTAGAATTTGTTAAATCTATATTTTTACTATCTAACTTCTCTATAGTTATACAGGGTCATCTGCTTGTCCAATACTACGCCGAATGGGGGTGACGTAAGACAATAATTATGAATAACTTTTACTATGGAGCCCACTCAGAATACGAGAAAAAAATCAGCTGTTCCATGCATAATTACCTCTCGGAATCGACAAAATGTATGAAACAGCTGATTTTACCTCTACTTTTGATTGGCAGCATAGTAAAAGTTGTTCACAGTGATGGTCTAAATCACCTCTCCTTGCACAGCTGGCTTGTCTGCAGTCTATCAGTCTCTGGCAGAGATATCACAAGCATTTTTTGGTTTGGGGTTAGAAACCGTCTGTAAGATGTCCCCCCTAATGACCATTCCTGCTAATCATAGATATTTGTGTATTTAAATCTGTTTCTAGACTTTGCTGATGATTTAAGAATTGCATAGAAAGAAAAATATTTTCAATACCAACGTGTATCCACCTAGTGACGTAGTTTCGATAACTTTATCACTCTCTGAGATACTGTCCCATCACTATTAGAACTACCAGCATGGCTCTACCTAGTGGAAAGCGGCAGAACTTTGAAAGATAAAGTGACATCTAGTGCTGAGTAGCCTAACTACGCCCGCGCCCGGACCGCCGGACCGCCCTAGACCGCTCGGACCGCGCCAGTTTGCGCAGGTACTGCCGTACCGCCGTACCGCCCTAGACCGCTCGGACCGCTCGACCGCTCCGACCGCCTCTATTTGCGGATCGCTTAATGTAGCCTATGACACGCCTATGACACCTGGACGGAGATTGTGTAACTTCCCAACAGTGAAAGAATTTTTCAAATCGGTTCAGTAGTTTCGGAGCCTATTCAATGCAAACAAACAAAAAATCAAATCTTTCCTCTTTATAATATTGGTATAGATTATAATATTGGTATATAGATGTACTAGTAGTACAATCAATAAATAATAATAATAAAACGTTTCTCGCGTTCCCGCCAAAAAATCCCGGTTGGTACGACGAAACCAAAAAAAAAAAAAGAAGACAAACAAAATGTCTGCCGGCTTTTGTTGAAGTTGCTGCGTTTTCTTCGTAATCTTCGTATTTCCAATGGTAGATTAGGATTATAAGACGCAAACATTACGCAGGTTAATTTATATCGCTATGTCTGCGCTCCAAAAAACTATCATGAAGAATAAATTGCCTCCGCGATGCCCTAGAACTGCAGGAATCTCCAGGTAAGTACCACGGTGCCAGTTTATCGTGAACTTTTGATGTTGAATACCTACATGCCTACTTTGCAATTTGTTTTACTGTTTTGAGTTAATGCTGTGTACCTATTATACGATGAATTGGATTTTTATAATTTATTGTCTGCATCCAATAACCTTAGAAAGTTGGAACTAATGGCCTTGTTGTTCATTTCTCGTGTCTGTGGCCGCAACGCAGATAGGCTTCCATCGAAGCTCTTTTACCTAGATATTTTTTTACTATTGTTGCCAAATCATCCCTCTTATTATGTTCTAGGCTTGCACCATTTAGCGGAAGTCGCCGTAAGGACTACACACCGGTATCGTGGAAGCAATATTATGAGAAATATGAGGATGTGGAGACCGAAGGCGGCACTTTCAGAGTGTACATGTCGCCAGAGCCCGATCACCCGGACCGGCCACGGATAGTCACACTGCACGGCGGCGGTTACTCTGGTTTGAGCTGGGCATTGTTCACGGTGAGGAAACAGTTCTGGAATTTTCTAGTACAGTGATTCCCAAACTTGTTTGGTCCTTGACCCATCTAATACAAGTTCACATACTTCGGTCTCACCTCTAGGAAAGTTTTAATACAATACAAATATTTACATTCAAAAGGCAAGGATGAGATTGTTTCCAGTGTTGACATCAACTGCAACTTGTGTTATAGGCTGCTTCACACAAGTTGGCACATGTGAAGTTAACTACAAGCTGCGCAATATCCAATCCTGACCGAAGCTCACATAAAGCCGCACGTTGATTGGCTATTGCTCAGCTTGTAGCTAACTTCATATTCGCCAACTTGTGTGGTGTGGCCTATACTTTAATTGCAGTGAGTTTGACAAGTCCAATTCAATATGTGTATCATTCTTTATAGAGGCTCCACTCAATTTTCTCTTGTGACCTACTGTTAGGCTGTGAGCCATAGTTTGGGAATCCTTGTACAAGATCATCTGATTAATTGTTTATGGGCTTTTATCTTTCAGTCCTTGCTCATAAGAAGTAGTGGAAATATATGTCCCTAACATAATTCCTTTTTGCCAGGAAGAACTGACAAACATGATCCACTGTCAAGTGATTTCCATGGATATCAGAGGCCATGGAGAGACAAAGGCCAAAGATCCCGATGACCTTAGTGAAGATACCCTCGTCAAGTAAGTTTTTTTTTGTTAGTTTGAATCATACAACTTGGCTGATGTGATGTTAGCTATAAGCTGTGGATAACCCAATCCTTGCACAGCTATCAAGAGAGCTTCAGTCAGGATTGGACTGTCCGCAACTTGTAGCTAACATCCTCCAATTTTTATGATTCAGCCTATTAATCAACTATCCTGTTTACTTGTTCTGTATTAATACAGCAAAGCCAACGGAGCCCCAGCATGTTACCGTTAATTTACAGGATCTTGTTTTTACTGCCAGAGCAGGTTGGATGCAAGCTGTTTCCATGTAGTTTTATTGGCAGTCTATACTATAATATAGCTAACTTCACATCCGCCAACTTGTATGATTCTGCCTATATCTATCTTATCCATCTCATCATTGACTGCCTCATTGGCCCATTGGCCAGTGACCCTGACTCCTGAGTCAAAGAGGCATGAGTTAGATTCCCACCCAGGGCAAGCATTTTTGTGATGAACACAGATGTTTGCTCTGTGTCTCAATGTTGTTATCTATATAAGTATGTGTTTAAAAATATGTATATGTAGTATATCAGTCTCTGGCAGCCATATAACAAGCTTTGCTTAGAATTGCGGGGTCTGAGAATGCTCTCAGACCCGGAGGTGTCTCCTGATATTTATTCTACCTCTAAGGTGTCTCCTGATATTTATCTTATCTACTTGTCCAGGGACTTAGAGCAAGTTCTTCACAAGTTGTTCAACAATGAGCTTCCTCCGTTAATCCTGGTGGGGCACTCCATGGGAGGCGCCATCGCCGTGCGCGCCGCGCATCTGCCTTCATTGGAGCACTGCTTGCAGGGCATCGCTGTTATTGATGTTGTTGAAGGTATGAAATCTAATAGCTGTATGTTCATGCTATTATAACAGAGCTGTTATGACTGCCTCAGTGGCTCAGTGGTTAGTGTCCCTGACTCCTGGATCAAAGAGGTGTGGGTTCCATCCCCACCCAGGGCAAACATTTGTGTGATGAACATAGGTGTTTGCTGAATAGGTGCATAGGTGTTGTCTGGGTGTTATTTAGGTACTATCCATAAAATTATTTAAAATAAGTATTGTAGTTTAACAGTCTCTGACAGATGTCCCCTCATATTTATTAATTTATGTATACAGTTTAGATACAATACAACAACGCTTGATTGACACCACCAAATAGGAAAACATGACAAAAGGCACAAAAGACAGTCTTATCGCTAAATCCGATTTCTTCCAGACAACCTCCTTTGTATGCAAGGAAACGTACATATAGACAACAAAGATGGTGTAAATGTAAAATTATACATAGATATTGCTGTTGCAGAGTAGAAATTAGATAACGAATATTTTGTTGGTTACATATTTCACTTAAGGCAGAGATAATAGAAGCAAAATTAGGTAACTACCAAAACGTTACTATACTCATCTTCATTATGCAAGTTTTGCTGTAAAATAAGTTTGTCTGGCCACCTGGTCTGGGTGAAAAAAACAACTGATTTTTAAATAGAAAAAAAAATATTGACTTGACAAAATGTAGGGATTAGCTGTTTTTTTTTTACAGATAATGACTGGCTGATGTTATAAATTAAAAACAAGTTATAGTTTTAACAAAATAGATAGCTCATCAAAAAGCTGTCGTCTGCATAACTTTTAAAAGATTCCTCTCTTATTCGTATTCTATGTAGGGGCGATAAGTCCTGCACTGACATCCCGCAGAGGGTGTATTGTGCATGCATCACCCTCTCATTTATTTGTCTTTTTTAGGAAAGTATTGTTCTTTCAGGGACTGCAATGGAGGCACTGGCCAGTATGCAGAGCTTTCTTAGAGGGAGACCCACACATTTCAAAAACATTGAACATGCTATTGAGTGGTGGTAAGTCTAATTACCATACTTCACTACATATTATAAAACAAAATCATTTCCCGCTGTCTGTCCCCATGTATGCTTGTATCTTTAAAACTATGCAACGGATTTTGATGCGGTTTTTTTTAAATAGATAGAGTGATTCTAGAGGAAGGTTTAAATGTATACCTAATACACCTGTGCGAAGCCGGGGCGGGTCGCTAGTAATCCATAATTTGTACTATTATTTTTAGTATTACCATTATTACTATAACTTTGTTCAAATACTTATCAAACATAGATTTTTGTAATTTTATCTTTTACACTTTTGTTTTGTTGAAAAAATCACTTTAATGTTCAATTTCTTGTACATCAGAACTCTAACAAGGAGGTTGAGGTTTTTAAAATGTTCAGTAAGTAATACCAATTAATAAGAATGGACATCCACCTTTGGACCCTCTCGGTGACCATGCATGGTATGAAAAAAGTATGAAAAATGACTGTTATTTTGAATAGGTAACCACCTAATGTGTAGGATACATTCCCTTGCCTACCTGTATAAAATAAAATTCTTACACTTACCATATTATATTTTAGTTTGTTATTATCTTGCAAATAATAATATGAAATCTTGATTGACGAAAATGATTCTTGAATTTGTGGCAATGAATTTCGTTTTCAAATTTAAATTTCAATAATGGTATGTATTGCAGGTCATTTCATATTATATTTAATGTTCACAGTGTAAGAAGTGGCCAAGTGAGGAATGTGGATTCAGCCAAAGTTTCCATGCCCAGTCAAATTGTCAAGTAAGAATAGTTTTCATTTCCATTTTGTTGTGTCTGTGTACAGCTTGTAATTTCCAACTAATGCAACTTATACAGGTCTATCTGCTTACACGACTTAGCCAAAAAGGGCTGTCAAAGAAACTTTACCTATACATAATATACATTATGTATACCTACCCTTTCTGAATAACCATGAATATTGTTGCAGCTGTGAGACGAACCAACTAGCAACAAACGAGGTGGAAAGCTACGTGAGCCAGGGCTCAGAGCCGGAGCCGATGAGCCACGAGGCTCTCCCGGACAGGATCGCTGAGGAGGTGGAAGAGGGAACTGAGCCGTTTGTCAAACCTTCAGCCGTGGGGGACCACAGCCCCGCTATGAAGTTAGTATATGAGATCCACAGACTAATTAAATTTACCGACATAGCCCAGCGATTAGCAAATTAAAATGGCAGTGGGCAGGGCACATAGTTCGAAGAACGGATCGTAGATGGGACCGTAAAGTTCTCGAATGGAGAACACGGACCAGCAACCGCAGCACAGGATGTCCACCAACTGGGTTGGCTGACGATGTAACAAAGTTTGCATGAAAGTGCGGGATGCAGGCCACTTCCAACTGGCCTTATTGGAAATCCATAGGGGTAGCCAATGTTCTAGGTGAAGTTAATACATTGATTCTTTTTAACGTAAGCTCAAAAAAGTAGGACTATATTATTTTTTTTCTAAGTGTTACGCTGTCATTCTGTTAGGTCTTAGTAATAGGGTTCTGTTCCCAAAGGGTAAAAACGGGACCCTATTACTAAGACTTTGCTGTCCGTCCATCTGTCTGTCTGTCACTAGGCTGTATCTCATGAATGGTGATAGCTAGAATGTTGAAATTTTTTGTTTGTATTAATATCTTTTAGAATACATTTGTTCGAGAAGGGTTTATAGTTATAACTTTTATGCAGCCAGGCGAGGACAGGACGGGTTTGATATATCTACTAATTAATGTACAGGGTTATCTGCTTGGCCTATACTAAGCTGTAAGGGGGTGATTTAAGACTATCATTAACCTGGAATTCCAGGAAGTAAAAAACTGGTGTTCCATACAAAATTGCAACTTTGACTTGACAAAATGTATGTTACATACATTGATAATGGTTCTAGTCACCCCCTTTCAGCTTAGTATAACAGTTCTGAGTAACCCTCTAATATCATAATGTGTGCAATTTTTCATTAAGAAATTTCCCTATATCTTTGTTACCAGATACAAATGGCGCATCGACCTATCTAAGACAGAGCGTCATTGGTCGGGTTGGTTCAAGGGACTATCGGCCGCTTTCCTCTCTGTGGGCGCTCCACGAATGTTACTGTTGGCTTCCATCGACGGACTGGACCGGGAACTGACCGTGGGGCAGATGCAAGGTCAGTTTTTTGTAAACTGATAATGTTTTAGTGTGCTATTGTCTAAGATAGCGACTCTAGGTGAGTTAGTTCAAGGGACTATCGGCCACTTTCCTCTCTGTGGGCGCTCCACGAATGTTACTGTTGGCTTCCATCGACGGACTGGACCGGGAACTGACCGTGGGGCAGATGCAAGGTCAGTTGTTTGTAAACTGGTGATGTTTTAGTCTCATTATCTAGGAAGGTTGGTTGAAAATAATTTATAATCAATGAAATCTCTTATGTTGTTTCAGGTAAATTCCAAATGCAAGTGTTGGCGAAATGCGGGCACGCCGTGCACGAAGATACGCCCGGGGAGGTATGTACCTGTATACTGAATCCTTCTTTCATTCGTTTCAGCCGTAGGATGTCCACTGCTGGACATAGGCCTCTTCTACAGATCTCCCATAAGACCGGTTGAAAAAAATTCGGGACACTATTACTAAGACTCTGATGTCCGTCTGCCTGTCTGTCTGTCTGTCACCAGGCTTTATCTCATGAACCATGATAGCTAGACAGCTGAAATTTTTACAGATGACGCGTTTCTGTTGCCGCTATAACAACGAATACTAAAAACTAAATATTTAACCCCTTAAATATTTATTGTGATTTTAGTACTGTATCAGCCTTTTTTAATAGTCCACTGCAGGACTAGGCCTACCCACGAAGGGTGATTGGGCCATATCCACCACGCTGGCACAGTGCGGTTTGGTGGATTGACATACGCTATCGGATTTCTTCTACTGACGTATGCAGTTTGCCTCACGATGTTTTTCTTCACCGAAAAGCCAGTGGTGTTAAATTCCGAAGAACTCATTGATACGGGACCGGGATTTGAACCCACAACCTCACGATTGTAAGGCGGGTGTCACTACCACTAGACCACCTCGGCTCTTACGTTACAGCTCTCTTGTTTTTAGTATTATAATTAAAATAAATATTGAAGGGAGATTGAAGCTTCCATACAACAAACGTATTTTTTACCGAGTTTTTTTGCTCGTTATTAATAACGGCAATAGAAACACGGTACGGAACCCTTCGTGCGCGAGTCCGACTCACTTGCCCGTTTTTATTTATATCACGCAGGTTGCTCTCAGCTTGATACTCCAGCTTTCTTTTTAATTGACGTGATTTATAGTCACATTTATTTATATGTCTTGTTTTATTCCACGCAGGTAGCTCGAGTGATCGCGTCGTTCGCGCTCCGCCACAGATTGACCTCCGCTACGGAGCTCGGCGAAACTATGAACCTCTCCGCCGGAATGCCCGGATGTTGAAAACACATTTTATTCCAATAAGGATATTGTATTTCACTATTATTTTTCATTATTCTCACATATTAAGAGACCAATCGCGCACTGAAATCGCTGGACCACCGGAATCGAAAATACCTCATCATCCCGATGTTTCGACCGAGATGCGTCGGTAGAGTCTACCCGTGACCACGATCGATGCAACTCGGTCGAAACTTTGGGATGATGGGGTATTTATTTATCTCGTGATTTTAGTGCGCGCTTAGTCCCGTAGTATACAGGGTTATTCCTAATCAATTAGCATTCTTTTAGGGGCTCTTTACATCAAAACTAATAACTTTTGTTCTGCGACTTAAGTCAAAACTCAAAAAAAAACAGCTGTTCCACACATTTTGTCGCGGGTGAACTATATTTTTTATAGAACAACAATTTTTTTTGAGTTTTGATAAAAGCCGCAGAACAAAAGTTGTTAGTTTTGATGCACAGAATAAGCCCCTAAAAGGATGCTAATTGATTAGGAATAACCCTGTATAATTGCCTAGTAAGTACGTCAGATAGATTATCAAAAAGTATTAGACACTTATTTCAATCAGTCAATTAAACAAAAAATGATTAAGATTATTCCGTTAAATTTCCACGTGACGTCACAAGTCACACAAATGTATAGACTACAGTCAGAGGAGTGACGTCACGACCCCCACTGGCGAACTTTTTCGACAAGGTTTATCATTGTAATTTGTTGTTTGATTGACGAAAGAAAAAATACCTGTCCTTTATTTTTTGATAATTTAACTCACGGACTAATTTATAATAATGGTTTTTTTACCCAATTATCATGGTAATTTCGTACTAAATTTGAATTCTTGTTCTCTTACATCCCATTCACACATGCTGTCCGTTTTATCGGATACTTTTTTTTTTCATGCCTCAGTGTTTGATAGCACTCAAGAAAAACCCTATGTTCGCATTTATCGATTAAGCATTGCATTTTAAATGCAGGACTAGAAATACCCTAATAGAATAATTAATATTTTGTCACCGTAATGTAGAAAAAATATGAAATAAATTTTGTATGCTAAGCAAACTAAGCCACACAAATCGGCGGATGAAAAGTTAGCCGCAGATGAAACTTCGCCGTGATTCGCTAATTATTGCGCATGAGTGCACAATGCCGACGCCGCGTGGCGTAGTGGTGAGCACGGGCGCGTAGGGAGCGCGCGGGAGGCATGGGGTTGGCGGGCGGGTGTGCCCCGGCGCGAGTCTCTCTGGCTCCCGCGTATACCTATGTTTCGGCTTTTGCGCAGCGTTCTGCGCATAACTTCCCATCCGCCTATTTGTGTGGCGCTTAGTATAAGCGTATTTAATCTAGATATATGTATATTTTTGATTAATATAGTGCGATGAAAGACCTTTAGGCGTATATTTTTCAGTTTTTAGGAGAATCACCTCTGGTCTCCAAGTTTTTAATTTCTTTTCAGTACTTCGTTTTTTTTCTCCGGAAAAAATCAAAAGTGGTGGGGTTAGTTACCAATACTGAAAAAAATCCTGTTAATTTGGTCCATCATTGATAAAAAATGACGTTCCACTATTGCGGCCGTTACGAGTTGTCGAATTTAAAATTTTCGTGTTAGGGTTATTACTCAATTCGACCTTTTATTTTAGGCTTTATAAAACTGTATATTATTTACACATAAAATATATCTCATACATACATTATTTTACCTACATACTATATACCTACTTCAATTTAATACACAAAAAATAGGTGGTGGCTTTTTTAGATTTCTATGCTTTTTTAATCGTTTATTAGTTTTCTTTCGGTGAAAGTTCACACGTAGCGTGGGAAGGGGTCCACCCTCGTCAGGCTTACGCTGAAACCCTATGCTCATACATGTGAACTGGAGAAACGGGGGTGAGGCACCATGGAGCCGCGACAGACCCATGGCGCCACTTCGCCTCGGCAGGGGCTTACCCGACCTGCCGAGGGATGTCCGTCCGGGCCCCGACCGGAGGACTTAGGGCAAGGGGGGCGTGGGGGCGCCAACCCTCATGTCGGTACACGAGTGGCCAACGATGCCGTGGACCGCGCCACGGCCGGTACTTCTCAAACTCCGGAGGTAACCGCAAATAAACAAGGAGGTTGCACGCGATTCCATATTTTTGAGTGCTTCTATGCAGAAAGTAAAAAATATAAAAAGAACGGGTCACCCGATGACCTAACACCGTCTGATTTGACAACCGTACTTTTCCGAGAAATGAACCAACAAACTCAAAGACTCAAAGATCTCTCGCCCAGCGAACAGGATAGACTTACAGCCAAAGTCGTTTACCCATTTCTTGGAAAAGCCATGTCTTTGTACAAAAAATGCAACAGAAACAAGAAGAGGTTCAGGGACAAGCATGCCGTTTTCTTGAATAAACTGTTCATTGACGATATACCGGACGAATTTAAGAGGGTTGTTGTGGACTTTGAGATATCCCGTGAGATGTGCAGCACGTCACAACCTCTGGAAAGGGTTGGTGCGGACTTAGATACTTCCAACGATGTGTGCAGTACTGTACTACCAGCGGAATCCACCGTACTGGATCTGGACTCGGTTGGCACATCATCATCGCTGGGATCTTCTAAGTCAACCAATCATCCTACTATGAGATGTAAACGAGACCTCAAAATTAGAAAACGGGCGGAGTCCTTAGGTCAACCTCCAGCTAAGGAGATAAAATCGTTTGAGTCGACGATTCCTTTAGAAGATAGAAGCAAAGTAACCCCAAAAGCTTCAAGAGATTTAGAAGACGTAATAAAAAAGAAACCATCCGTAGTAGAAAAAGTTACGGTTTCAAAACCCTATACACCGGAGGAAGCTTTAGGTTTAATTATTGACAGGAGACTAAGTGTGGAAACATATAAACTTATGAGACGGGATTTGAACAGTCGAGGCTATCCCGTTTTCCCACCTTACCGTGAAATACTAAACGCAAGAAAAGCATGTTACCCAGTTCCAACATTAGATAAGTCTTCATCATCAGACGATGATGGAAATCCGTCAAATGTTGACGACTGCATGGTGATACTCGAAAATGAATGATTTGTATGAATCATAAAGTTTTTTATTGACAACAAATATAATATTTGTGATCAATAGAAAACCTTTTTGACCTCGATTTGACCTCAGTGACAAGACAACCCTATAAATGTACCATTTGATCTTTATCCGTAACTCCCAAACGCCGCGATAGTTGAAAGTGTTTTTTTAATTGATGATGACACAATTAAGAGGAATCTTTCAGTGCCGGTCACAAGTCGCACTTTTGAGTTTTTTGGGAGAAAAAAATAAAAATCAAAATGTGATTAAAAATAAATAACTAGGTTTTCCAAAAATAAAAACGGAAAAATATGCGCCTAAAGGTCCATCAATATTAATCGAAAAATGTATCTTGATTATTATTTTTTTTCGTCTAGGTCACATAATTTTTTTAAGTACATATTTGAAATAGACACGTGGTTGTTCTAGTCTTGCATTTAAAATGCATTTCTTGATCGAGAAATGCAATAAACAGAAAAAAATAGGTTGAAGTAAATTAAGAACGTCCTTTTTTGATGTCAGTTAAAAACTATTGTTGTTCTGAGCGCGTCTATTTTGGACTTGTTGCTCGATTGCTTTGTTGTGAAAATTAGTATAGTGATCACACAAAAATAGATAAGTAAAATAAACAAACTTAGTTTATGCGCAAATGTGTAGCTATTAAGGTTAGTTTAGGTGAGGGATATACCCATCTATACGAATTTATTTTGTTTTTTAGCAGCTAGCCTTTTGTTAAGAGTGTTGAAAATTCCTGCAACGATTTTCAATCTATAAGTACAAGTTAAGCAACGTTGGGCATGGTCATTCTTCGGATAGGTGACCGCGGGTGGCAATAACAACTGAGCGCTACAGTAGCTCGGATGACACGTTAAATTGTAGGTCCCGGTTGTTTTAACCGTTTAGCCATGTCAGAGGCGTTCAGGCGGCTCATAAACTCTGACACCAGGGCTAGCCACCCGGCCTGTACGAATTAACTTTTTAGTTGCTTTGTTAATTTCTGTCGTCTGCGAACACGAGGTGAATCATTGCGCAGTAGTAGCAAACTTGTGATGACTTGCGCAGCTCGCAGCTAACTTTACAAACGCCAAGAACATTGATGCGGCCTATAATTTACGCTCAATTTTGAACGCTTTAGTTGACCCATCGGAATCTTTTTAGTAAGAACTAAAAATATATCCTACTAATATTATCAACGCGAAAGTTTGTGAGTATGTTTGTTACTCTTTCACGAACAAACGGTTGTACCGATTTAGATGAAATTTTGTATGATAGATAGATAGATTCATTTATTTTCATTAAGGATAATTACATACATTGGTATACAACAATATACTATGAGCAACACCTTACGAATTGTCAAAATAACAATTATTATTCATTGTATACTCAACAGAATTATTAGGCATAATATTACAATAAATTAATTAAAATTTGGTACATTACATAAAATTCAAAATACAATATTAAAAAATTAAGATGTCAGAAATACCTACTGTAATTGAAATGTCTGCAATAGCATCGTCAAAAATAACAGATTAAAATAACTTAAATTACATGTCAAAAATTGCATAATAGTACTCTAAAGTTTCTGCAATAGCATCGTCAAAAATAACCATTTAAAATAATTAATTAATATGGAGGTAGCTTAGACCTTGGATTAACACATAGGCTACTTTCGAACTAACGCGAGTAACGCCGCGGGGCGCAGCCTGTGTTGTTTATTATAAATTTGTGATCTGTTAGACGAGGATTATAACAAAGTGCGTACCATAAGCTCTTAGCGCGATAGCTTTATCCTAGCCCTTTATCTCATCCTAAGAAAGCAAAACTGAAACCTAATGAGATTTAATTTAAATTCGCACTAAGAACCTATAATCCATGCCTTGTAGGGCTGGCATACGCCTCATTTTATATATTATCGATTCTATTATTATCGATTTTTTGTCGCGTCGTAAAAAGAGATAGCTATGGTATTGTCAACATCTGTCACATTTTCACATGTCGATAAGATGTCGTCTTGCGTATGTAAGCCCATTTTTACGATATGTAGAGATTAACTAAATTGACGAATAAAACCCAGACTCCAAGAGAGCTAGGCAATTTTTGATATGTTAATTCGTGTACTTAAGATATTTGTAAATAAACAAGACGTGTATTTATTAATAAAGTATGTAATGTTTTGTTGAGGTAATATGATTGTCTTGATGTTTTCGCGACTTTAGACTAGTAAGGCTCAGCGACTTGTTACTTATATGTGGCTTTTTATAATTTCAGACATTTTTTAGAATGGGTGTACTACGCCAACAGGAGATTCAGACCATAATTTTGAACAACTTTTATTATGGAGTCAACCCGATATTCGAGAACAAAGTCGGCTGTCACATTCAAAATTTAGAATTAACTAAATGTATACCTAAAGCAGCTTTTTTTTCTCGAATTCCGGGTTGTCCTCATAGTAAAACTTGGAACAACAATGGTCTGAATCATTCATGGATCAGTACATACTTTTTAAATAACCTTGTATATTGGATACAAGTATAGCCGAATTAAACTTCTTGGACGCTGTGAAGTTAGCTACAAGCTGCGCAATATCCAATCAACGCCTAGTTTTATGTGAGCTTCGGTCAGGATTCTATATTGCGCAGCTTGTACCTAACTTCATATCCGCCGACTTGTATGATTCATAGCCTTACTAAACCCATATTGTTACGGCTAAAACGGTGTTATAGGCCGCGCCACACATGTTGGCGGATGTGAAGTTAGCTACAAGCTGCGCAATAGCCAATCAACGAGCCGCTTTATTCACGTCAGGATTGGATATTGCGTAGCTTGTAGCTAACTTCACATCCGCCAACTTGTGTGGCGCGTCCTATACCAGAAAAATCTCACCTAACTTACATTTTCAAAAAGGAATGGACCGTTTTTTATCTTCATCAACCTGATCTGAAGGATGTTATTACAACTTCTAAAATTTGACCATAAGTTGTCGGTGCGTTTAGAGAGAGGTAAGTACTTACGCGCTAATTATTCATAAAAGCTTATCATATCTCGGAAAAATTTAGACTTCTCCTCCGCATACTTTTACCTTTGTTTAGAGATAAATACTTCTAATCACCAATTACTTAACTATCCCTCATTATCTAATGAAATGTACACTTCTCGGAATCACTTATTACCTACGAACGAATCTATTGTATGACTCGGGAGGGGGTAATACTAATAGCTCATTACACGAATTGAGACTATTTTGACGGTTGACAGACTGATCAGTTCAGTTGTGTTTGAACCTTGGAAGTGAACGGTCGTTTAAATGGTAGCGATGTTGAGGCTACGCCAAGATGGAGTTTGATTAGGCCTATAGTAGGTTTGGTTCTGTCCGATATAATTATGTGCTTGTTCGCTGAACTGTTTGGTTTTATTTATGAATTTTCGTTTGGCTTTAATAATTTTGTTTGTTTTATATTTTTGTGTTTGGTGGTTCGGACTGGAAAAAAAATATTGAACTTATGTTAATAAAAGTTGATCGTACGAACGGTTATTTGCAATATTTCCATTTAATTTTTGCCTTGGGGGTATTGAAAATATTTCGTACTAGCTCTGTTGGCATAAGTTCTTCCCTTAAATTGTAATTAAAACTTGGTGTTAAAAACATCTGTATTGGTCATATCTTTTCCGATTTATCAGTATGTTTATTAAAACTATTGAATTACGTTTCTCTTTTGTGTTTATAGTGGCTTGGAATCGAAATTTAATAGTGAATCTTGTTGATCGTACGAACGGTTATTTGTAATATTTCTTCAGGATTTTTTCCTTGGGAGTATTGGACATACATATTTCGTACTAGCTCGATTGGCATAAGTTCTACACTTTTTCAAACTATGTATTTAAAACATCTAATTTTAAAAACATCTGGCTTGCTCTATACGGAGTGAGTGCCAATTAAACATGGGCCTATTAAAATATTTCGCACCGGTTCAATTGGTTGATAAGTTCTGTGCCACCATATTCGTGGTGTTTTTTTTTTCAAACTTTATGTCTTTATGTAAGTGAATGTTTGTTGAATTTTGAGAATATTTCGTGCTAGATTGTTGGCGTTCTACCATACATTCTCTCGTTCTAAGCAGAAGACAGTTTTCTATGGAGTAATGGCATAGCAGATCTCATACAAATGGTTTTATGTGTTCCTAAATTAAAATCATCAGTGAATTTATGTCATGGAAACGTTAAACGTACGAACGGTTATTTGCAATATTTCCAGTGGCTTATCGCCTTGAAGGTGTTGAAAATATTTCGTACTAGCTCAATTGGCATAAGTTTTCTTACACACACACACTTTCTCAAACTATGTATTAATAACATCTGGCTTGGTCTATACGGAGTATGTGCCAATTAAACATGGGTCTATTAAAATATTTCGCACCAGTTCAATTGGTTGATAAGTTCTGTGCCGCTTTCTGCGTGGTGTTTTTTTTTTCAAACTGGTCATCATTTTGGTGGGATGTTTAACCGTTGGAACGACACAGTCAGGATGAAACTTTTCTCCAGGACGACGACGCACATACAGAAATTTCGAATGTGCTTTCTTCACTGAAGCAGACCTGTCAAAAATAGAAAAAATATAAATAAGCTACCATGTTTCTTTGCTTTATTTAACTGAAAAAGAAAAAATAATGTATCATTTTTTGATTAAATTACGATATCTTACCGATCTCCAGAAGTCCACATCTTTGTCTTGCCATTGTTTGGCCCGCTTCAGGCGCTTTGCTTTCATTGCAGCTGTTAACTTGGGCTTCCTGGCAGGGCGACAGGCCTTAAAATCTAATTCTTTCAATTTTCTTCGAACAGTGCGCTCAGAAGCATTTACGTTAGCATCCTGGAGTTGTGATTTTATCTCCTTTGTAGCAAATCTGTTTTCTAGACAAATTTTCTTCAAACATCTCTGACCGTGGAGTGAAAATTGGTTTTCTACAGCATCTTTTTGGACCTCATTGTTATGTGATTTCTGCCCAAAAAGCTATTCATGAGGTCTACTCCTCCCATGTGTTTATTGTATTCTTGGACAATAAACGGGCAAGTAATATCAATTTTTTGTGCCTTGTTATATCTATTGACTTTACTTACAGGCATTGCTCCAGCATAAGTAGATAACAGGGTTACTACCTTATTATCTTTCCAAGCTATACAACTCATCTATATCTTCAAGCATAGAAACTCTCTCTTCATAACTACCTCTGGGCACTGATTTCTTCATGAAATCTTTTTATCTGGTAATTTATTATTTGGAATCCTGTTTTGTTGCACAGTTCCCACAGTGTGAATTCCTGCTTTAGCTAAAAATATACTAATGGCAATGAGGTATAATAATTATCAAAGTAAATGATGTGGTTTAGCATTCTTGGCACTCCCCGAAGCAAACGTACTTCAACATTTCCTGTTGCACCAAGATCTGTTTCATATGGGAGTTTTTCAGAATACACCTCAAACTTATGGGCATATCCCATCAAATCATAAAGAACATATAATTTGAAGCCCCATTTGTGGGGCTTATTGGGCAGAGAACGAACGCCGACGCACAAAGAGATAACATGCGGGCTTATGTGCTAGCTAAGATTGTCTCCAATCAAAACTTTTTTACCATCCTGCCTTTTAAGTATTGACAGTATTCATTGTGTATTAATTTTTATTTATTTCATTTTATTTCATTCATATTTAATTGTAATTTAATTGTTTAATGTAATTCTTCACAAACCAGTCTTCAAAACAACGTGCGTCAAACCATCCTGATTTGGTTCGATTGTATCGTGCTTGAGGAGGACCATTTTCTGCCCACGTCGCCCACACAAACAGATAGATAAACCTATTTATTGGTAATTTAGATTAAGAAATTACATGTCATAAAATAAAATAAAATCCATCAATACAATTTAAATACAACAGTATCACATTCAACGTCAAATTAAACAATCTCGAGAGTAATTAAAATGAAATTATTAAGAAAATAAATATTAAAAATACCTATTTATAATAAATTAAATTTAAAACCAATTAATTACAATGTCGTCATGTGTCACTACATCGCAAGATTTCTGCCGTTATTATTTCTATAGCACTTTTGTTCCGTTTTAAAGAGTTCGTCAACGGAATAATAAGTCTTCGAAATGAGCCAGTTTTTTAATTTAACTTTAAATATATTGTCACTGACTGCCTCAGTGACGTCAGTCGGCAGACAGTTGTAAATTGCGGGTCCCATCACGTGAGTCAGCTTCCTGCACCGAGTCAGCCTCACGCGAACACTCGCGAGTTTGTCCACATTGCGGAGGTTGTACTGGAAAGAGTGGCCATCTCGCTTCGCAAACGAGTCCAAGTTCTGCCTCACATAGATAGCTGATTGCATGATTACAAGCGAAGGTAGCGTCATTATCCCGAGTATCATAAAATAAGGTTTCGCTGAAGTCCGTCGGGAGACCTGTGCTATCGCCCTTATAGCACGTTTTTGCATCCTGAATGCACGCAGTCTGTCGGCTGAATCTCCCCATATTTCAGTTCCGTATTGTAATACGGAGTTACAAAATAACAGTTGCGCAGAGCGTCAGCAGAAACTACTTTAGCCATTCGACTCAAGGCGTAACATGCGCTACCCAGCTTTGCACAAAGTTTATCAATATGTGAGGCCCAGGTTAACCCGCGGTGTATAACGAAGCCCAGGAAAACGGTAGAATCTACCTGGCTGATGGCCACCCCGTCCATTAGTACTCGCAGTTTTTGAAGTGGCCTTCCCGATATGGAGAACTGTATAAAATGCGTCTTTTTTAAGTTCAGCACAAGTCCATTCATACTGAACCACTGCGCCAGTTCATTCGTTGCATCGTTCAGGCGATTCTCAAGCTCATCAGGTGTTTTTGCAGTAACAATGGCAGCAACATCATCAGCGTACATGAATATTTCTCCAGACGTGATGAAGTTAGGCAAGTCGTTAAGCAGCAAAGAAAAAGCAATATTTGACACCGATGAGCCCTGCGGAACACCCATTTTTGTGCTCAATGGATCAGATTTAGTGTCACCTCCGTCTCCGACCACTACTTGGGATCAGTGTTGTTATCGTAAAAATCTGGGTTGCCGTATGTCACATTCTGATTTGCCGTATTTTAAGGGAAAAATTACTAAAATGCCGTATATAATTTAAAAATGTTTATTCCTCATTTATTTCTTCTCCATAAAAGTTTCTTATCGTTTCTATAACTTCAGATTCATGTTTATCTAGTGTGTACTTGTCCTTGCTTCTCATTTTGTCACACATGTCGCGCGCCACCTTAAGTGTTTTTTGTTGTTTACTGTCGTTTTTTTTTTCAAGAGGAAGGTTTATATTATGTAGTTAATGTCAAATAATGATATACATTGTATAACTAACTTAAACACCATTACATATATTCAAGGGAGTTATCGACCTGAGTCAACAACTCCCTAGTCAAACAAACCTCCGCAAAGTGCATTCCGCCCAAATGTGCCCATTATGCTCGCGGCGTTGCCCCTCTGAATGGCAAGGGAGATGTGCTGCGCTAAGTACGCCCCTGACCGCGGATCCTGTAGCGAATTGATTGATTCGTGACGCGAGTGAACACTTTGAACCTATCAGCATATAATAAGTCCATTCTCCTGTCTATCTCTCTAAAGATTGGGCAAAAAATGGCGTTATGGTATTTTTCTTGGCAAGCAATCGTTTGTAGTGCATTATTAACGTGTGGTGCGGTCAAATCTAGTGTTGGTTTAACAGTTGGTTTGATCATGAATTTATATTTATCCCAATCCCAGTATATTATGTCCTTGTCCGGACCCTCGATTAATTTACGCACACTAGGGTCTTGCGTCAACAGCCATGCTTCGATATCTTCTGCATTAGGAGATATCTTATTCAACTGAAATTCGTTCAACATCCATTCCTTAGATGGATCGACATATGAAGCAAAGAATTGACTGTGCACTCGCTCACCCAATGCATGAGGATCAACCACACCGTCCAACTCAGGTACCGCCATGTTTCTCTTGTTTAGAGCTATTAATGATTCAACCTACGATGGTCTTCTCGACATAGGCATTAATGTTTGTAAAACAGGTTTAAGCTTATCAAATTTCTGAGGTTTCGGAACTTTCTTAGCCTCAACGATCGAGACTCCTTCCAAATCTATATCGAGCTTATTTAACATATTAACGTTATCGTAATAATGGTGGTGGTAAGAATTACCAGGAAGGATTAAATCATGAATAGTCATGAGCGTAGTGACATCGGGTGTTACGGAATCTCTAACGACATTATAATATAATTCATTATGTTCTGGTTTATCTACATTTATAAGATCTAGATGAATGTCATTAGTATTAGGAGCTTTATCAACTAAGGCATTGACGTATTCACAATCACTTTTAATAACAGGTCTGTTGACGAAACCAACTGTTTCCACATATCCTCCTTTTAATAATTTAGTACTATTAAGCTGCGCGTTAGAGTATCTTGTATGTATTATTTTTTTAAGTGAATCCGAAACGGGTGTAACATACAGTAACGAAACAGTATGTCTACTCAAAGCCACCAAAACATGAGACTCAGAGTTATAAATTTCCTCTTTAGCTTTCGTAGAAGTCCTGACGATAACGATATGCTCTGCCTGCTTACCCTGAAATTCGTGAATAGTTGATACATCGTAACCTGCTTTTTTCAATACTTCTTCCTCTGACTGTTTGAACACCAAATATTTATGAAATTTATTGTCTAAAGGTACATTATTCAACGATGTAAATATTTTTGACGTCATACTTCTCTCAACTCTAGGCGCTGAAAATGCACCAACTTCATATTTATTCTTAATGCTCGTCATCACATCGACAGGACATCCATACGACAATCTATGTTCTAGTGGGACTGAAAAACTTTTTAAAATTTCCATACCTGACACTAACAGAAGCGACTCTATTTATGTAACCTATTTGATTTGGGTCTCCCAACAAATGCCATATCTTACATCCACAAACATACTATAAACAACTCACCGGGATGTTTCATTAAAGCCTCGTCGATCCATACTTCATCATACTTTTCTCTACTATTCAAAATATACGAATCTATTGTACGATATGGCTCTTTAAATTGATTAATATCTGTTGTTTTCCTTAATTTCGCTACCCTATCTCTAATGTCTGCTGCACCTTCAGAAGTTGAAGTAAGCACTAAGTCCCCTTTCTTGTGATTGTTTAAAATAAAAGTTGTTTTACCGCAACCCGGAACACCAACAATCATATCTATGTTAGGCAATTTGTAAGAAGAATACAAATCATCAACGACATCTGTAGCGTTTAACAAATTTGGTTCTTGCATCAAAGTACTGTATTTCCCGCAAAGCATTAAACGATTCTTTGCCGATTTAGTCACCGTAATATTTTCATCGAATTTCACAAAATTTAATCCATCGTAACCATAACTGTAATCGACATCGCTTTCCCCTCTCAATATCCACTTTTTCTCATAGATGTCATATACGGAAAATTTCTCTTAATGAGATAGAAGATCTCTTTTGGTCCCCGTAGCTAATGGAATTGATAATTTACTATATGCTAAACCATAAGTACTAATGGCTGTCTCAACTGTAGTTTTCCACAAAGCGCGGATCTCTATCATGGCGTTAATCGCACTATCATTCCCGGTATGCTCACGTACAAAAGTGGGATTATGTCTAGGTATCGGATATACAGGATTGTTTATGGGGCACCAGAAATCGTTGTTAGCCTCCTCTATTTTAGATTCGTTTTCACCGACATTTTCTTCATCACTTTGATTCGGGATCACAATGTAAACAATAGATTCGAAATTCTTTGGTATTACATTTTTAATTAATTTTATTTTATTATCGATGTCGTGAATGCTCATATCAGACAAGTCTATAACGCATTCTTTTGTGACGTTTGAGATCTTTGCAAATATCTGTTTCAATACGTTACAAGTGACTACCATTTTCATGAAATTTAAATTTAAATCACCGTCAATAAGTTCGTAATCACTCTTGATATGATCACTATTTCTAATACAATTGTCTGAATCTTTATGGTTAGTAATTACGCAAGAAATGTTTTCGTTATTTAATTTTGATCTCGTTAACAAACCATCGCAAAATGTATCGATATCACACGCTTCGATGTCCTCAGAAATTGTCTCCATTTTCTTATCATTCAATTTAAATTTGGAGATCCTTTTACCTTCTGGTACGTTCAATACAACTTTATCTCTAGGTTTTCGTCCTCCTTTACTAGTTAGTGCCGCAATTTGCTGCGGTGTCAATTTCTTGTGTTTGTCTTTAAATATATTGTCCTTTAGTTTCTTTAATTGACCGCGAGAATCGACTTTCGGTTTTGGCTTCAATGTGACGTAATTTGTTCCTTCGACTCCTATTAACCTTCTAAGACCTCTATTGAAACTAGTACCGAAAGAGTAATCGTTTGGATCAAATTCAACGATTTTCCCATCTACAGGTAGTAGATCGAAAGAGTTTTTCAAAGGTACCATCAAATGTTTATCAATCTGATTACCAACAGTAGACAAACTTTTCAACATTCTCTCAAAAGGTTTTTGTTCTTCATTTGTAAGTACCTCGTAAGCATTTTCGAGAATATGATCTCCAGGTATTTCCTCCACACAAACATGAGTACTTTCTTTTATTTCCGTGCAAGTCATCTGGCTAATGTCGTCTTTACTAAATCGAAATTCTTCTAACTTATTTGCAAATCTTTTAAATGTCGATGTGTCAATGCAATCAGATACTAATGTTGAATTTAACATAGTATTTCCATTAGTACCATCAATCGTATCATTGAAATTTAATTCTAACTCTGAAAAATTGTAAGACGATTCCATATTCGATATTTCGTGTTTGTTATAATTATGTTCTCTCCGGATATTGTTTAAAGCGATTCCACATATATCATCATTTTTACATTCTTCCATGCATCGAACATCACGTTCTTCGGTCTGTACTATTTCTTCGCCTGCAACAATCAACTGACCTTCACTAATAATACTGACATTATCAAAACTATTTACATTATTACAATCACTATACTCACTAATAATACTGATATTTTCAAAAATTTACACATTATCACAATTATCACAGTCGTTTATTAAATTATCACTATCATTTTCTATTACAGACACATATTCATCGATAGTATTATCAAAATCACAAACCGAAACGTTGACGCTATCGCATTCCGGTGATATACAGGATGACACACCATGTTATTTGCAATTCAATCTCAAATCACCACAATAGCATGGACCGTCTTCGGTATTTTCACACTCAAATTCAATATTACCATCACTAACAAAATCTGATTCTTTAATATTGTTATCATTGTCGTTCTCATTGTCGTCATCAGGTTTTCCATCTCCAGCACCACCATTAAGATCGTTATCAACGGTGTCGATACCATCATCTTTTTCTTTCTCCCACAACGGCACGAAATGATTACCTGATAATATTTAATGTCAGTCTATTACTCGATCCGTAAATACGTGGATTGAAATCCAAATGGTCTGCATACAACACGATCCGAACATCAAAAACACTCGCGGCCAGACTTAATTCTGGTTCACCACCCCACGCATTACGTGTAGTCAGCACCTCAATAATATCAGGTAAAACCACAGCGGAAACTGTAGCGATTTTTGCACTTTTGAGCATCATTTTCTTCACTTCTTCAACAGGTATATTTAATTTACGTAACTGACGTAGTGAGTCGAATAAGCAATTACCATCACCGATAGCAGTACCAACAATGAAATCACTTAAGGGCTTCGGAACAAAATCATCACTAGGAGTCTCACCAACTATCCCACATGCATCATCTGATAGTGGTGACTCTCTCAATGGATTATCTTTGTCAATGACATCTAAAACTGGTAGGTAATTTTCGGGTAATTTTTCGAGATTCGAAAAATCTCCTTCAACGAATGTACTCAGTTCTATGAAAGACACGGCGTCTTCTATTGAAACCGGAAAATTTTGTGGAACAGCAGACCACTCTATTAGTTTTCCTTCATAGTTTCATATTAAAATGAAATTTACACACACCGCGATTTAACGGTGGAGTACCCTCAACAGGTACCTTAGATGTATTTCCGTTGATAACAGCACCGTAAGGTGTATCAATGTCATCGTCGTGTGGTGGTGGGTTTCTCCTGAAAAATTTGTCTTTCAGATTTCTGAATATCTGCGCGGGACTGAAACATTTCTGATTTCTTAATTTCAATAATTCGTTCGTGCATTCCGCTGTAGCTTTTGCATTCCCATAAAGGATTGGGAAACAGTAGACGAATATTATTGATGCAAGCTGAAACATACGCAACGAAGCTAGATTATAGGCAGCGGGACAAACTGCCTTCGTTCCGACTACTCTAGTCGCGAACGATCTAAGAGCATCGTAAATTTTGCTAAAACTAAATTTTGTATTGTCCAGTCCGAGTGCATACGCGACGGTGTCATCTACTAATTTCTTCGGAGCGATGAAACTCACCAATCGCATATGATTTTGTACGTCATCGAATCCGTTGGCTTCCCACGTGTAACCTTTAACTGTTACATACCCCATATTGTTGAACCACAGGTAACTTTTTATAACGCCGCTCAATAGACCTTTCGAGGCACACTTCACCAGCTTGAAGAACACGACATTATTCCTGATAGATTGAATATTTACGAAGTACGGTTGCTTCTCACTATCAAAAATAACAGGTTCAGTCATCAGTGATATGTACGTCTTTAGCGAGTGTTCATAAGACCACGAATTATCGTGGATGAAATTCATTTTGATACGTTTAATTCCATTATCGTCATATATCTCCCAAAAGGCATTCAACGCTGGGATTTTACCTTTCTTTTCGATTAGCATTTGTGGATCAAAAATAAATGATCCTGCACCAACGGTAGATCCGGCACTTGTCATTGCGTCTGCTATTTGGGTTGTCGTCCTATCATATTTAGAATGAACCATCACCATAAAAGGTGCCTTGACAGTACAATCTTCGGACGCATTTTCGCAAAAAAATTTATTGGTATTATTTTTAAGATCTTCATTATATAGAGCATAGCAACGTTTCTGTCTATGTGTCCTCGGCTTAAATGTCGCAACCGCTGCGGTGCGATTGGCGTGTCTCTGCTGGTCGTGATTGCTCAAGATTGGACAGCACGAATGAAAATTGTCTCGACCTCGCTGCATCTGCTTAAAATAGCAGCCGCCTGAATCTTTTATCAATACGTCGAAACCCTCTGGGGTTTTTGTATCCTTAGACACACCTAAAGTCATTATGTTAATCTGATTCTCAAACTGACGCATCGCTGCTGCGAAAGGATGTGTGTGTCTTAAATCATGTTTGAACTCGATATCTAATTCAGGGAAACTGTTGATTAACATCGACTCATCTTCCGCGGTTAATTGATATCGCACTATTATCTTATCCTCTTTCGTAACTGGGTCGACTAATCTTTTGGCTTCAGAAATTACTGAATGACGCACCATTTCAGCAAGAACACTATCTGGATTTGCGATATCTCTCGCTATTACTTTACGTACCTCATCATCGTAGTCTAGACCCACTTTTCGCATCAAACTTGGAACGACCGAGTTTGGAACATCACCACCCATACAGTAATTCAAATGTCTGTATCTCTCGCGGAAATCCACATATCTTATCGCACTAATCCCTGTTCCGATGTGAACTACTCCGGGACCTGAAACACTTGGTTTGGGTATTAAGGCGTTGGGATCAAGCAAGTGATCACACAAATCTGTAACTCTTCGTATTTTTGGAAAAGGACCGAGATAATCACTAATATAAAGCAAATCCGCTAACGAATATCTTGCATCTTTGATTGGAATAATGCTGCAAGTCAAATGGGATTTGTTTTACAAAAAGATAACGACCACGAAACTGAAAATAAGTGACACAAAGATAATAGATAATTTTTTAACCAGCGCGCAGCACAGCGAGCGCTGGTTAAAAAACGTTTCGTTTCACTTACAGCCATTTGCCGTATTTTTTGATACGGCATTGAAAGGCCTGCCGTATACCGTATTTTGTGAAAATAAAACGTGGATTACCGTATATTACGGCAATTGCCGTATCAATAACAACGCTGCTTGGGATCTACTTTGTAGCGCGCCCGTCAGTAGCGCGTGGCACGGTCCGTTTATACCGTAGTGTGTGAATTTGACAGCGAGTACGCCGTGATCAGCGACATCAAACGCTTTCGATAAATCGCAGCATAACACGGCGACTCGCTGTCCCTTATCACTGGCTTCCAGTATGCGTCTGACAACCTCGCGCGTGAGTGCAGTGGTCGACCTGCCAGCCCGGTATGCGTACTGACGTTCAGATATCACCCCAGCGGAGGTAAGGTAGTCGGTGAGCCGAGAGCTCAGGCCGTTCTCGAATATTTTTGCTACTGCTGGAATAATCGAAACGGGCCTGTATGCATCTATATCCTCGTGCTTTCCCTTGCCTTTGTATAGCGGCGATATCTTACTTACTTTCATTACACTAGGGCAAGTACAGGCTTCCAGGCATCGATTGCACAGTTCAGCTAACCATGGCGCTAAGGACGTGCGAGCTAGGCTGATTAGCTCCATCGATAGATCATATATATCATTGGTCGGTTTCTGAGGAATGCGACATGTTATGATATGATATATCTCATCAGCTGTAAATCTCTTGAGCCTCATGCTGGTGTCCGCAGGAGGGCGCGTCGCTGAGAGCGTGGCGGTGACCCAGGGGATGTTAGCGCTCGGCGCCTAGCACGCCCTCGATGCACCTACGAACATAGAGTTCACCGCGTCAGCTGCCGCTTTTTTGACATGAATCTATTGCCCAGTTCATCATGAATGACGTCAGTAAAACTTACGGCCACCTTTTTACTGACACCTCTTTCCTTATTTACTATTTTCCACATCGTTTTATGTTTGCTGGGATTATTCGATATCATTCTAGTGTACGAACTGGTTTTTTGCTCTAGAATGGCTTTGTCGTACGCAGTGTGACCAGATTATATTTTAAGAAAATACCGCAGCACCACAAAAAAATACTGAAATATACCAACTTGCACAGGGAAAATATACCAATAAAAATACTGATTTTCAAAATTTTAAAGTTTATTCAATCATCATCACAGTATATGTCAGAATTGTATTTTAACATTTTATTTGAAGGATTAAAATTAACACAACCGCCTTGATCTTTTACGCCTTGCTTTGTTTTAATAATTGCTGATACATTTTTGTTATTAAATTTGTTTCTTTGCACCGTTTTTATTAAATTTATCTGTGAAAAGATGCGCTCGCATGCAGCATTCGATACTGGTATACATAATAGAGATTTACTAAAAGAAGTTAAATTTTTGTACTTGAACGTGCCATCACTGTTAGAAATTTTCCCAACTTCTACCCAAAATTGTTCACAAGATAGGGGTGAGCCAGTGCTCGAAGATTGTAACAAATCACTTACTTCGCGATCAAGTTTAAGAGTTCTATATTCTTCATCAATTAACTGCATTTGTTCTGGCTGTACTTCGTATGGGAAAGTTTCTATTACATTTTTTAAACTGCGAAATTCTTTATTCACGGCAGTGTGTGGGTCAAGAAATTTCAGTTCTTGGAAAATTTTATTTTCAAAAGGCAAACGTGATTTTAATTGTTTGCTCAACTCAATTAAAAACTTTTGGCACCTTCTGAAAAAATCTGTAATTTGTTCTTTCATGTTTATGTTTTCCCTGTGTTTGATTAATTCTTGACCCACTTGGATCCCTAAGTACATATCATTTAATGGCAAATAATTTATATTAGACTTTGGGTCTAACGTAAATACGTTGTCCGTGCTTTTGATATAATTAGTTTTCATGAAACAACCCAAAATTGACAAGTACATACTAGATGCATCATCGTATAATCTTGCAATGCACGGATAGTCGCCTTGAAAAATTATGTTAAATTTGTTTACAATCGGCAAAATGTAGTCTAAAAAGTAGAAGTATAATTTGTTTATATCACTGGTAAAAAAATGATATATCATTTCTGATGATAGAATGCGATCACTCAAGTATTGGTCTTGAAAGAACAACTGCAGTGCCCTCCATTGCTCAATTATTCTACTAACACAAGCATGAAGCGATAGCCATCTTATATCATAGTGACGTAATAGTCTATGGTTTTCAGTTTCAGTGAAATTTTGGAACTCAGCAAATTCTCTTTGACGCTTGCTGCTTTGAGAAAAATATCCATATACTTCTTTTACCATCTGTTCTAAATTTCTAGGCAGTATTTTGCAAGCATGGCTAACACTTAATGCTGCAGAGTGACAAACACATTTTGTAAAAAAGCACTTAGGGTTCACTTCTTTAATTTTTGCAACAATGCCAGAATGTCGACCAAACATCACATTTGTAGTATCAGCAGCGAATCCCATCACGTCTTTTATATCTAAACCTAATTCGGATAACTTTGATGACAGAGCATTAAATAAATGATCAGCGGTCTCACCACTTAAATCAACTAAATCAAGGAATTTGGTTCGTACTGTACATTCGGTTTCAGAGAAGTATTTGATTACTATTGCCAATACTTTGATTGTGGTAACATCTGTACTTTCGTCGATTACAATTGAATAAACTGGTTTACCTGACGGAGATGCAGTACGAAGTATGTCTTCAATCATATCTTTTTCAAACTCGGGTCCTAAAACGTTATTAAGTTATAGCGTTATAAGTTATATATATATTAGACAATTTAGGCCATCCACTAAATAAAATATCTCCAGAACAACAACAACAGAACTTCTTGATTTTAGCTACCGTAATGCTATTTATATCAATGTATGCTTACCTTTGACTGTCCTTTATATTTTTTTAAGTTCGATTTATGCTTTTCAGTATTTGCATGTTGTTTTATAGATGCTAATCTACTTTGGAGTTTCGCACTGCATGCTTTGCAAAAGGCGGCGTACTCGTCATCTTTATAACGTGAAATCCACGAAGAAAACTCCGGAATTTGTTCCCACTTAGCCAAATAACTTTGCTGAAAACTAGACATGTCGTTCCGGATAGATGCTTCAAGTAAAATAAAAACAAAAGGAAAGCGCTCTATTTATATGATGACAAAAACGTTCTACAAATTTGGGGAAATTCCCGATTTATCGAAATAATAAATTCAAAGATTATGTTGAGTGCAGAACAGAAACTCCGTACTAGATGATTCGATAAAGTCAAAGTCAAAGCATTTATTTCTGTATATAGGCAATATAAAATATAAGCACTTATACACGTCAACATAATGTAAATTTTCAAATAAAGCATGTGTAACAAAATTAAATAACAATGGAAGTAATTTAACGCTTTGAATTTAAATTGAAAAATTGACCATTTGGTTCCCATTAATCCTTCGACATCAGACCATGAAGACGATATGTACTAATAATAATTTTACTTCGGCGGACACCTGCCATGTCCTAATTGTTCTATCTGCAACTTACTGATCTTTCATCTTTTGCTCCTGAATGAAAAATGAAATATAGACGTCCGGGAATTTCCCTGGTATTCGCTACGGTGTTGGCATAACTTTTTATCCAAAATATACCCAAAAATACTGACTTCTGCCAATATACCTATAAAAATACTAATGCTTGGAAAAGTCGATAAAATATACCGAAAAAGTATTAAAATACTGAATATGGTCACGCTGGTCGTACGCTACATTAAGTCATTAAGCAAATTTGTAAGTTGATCATTATTAGGGATTTTTTTTGTTAGTTGTATGATTTCTGATAATACGTTTTTGAGCCTAAGAACGTTTTCACTGGTCCGTGTGGTCCTCTTGATATTTTTTAATTTAAGGGGGAAGCAAATGTGAAATTAATTGGTTAATATATTTATAAGAGATATTGCCAAATTTTCTGGTGAACCTTGATGTTTTACAAAAATGTGTCCCCAGTCAACGCTCTCCACAGATGACACAAAATTGGAGCAATTTAATTCAGACAAATCTCTGACAAGACGAGTGCGCTGCGGTGGTTGCTTTGGCAGGCAGGTAACCTCTACGCGCACAGCTTTGCGTTGGGAAGTCCACAAAGTTCATGAAATTATAGACTGACAGTAAATCACTAAGATGATTTTGACTGCTTGAGTTTTTTAAAAGCCAATTAATATTCGTATCGCTAATTATTAAAAAATCCTTATTACTGGCACTGGCTCGTTCGAGTACAGGTTCAAAATAATTTAAGAAACTGCTATCGCTTACCAAGTTCGTCCTATGAATACATAAAATAATTATACTATAATCGAGAAGTTCAACTGCAGACACTTCGCAATATCGTTCAGTTGAAAGTTGAGGAAATTCAAACCTTCGATTGCTTACACCGTCTTTTACAAATATACAAGAGCCACCGTGCGCGGTATTTTTTCTGCAGTAGCTAGATGTCAAAGTGTATCCATCAATATTTATACATTTATGATTCTCAGTACTGCACCAATGTTCTGTAAGTCCTAATACATTGCATTGTAGCTCTTGCTGTAGCAGAATCTCAAGTCTAAGTGTTTTTTTTTTTACATTTAGGGAGCGTATATTTTGATGGCATACAATAATACTCCGATTTGCACTAGTACTGGGCAAGCGTTGTCGTACATGTCGCTCGCGCCTACTACATTCACGTTTATTTATGTTGCGCGCGGGCATAATATATCATCTGAGTGAAATGAGTCATTCGGTGCATCTGTGCTAGGCCGAGCGGGCGGCGGCGACTGCAGGCTTGCCGGCGGATCGCGCGCCCCGCGTCGCCCCGCCAGTGCCCCTCTGAAACCACTGTGACACTCTTACGCTTGAAGGCCACGAAGTTGGCAGGGATATCTGGTCGTATAGGCTTTCTGGGAAGCCGATTACGAACGCTGCGTGTTTATCTGTCTTTATTTCGCGTTTTTCTACCGTGTACCTATCGTTCTCCACTGCATGCTTGTTGATATAGTTTAGGACACTTTGAGTCGTAGTTTCAGGTTTGAGAGACCAAGCTTGTAAATAACGCAGCTTTTCAACTGTCTGAAGATCATCATCAGCAGCTCCGGATCCCACAACTACAGATCTTAATTTTTGATTATTCGATCGTCGTCGAGTCACCTTCTGCCAGTTATTGTCAATACGGGTACCATTCTCTGAAATCATCAACGTTAGGTTTTCTGTGACCGCAGGTTTTATGGCTGCGCCGTCAGTTACTATTACCGCATCTGTAGCAGGTACTCGCATCGTAGTATTCTATTTCATATTCTCAGCTTTATACACTACGTATACTAGAGCTATTTCACCAGCTGCGCTACCGCACAGCATTACCGATGTCGCTGCCTTAGAAGATTTTTTAATGGTTTCGGGATAGTTCGTCCCTCTCCTAGTCAGAACTTTTACAGACCCTGGGTCATCAACTAAGCAGGTTTCATCATAATTCCAAATGTGTGTGTCTAGGACATTTGCGATTTCTTTTTCGTAGTTATCGAAAAACTCGTTAACAACAACTTCGTTTAATTCTGCTCGACCATGGGTTATATTCCTAGCGGTTGGACAACAGTGACTTGTGACGTTTTGAAAACGAATGGACCCCGACCATGGGTTATATTCTTAGCGGTTGGACAACAGTGACTTGTGACGTTTTGAAAACGAATGGACCCTCTCCTTGCCTGGCTTAGCGGATTTCGTTACTTTTCTACCCTGTTTCTCCAAATACGATTTAGCAATGCAACGTAGCTCTAGTGTAGTTATTGGAAATCCAAAGGCTGTCAAAGCAGTAATGTGTGAAATCAAAGAAAGTTCTTTTTCTTAATTAAACACAGTTTGACCTCCAGGTTTTAGTGGTGCTTTGATTTTCAATTTAGATGCCAAAGTGTTTCTGTGAATGCCATATTTTTCGGCTGCGGCCCGTGCTGAGATTTTACCTGATTTTATTTCTTCTACATTTTTTGTAGTCTCTTCTGTATAAGTTTTGTAAGACCTACATCCAATAGGCCTAATATTATCTCGTGGCATTTTGCCTGTTCTAAAATAAAAAATAGCTATAAAAGGAAATTTGGTTAATGATAGTAGCATTCTAGTCGATTCAAATTGCAACACTATGGTAGCACATTTTCACCTGCCAAATTGAGTTTTTTTAAAACACCTGTTTTTATGTGAAAACAAAAAGTTTTGAACATGATTTTAACGCATTTAAATAATGAATAATAGTATTATAAGCTCAACATACTTTGATAACGATACGTGTGGTAGATTTTATTGGATCATCAAAAGTTTACACTTAACCTCAAAACGTGACAAACCGGTTCTCTACTTCCATCAAAGTGATTGACATGAAGAGTTGCCAGGATCAATTACAAAAAAATATAAAAAAATCACGAATCTACCTAAAAATATAATAATTAATGAAACATGTGTTGCTAAACTCAGCTTGAGTGAAAATTGACTAAAATATATCACAGGACCCCTCACCTGCTAGGCACATAGTCACCACGAACGACGGTACTGCTTTAGAAAGTGCCCTATTTTTGTGGAACACATCTGTTTATCCACAGAAAGTCTGATCCATTGGCAATGGCAAACCTCTCATTGAGGTGCTTTATTACAGGTCAGATTTTAAAAAGCCTGTCATGTTCTGGGTGGTCTATAGGCTTATGAAGTTCATTGTTGTTGAAATGCAATGATAACTTTATCTTCTCAAATTTGTTCAGTGGCATTGTTGAAGAAATGGGGTCATAACCAAACTTTGGTGGCCAGTATGATCTTGTGCTAGGAAATTTTTGTACTGACATAACAGGTGTAACGTCGCCTTCACCGAAATAGCGGCTCCATTACATTTCGGGACAATTTCGATTTTATGTTTAGAAGATAAGAGAGAAAGGCGGAGCAAATACACATGTACCACGTACCTGGGTCTGCTCCGGCCACGCCTGACACTTCCGCCGTCGTGATGGCACCCCAAGCTTGAGATGGTCGTCGGTTTTGTTAGCGCAGCTGATGAATCGCACGTAATTTAGACGAGTAGAAAATTTGATTTATTTGATGTAGTTTTTTGATTTAAATTAAAGTAGTAGGGCTGGCACGCCCACACTGGTTGCGCGCCGGTGACAAGATGGCGAGGCGTATTCGTGTTCGATATACCTTCGCTCCCGATTGTATGAATACAGGTACATGACAGTTGCAACCTGTCAACTGTGTTTGCTACCGCCTTTTGAAATTAAGCTCTGATCTAGTTATAATAGAACATAGATTACCGGAACGGTACAACAGGATAACAAAGAACTTATACAAATCATATTCTGTAAATGTTATAGATGAATTGGGATTACTTTGTATTATATATAAATTTGTTTGCTCCACTAATCTATTGATAAAAACTTTTGTGATGAAATGAAACATTAAAACATTGATATGGGGTTTCTAGGTGTGATATTTCATTTGGAGCAGCAGAACTCCCGAAGAAAGTAATCTTATCTGCGACTAACACCAGATTCCTTTTTTTCCAAATTAACTTTCTTTTATTAAATGCAAATCTGGACGAAGACTGCAAATTAGATGAAGATGAGCTAGAGGGTTCTTGGTCTTCTATGATGACTTCTTCTACAAGAGGAGGACCAATGTCAGCAGTTTCATCTCTCACATCATCATCATCGTTTTCCTCCTGCAACACTCTTATAATTTCATCAGCATCGCAGTACCCATCGTCGGAATCTTCATCAAGGCCATCTTCCGAGAGCCAACCGCCTTCTAAGTGACTCAAATAAGCTTCGATGTCTTTCAAGTTTCCCTACAAAAACAACAAAAAATAAACATTTACTAAAAACATTTTCGCCATACATTACAAGTGAAGTTACTGCATAGTGATGTAAATTTCTGTCAAATAGTTTTGGGAAATTCATTCAGGGTATTTCGATATAAATTGTACATAAAATAATTGAAACACTAAAAACAAACCTTTTTTTCACTCATTGTTACTTTTATTGGCAAATAAACCCCAGATTAGTTTCTTATAAAACAATTTATAAAATTGCTTGTTTCTTTCAACCACAACAAACAGCGGAATGACAAGCTAAAGTTCAAGGCATAGTATTTGACAGTGACGTTTTTTTTGACAATAATTGCGTTTAGTTTTACGAAATAGTCGTTTTAAAAATTGCTTTCCACTAAATGTTATGATGGAAATGTCCATCACCATGCAAAAAAGGGTTAATAATATCTGGCTTGCTCTATACGGAGTAAGTGCCAATTAAACATGGGTCTATTAAAATATTTCGCACCGGTTCAATTGGTTGATAAGTTCTGTGCCACCATATTCGTGGTGTTTTTTTTTTTTTCAAACTTTATGTGGTGAATTTACGTCAAAAAGACAAGTATTATTCGTGCGAACGGTTATTGGCAATATTCCACTGCTTGATGTTGTGGAATTTTGAGAATATTTCGTGCTAGATCGTTGGCGTAAGTTCTACCATACATTCTCTCGTTCTAAGCAGAAGACAGTTTTGTATTGAGTAATTGCATAACAGATATCATACAAACAAACAAACATAACACTTTATTAGACAACCACATTACTTAAAAAAGAAATTACAGGGACAAAACAAATACAATTTAGGTTTATAACTCATACATGGTCATTCATGGACAAAACAATACAATTTAGGTTTCTAACTTGTACATGGTTTCTGTTAAATATATGGTTTTATGTTTTAATATGTGTTCCTAAATTAAATAAATCGGTGAATTTATGTCATGGAAACGTTAATCGTACAAACGGTTATTTGCAATATTTCCAGTGGCTTATCGGCTTGGAGGTATTGAAAAAATTTCGTACTAGCTCAATTGGCATAAGTTTTCTTACACACACACACACTTTCTCAAACTATGTATTAATAATATCTGGCTTGCTCTATACGGAGTAAGTGCCAATTAAACATGGGTCTATTAAAATATTTCGCACCGGTTCAATTGGTTGATAAGTTCTGTGCCACCATATTCGTGGTGTTTTTTTTTTTTCAAACTTTATGTGGTGAATTTACGTCAAAAAGACAAGTATTATTCGTGCGAACGGTTATTGGCAATATTCCACTGCTTGATGTTGTGGAATTTTGAGAATATTTCGTGCTAGATCGTTGGCGTAAGTTCTACCATACATTCTCTCGTTCTAAGCAGAAGACAGTTTTGTATTGAGTAATTGCATAACAGATATCATACAAACAAACAAACATAACACTTTATTAGACAACCACATTACTTAAAAAAGAAATTACAGGGACAAAACAAATACAATTTAGGTTTATAACTCATACATGGTCATTCATGGACAAAACAATACAATTTAGGTTTCTAACTTGTACATGGTTTCTGTTGTTATGGTTTTGTGTTTTAATATGTGTTCCTAAATTAAATAAATCGGTGAATTTATGTCATGGAAACGTTAATCGTACAAACGGTTATTTGCAATATTTCCAGTGGCTTATCGGCTTGGAGGTATTGAAAAAATTTCGTACTAGCTCAATTGGCATAAGTTTTCTTACACACACACACTTTCTCAAACTATGTATTAATAATATCTGGCTTGCTCTATACGGAGTAAGTGCCAATTAAACATGGGTCTATTAAAATATTTCGCACCGGTTCAATTGGTTGATAAGTTCTGTGCCACCATATTCGTGGTGTTTTTTTTTTTCAAACTTTATGTGGTGAATTTACGTCAAAAAGACAAGTATTATTCGTGCGAACGGTTATTGGCAATATTCCAGTGCTTGATGTTGTGGAATTTTGAGAATATTTCGTGCTAGATCGTTGGCGTAAGTTCTACCATACATTCTCTCGTTCTAAGCAGAAGACAGTTTTGTATTGAGTAATTGCATAACAGATATCATACAAACAAACAAACATAACACTTTATTAGACAACCACATTACTTAAAAAAGAAATTACAGGGACAAAACAAATACAATTTAGGTTTATAACTCATACATGGTCATTCATGGACAAAACAATACAATTTAGGTTTCTAACTTGTACATGGTTTCTGTTAAATATATGGTTTTATGTTTTAATATGTGTTCCTAAATTAAATAAATCGGTGAATTTATGTCATGGAAACGTTAATCGTACAAACGGTTATTTGCAATATTTCCAGTGGCTTATCGGCTTGGAGGTATTGAAAAAATTTCGTACTAGCTCAATTGGCATAAGTTTTCTTACACACACACACTTTCTCAAACTATGTATTAATAATATCTGGCTTGCTCTATACGGAGTAAGTGCCAATTCAACATGGGTCTATTAAAATATTTCGCACCAGTTGGTTGATAAGTTCTGCGCCACCATATTCGTGGTGTTTTTCTTTTCAAACTTTATATGGTGAATTTACGTCAAAAAGTATTATTCGTGCGAACGGTTATTCGCAATATGCCACTTCTTGATGTTGTGGAATTTTGAGAATATTTCGTGCTAGATCGTTCGGGTTTTGAGATTAAATCATGCACACCTAAACGTTTTTCGCGATTATCCCAGTGATTGAGTAATTTAACATTTGCTCTTTTTTCAACGTTTTCCGAAAAAATCTTTTTCGAAATCTGATGTCGCTTTAGTTCTTAAGTTTTTATTTAAATCTATATATTTCTTCAACCATGGACTTTGACGGAATTTTAGTATTCTATGAATTTTTGTGACTTTTATATATTGTTTTAAATTAATATAATGAATTATAAATTTGTTTTTGTTGTTTAAATTTGGTATCAGTTTAATTTCGTTTGATTCTCCTGCGCGTATATTTTCAGGACATAATGGTAAGTCAGAATGCAAATCATGAAGTTCATCGGGGTATTCCAAATCAACTTCTAACACAAATCCGTGATCAGAATTATCTTCAACATTGTAATTTGTATTCGGATTCACCCACTCAAAACCTCCTTCTGGTAAACATTGGGACATAGCCCAACCATATAAGTTATTAGCGTCAAAGTAAGTCAAATAAGATGAGGGCACGATCTCATCAAAATCATCTAGAAATTTATTGTTGGCTTTTGCATGTCGATTACTACGTTGCGATACACCACTTCTGATGCCCGCCTTGATGAATGCAATTTGATCAATGTCTGTAGGTTTTTAAACAAGTATTCTGAAAACTTTCAAAAACATCTGTTAGTATAACAAGACTTTAGTTTTAGTTTTAAGGTATAAATTAGAATAATCTAACATGTTTTGACAACCAAAATGTTGCACATCTTGAGCACGGCTATAAACGTCGTCTGAAATGTGTGAGTCAGTCAACTATAAAACTTTTCTTTACTCGGCAACGAATTGGATTCCAAAGAGTGAAAAGATGTCATGTATTCATAAGGATAAACACCTTATATACAAAGACGGTCAAAATCAGTTTTGTCAGGAATATTTAGTTGTTCATGAAATTCATCTTTAAAAATTTAGCCAATTGGTCGAGACTACATGATAAAAACTTAAAAGAATCTAGGAACCTTAAAGTTAGTTTTTGGTTGTTTACTATCATGTGTTCTGTAAAAAAAAAAAAAAAACTTCTTTAATTTGAGGAATCAAATCAATGTCACCCTCAGTTAAGTTTAGTGCATGCACAATAAAATGTGCGTCATAATTGCTTAAATTGTGGAGGAAAACAGGGATGTGATGTGGTGCACGAAACTTCTTTTCAATATTTCATAAGCAACACGAAACTCCCAGTTTGCCAATCAAAATTAAGAACTTTTTCTCCATTAAATTTTATTTCGGCTTTTTATTCGATTCGTACTTTCGACCTTGAGAAATTTCGCTCACTAAGTGAGAGTAAGAAGTCGAATGTATTGAAAACATTTTTAGTTTCTTGTTTGAAATCTGCATGTAAAACGCAGTTTATTTATAACGATTTATGCTCTTGGACCGCATAATCAATTAAAAAGAATATTTCAGTTTTTATTGAATCTAAGAACATTTCAGGCGTTTGGAATACTAAATTAAATTGCTGTTTGGGGTTTATTTTGTCATATATTATGCGATTCCCGAAAGCAGATTCGATGACTCGTTTTCAAAAGATTTGTGATTTTTTTAACACATTACTCTGTGTAAATTACTTTTAGCATGATTGGCAAAATATTTCTTACGTTATGTCCTACGTGGACGACTCAACGCGAACGCGATTGCGAAACGATCCGATGCGAATTTAATGCGGTGCGGAGCGATGCGGCTACTCTGTCCTGTCTGCGCGCGAACCGTCCCCTCCGCCGCCGTTCAGTTCAGTTAGCATTAAACATTTGTCATGGACGGAAGCTAATGTTGTTGGAAAATTTATATCTTAAATATGAGATATTGAAGAAGTGTATAAAGCAGAGAAGTGGAACTAATACTGTGTACTTAGAAAGGCATACTCATGGGGAATTTCATAATTTGTACCAGGATTTACGTACTCAACCCCTGTTGTTCAAGGAATATTGTCGAATGTTACCTACAACGTTTGACTATATTGTACAAGCCATTAAACCTGTTCTGCAATTTACTACAACAAATTTTCAGGAACCTATTTCTGTAGAATAACGACTTATGGTGACTTTGAGGTAAGAAAACTATGAAATAATTAACCATGAAATAAATGTTAGAGATTACATATAATATTAATTAAGTTTTTTTAGTAAGTATGTACATAATTGCAATACTTTCACAAAGATGTGTAGGGTAGACTGGGTACGGTTGTAACATTTTTGCGTTAATCGTTCGTACAAGTGACATTTATAGGACTAACAACATAATAAACGTTTGAAATAAATCCGTATACATCTGTCTTCAAAAAGACATAACAATTAGATAGTTAAAGTCAGTAGTTTCCAGACAGTTACCATTAACTGAAATGTCGGCTACTGTTACAACTGACCCCCATACCAGGGGCGGTTGTAACAGTGAGGGGGGTCAATTGTAACACACTCAAATAAAGTACAGTGAATGCGTTTCAATCACTTTTATTGCTTATAAATGACAATCAAGTACTTACGTATTACTTAAGATTAATATGGCACCATTTAAGGAACATTAATTTGTAATCAGTCTTTTTAATCAGTCTATGACATTTTGATTTTTAAACAAGTACAACTTCTAATTAAACTAATTAAATGATATTTTAAACAAAACATAATAATGACAGTATTTAATCAGATTCACTGCAATTATGACAGATGTAATATCTATTACCGTCGGTACAATCAATGTGTGACCAAAGACGACAGGTCCCTTGGCATTGTACCCATTTTTCACCTGATCTACTATCTGAGAAGGCTTCTAGGCAAACCAGGCAATAATACTCTTCTTCTTCTGATGATGCAGGTGGTGTGTTAGCTTTCTTTCTTGCTTTTCCCTTTCCTTTACCTTTGTGTTTCATACCAGTCGATGATTCTAATACTTTTTTCTTCACTTGTTTATCTTTCAATCTTTTCTGTCGCTCTTCATACTCCTTTCTAACAGCTTCCTTTTCAGGGGTGTCTGTATAAATTGCAGATTTTTTAGTTTTTCGACCCCTATTTGCAGTTTTCCTAGGGGCAGCTTTTGGGTAGGGCCGTATTGCCTCTGGTGAAAATATTGTTTGACGGCTCGTAGACGGCTTAGGCGATGGTTGCTGATCAGGTATTTGATGGCTCGTAGACGGCTTAGGCGATGGTTGCTGATCAGGTATTTGTCTTGGTGGTGTAGTAGTCGCTAGGCCGTCAATGTTTTCAGGAATATGAATTTCAGCGTTTTGTATTGAAGCTACTAGGCTGGCTGAAGCCTCGTTCCACAACGAAGGTGATAGCGGTGGTGTTTCATCGTTAGGAGCCGATACAGGAATGTTCTGATCCATAATCACTTCTTCTATATTGTTTGGGTTTGGCCTGTCTGTCACAAATGAAGGCGAAAAGTCAATATCTTGAAATATGTCACGGTTGAAAGGGTATATTCCTGTCTTTCGAAAACCAGCCTGAATATTTGATTGGGTCAGAGCAAGTGGCATTGCGGTTGTCGTAATACCGGGTATGTCGTAAATGGTCATAGTTCTTCCTGGATGATTTCGCATCCAGGCGTCACAGGCTGTATTGAAGGCTTTTTTCAAAGGTCCGTACACAGATCGATCCAGGGGCTGGAGTTTGTGTGAGCAGTGGGGTGGAAACGATAATAGAACTATTCCATTTTCTTTACAGAAATCTAGAGAATTTATGTGTATATGGGATGAGTGGTTGTCCAAAACTAGCAAAACTTTGTGTGAAGGAGACGCATTTGTATGTTTTTTGAAATGTTTTAAGAAAATTAAGAACGTGTCATCTTGCATCCAGCCCGATGGATTGCCTGTTCCAATGGAACCCACAGGTCCATCCCTGATGAAATGTTCTTGATATCGTATGCGAGGGAATACGAACATGGGGGGAATAGCATTGCCCAACGCGTTTGCCGCAAAAGCCAATGTGACCAATGTGCCTCGCTCAGCTGAGGTAATGGCTCCTACTTGCCTTGTGCCACGTCTAGCCACGACCCTGTCGGGTTTTTGCACGGTGGTCACGCCGGTTTCATCGACATTATATATGTCTTGAGGTTCGAAATGATCACGGTCCATAACAATTTGTAGATTATTATAAAAGGTATCAACATTAGTCCTGTTGAAACTGGTCGCTCTGGACAAGCTTGTAGCTTGAGCTGCGCGCACAGATAGCTCAGGGTTCCTCTTCATGAAGGATCGAAACCACTCCTCCCCAGCCCTTTCGTTTTCAACCCAAGTAGGAGGAATCTGCAAGTTGTATTTTATAGCAAGTTCATACGCCAACTTTCTTACCTCTTTTGTAGAAAGTCCGAAGTATATATCTGCAGAACGAGTCAGGTATTTGGCAAGCTGTCGTTCTTGGTCTTCTGTAAAAATTTTGTTATGCGCTCTAAATCCCATTGTTACATTTTCCAACTCCACATTACTTTCGTTCGCTGTATCTCTCTTTCGTTTGTACCGTAGCAGGGAGACATAGTTAATACCATGAGTATCTGCCGCTTGTCTCAAAGAAACTCCAGTTTTAAGATCATTGTAAGCATCTCTATATCGGAATATCTCGCTTTCTCCTCTTGAAGTCTTTCTTACGCGTTTTCTAGGCATCTGCAATGCAAAATAAAAAAATAATTAATGTTACAACCGTACCCACAAAAAGTGTTACAATTGTACCCACCCTTCCCTTTTGCCAATAAAACGATCTCAGTATCAATTCAAATTAACCTACAAAAAAAGAATATCCTGTATTTGAAACTCTAAAGTCTAATAATCATAAATAAGAACGAGCAAAACTTAGAACACTATAATAACAATAAAATTGAGGAAAGAAATCGATCAAAAATACTTACTTTTGCTTGACAAAACACAATAGGCCACTCTGTACACGTATACAGCGCGCGGACTGCGACGCAACACTGGTGATCATGTCCGAACACGTAAGCCGCGTGTCTTTCCCCTTGTACCCCTCCCCGCACGGTGAATATTTCTGCCAATATTTGAATTGTTACAACCGTACCCCGTTACAACCGTACCCAGTCTACCCTAATAGCCATGTTGTTGAGCACTGGATTGTGGTGGGTTTAACTTTGACAGCTCCATTAGAAAAAGCTCCTGCATCTGCGTTCTAAATTGTAATTTGTTGAGTGATGGCAACTGTTTCATGTAAGGTAATATTGATTTGAACCAAAGAAGGTCGTCGTCAGTATTATCTGGTTGATCTTCGCGAAGAATTTTCATTTTTTCTCTCTCAATATCGAGAAATGCTTCGAGACTTATATCTTTTCTTTTGCGTGTTTGCCTTGTGATAGCTGGCAACGAGGACGAGGGGGAAGGCACCGGCAACGAGGATGAAGCCGAAGGACCTGGCAACGAGGGCGAAGGTGGACGATCTTGTCGAAGGCTGTTATCTATGGACATGTTCTGTGGTATTTCTTATAAAATAGACGCAGATTCAAGGAGCTGGGTGTTGTCATTGTCAGATGCGTTCATGTTGAAATCTCTTCCGGACTAGCCGCGTCCGAATACACTGACAGATCTACAGAATTGCTTTCGGAGTCTTTTGATATAATATTCCCTTCTGTTTGTCGGGGTTTCAGAACTACTTTTAAAAAAGACATGGCCTCAAAATGTGGGCATGTGCCTGTATACTTCGGCTCATTTTCGGCGTCAGTCCCAGAACGTGGCTTAGGATATTTTTTTAATTCTTTACTAAACGTGTCTCTCAAATTTTTCCATTTTTTCTTAGTCATTTCACCTGAAACGTGCCCCACGGTTTTATTTAAGTCTAGTCTATGCATATGTTTATAATTCCCACGACTGTATCTATTTTGTTATTTTTTGGTTTTTAGTACATTTATCTTAAACATTGCAATGTATGTTTAAATGCAATGTACATAAAACCGTTTAACTTAAAAAGTTTTTTTACCTATTTTTATTTTCTAGTTTTTAGTTTTTATTTCGCATTCTGTTTAATTCATTTAGTGCTTCATTATTGCAAGGTTTCTTGCCCGTTAGTTTATTGCAGTCCAACTCCTCTATACGTAGTCCCTGCAAAGATCTTACTCTACTAAGAGCCACGTAGGCTTGACCTTCTTCAAACAGTTTCGCACCTAAGTATACGACTGCGTGATCCACAGTGCTGCCCTGCATTTTATGTATTGTAGAAGCCCATGATAGTATTAAAGGCAACATTCTTCTTTCAGCCGTGCCGTAATTGTACTTAGCTGGAAACTGTATGGCTTTCGGGTGTATAAGATGTACTCCGGCTCTTGCCTCATATTGCTCAGGTGTTTTTGACGCTAATTTTATTGTTCCCGTCGTTTCTGTAATCGACTATTTCTATCACCTTCACTTTCATTAGCTCGTTTTGCTTTATACTTTTCTTTCGCTTTTTGAAGCCTTCGTTTACGTTGTGTTGCAGTTTCTGTTTTATTTGTGTTTGTATTTTTTATATTTTTTTTTACCATTTTGTTTTTCACACGAGTAATGGACATTTAAACGGTCGACCCCCCCAGAGGTCCAATAAAGGGGCAAGGCTATGTACAACAAGATGCGCCTGAGTCTTGAGGGGAAAACGCTAACGACATATCATTTTTATCCACCCTAATGCCATACAGTTCTCGGCGCGTTTTAACCTTTCACCTTAACTTGGGTGGTGTACCGCTAACGACGTATCATTTTTAGCCACCCTAACGCCACACAGTCCTCAACACGATACAAAATCTTGACTTGGATGGTGGATTCAGGCTGGATTAATCAGATACCTAAATTACAGATTCAATTTCTAAATTTAAATCTTATTATTATACGCCATTTGGTGGCTGCGCCCATCTTAAATATTGAGGTTGTATAGTGTACTGTATTCTTCTTGTCAAGCCCTTTTATTTGATACCCATATTGGTGGGATTGATAAAAAATTGTTATCAGCCATTTGGTAGCGGCGGCCATCTTAGATTTCAATTTTGCATAGTAAATTGTATTCTACTTGTTGAGACCTTTCATTTGATACCCATGTTGATGGGATTGATAAAACCTAAGTTATCCGCCATTTTGTAGAGGCCGCCATCTTGGATTTTAATTTTATATAGTACATTGTATTATACTGGTTGAGCACTTTTATTTGATACCCATATTGATGTGATCGATCAAACCTACGTTATCCGCCATTTTGTAGCGGCCGCCATCTTGGATTTCAATTTTTTATAGTATATTGTATTCTGCTTGTTGAGCCCTTTCATTTGATACCCATATTGATGGGATTAATAAAACATAAATTATCCGCCATTTTGTAGCGGCGGCCATCTTGAATTTATAATGATAATGAATAAACATAATTGTATTGTCACCAAAATCCAAAGTGTATACAAAATTTCAGATTAATCGGTTGACAGGAAGAAGGTGAAATTTGAATTACTAAATTTGACCTAAGAATAATAAATAAAATAAAACAAACGGGGTGAGCTAAATAAAACCGTTTAAAAAAATATGGCCGACGCGTTCACTTCGCGCGAAAATAGCAAGCCAACTGATCGCGTTCGCTTCATTTCGCGCCGCTCCGCACCGCACCCCACGTGCGTTTGGTCACGTAGGCCACTTCAATAGGTTTCGAATGTTTGTTGTTTTCGCGTCGCGTTACTAACAAATACATCACACACATCACATTTTACCTTATCACTACTAGTTCTAGAAGTAGAAGCTTTTTCATGTCGCGGTCTTTTTTGTTTGGTATCGTTGTCGCTGTCTGCATCGGCACACCGTTTCAGTTCTCCTCTGCCTCGTCCGGTCTGCACTCCGTATGATGTTAATGCTTGACTGTAACAAAAATGTACAATTTAGCATACTACAAAAAAAAAACAATCTAACAATGGGTGACAATGCACAATACATACAAATACGAAAACTCATTGATGAAAAATGCATTATGTTTACTTACTTTTCATTGTTTTCAACCAAGGCGCAGATATCGTATAACTCGGTGTCAAAAAGTTCATCTTCTTCTACTTGTTTACCACAGCTCCGCTCCATTAATTTCATATCTTCACATATTTCGTCAAGTTCAAATTTATCAATTATTTCACTGCATTCAAAATCGTTTTGGTTTTCACTATTCACTGGTGAATTTTTAACAGAAAATTTAGATCGGTTTGGTCTTAACTTTTTATGAAATGATACGTTGGCTGAACGCTGATTCTACTGACAAGTTCGCCAAAGAACTATGAGACTACAATATATTATTTTTATGCACATTGGTCCCAACATAGTTTCCGAAATATCTTTTACTAACATTTTGCAAACATCGCTCTGTACCTTATCACTAGGTGTGGACGTTTCTTCATTACATGGTATATTTGCACTGTTGTTATTATCTGCATCGCACTGCGTTTCATTGATGATGAAAACTTACAACAGTCACACTCACATTTCACTGTGCGGCAACTATTCAAAATGTAATATGTAGGAGGTAACACCATCACAAGGATTAATTGCTAAGTACTTTTTCTAAAAACGCAGTCGGGGATGAGATATTCAAACTTCAATTTTTATACTTAACTATTAAATCGTCTAAATAGTAAAAGTATTTATCTGTCATTTTCTATAGATATATATATCTGTCATTTTCTAAACATAAGTTAGGCGTAAAAAGAAAAAAAAATGCTACTCACTTTATCAGGGGTATATGACTAACTATTCTGAATATAAAACAATGTTTTCAATATTTTGAAATATAAACATATACATATCATAATTTCTCATTCAATTTCACAACAGGTATGAGTAAGCAATGGGAGTTGCGTCATGGCAACGTTTCTTTCTAGCCATTGTTGCCCTCTATCTCAAGACCTTCCACTTTAAGAAGGTACCTTGTCACTGTAGCTTTACTATACCGTTTTAGAGTTTATGTTGGAGTTGGAATGTCTCTTAATAACTCCACTAACGCACTACTTCTTGTGTTCGCCTACCGGGGTAGGTGTTCGGGTAAATAATAAAAGTCACTAGTTCAATGGTCTCATACTATTGGCAGATAATAAACTTGGTTACAGTCACGGAAATATTCTAACGATATACTAATTATGTTTAAGTCCGTTCGGTAACTATTTTCGTTCTCGAGGCACGAGAATTCTCGAGGCCAAATTCTCGAGTCTTCTCGAGTCTCGAGGCTTTCAAAAAAGACGTATAATAGGTGATAAAATTTACAGAAAAAAACTCAAAATAATCACGAAATAACGTATTTTTATTGCCCTCAACTGTACCTACTCAATCAAATATTAATATGTACATACAATAATTAGGAACACTAAAAATCTACGTCTTAATCATCTAGAAACAAAAAAACTTTAGTGTCAGTCAAGCTACTTTTGCGCTACTAACAATGATATTGTGTTGTGTATGTTTAAAATAATCTAAATAATAATATAATATTGGTATTGATTGGCTTGGAGATCGTAGAGATCAAATATAAAAATCTTCTTACAAAAACATCACAATAATAAAATCTTAAATAACTAATGGAAACAGATAACTAAGGGTGGTAACTGGTACTGAAACCACAACTACCCTAAGAGTTTATATTTATAATTTACGTCAATCTACAATATGTACATATAATAAGTAATCTTCTAGAAATAACAAGAAACTTTCTGAAGAAAATGATTAGTCTCTAGTAGTAACAGTAGTAACTAACAGTAAATAATTCTTTAATCAGTCTTTGGTATTGTAGCTTTATCTTTGATCGCTATCAAAACATAGAAAAGCTCCTTAAATAACCATTACAATAATCAAATCTTAAAAAACTAGAATCTAATTCTCTCTATCTATAACAAATTTAAATCAGTCTTTCAAAATTATTTTAACTAATAGCTTTAGCACTGATTGAGATCATTAGTTAAAAATTAAGCTTAGCTAAGAAGCCTCGAGATAAACAGAATCAAATCTATAACATAGTAAAGTGCTTTACTTATTATGTATAAACTTCAAAATAGCAGTAGGTATTTATAATGATTTTTTTCTTAGGAAATACGCTTTTAACCCTTTTAGGACCATAAGACTATGGGAGCCATTATATTCAGTTAAGCTATTTAATACGACACTTTAGACGTTAAAAAACATATTTCTGAAACAAAATAAAAAAATACTATTTTGGTTTATTTGGAAATTATTGGGACAAATGTGTCCCTACGGTCGCTAAGAGATACTTTTCTCCTGAAACTAAGACTTTAGAATTACTAAGTTTACATAAGATTTAGGGAGTTATTTCAGCTAAATTCCTTTGTTGTTACTGTAGTTATGTTTATTTGCTAAAAAAGAAATAAGTAGGTACATTTTCATATTCATACTCTACCAGTGAAACACAGCGAAACAATTTCTTTCATTGGTGTAGCAGAAGTAGACTTTACATATCACGCAAGTATTATTTGTTCGGTTTTCGAACTTAGTTTTGGCACAAATTACACATATTTTTCTGATGAGTAATTTATCTTTCCATAGGGTGAGCGGCCAATTGCCGTTTCACGGATTTGCGTACTGTACCGGTTTTTCGTAGTGGGGACCCCCCTCATTGTCTGACCGTAAAATAATTTATCAAACTCCGAGCTACGACTTGTCTGAACTGCAAGCTGGATAACAGGCTTCTTTTCATTTGTTTTTGATCGTGCAGCTTAGTGTAGACGGTATGTGCATTATTTACTGATATGTCAAACAGATCGAAAAATAGTCGAAGATAATACTTTAGTTTTGATCTTAGATCTTCTTCAAAGCACATCTTGCGTTGATCTATGAGATCAACAACGCCCATATTTTTATTCTAGTGTTACAATCCTAGTAAAAAGGAGTCAATGTATCGGCTTCAGCTTCTTGTCACCTTTCCAAACTAATAATCAACCTACGGAAAAAAATTGGATGGTATGTTCTTTGGCTTCCCTTGAAATCCGGTTGATTATTGCAATGAGATTCGGAGAAGAGCTCTATTATCGACGGTGAAGATTCAGGCGACTGTTTTTTAGATTCCTGAAGTGAAAACGGTGTATACTCAATCTAAACATCTAAAACTCCTTGGTCATCAGCGTTTGTTCTTCTTCGTCAAGCAGCAATTCATCTTCATCATCACTATTATCACCCATCAAAATTTGAAGAATTTCATCTTCCCTGAGTTCACATACACCACGTCCCTTAGGAAACATATCCTTTAGCAAAATGAATAAAAAAATGAGGGTATCTGACAAAAACATCAATACAGTAAGTAAACTTTTCCATACAAAAAGTGCCTCCTTACGACCGTAGGGACACCGCTGTCCCTTCGAGTTTACAATCACTTACCAAGGTACAAAACATAAATATTGGTTAGCTTATTACAAAAAACGACAATTCACTTACCAGGCAAGGTTTATTTCACACTCTAAAATAATAATGAAAAATTTTTCACTAAAAATTACTTAGACAAAATATGAGATTAGCGTGCCAAATAAAATGTCAGTTTCCAATGACCATAAACAAAAAATGGTGTCTGTTATGGTATGTTACTACCTATAATAATACAAAAGATACATTCAAAAATGAATTTATAGTAAAATCGTATGCAATGACATAGTTATAATACAGTTTTTTTTAATTTATTGGCTTGGGACGCATTTGTCCTCGTGGACGTCAAAGGGTTAAGAAAATCAGCGCGTTGATAGACTCATCTGACAGTCTGTTTCTTATTTTGGTAACAATATTGCCCGCTAAGCTGAATACTCTCTCGTTTTCAGTTGAAGTTGGCTTGACTGTCATGACCGCTTGGAATAGATTCTCGAGATTGGGTGTGCGTTTTCCTGTAGATTCAAATATGTTAAACTCTTTTCTGATTAAACTTTTTGTCACTTGAACATTTGAGCGTTCGAGAGGAGCGCTGTCAACTTTTTTAATGGCTTTCTGGAGCACAACCTCAAACTTTAAAGAATCTGATTCATCAGTAATGCTTTCACAATCTGTTGTTGCTTCTGATTCTGAGCTGCTCGGAAACAGTCGGTTGTAAAGTCCTTCGCAGAAGTTTATCAGAGCAGTTTTGCTGCAGTTATTGTCGCTTGTGTATGTCGAGGGATCGTGTAGATATTTGATTAGTGAAATTAAATTCTCGTTGCGCCTGTCTTCTACCTTAGTGTTTAAATTTTCCAAAAAATGACGGGCAAAATTATTTTCTGTTTCCATGGATTGTAATTTCTGAATGAGCACTTTTAGAATCGCTTCAGACGTTAACATTGTTGCATCTTTTCGTGACAAAGCTTCCACAGACAGCTTTATTGGGTGTAACACGTTCAGCAATAATTGTAAGACGCTGATGTTTTCTTCGTGCCATTTTGACGACATATTTAAATCAATCAAAGCCTTCTTCAAGGGGTTCTTTAGTTTGAGAAACCTTTCGATCATCTGCATCGTGGAATTCCACCGAGTACGCACGTCTAGTTGCAAATTCAGCTCGTGGCCTAGCTCTTCTTTAACGTGTTTTTGTAGAGTTATATTTTTCAAGGGTCTTCTGCGGAAAAGCTTTACCAGATCTCGAGTATCTTTTAGTGCTTTGTCAATATTTCGCGAATATTGCACATAATTTGTCGTCTCAGAATCGACTTCGTCGATGGAGTCATCACCATCGTCGCTGCAACTATCTTCTTCTGATTCATTATTATTTTCAGCGTTGTTGCAAAACGTGGCCAAAACAGACAGATGAATAGCGTGATTTAGACAAAGCACCATCTCTGTTGGGGTTTCACGTCCAAATTTCTTCATGACGTTCGGTCCATCGGAAGTTACTGCTACAACGTCTTGTGCGAAACATAGACCAAACTCCTCCAAACGTTTTTCTACAATTTCTCTGGTTTCATTGGCACCACACTTTCCAGGGATAAAAACGAGCCCCAAGTTATAAAATTCGCCCTCTGTGTAGTGTACACAAATGTTAAAATATCTACGATTTCGCAAACTCGTCCACTCATCAATACTTAGACTGAACCGAGCTGATTGACCGTCTTTAGACTTTCGTAACTGACATAAAAAAGCAATAGTTTCTTGTTTCTTCTCTTCATAATATTTCAATATTAATTTCATAACATCAGACTCATTTTTGGGTAATTTGAAACCTTTGCACTGAATTGAGTCCCTTATAAAGTCACTTCTTGTAATTTGTCTTATCGTGAGACCATCTTTTGCAGCCAGGACTGATACGATTTCACCAAGGGTCTCTTGCTTTTGTTGTGTAAAATTGAGAGTGGTTTGAGTAGACACTTTAGACTTTTTCGCTTGTGTTGGCTGTGCATCATCAGCATCCTGAGGACATGATCCGGTTGATGTTCCTGGTTCATCAAGGGATTTTAAAGTTATGTTATGAACTTTTTCTAAGTGCCTCAATAAACCTGTTGTATTTGAACTTTTCATAGAAATTTTTTTTGTACTCTTTAGGCATTGTGCGGCCGGTTCATCTTTGAGTTTTTTAAAATGTTTCCACACTTTTGACCTCTCCATTTTTTGACTGTAAAACAAAGATAAAATGAGGTAAATATAAACGTGCAGACAACTAACATATTTATTCAATATAACTTAAGCACACAAAGTGATATCTCTTTCCTACTAGCTTTTTAATTGGTTCTTCCTTGGGAATGAGATATTTTTCCGCACTAAAAAATACCTATCCTTTCCAGCGGCGACTCAAATTATCTATATACCAAATTGTATCTAAATCGGTTCAAAAGTATTGACGTTAATTAAAACGACGGCCCCCCGGCCGGTATCGCGGTAACCGCTATTTCCGTACATTTTAAATCTGTAATATCTTCGAAAATATTCATTTATATAACATGCTGTAAAGGCCATATTGATCTATATTAAATGCACAATGTACTTAAGGTACTTTTAATTAGATAAGGATTAATGCTGTATTGTTTAAATCGCTCCGTAAATAAGCCATTATTTCTCGTAATAAGTAAAGAATAAAAAATGGTTATTGTGATCTTAGCCCCGGATAGTGACTTTGTTTTACAATAAGTGGTAAAAAGCATGCTCTACTTATTAATTCACTACACAAATAACTAGAAAAAAAGATTGAATACTTACATGAAAGTGCCGAAGCCTTGAAATGGCCGACCACGAAAAGTGAGGGAGTGACCGACACGAGTTTCACCGTCCAATCTGAGCGGGAGACTGACGGACGAGAGCGCGGGGGTGGCACGCGCGCGCTCGGGGCGTGTTTGTGTGTATATGTGTGAGTGAAACAACTTACTCGCAGTGAGCGCGGACAATTTTACGCGAAAAAACCTACCTCGAATACTTTGGATTGGTGCCTCGAGAATTCTCGAGGCGTGGGATTTTTTTCTCGTCTCGAACCGAGGCGGATTTCTCGAGGCTTCTCGAGTTCGAGAATTCTCGAGCAGAAACCCTAGCTAAAACTAACGCCAGTGCACCTACAACCGTTCTATTATATCTTATTCGTCATCGTCACTATGCTCATAAACTTCGTTTTCGATGTCTTGTCGGATAATGATGTTGTCTAAAAACGCAGCTGGTGGTCTTAAATCTTCTTGGTGTCTTCCCCAACCCAAGTACCAGATTACTGACATCAAATGCGCGCAGCAGCCAAGTGTCCTTTTTTCCACAACACAGCTGCAGTAGTGATACCTTGAATTCCAGGGACATTTTGTTCAATTAATAAATAAATATCTGCGCATGTCGGTGCCGTGACTGGATCCTTCCTCTTAGCAACCAAGGGGTATTGGCTCTGATATTGTATTGGGCTAGGTCTTCCACATCGACCTCTCTATACAGTTCTATACAATATTGGCCATTGTTTTTTATATGCTCCCCATAATAGCTGCGAGCCTGCTTCAACTGGTATGTTCCCAGTGCGTATACAATGAGCTCATCTTTGGTTAGTACCGGGAAACTATTTAATTCCGGATTATTGGCGGTCATTGGGAGAAAAGCAGCCCTGCGAGCATTCATATTTTTTGCAATTATGTAATTGTTCAAGGTATTTTCGGTTTCCGATTTTAACCGTATTTGTTAATTATTTCTGCCACTAACCTATGGTCAGACAGTGGTTTCCCAAAGGCACCTGCAATCTTTATTTCATCAAATAGTGCTTCATCGCTCTATTGTTAGTCGTATGTCTCAATTGCTTAAATTGATTTTTCAAACACATCGTCACATTGTAACTTTTCTTGACTCATTTGCTTGTTGAGTAGTTAACTGTGGCGCAGAACTTCTCGACATGGGCATTTTAGGAGTATATCCATAGCTTTGTAATGTTTCAATAGAGTCTCGGAACCCTATATCTAAAATGAATACGTCATCTGGTCTAAATACGTAGTGAAACGGGTCACTCAGACTTGTAAATGTATTATTTATCTTTCAGAATGCAATTAAATTTTACTATGATATAGCTTTCCCAAAAAAGAAATATGTAGCACGAAACAAGACAAAAAAGTGGGTATCTAAGGGTATTGAGGTATCAAAAAGCAAGTTATCAAATATGGAGATGTTGCAAGAAATCCATCCGAGTCAAGATTTAGCATTGCATATAAGAAAATATAGAAAAGTATTAAGAAAAGTTTTTATTGCTTCCAAAAGATTACAATACAGTCACAGGATCAAAGTTTCCAAAAATAGAATAAAAGAAACCTGGAAGATAATTAATGAACAGGTGAGCTACAAAAGAAACAAGAAAAACGATAAGGCCATTAAATTAATTAAAAACGAACAAGGGAAAAATTTAACCAATTGTAAAGACATAGCAGACACTTAATAATTTTTTCAAGAATATTGCAAGCAAGTTGACATGTAATATAAGACCTGATATTGACAAATGTATGAAATATTTAGACAATATAGACAAACCTAAGAAGGCGATAAAATTTGACCCAATAGATCTTAAAGAATTACTAACTATTATAAGAAATTTAAAACCAACAACAACATCGGACATTTATGATATGAATTGTAAAACTATAAAACAATTGATGCTAGACAATGAATGTTTTATCGAACTGCTACACTTAATAATTAATGACTGCTTGGAGAAAGGTGTATTTCCTGACTGCCTTAAACCTGGCAAAGTATTGCCTATTTACAAAAAAGGAGAAAGCACCGAACTCGGTAATTATCGCCCAATTTGCATATTGCCTATACTGTCAAAGATTTTGGAATCGGTGGTGAAGAACAAAATATTAAAGTATTTTGAAGATAATAATCTTTTTACAGCAGCGCAATTCGGTTTCCGTAAAGGCCGATCAACCGAAATGGCAATCAGAAAAGTTGTCTACTTTATACTTGACGCATTAGATAATTCGCAAAAATGTGCAAGCATATATTGCGATTTGTCTAAAGCGTTTGACTGCTTAAGACACGACATCCTGTTATGTAAACTCCAACGTTATGGCTTTGAGAATTCTGAATTTAACATGTTACGTACATATTTACAGAATCGAAATCAGACAGTTTCAATAAATGCAGTAAACTCAAAGATAGAATATGTAGATATAGGCGTGCCGCAGGGCTCAATACTAGGGCCATTATTATTCCTAATATATGTAAATGACCTCGCACAAGCTATACCTGATTTTGCTTATATCAGCTTATTTGCTGACGATACTCATGTAGGAATAAAAGACAAACGTAAGAACACACTCGAAGCCAAAATTTCTGAAGTAATGACTAAACTAAAACAATGGTTTTATGATAATGGCATAATATTAAATGCAGACAAAAGCGTGGTTATGCAATATCAATCGCGAAAGGGAATTGATAAAAACCCCGATATAAAAGAAAATATATTTTTAGGATATACAATTGACCATACCGTTAGCCATTCTGCTCATATTGATAAATTATGCAAAAAAATAAATAGTGCCAGTTATGCTTTATTAAAATTGCGGCCCTTATTAGATAAAAAGTCCATTATATCAGTATATTACGCATATGTGCAGTCAAGACTTAGGTATGCAGTAACTGTATGGGGAAATGGTGCCGACATAAATAGAATCCTAAAAGTCCAAAAAAAAGCTATCAGAATGATGTTTGGTTTGCGTAAACGCTGCTCGGCCAGACCTCATTTCAAGAAAAACAAAATTATGACGGTCATATCGCTTTATATCTATAGCTGCTTACTTGAGATGTACGAAGAAATGGGAAATCTTGTAATAACTAATAAGGAAAAATATAAGCACAACTATAGTTTAAGAAATAACGATAAATGGCATCTGCCTAAAGTACGGTTGACGAAAGTAAAAAAACAAGGAGTTTACAATAAAATTATTATGTTTGAAAAACTTCCCCGTGCCATAACAAAGCTACATTTCAATGCTTTCAAGAGAAAACTGAAACTATTTTTCGAGTCTTGTCCATTCTACTCAATTAATGAATTTATGAATATGCATTTGACAGAATCTTCATTCTTGTATGATGAGGAAGAACAATAATCTCATTAATTTATTCGACTTCTCATATCTATTCTATTAATAATTGCGTGACATGATATTGTATTTTAGTACCTATTTTTAAGCCCTAGTATTACCTAACAGTTTTAAATTTTTCTAATTTTTATAATAATTGTTTCTACCTAATTGACATTGTATTACTTAAGTTTTGTTTTATTTTTATTATTAGTTTTGAATTTTATGCATTGTGATACAATTATTGTAAATTTGACTTGCCTAGTGTAACGTTTGTAGTTATAAGGCCAATAAATATATCTTATCTTATCTTATCTATCTATTTAATATTACAGCGTCAGATGTTGTTGCATCATAATGTGACCATCAGGATAAACCATCCAGTAAGGTTTATACAAGTTTCGCCAATTGTGCAAACTGTATTATTTCCGTTGGAATTGATAATTACTGCTTTGTACTACTTTGTAAATATACAGGATTATTTCTAATACACCAGCAACCTCGCAGGGTTAGGTACCTAAGATCATAAGCAACAACATTTGTTCTACGACTTTTCATAATTTGTTAGATTTTTTTTTCATACAAAAAAAAAACAATTTAATGTTCCGTTCGAACGTTCGTAACTCTATGCGCATCGCAAAAATTAGGGGCGCGCACGCGCGTCACGCACCCTTGTATCGCTGTCTATGATTTTTACCGATACTAATAATTCACGTTTTAACATTTCATCGTTACAGCTAATATTTTTTTCGCGTAACCAATAATTTCCGGTTTTTTACATTTGGCCGTTGGGATTCGCTCTATTTGTCTAGAGCAGAGATCCCCAAACTATTTTGGACCAGTGATCCCTTTTACAAAATGAACTGTTACCTCAAATGGCCAAATTACCTACTTTTAAGATCAACCCCCTTATTCATAATGGTCCGCTTACATAAAAAACAGCCTACTATAGAGTGTTATTTTTAATTCTGACTTAGGTCGATAGAAGAAGACAGAGTGAGAGAGTAGTCCACTTGCAAAGCGCGTTATGTGCGTCTTTGAAAAAAAACTCAGTAAACAAAAAAAAGTTGATTTTAAAAACTAACCTAGTAAGTGTTAAACTGTTTTGTTATTTCGAGACTTGGGGTAAGATTAAACCGAATAACATTAAAAATCAAAATCACAGAATTAATATAATGGCTTTATTTCAATTCAAAAATTTAACATAAACAGTTTTGCAGTAGTAATCATAACATAGCTAGTTTTGAAATTGTACAAAAATTAAATAGCAAGTTTTAAAATAAGACAATTTCAAATGGCAAGATTTGAAACTATACAAAGCAGTAAAGTAAGCTGGTAAGAAGAAAATTGAATCAAGCAAGTCGCAACTTGCTTGATTCAATTTTATTTTCAGCTTGAAAATTTTGCCTTTGCATACTATTAACATACCTAGTTTGGTGACTTGTATAGTCAAATACTAACCCTTTATACTAATTCTAACCCTATACTCTAACTTCTATGTCGTCAGCCATTGCCGACTCTTCGTTATCTGTCACTTCTTTTTCTACAGTGACATCGACTTCAATTTGCCCAATGTTGTGAGCATAGAATTCCAAAGCTTGGTATGTAGGCCAATCTTCGCCAAAATGTTTGGCAAGTAAGTTCTTTACATCCTTCAGTTTGGCGGGTTTTACAGGAACTCCAATATCAATAATGGCTGGTTGTATATTTTGGAATGTTTTCCCTCGTTTGCAAATGTTGCCGTAGTTGACAATTTCTGACACATAATTAGGTTCGCCTTTAATTGCTATCTTACTGGTTTTGTCTTTTCTGAGAAACAATCTTTTGGTGGCACTAAATTGGAAATGCCAGGAACCAGGTGCTTTGAGAACCTCTTGTACGGCAGATTTCCAATCATGAAAACTAAAATCTCTGCCAAGTCTTAGAACTGTTCCATGTTTCTCAAAAATATCGTAATATTCTTGAGGCTGCACTATCACCTCTATTGGTCGGATTTCTCTCTCTATGTTGCCAAAAATACGATCAGGGGGCAAAAATGAATGTCCCCCAATAGGGAAAGTCACGGTAAGTTTCGTGATATGATCCGGAGCTTTTGTTCTCAGCCAATATGCCAACATTCCTAAGACTATTCTGTTTTTATTTTGCCCTCCACAACCATCGCAAGATAATCTCACATGTTTTTTTGTGCTTTCGAAAATCGTGTTAGTCAGCCGATGATAAACTGCAGAAGCAATTTGATTTGATCCTTTTGCGGCCTCCGTCTCTAACCATGTATATATAAAAGTAAGTATTTTTACTATTTTGTTGCGCTCGTGATGTTCCCTGACAAATCGTTAAATTATACGCATACAGTTGACGACTAAAGTATGCACTTTGGTCTGGTACCTTTGGCAGAACTAAATTTTTTTGACAATCAAACGAGAAAGTAATTTCGTCAACATTTTCGCATCTCAAGGCAGTGTAAAACCATTTGCTCTCAGTTTGTGAATTCGATATTGTCCCATCAAAAGTTGTTTTTTGCCTTGGTCATGTTCTATTTTAATTTTCTCTTTCAGCTCTATGCACTTAGAGCATGCGTCTGTTGCCGGCGTTTTAAAACTCAAATTGAAATATTTGTTGAATATTCTTCTGAAAAATTCATATTTAACGTGTACACTGTGTGACTCGTTGTAAGTTTTATGCAATTTTTTAATGCTCAAATCGCTGCTTAAATATTGCACAGTTGATCTGCCTCTAACATAATGCGATTCTACAGACTTAAGTTCTTTTATGAATGACATCACAGATTCTTTTCTTTCTGCGTACTGATTTGTCCTCCTGTCTCCTCCCCTTCGCTCCTTTGGCAGTGACATGGTTGTAAGATGGTTTTTGCAAATTCTTTGTATTCTATCCCTGGATGTTCCCAGAACAGTCGTTATTGCTTTTTGGCAAACTTTCTTCAAGATTATACGTTTTCCTTTGCTGCTCATGACATGCATTGGTATAAAATATCGAAGTTTGTGTTTTCTTTTTACCTGCTTGTTTTGGAGTCTGTGATGAGCAATATTTCAATAAGAAAGTATCTTGGTCAACTTTACTTGCATTTGCATAAAAATGTCTGTGAAATTTCCTGTAATCCTGCGTAGTTAATTCTGTACATTTGTAACCGTGTGATCTTCCATGTTCACATGTGGGGATCACTGGCGGTCTCTTTGCCTTATGTCTGTAAATAAGTAGCAAAAACGAAAGCTTAGCATAAAAACAAAACAAATAAATATGTAGTAAAACAAAATCCCGAGCAATTTGCAGCTCATAATAGCATCAACAAACAATAAAATAGTATGCAAAATGTTCAAACTACTAACCGTTCTAATTTCTCTCGTTCTCGCTTCCATGACGTTTTGTCAGCTTCTTTTTTACGACCTTTCCGATCCTGTGCTAAAATAACTTTTTGTTGCGCTATTTCCATGACAAAAACCTTATTATTTCACTTAAATTATGTATCACAAAACAATACGTGCATAAGAGATAATAGCAAAAAGCGTAATGACCGTTTATGACAAACAAGATGGCGGGTTTTGCACACGTTTAGGCGCAACAGAGCGGTGTTTGCAAGTTGATGACAAGATGGCGACTTCTGCAAGTGTCAAAATGAAAAACGTAGCAACTTTTGCAGGAGTAGTCGAACTTTGATGTTGATTTGTACGGAGTGTAGCCAGTTTTGGCGCAGTATCGTTAATCTGTATCAAAGTATTTAAAATTTGCGAACGTTAACTGCCAAAATCAAAAAATCACATATTTTTTGACATAGCGGTGTTTGAAAGTGGACTACTCTTATCAATGCTTTAAGTTAGCAAACTATTATGAATAAGGGGGCCTATCTTTAGTTTTTTCTATTGGTACAAAATACCTAGGTACTAAGGTACCAATTGGAAAACTTTGCACTTGGGTTAAGTGAGTAAAGTTGACTTCATTTTCTCATCAAAATTTAACAGAATAAAAAGACACACAATTCAGTAAATATCATGTTTAATTCATAATAATTATTACAAATGAAGTACTTAAAGAATCTTAAGTAGGTAGGAAATTATATTTAAAAAAGTGTTAATTCGCAAAGAGAGCCAGTTCAATATTGGTGAGTTGCAGCCTTAAATCTCCACGTTCGTTGATTTTCAAACGGTTTCTTTGTTTCGTCAAAATGTTTGTTACCACACTGAAGCTTTTTTTTTAACTAGGTATGATGATGGAAAAGCGATAAGGTATTTTTCAGCAATGTTCCACAATGTAGGATACTGTGTTTCAATGTTGCGTTGCAACCAGAACTTCTGATAGCCTTGGTTGAACTTCTACTACTTCTTAAAAAAAAAACTTCTGCTTAATCTCATCGTCTGTGCTGATGGTAATCAACTCTTCTTGCATTATCACATTGGCTTCTTCTATGGCTGTGCTATTTGTACGGATTTATTATCCATTGAGGAATTTGTAAATTTAAAAGATCCTAAAACCTCTCCGTAAAATCCGTGTGTAATGCGTCCAAGTGAGTGACATATAATAAAATGGCATCATCTTGAAGCATTTCTGGTAATTTTGACATGCGGAAACTGCGAATATTCTTTTCTGCCTAAATTTTGTTTATAAAGGATTAGTTTACCCACGAAGGCCGATATTATTGATTTTGTTTTAATCAAGTTAAGATCGTCACCCTGCAGCTGCAAATTAACTTTGTTGAACATTCGAAAGATATCAGTCAAGTCTTTTTTATCTTCATTAGTCAATTCTAGTTTGTACAACATGTCAACATACTTATAAGAGTTAAAAATGTACCTATTTAAAAACACAATTACGATATTAGAACTATTTACACATATTACTAATTATAAATTTGCATTGAGTCTAAAATTTCAGGTTCGAACAGGAAATATTAAATGCTATCTCTGCCGCAGAAGCGTCTAAGGCATCTGCGACTTCCGTGTTTGTCATATCGTATTACTATCATTTAACATTACAAAAGGGGCCTTAGTACCGCAGGCCTGAGCTACATTGTTACAATAAAGCTTATTTGGAACCCTCAAGCAAGTTCGCAACTCCGGATTCTTCTGGGCGACGCGAGAAACTGCTAGCATTTAAGAATAAGAATATATTTATTTACCATAGTAATATTTTACAGAATCATGCGCAAAAGATAAAAATAACTCAAAATTGAAATCAGAAGGTAGCTCAGTGTAGATAGGTACGCTGTTGACAATTTTGGTTGGTAACACTTAGGTAGTACATATTGTTAGCAAAAACGAATACTACATCACTGAGTACATCATCTTTACACTTCGTTGGCGAGTACATGTAAAAACAAATAGGTATTTGCCGATGTTGCGCAGTGCCGGTGGGCCCCAAACTAGGCGATGCCTGTATCTTGGTGGCCCGGTGAAATACAATTACTCCAAAAGAATTTGCGCGGCTTCGTTATTGAGTAATTTAAATTATTTGTAATAACATGCCAGTTGATAAAAACGGGATACATTAGGAGGACGTGTTGAGTAATAACGAATTGAATTGACATATAACAATTATCTGTTATAAATAAAAGTATATAAGTATAAATATATATATATATGTAATATGTATATATATATTTCGTTGGATCTTCGTTGATTGTCGCGAGCATCCAAGATTGGTAAACATCCATGAATAGTAAACCAACCCCGATTGACGTTGAGTAGCAAATTTCCTCCGATGTCCTTAATCCACGCGTCGTGATATTGATTTTATTATTGTAGGCAAATCTTGCGATCATTAATTCAGCATTACATAAGCGCATGTTGGCAGCCATCCCATGCCCACGTAGAGAACCAAACTTAAAGTCCAGCTGAAATTCCGGGTACAGTTCAGCTAGTCTACTCTGTTGTAATCGAGTCGCGTAGGCAAGTTTATACTTTTGGTCGGTCTCGACTTAATTGTTCACAAGTAATGTCCGCAAGGGCCTTTATCAAATTGACGACTTCTTCGGATTTAGGATCCCTCAAACGTTCGGCCAGAATATATTTGACTGCTTCATCTTGGTTCAATCCTGCCATTGTCAACATCTTCCTAGTCAACTCATTATTCAATTGGCTGGGTGTCGCACCAATGAGGAAACGCTGCTTCATAAAACTCCTGGAGGCGTGGATCATCATGTACAGAGGTCTCCAAACAGGTTCTTGGTTCATGTACAAGTCCATAATGCTTGGTTGGTCGGAAAAAACCGTATGTTACTATACAATGTGGTCGATTCTCGCATCAACAACGCAAAGACGTCTTGCAATAGTGGATAAGAACCGAGCCGCTGTACAAACCGGCATATTTACCACTCTGGGAATGACAAATCTTCAAACCATTGCACCTAACAACTAACCATCAGATCCGATTCTCATCTTGCTTGCGGCAAATTTCAGAAATACCTTGTTATAATACTGCTCGACATGCAGTTGAAGGGGGGCAACCACGGACGGGTCCTGAATAAGATAGTCTTCTTAATAGTCCACATACAGTTGCAGCAAAACATCCGATACAATATGGATTAGCTCCAAACTTGGCATAAGCCAAGACGACCAAGCTCGCCGTCGGTGACGCGGGAACCAATAAAGGTAACAATAAATGATGAAACACACACAATAAAAATAAATTTAATTCATAATGGTAAATGGTGAGTGGTTACTTGGAACAGTTACGTAAGTCAAGTAATAAATATATGTTTTACAATTGTTACAAAAAGTCAAAAAAATATTTACATCGTCAATGTTTTTACATCATTTGACTTATCCTATAATGCTAATGTGTCAACATTGTTAGGTAAAATGAACCTTTTCGTGTCATTATAAGGTAGTACTTTGCTGATTTTTTGTGTAAATATTGTGTTTTATTAATCTAAATCGTTGCATACTGTCATAAATAACAAGATATGACTAAAAAGTCATGACTTATAATTGTGTCGATGAACAGCAAAAGTGGAAAAAATTCGTTAAAGATGCTTTTACACAATGACGTATTTTATTCTATACCTACTATTAATGCAGGTTCTATTTACGTCTCTTTTGAGCAAGATAAACCCATATGGGTCAGAAAAGGATGCCTAATATACAATCTCACCTTGTCTGTGGATAATTAGGGCGAAAAAAGCAGAAATTGATTGGATTTTACTAGGTTTGATATAAACGCTTGGATATTACCAGTTTTGGAAAAAATCTACTGTGGATTATCAGGGTTGTCACTAAGAATTTTAACAACAATAGTTTGAAATTAAAATTTCTCTAAAACTTAAATAAATAGATACCTATTCTTTACAATTTTTTTGCGAAAATCAGACAAAATCAATAAATTAGATGAGTTTTATTATTTATAAACATTCTACGAAAATCAAACAAAATCAATCACCTCTTCCATCTCTTGACCATGACAATTCTCAATTTCTCCCTGAGGTAAATTATTGTCCCTTTCTAATAAATTTTTAAAAAAGATTAAGTCATCTATATTTTTCCAGTCATTACCGTAGTGTTTTTTTAAAAGATTTTGGACATCAGTCAATTTTGCCTGGGCTACAGAAACTCCACAAGGCAAACGTTCTGGCTGTAACTGCGTTATTCTTTTAAATAAAATACTTTTAGATGTTCCAGTGTCACTATTGTATGAGATTTCTCCTCTCACCAACATATTTGTGGAAGTCCTCGACCGTTTTATTATGATTCTCTTCACTGTACTGATTTTGAAATGCAGTTTATCTGGTTTTTTTTAGAACATTTTCTGTAGCAGCGCGCCAATCAAAGACGGGAACTTCAGTGCCCAGATGGCGTATTGTCTCATGTTCAGAAATGAAATCTATATACTCTTGAGGGTTTGTTATATTTTCACGAGCACGGCATTTTTTTTCGATGTAGGCAAAAACCCGATCTGGAGGCATAAATGAATGACCAGTTACTGGGTATATGAGCTCTACTCGTTTGATATGTCCGGGAGCTGTACTGAACCACTTCATAAACATACCAACCATCATTCTGTTTTATTTTGGCCCGCGCAGCCGTCAGCCATAAGCCGAACGGTTTTAATGCTATTCAGATCCAATAAACATAACGCATGGTGCAAAGCACTACATATCTCATTAGATGACTTTGCTGCAACATCTTCCGTCCACAAAAACATTTTCTTTATTTAAAGAAGTCCGTGATGAGCCCTCAACTACAGTAAAGTTGAAAAGGTAGATTTGTCGGGAATAATATGTCGCCTGGTCAGGAATTTTCGGCATGGGTAGATTTTTCTGGCAATCGAATGAAAGGGTTAGAAGTCCTTCTTTTTCCTCCTTTAAATAACTGAAAAAAGCTTGTGCCCGCAGCTTATGTATTCTTTTTTGAACCATGAACTTTTGTTTTTTACCATCATTTTTTCTATTTTAATGTTTTCTGATAGTTGTAGACAAGTAGAACAAACATCTTGCCGAACAGCACCGAAACCAATGTTAAAAGAAGTGTTAAACACTTTTCTAAAATAAGACACCGTTACCGAATATCCCGGCAAGGATTGGTCATTATACATTGCGTGCATTCTTTTAATAGACAAATCGGGAGCCAAATATACACGGTGACGGTCTTTTCCACGACAGTAATGCGTTTCTAAAGGTGTAAAAGACTGAATAAATTTTTCAACTGCTTCTTTTCGTGATGCGAATGTGAATGTTTTTCTATCACCTCCTCGTAATTCTTTTGCCATTCCACCTGAGCGCATATGTCTTTTAAGTACTCCCTGTACTCGTCCTTTCTTTAGTTACAATATGCCCAGAAAACATTTTAAACAAACTGGTACCAACGTATTTTTCGGATGCTTGCGTATAAAATATCTTGTTGAAAATTCTTTGGTATTGCGTGTTCCTTTTGTAGGTCTCTTTCTTTTAATTTTAGTACATAGGCAATATTTCAAAATGAAGTTATCTTGATGTATTTTTGACGGGTTTTCATAAAAAAATTTATGAAACCAAAACATATCTCCTGATGTTAAAGAACTGCATTTGTATGTTTTAGAATTTTGGTGACAGTTCGGTTTTGTTGGTAAGGAGGTAGTTGAATATCTGTAAATATAAAAAAAAACATACCTAGTCAACTACTAACAAAATCGACATAATATTGTAGGTACTTGTAGAAAAAAATAATAATTTTGTTCTAATAAATAACCTAAACTTATTTAAAAAAAATTGTTCGACTTGGCGGGGGCACTGCGATGCCCTCAGTACTGTGTATTTTGTATTGTACAAGGGACTTAATTTACATACACCACTACTTTTTATGAACATCTAAAAAAAAATGTAGGTATCAGTACACGATGTAAAACATATGTGTACAGTTAAAATTTAAAACAGATCTTAGGTAGCCTATTTATTTAGGTTTTATTTTATCCGAAAATTAGACTAAAATTATGCACATAATGTCAATTTCATTCATGTATCGCTATTGCATTCATTCCCTTTGCTAGCTCTCTCGCTCGCAAAAGCCCGCCCACAATTTTATTACCTACAAGTCTTGCAACATGGCTAGCAAATAATTTAAAAAAAAAATCAAGTAAGTAAGGAGAAGTGAAATAAAAAAATACATCTGTAAAATTACAAATTATTTTATTCTAATATTCTAACCTTCCCTTCATACTTTACCCGGGCTTAGGACCGGCAAAAATACTTTTCTTTTGGTAAAATAAGTAAATACCTAACTGTAAAAAAACTGAATAAAACAATTTCAATTTAACATTCAAAAACAAGAAAAGTATTGTTGGCGTATTTAAAAAGTTAGAATCATGATATTTACAATAATTACCTACATTATTTACAAAATTTTAAAAATTTATACGTATTTTAATTGTCCTTCAAAATGTCCACCTCCATTGGCAATGCAAAGACGTGCACGTTTCACCAAATTGTTTTTTAAAGAGAGAAGCACGCTTCTCTGCTGTTTAACTTCGTCAAAAGCGTCCATTATGCGCTGTTTTAATAATTGTACACTATCTGGCTCACTTATGTACACTCGCCGCTTAATCTCACTCCATAAGAAGAAATCCATGGGTGTAAGGTCGGGAGAGCGTGGCGGCCATGCCACTGGCCCACCACGGCCGATCCACTGACTTCCAAACTCTTCCGTTAAAAACTCTCGTACTGCGCTGTAGTAGTGCGGTGGCGCGCCATCCTGTTGGAACCAAAGTCCTCGCAAGCTGGCTAGTGGGATGTCATCCAGCATTGAGGCGACCATAGTCCGAAGCAGATTTAAATAGGTTTCTCCAGTGAGCCGTCCTTCGATAAAATAAGGTCCCACAATGTTGTCATGTAAAATGCCTGCCCAGACATTTACACTGAACCTATGCTGAAACGAATTTTCCCGAACAAGCATTGGGTTTCGGATTGACCACCAGTGTTCGTTGTGTTGGTTAAATAGTCCGACTCGCGTAAACATGCATTCGTCTGAGTACAACACATTTGTTTCGGGATGGCTTATGATCCAATTACAGAACGCTATTCTCGGTTCATGGTCAATAGTCATTAGTTCTTGCACTTTTCTGTAATGGTAGGGATGCATTCCCGCCGAATTCACGATTTTCCAGGCACAGTACAGGCTTATGTTAAATTGACGGGCGGCGTCATTCGTACTGCGTCGAGGATCTTCTTCAAAGAACGCTAGTACGTTGTCGTACAAGTTTTGAGAATACCTTCCAACTCCCCGAGCATGTGACGGCGTAAAAAATGTACCGTAATCTAGTAAACGCTGATATGCATTTACCACTGTATGAGCGTTTGTCTGTCGACTGGTTGGATACAATTCTCTGTACATGCGTAATGCAGCACTCTCATTTTCACCACACAAAAAGTACGCACGCAGCATAGCCACGTACTCTCGAGACGAGAACTGGTAGGCCATCGCGACACGAAAACAACCGAAAAAATCGAAATGATCCGAAAAATCGTGATGCGTACGCGCCGCGGTAATTTTTGGCACTGGCCGGGCCGGACTTGTCGTGCACCACCGAAAGGGGCGCACGGGGAGAGGGGTGTGGCTTGAGCTTTGACGCGAGTTTGCTTTCCTTTGCGCGGTAGTCGCCTGAGAAATTATGAATGGTGATAAGTACCTACGGTCTTGTTTACGCAAAACAGCTGTAGTTGGAGTCTAATGGATTAGAATAACCAATTATTTCAATTTTTAAGGGATAATTTTAGGATATTGATTTATTAACTTTTTATTGCATATATATGTTTAGTATCGTGGACTGATACCCCCAAATTTTTTTTAGATGTTCATAAAAAGTAGTGGTGTATGTGTAAAGTTTCATAAGAATCGGTTAAGTAAAAGAAGGTGAAAAGCATTCACAAGATTGGAAGCAAAAATAAATAAACGGGATCAAACTAAATATTAAAAACACTCCTTTTGACGCAGTCCCGTAAAAACCAAGTGAAGTACCTATTTAATTTTGCAACAATTCACTCAGCTTCGGACATTCCATTGCAAGTCACAACCCTATTGGTTTTAGAATTCAAACAGGTAGTTACTGGTAGGCATGTGATGTTTACTTACAGTTTCTGCTTCTCCTTGCAACGTTTCGATAAATTTGGATTTCGTAATCGCTTTCTGGCTTGGTCTGGCGCAACTTTTTGTATGCCACTCATTATTTTACGTATTATTTATCAATTAAAATCAATAATAACTGAAGAGCTGCAGTGTATAGTCTCGTTTTTTTATTGACACTGACTGCCATGATGGACGCGTCATGCCCTGTGATTGGCTGTCGCGGATATTACCACTTTTGATTTATACCTGATGCTGGATATTACCGACTTTGAAATACTGTTGAATTTAAAACCTGTTTTTCTATAGGAAATTCATGGACATATCTAAATTTTAATTTGACAACCTATTCCACTTGTCATCAGCTATCGACAGAATATGAAAAAATACTTTGACCAAAGTTAATTTTACTACTTTTGATATTTACCGACACAATTGTCCATGGTCATCCTTTTCGTGACACATTTATTTATACCTTTAGCTTTTGTTGTTGTACTATTTTCAGTTTGGATTGCATACATTTTTGATCGAAGTCCCACAAATTCTTAGACGATTTTACCATTATTTTCATCTTTGAAAAAACCTAGTCTTTTTTATATATCTGGGGATAATTGAATTTATTATTAGATGGATAATCAGATGTGTCAAATCGAGAATCTAAATCAGTCTCTATCTTTATAGAAGTTGTTGGTGAAAATTTGGAATATTAGACTGTCGGTATCGGTGTATAATATAATAATTTACTATGACCTTTAAACTTGTTTAGCATATACACAGTCAGGTCATAAATTCTGTCACATGTTTAATATAAAATAATTGAAACAAGTTTATTCATTATGTAACCAATCATATACCAAAATGACCTTAACAAAACATAGATTCTTACAATAAAGTTTATTCAAATTTTTCACAACTGCTTTTTTATCTTTTATAACATAACGCAACTCATTAGCGTTATGTTGTTATAAAAAAAAAAAAGTCGTCAGCTTGTGATTTGTGTGTATTTGTTTGAAAATCAAATCAGTTAAATATGTTTTTGGTTTCCTGAACAAAATCTGCATAGAGAACACAATTTATCTTCACGGTTGTATAATGTTTGATATGATAATAAAAAAAAATATCACTTGTGATTGATTCTAAAAATGATTCCGGTGTTTGAAAATTTAGATCGGTTTGGTCATTACTCTTTACTTTAAATGAAATGATACGTTGACCGAATGCTGATTCTAAGACTGACACGTTCGCCAGAGAACTATGAGACTTCAATATATTATTTTTATGCACATTCGTCTTAACATGGTTTCCGAAATATCTTTTAATTACTAAAATATTGCATAAATCACACTGTACCTTATCACTAGAAGTGGACGCTTCTTCTTTACATGGTATCTTTGCACTGCTGTTATCATCTGCATCAGCACTGCGTTTCATTGAGAGTCTTCCTCGCCCTGTTTGAACTGAATGTGACGATGACGATGATGATGATGGTTGACTGTAACAAAAAGGAAAGAAAAGTAAGTAAAACATACAACAGTCATACTCACATTTCACTGTTTTCGACTGTAACACAAATTTGAATGAGGTAGTCATCGAATTCTGGTTCGAATATCACCGTTTCTTCTACCTTTGTGCAGATTTCTATCATATCCTTGTCTTCACATAATATATGTAATCTAAATTGATTGACACAAACACTATTAATTTTTATGAGTAGGTAAGACAACAAATTGACACCAACAAGGTCACATCAGAAATGATGACTACTTCCAACTTCCAGAGACTACTTATACACAGTCAGGTCATAAATTCTGTCACATGTTTAATATAAAATAATTGAAACAAGTTTATTCATTATGTAACCATTTATATACCAAAATGAACTTAACAAAACATAGATTCTTATGACAATAAAGTTAATTCAAAATGACCTCCGTGATTTTGAATACAGGCCTTCAATCTGCGCGGCCAGTTGTCTATCACAGCACGAACGAGGTCCATGTCAATATCGGCGGCTGCCTTAATCAAGGATGTCTTGAGTGACTCCAAATTGGGATGAGGCTTTGAGCACGCCTTTTCCTCCAAGTGTTGCCATATCTTGTAATCTAACGGACTCAAATCTGGACTGGAGGAGGGCCAGTCTTTGTGCCGGATGAAGTCGATTTCACGCGCCGCCAGCCAGTCTTGTGTGCTCTTCGCCCTATGAGCTGGCGCCGAATCTTGTTGGAATACCCAGTGCCTGTTATTGAACATGGTATGAGAAACAAGTTCCACAAGGTTCGTCAGGACTGTATTTTGATACACAACTGCATTCGTTTTTACACCTTTCTCACAAAAATGTACCTCTGTTAAGCCCCAATAAGAAAACTCCCAACCATACCATGAGCGAGGATGGAAAATGACCTCGTTGGACACGAGGAATACGGTTGCTCGTTTTGTTTGTTCTAGCTCTCTTCTACGGTAAAAAATTTTTCATCCGAAAAAAGAATTTCCCGATATTTTTTTCCCGCGTACCGCTTCAACAAAGCGCAGCATCTCTTCAGTCTCAGGTCCATTAGACGAGCATTTAAACGATGCCCTGTTTTTCTTCGATATGCCCGAAGCCCTAAGTCTTCATTTAACACCCTTTTCACCGTGGTTCTGCTTACCCCATCTGAAGGGCCAACAGTTTCTGCTTACGTATGGGATTTCTTTGAATTCGCGCCGTCACAGCTTTTATCACTGCTGGAGTCCTAACAGACCGAGGGCGACCACTTCTTGACCTGTCATCTACACTAGAGTCTTCATTGTATCGTTTGATGGTAGGATAAACGAATCTTTTGGTTTTATTCAAATTTTTCAGTATGTCAAAAATTTGAATTGGCGCGTAACCGCAACGATGCAACGCTATAACTGCAACACCGTCTTCTTTAAGCGTCCACTCCATATTTAAAAATGAGTAAAATTCTAAAAAGTATACATTTTTATTTTCATGAACAATTCGAAATTCGAATTCAATAAACTTTTTCGTGGCCAGCATTCTAAAAGAAAAGTTTTTACTGTGTGACAATACTTATGACCTGACTAGGTACACTTACAGTCAGGTACAAATCTATTGTATTCTTGTAAAAAAACTTATCTACTGAACTATTCACAAAAATGAAAAAAAAACTACAGCCTTAGAATACCTACTTATTAAAATTGAGTGAGCAATCTCTTCGTTATTAAATATCGCTATTATTAATAGACATTTTTTTGCAAGTATCTGTCATTGAAATTTATTTAGTGATGTTGTAAATTGTATTTTTAATACTTACAAAAATGTTGATTTGTCTCGTCTAAATAATATTTTACTCGTGTTTCCAATGTTGTGAGCTGGGTATTTTTGCGATTTTTTTCAAATCATAGAGTTCAATTTTTAGTAAGTACGTTGAAGCCAATGCGTCGTCTGCATTTGTTGTCATGTATGCTACACCTCCATTGTTTGAGTCCTGGACACTGATGAGCACTGCTTTTTAGTTTTGTTTTTAGCGCAATTAAATAATTAATCAATATTTAGTTCATCCTATCGTTTTCTTTTTGAAGATTGGTTTTTAATGATTAATTTATCAGTTGTATCTTCATCTGATAGTGTAGGTTAATAGTAATACTGTTTGAATGTATTTTCTTCAAATATGTTCAGAAACAATCAGAGTTTATGACAATTTGTTTCTTAGTAAGCCTCATCCTTCTAAAACCATGTCATTGCTTAACATCAGGTAGTGTGTCACTCCTGCTACATGGCTTTTTCTTTTATTTTCTCTTGTTCCTTCTTCTTCTTTCTTGCTACTCTCTTCTTCGCTGCTGGAGTCTCCAGAATATTCTGAGTACATTCCATCTCCACCCGATCCTCGCGCCTTGGTGCCGAGCTTTGTTGCGCTAATGTACTGAGTGATAGTTCTTCGTCGCTTAAGATTTCCGTGCAATGCAGTCCCACTTGGTAGTCTCGTGACGATAAGTCGATGCTCCGTCCTTCATAGGCACTTTGTCGTTTAGATCTATAGATATTAAATTTGCTTTGGTCATTTCACTGTTGACTTGTGCTCTATAAAAATAATGGTCTTCTGTTGCCGCCTCCACTATAGCTAGAAAAAAAATATTTTGCATCATACTGTAGCCTTTCCTGTAAGCAGCCGCACTAATACCTTCTTCTAGCTAATACACGCTTAGGAAATAATTATTTAGGTGGACTATATCTATTGGAGGCACAGCAGAAGTTTCTTGATAGTTGTGAAATTTTCACTTGGTGGCTAAAGAATGTTTGACAATGTGTCTGACACAGGAAAATTCGAATCTGTAGTTTGAAAGTTGTTTTTTCTGTCATATGTAGCCAATCTGTAAACAAAAAATTGACTTTATTAGTAACTAGACGACCCGCCCCGGCTTCGCACAGGTGTATTATACATATAAACCTTCCTCTTGAATCACTCTATCCATTAAAAAAAACCGCATCGAAATCCGTTGCGTAGTTTTAAAGATTTAAGCATACAGACAAACAGATAAAAATAGCGACTTTATTTTATACTATGTAAGGATTTAGCTTTGTATGTTTTGATGTTTTTTGGGAAACAAAAACTGAACAACTAAGGCCAGTTGTGTTGTTATTAACGAAACTCGGCAGTGGTTACCAAATAATACTATGTTTGGTAGTTGCCATTTAATTTTACAAGTCGTTTTAAGTGATAAAGCTTCCAATATCAACATAGTAATTTTATTTTAGAGGTTCTAATCGTTGTTACAATTGGAGGTCGTATATACTACTTACCTTTCGATCAGATCTTCCTTTTTTCCTGTCAACCTAGCGTTTCTTCTTCTTTTCATTTGTTTTTTAAGGCTATGACTGTCCATGATCCGTATTTGTCATCCATAATTCACAACATGAACAAGTAAATCACCACACAAGTTGTACTGAGCTGTCAAATTGACTGACCTCCAACCTCACTAGCGCCACCAAGCGGGAACAGCGGCATAGTCGCCATTGAATTAAGTCCGTCGACTTGAACATTATTTATGTGGATTGGTATGATTTCAGGCGATTTAGTGTAGGGGTTCTTTTTCCCAATGAAGAGGTGGTAGCCTGGTAGCATACACTCTTAGAAGCTAATAGCCTGGTAGCATACACTCTTAGAAGCTAAGGTGATTAAAGAAAAATACAGTTACCAACACCAAAATTATAACACGGTCACAATATCTGTGGACCGCCGCTCACTAATTGAAATGTCATTATGAATTTGACAGTAAAATCAAATGTCACACGTAACTACGTGTGAACTACGTGTAACGTTTGATTTTAACAGGGTAACTACCCTGTTCTTGAAGAAGTACTGTATTCTATTGTTAGATGGCAGCACCAGTTTTATTGTTATTTTAGCAGAGTAGGAACGTAATTACATTAGCCCCGTTCTTACAATTGCCCCATATCACCTAAGCCTTTGGACAAAAACATACGATCCCAGTCGGTAAAAACTGTATTTTCCACCATATGCTGCAGAAAAACAATAAACTTCTTTTCTTCGAATCCTCAGGGTACGTATTTTCGCGAATATCCTGGCATCTTGAAAATCTCATACTTATCTGTTTTCTTAGAAATCTTAAGTTGTTCCATTGTATCCGAATCCGTCGAATACTCAGAGCGATCGACGTGCCAGGAAGGCATCATCGCCGACGCAGGATATTCCTCCTTTTTACACTTTCTTCGTTGCGTCTTAATAGACGAAGCAAGGAAAGATTTTACGTCAGTAAAATTAATTTAAATCAGTTTTGTTTAAAAACGCGCCTTTCCACAATCGCGGTTCCCGCCTTTTTTCGAAAACAGGCAAGAAAATGTCAATGTGAAATACCAGCACCCAAAAAATAACTCCCATATGTGTCATTCATTGTAATAGTGAATTATCTCCTTGTAACTGAATTTTGAAATGGCGAGCTTTTTGCGAATTAAAGTGTAGGAAAAAAGAAATAAGCATTCACTCACTGTTTTAAATTGTTTAATACAAATCAAAGATATAATAAATTGAAGTAATTTAGAAAATAAAATAAAACTACTAATATAATAAAACTGAACTTAAACTTTTTTTTCTGGAGTTACACCTCTGTTATAGTGACATGTTGTGATTTAATCATACGTAATTTCGTCATCAGATGAATGCTCATCGGTATTACGTGTGCTTGACCGAGTTGGAATATCTATGGGAAGATTTTTGTAGTAATGGCGGTAAATTGGCAGAATGTATGGTAGAAGATCAAGCATATCTTTCTTCTTTGCATTCGTAACTGGTCTTCTTGATGGATAGAGTGGGTCTTGTCGAATATTGTATAAGTGGGTCGGTCTTCCTTGCTTTTTTTTTTACATAAATCTACTTTATAAAAGGATGTGTCGGGATTTAGTGTTTCTTTAAATTGAAATTGTAAAGGATAATTTCTCTCAAACCTCAGCCATCTAATATGTAGCCAATTAAAATCATAACCGCACGTTGTTTTTTTCCTATTTGTAATAGAATTTTCTAAGGCAGTGGTACTTAAAAATTCGGCATTTTTCATTTCGGTAACAACAAAATAAGGTTCTTGCGTTTGGCTGTTTTTATAATATCGACCCATTGGTCTAACACTCTCTAGGATTCCAAATTCCCCATCATTGGGAAGATAAGAATGTCCTGATACTAAGAACTTGTGGTGTATGGTGACAATACTAGTGTCAGGGTCTTGTACAAGCTTCAAAAGGGAAAGAGTGGTCTTGATATTCCGGTTTTGTCCAGTGCATGAATCGGAATACATAATGACATGCTTTTGTAATGCCGCATGAGTTTTTAAGTGCTTAATAAGACATGCTGCTATGTCTTGAGAACCACTTCCACCTTCAACTTCGTCCCAGACATTCATGTATCCTGTGTTATTATTAAAGCAATGTATTCCCAGATTATTTAAATAAAGATTTCTTTTATAGTATGCTACTGAGGTAGTTAATTTTGGGTAGGCTAAAGCTTACTGCAGATCAAAAGTTAGTATGTATGCTTCATCAACCTTTTTCGAATCATTCTGAAGGTTTTCTCTTGCTGAATCTGCTTTTCGTTGATGAAGTTCTCTTTGGTTCTCAAAATCCTTTTTGACATTTTCATCATAAGCTCAAATTTAATTCATTATTTAATTTAGTATTTTCAAATTTTATTCATCACAAGTTTTGCATGTGTCTTGCCGCGGTGCCTTAAAATGGAGATTAAACTTTGTGTTGAATGTTTTAATGTAATACTTTAATTTCTTGGGTTCAATCATTTAAATCTCACATTTTTCTCTATAAAGATCGTACATCTTACGGATAGTTAGCCCAGGATTTAAACATTTTCTGTTAGGATTATTCTTTCGTGTATAATGGCTTTGATATGCAGGAAAACTTTCAATGTGGGCAACACTATCAGAATCATCAAGTTTTCGGGAACTAGTTGTGCCACGTTTATCTTTACATTGAGAGACATCATCTTTCGATAGACACAGATATAATCTTCCATCACTTATTTGAAATGTCCTCAGAAAATATTTCTTACACACCGATTGGGTCTTGATACTAGACTTTATAAAATATTTAAAAGACACTTTTTTTCCTGCACGACACCGATCTTTTCGGCGTTTTCTATTTAATCGTTGTTTTTTGTACCAATGCATACAGATATGAATTCTGCGAATTGAAGTCTGCTAAATTCCAAAATGAGTCAAATATGTCTTTTCTTCCATTTTCCGTAAATGACGTAATACATTTTTTTGGACACATACAATCAATATTTTCGAATTTTTTGCCATCTTTCCTTACTCACGTTTTAGTCAAATATTCTTTTCCAGTATTACGAAATAACTTTCTTTTATTAACTGCCCAATTTTCTTTGTTGAGTGAACGTTTTCTAGATGGTCCAGGTTCAGCTTGAAAATTTGGCTGGTTATTTTCTTCGTTAACATTTTCATCATTGCCTGTATCTGTGTCTGGAACAAGTGCAAATCACAAGAGATTAGTTCATGCGAAATTCAACATTCAAAACAAAATATAAAATGAGAAAAAAATAACCAAAAAATGTAAATACAATTTTAAGGTTAGAAAAACAATGAATTTAAATAAGCTTAAAATATTTTTTATAAATTTTAACACACAACTTATCACCACGTGTCAAAAATTAGTCACAATAAAAGTGAATCAACTCCGGACTTACTTCACTATTAAAGTGACTTGTGACTTACTTCACTTTTATAATGAAAGATATGACTAAATGTGATACCATTGAGCAAAAAATTAAGTATTTCAAAAATATGGAGTTACACCACTTTTACAATGAACGACACATATCACATAGCAAAAATAAGATAAAAATGATGGTCACCAAAATTGTATGTTAATAATTATGTACACTCGGTGTTGCATGTCATATATATATATTTTTTTTTTCATAAGTCACAATTACTACAAAGTTTAAATGTCATAAAATTTATTTGCACAAAATGCAAAATGGCTTCATATATTTCTTATAAAATTAAAGGTAGACGTATCGGTTAAATTATAATTGCATACCTAGGCGATCACATTCCGTTGTGGTTTCTTCTTGGTTTTTAAATTTTTAATTTGAAATGTCCACATTTTCTCCATTTTAGCGTAGCCAATTAATAATTTCAAGTTTTTTATTGGCTTGCGTTATGTAGGGTTCTTTCTCCTTCTAAAGGGGTGGTAAGGTATTCACTTAGAAGCTAAGGTGATTAAAAGAAAAATGAAAAAGAGTTACCGACACCAAAATTATCTATTTGGCTATTACATTTTAGAGAATTCACTACATAGTATAAAACAAAGTCGCTTCCCGGTTTATATGTACAATACACCTGAGCGAAGCCGGGGCGGGTCGCTGCTTATATGGAATCTATACCTTTACTCAACGCTCTATAGTGTTGAGTTCGGGTATACCATAAAAATATGTACCGCCTTGTTGAGGATTTTAAAATATACCTGACTGCAACATTCGTTTTGGGGATACTTTAAAAATATGAACCGTCGTGTTAAGGATTTCAAAATATACCCGACCGCAACATCCGTTTGGGGTAGGTATCAGATAAAGGGACGTGTATTTTGTAGGTTAGGTTTATTTATTTTTTGTTTTGTTTCACACCTAATCTATCAAGGCGGTTCGCTTCGGGCACTTCGCCGGCCGCTGCCGCGGCACGCTCGCTTCGCTCGCTCGGCTCGTGCGTTGTTTGTCATGTTCTAACCTAACCTATATTTTGTTTCACACCTAATCTATCAAGGCGGTTTGCTTCTGGCACTTTGCCGGCCGCTGCTGCGCGGCGTACCGAACGATGGCTTCGTTGCGGTCGGGTATGTTTTAAAATACGCGGGGCGTATACTAAATCTCAATGTATTTGTATACCCGATATCAACACGCGACAGTGACGTCACAAATGTTAGATAAAGGTACGCTTTATTGAAATGATTTTAGTTTACTGGTTTTGAAAATATACCCGACGGCAACGCGGTCTCTGACGTCATGAGAGTTGTGTGAAGGTATAGTTTCCATATAAGCCGGGTCGCTAGTATTATATATGTCGGAGAGCAGCCTCTTGTGCTGATTTGCTTTAATTAATTACTGGCAATACACAGACAGATAATATTTCGAGGTGCATTTGACAGATGACTTTTCTGTCAACTTCAATGTCGTGCCCACGTCACACTGACGTACACGTTGGCGGGAAAAGGCGTGGCTTGAGTCACTTTTTGTTTTGACGAAAATACAAGAAAATGTTGGAAAATCATCGGGGTGTTCAATTGTTTGATTCGAAGACAATTACTGTAATTTTTGAAGAACTATTCTGTAAGCAGAATAAAGTTGATATCGGAAATTCGCTGGTGTTCATATTTCAATAACTAGCACTATGATCAAGGAGGTTATCGAGACAATAATACACGTTTGTTGATCGCCCCGTCATATACAATACAGTTATGGTGACGGTAGTAGCTTGGTAAATCTAAGGCAAGTAACAACACATGCAGTAGTTAAAGGTATAGGCGGTGAGGCTACCTGGGAATCTTATGTGAGGAAATATACAGACGGTGGTGTCGCTTGGTCGAGTTCTGTTTTGTAACTCTTTTAAAAACGAGTGAAGCTTAATAAATAGTGGGGTGGGTTGCGTTATATAAAATAAATGGTAGAATGCCTTCGAATTATACAGAAATTTTATTCAGTGCTCATATTATGTATATTGGTATTCACTCACTTTAGTACAAAAATATTGAAACTATTGAAAGTAACCAGATTAACGTAGGTAATCATTGTAATCCTACATGTTTGCCGGCCCCTCCGCGCCTCGTCGCGAAACGTATGTAGGTACTCGTAGACGGTCAGTCATCTACATACGTCTCGCGCCTCGCGGCGTATGAGCGGTATCGTATTACGTCCGATCCGAACCCGTGAAAATATGGATCTAGCAGGTTCCCTGTCCCATGAGTGATATTTGATTCATGTGACATTTTTCGTACCAACATTCACAAAATCATGAATCATTTTTATCTGGACGTGTTAAGACAAATGCAATTTTTCCTATGGTGACGTAAAAAGTACATCATCTAATGTATAAAAAATACTAAAAACCGCATTTTTTTTTGTATTTATTATGTAATAGACACATAGGTGTTACAAAAATTTGTGAAAAATCCAATGGAATCTATGATTATTCATGGTGTTTAGGTTAAAAATCCTTATAAAATTGTACAATTTATTAAGTAGGTAATCATAGATAAAAAGAAGAAAATAAAATTATTGCCATTTTTTCCCTAAAGTATTACATTTTAGTGGGCTTCGTTGTAACATTTCAAGCAGTAGCACTTTCCACGTTCTAAACACTCCGTGTTTACTTGCTTTGCTTTCACAGGAGTTCCTACTGCTTTATTTTTTGCGTAACTGGTGACACCGCTATCTTATCTGAACTTAAACGAGTTTTTCTTTTACATGTACTTTTCCGTCAGAATCTGGTAGGAATTCGTTACACTGAAACGCAAACGATTTCATTTTCGTACTATGTTTGTAAAATGGTTTAAAATTATAAAAATGTTTTGAACTTTTGGTTCCTACTTTAGATGGGTTTGTTTATTCTTGAGATATAGTTTTTAATTGATTGTTCGCTTTTAAAGGATAATTGAAAAGCTTTGACAACAGGGTAAGGACAGGTGGGTAGTTATTCAAGCAAAGGTTATTATACTTATAAACTTGATTATAGAAGAGAAATAAGAAGGTACACGCGGAAGTTAGTCGTAGCTTGACAACACTGAGCTATTACTTGACAAATTTGCAAGACTAGAGCGCCATCTGGGTGGCGTTTCAATTGAACTACTTATTTCCATAATTTGCATTTTTTTCATTATTTATGTAATTTAATTTTATTTATGTAATTTATCAATTAGTTATGTAATTTAAATTTATAATTTACAGTTAAATTGTTTTATATTTTTTATTTATTTCTTAAAGGTTTGCGTTTGACTACATACTGCCTGATGTTGAGCAGTTATGCGGTCTAGGATGTAGCACGCTTAACTAGAAGATACCTATATATTTATTTATGTTATTATACTATCTAATTTTTAATATAATTCTTAAAAACCCTTTTTAAATGTTAAAGCGCGAATTTGATCAGGATAACTCCACTTGTAAGGGCTCCCAAGAGACCGGCCTAGCCGAGTTTGGGTTGGGACCCACTGTTGATTTCAATGTATAGTTAGGTACAATATTGGTATAATTTTATTGACATTGCTAACTTAATCATATTTTGGTAAATAAAAATTTTCTTTCTTTCTTTCTTTCTATTTATACCTAGACATCGTATATTTATACTTAAATCACACGCCTTGGTTGTCGCGCTGGGCCGCGCGACGATCCACTATTTCACACTTCTTTGGCTGGTTAAGGCTCGCTGGAACATAGACAGAGTCGTTTTAGTTGCGTTCTAGAGAATCGATTTGAAGAATTTTTCATTTTCTTCTATATTGTATTTTTTGTCGCATTTATAGACAAGGTCGAAAATAAATTAAGAGCGTTTTTGTACGTTTTTAAACTAACTTTTGTACCTTCGCCTCTACCAGATCAATGCTCCTGGCATTGAGTTAAAAACCTTCTTTCGAAAAAAACGTCGCCTAGTTGGTAAGCATTAAATGCTTTCCCGGGGCCAAAAACGATGTTAATTTGTAGTCACACTTTTTGATGAGTTTAGAGTTAATTTTCAAGATGTTTTAGTTCTTCTACGTTTTTGATTGGCTTGAGGCTAAAGGATGAACTGTTCGCCGATTTTTTCACAGTATCATTAAAAGTAGAAACTGCTGTTTCTGTTTGTGCATGCATTGACGTTCTAATTTTTACAGAAGTGGATATATTTTTACAGAAAGTTCTGCTATAGCCATCATCATGTTGTCTTGACTTTTCAAAATATGTTTGATTTTCCATTTAGTCTCTGGTTATTTGAAATTGTTTCGATATTTAAACTACTGATTATTTGCGGCACTTCGACAGAAGCTCCAATATTAGCTGTTGAAACTGCATTCTGTTGGACTACGACAGCGGCCTAAAATAGATAAGTTTCGAAATGGAAATCACTTGGATATGTGGCCTGAAAAATATAACTATATTAATGCAATGTATTCATATTCATATACTTTATTTGCTACTAAGTGTACAAGTAGGTCTTATAATTATCTTAAAGCTCTTAAGACTTAGTTGCCCTTGCCGGGCATTGCAAATACAGGGCGCTCTCTGTAGTAGGACATAGGTACTTACTTATAAAATTTTTACATAAGGCATCTCTTAAAATAACCTTAATAATATTAGCTTCAAATAGACTTTATACGCTGATACAAAAGTACTTCTTTTGACGGGTATTGAGTTTGTTAGTAGTAAATTTCCCAAAACTAGTGCATTCATCCGATTTAGAAGAAGTAAAGTCTTGCAAAATTTAAAAAGGTCGAGTGCATTATATCATCACTTTCATCCACCTTCACTTGTTTCCGTTTTGGTGCGATTTTCCTGTTTTTGGACAAAGTAAAATCCACTTTCATCGCCATTGAATATCTTTTCGGGTTCTGGAAGTACATCGGAGTGTCCCTCTTGCACTAAAAATATATCCAGTTCGCGGAACCACAGTCGAATAGATTCTTCAGTCACCCTAGCGCTAGCTTTGTTGATGCCTTCTGCAGATCTAAATGATATTTCAGGGTGTCTTTTTAGAAAGTTTAAACACCATGTCTGACCACGACGATCATCCTTAAATGGGTTTGGCATTTTTAAATCTTTAAAAAATGTTTGCACAGTATCTAACAGTTCTTGTTTATTCACTGGAAAACCACATTTTGCTATGTTTATAAGCCACTCTACAACTTTTTTTTCGCCTTGTTCTCCCAGCACTGGCTCGGGACCCTGTTTTTTTTAACAGTTAGACAATTACTTTCTGAAAATACACTGTGAGATGTAAAAGACACGCGTCCGCTTCACGCGGAGTCTCTCGTACGATTGTTAGCAACCCGTGAATGTGGATGGCACGACTTGTGCCGCGGATTCGCGGCGTGAACTTGTGCGTGATATGGTGTGAATTCACGCCACTAATCTGGAGCCGCCCTCAGGGAAATAACCAATCAAAAATTGCCGACGATAAAAAATCCATTAATTTAAATATTCATATTTCGTCAAGGTTCGCTGAAAAATGCGACCTGCAGACAAAAATCAACATCCGGACAGATGAAACCGAAATCTTCGTGTGGTATCACCTCGCTTCGCTTCGGTCAATTATTACAAAAAGTCTGTCATAAAGTGATCACTTGACCAGATATTATTTTGTGTAGTGTTCAAACTGATGTGAATACCTAGTTATTGTAAATTTGTCACTGCCTTGTACCCAAAATGTCTCCTACGATAAGATATTTTTATTTCCAATAAAATTTAAAAATTAGGGTACAGAGCAAACTTTCAAATCTTAAACTTAATGTCTAAATTTATACATAACAAAAACGAATTACATTATAATTTCTATTAATTAATTGTAGCGGTTATGTACTGAAATATAGTGTAGATATAGTCTGTGACTTATCAGTGGGCCCCAAAATAGGCTAAGCCTGTATCTTGGTGGCCGTTGGTTTAGACGGGTTACAGATTTAATGTTTCGCGCGACTACGTGGGAATAATAAATTAATGTTGGAACTAAAAAGAGACTAATGTGGCGGTGGGAATATTGCCGGTTACATAAATTTGCGCAATGCCAGTCTGCATATTTAAGTGCAGATGGCTTTGTCTGTGTGTCTGTCTGAAATGGGTGGGTCTTAGCCTGTACCAGTGAATGTGTGTGTGTGTGTTTGTGTGTGTGTAACACTGCAATACACGAGATTTCTTTAGAGTCAAGGTTTGCAGTGTTAACGTTTAATGTTTGTTGTGAATGAATGCGCGTGTGAAGATATTATGCGGATTTGGACGAATGTGACAATTTATCAGTTTAGTTAAACAAGTATCTACCTATAATGATGTGATTCCCACTAAGTACCACTGTCGTACACTTTTACAACAGCCTCCGTTTCTTCGTATGTTTTGCTCATTAACCACAATTTTACTTTAGATACCACTTCCCTTTTTGTGCATTCTATGAGATCGCAAGTCTTACATATTGCATTATAAACAAATACATGAATATATGGAGGCAGTCGAGAAGTGAACACTGTTCGAGCTTGACGTAAATGGTTGGCACAAAAGATGTAGTAGCTGATGATGGAAGGAGGATGATGCGTCTGCCTGATGTTGCTGCCGATGGGGTGTGTGTTCATCACGTCGGGGTCACCACTTTGGGACTTCTTGCTGATTGCGATCGAAGAGGTGATTTGCAAAGAAACTCGGAGGTCCAGATGAAAACTTGTGTAATTCCAACTTAGATGGGTACAGTTTACAATGGTGTGCTAGGTATTTCTATAGTTAGTGGCCAGGACCAGTGGCCTAATTATAATGAAATGGTGAAATAATACAGCAGAAAAAATATTGTTAAGTCTTCCCGCCGTTTTGAGAAAAAGTTATATCTCTAGTGATGGGACATGAACAGCTTGTATTTTAAACTAAAACTAGTGTTGTGCCCATGTCTCATCACTGACTATAAAATAGTCGAATTATGGGTACGTTTACAAAACGCCACAATGTCCTGGTATAATTGATACGTAGGGTAACGACGAGGTTTTCCAGTCATAACCTTTAAGACCGCGCGATGGGCTCGCTCTAGACTCTAGGTCGATCACCAAGGACTTGGCCGCTCCACCCCAAACCCCCACGCAATACTGCAGTACGGACTGACACAGGGCTGTATAGACCATTTTTTTTTTGTTTCCATGTCTGCTACTTTTCTGATAGTCTTCATGCTGTTATGATAAGTAATATGGTGTAATCATGCTGTTACATTATGTTTGTCATGTAAAATGTTATATTCGTATGTATTATACGTTATATACTTACGAGTACTTGTGCAGCTTTTGTCGGTTCACATAAATGAGACATTTTACATTTATAAATTATTACACCAGCAGTAAATTAAATTCAGTCCTTGGAGATATAAGTGACAAGTTTTTTTTAATGAATACTTGAATGGCGGTTTTGTTAGTCCTAGCCACCAAAGCTAACTCCTTTTCTCTTTGTACTTTCTGAAGTACCTACTGCCAACTTTCGTCGCTTGTTAACTGTAAGCACCACCAAAAAAATGATGATTATTATTATTTGTTTTGTCTGTTATTTTTACTTGTATAAATTTATTATACAGACATCATAACATATTACAAAAGGTAATTCTATGAAATCTTGAATCGATCCTCATGAAATAATAAAAGATTTTTTGATTCGAATTTGCGATATCAAAGCGTCTCTATAATCAATAAATCATATCTGCCGTCTGACGTACCTCGGAAATATTTTAGTGAACGTAAAACGCATTCCATACGCACACGTCCAGCATATAGAAAAATACCTTGTTGTACCACCGTACGGTTTTTTTGTGGTGACGATTAATACGAAACCATCTTGTTTCTGCGGTCTAACCCGCCCGCCCATAAACTGGTTTTAAGCGGCCACTTCTTTTGGTTTTTTTCGACAACTTTCCAAATCTGTTGGCCACCCATTCCCAACCTTGATGGTTATTGATTGTGTCGTGATAATATATAAACTGGCCTTTTATCTTTCCACGCAGATACATAGACGTGTATTTTAGGCCATGCCAGATGTGATTGTTCAATTTGGAATTTGTCAATTCTTGGATTGGAAATTCTGTTTTTCCTGAACGTTCCGCATTCCGCAAGCATGAGTCCTCAGTCTCGATAGTTTTTGAATCAGCTAAACGTTATTATAGAAGTTGCCCATATACGGCCGATTCCTATATTCAATCACAATCCGTTTTTATCGATCCGAAGATCGCTTTCGCGATCCAAATTACGAAAAAACGTTTCAACAACCGATCCGACAATCGATTATGCTATCCAAACTTGCAAGCTATCCGTCGGAGGGCGCCAATTATTTATTTTTTTCCTCATAATAGGCCTGCGCTGGGTCGCATCTATATTATAGACCCAGATTATAATTGTTAGTTTACTTCCTAGTTTCACCTTATAATACATGTCATGTAGATATGTACCTACCTACTTTAATAATTTGGTGTTAAATAGTTAAGCGTTTATTCTAACTAAATATACCTAATTACTTTTCAGAAATTTTGGAGCTTTTGCTGTCACTCCGCTTCTATGCATTGGGCACAATGCTAATATCTGTTGCTGACTTTGTTGGGGTGTCAATTTCATCAGCTTGCAGAATAGTTAAATGTATATCTAATGCAATAGCAATGTTATACAAAAAGTACATTTATATGCACCAGAATAGTGTAGATAAGTTTTTTCAAATAGCCCGATTTCCCCGTGTGCTTGGTGCGATAGATGGCACTCACATACGCATTCAATCTCCAAGTAAGTATGGACTTGATAATTGTGATTATACTACATAATTTAGCTACATATCAAAGTGATTTATTATGAATTAATAGAAAAAAAATTGTTGCAGTGCAAACTATTGGTGAAGAATTTAGAAATCGAAAAGGTTACTTTTCTCTAAATGTCCAAGCAGTGTGTGATGCAGATCTGAAATTTATGAATGTTGTGGCTCGATGGCCTGGCTTTGCGCATGATGCTACAATCTTCAACAATTCTGTTTTGAGAGGAAAGTATATTCATGTATTTGGACAAAGCTATTTGTAGTTCTACTTTTATTATTAATTATTTGTAATGTAATATTTCATTAATTAATAACCTTTTTTACAGCTCAATGTGACATGAGGAATTATGGAAATCGTTAGTTGCTTGGAGATAGTGCCTATCCAAACAGGTCATATTTACTAACACCTGTTTTAAATCCAAGTAACAGAGCAGAACATAATTACAATGATGCTCATATTGCAACAAGAAATGTCATAGAACGGTAAGAACTCATCATCATCATCATCTTGCCCTTATCCCACTAGGTGGGGTCGGCACAGCACGTTTCCTTTCGCCACTTCACTCTATCATTCGTCATCTCATCATCAACTCCTTTCTCTCGCATGTCATCTTTCACACAATTCATCCACACTTTTTTTGGTCTTCCCCTCCCGCTTTTGCCATTTACCGTCATATTAAGAGTTCTTTTTGTGACATGACTATCCTCCCTTCTCATTATATGCCCATACCAAGATAGCCTGCCACTCTTTAATTTCTCAGTCACTGGTGCTACTTTCAGACTTCCCCTAACATATTCATTTCTAATTTTATCCATCCTCGTCACTCCGCACATCCATCTCAGCATTCGCATCTCCGCTGCATGCAATTTCCTTTCATTTTCCCCTTTGGTGGCCCAACACTCTGATCCATACAATACGACAGGTCTTATGATGCTTTTATAAATTTTCCCTTTTAATTTAAGGGGCATCCGCGGATCGCAAGTTGTACCAGTAACCTGTCGCCATTACATCCAACCTGCGTTTATCCTGCTAGTAACGTCCCGGTCGATGTCGCCGTCACTTTGAATGATAGAGCCGAGGTACCGGAAGTCGGAGCAGACTGGAAGGGATACACCATTTAAGGCAATCGGGGTAAAACTGGACGGACCCCCTGAAATCACAAAACAGATGTTCTGTCTTGGTCCTGCTGATTTTCAGCCCTACTTTTTCCAGTTTCTCTTGCCATTTTTCCAGTCTCCTCTGTACCTCAAGCTCTCTCTCCCCAACAAGCACAATGTCGTCGGCGAACAGCATACACCAGGGTGCCTCCTCTTGTATGTCTGATGTCAATGCATCCATAATAAGTAGGAACAAAAACGGGCTTAGAGCCGATCCCTGGTGTAAGCCTACAGCCACATTAAACTCGTCGGTTTGACCAGCCGCGGACCGGACGTACGTAGTGGCTCTGCTGTACATAGCTTGAATAAGACGCAGGTATTTCCCTGGCACTCTCTTTTCTTTCAGAGCCCACCATAAGACATTACGGGGAACTCTATCATAGGCCTTTTCCAGATCAACGAATACCATGTGCAAGTTTTTATGTGCTCGTCGGTACTTTTCACAAAGTTGTCTAAGGGCAAATATGGCATCCGTTGTTCCGCGTCCAGGCATGAATCCAAACTGATTCTGGCTCACATCCGTCTCCTCTCTCAATCTTCTTTCAATAACTTTTTCCCAGACTTTCATACTGTGTGACATGAGCTTTATTCCTCGATAGTTGTCACAGACTTGAACATCACCCTTGTTTTTGAAAATGGGAACCAACGCGCTGTTACACCATTCGTCAGGGATTGCTTCTTCTTGTAACAACTTATTGAAGAATAAAGTCAGCCACACCCATCCATCCACTTTCAGAAACTTCCATACTTCAATCGGTATCCCATCAGGCCCAACCGATTTCCCATTTTTCATACTTTGAACAGCCTTTTGTACTTCGTCGACACATATGTCCTTTACAACGCCTATATTTACTGGCGCGCCCTCTAATCTTCCATCCCAATCATTCTCTTCATTCATTAGCTTTTCAAAGTACCCTTTCCATCGTTCTTTAATTTCTTCGTTATCTGTTAATACTTTCCCTAAATTATTTTTGATGCATTTTATGTGACTAATATCTTTTGAACTCTTTTCTCTCGACTTTGCTATTTTGTAAAGATGTTTTTGACCTTCAGGGCTGTCTAGTGTGCGGTATAAAGAATCTTGTGCATTGGCTTTTGCAATAGCCACAGCTTTCTTAGCTCGTTTTTTTGATTCTGTATAAGCGGATTTTTTGTTTTGTCTCTCGATTTGGTTTCTCATGTCAGTACTTTGCCATTTTTTAAATGCATCCTTCTTTTCTTTCAACGCCTTTTGCACGGTTTCATTCCACCACCAAGTTTCTTTATCAATTTTTCCTTTACCTTTTGATTGACCAAAAATTTCTTTGGCTACACTTCGCATACATCCCGCTATTTCATTCCAACACTCATTCACAGTTTTATCGGTTAAATTTTTCATTGCAATCATTTTATCTACTACTAGTTTCCTGAATTTTTCTGCGCGTTCTGGGTCCTGAATTAAATGCCATTTAATTTTAGGAACTGGTATATTTTTGTTTTTCTTGTCTATTAGGTTTATTTTAATTTCTAATACTAATAGGCGGTGCTGAGGAATTAGTTCCTCTCCTGGCAATACCTTGCAATCTTTAATTGAATTCACTTTATTCCTTTTTACTAAAAAATAATCTATTTGCGTTTTATGGGTCCCACTTTTATATGTCATTAGATGTTCAACAGTTTTCTTAAAATAAGTATTAGCTATGGCCAAATCAAAAGCAGACGCAGCTTGAAGTAATGATTCTCCGTCACTGTTCCGATTTCCATAGCCCCATCCACCATGAACTCTTTCATACCCAGCATTCATCCTTCCCACATGACCATTGAAATCCCCCCCTATATAAAGCTCTTCATTATCTGGCACATCAAGTAATACTTTGTCGAAGTCCTCCCAAAATTTCTCCTTTATTCTATCATCACATCCACTTTGTGGTGCATACGCACTTACAATGTTCAGCACTAAATCATCTTTGATTATTTTCACACTTATCAATCTATCATTCATCCGCTTAACATCCGTCACGCATTCTTTCAATTTACTGTCCAGTACAATTCCTACCCCATTCTTTTTCCCATCGCTGCCACTGTAATAGAATTTGTACCCTTCCCCAATTTCTCTGGCTCTCGTTCCCTTCCATCTCGTCTCTTGCAAACAAGCTACATTTATACGTCGTCTTTTAAATATATCTGCTAATTCTCTTCCTCTTCCAGTCATCGTTCCTACATTCCAACTAGCAAACCTCATTCTTACTTCCTGGACTCGCTTCTTACGTTGCACCCGTCCCTGATGCAACAACCCTGACCCATTTCCCACAGCTGCCGGGTGCTGCAACTGCGCGTCGCCTCGGGGGTACGCCCTAGCCCTATCGCCATTATCATTATCCCTTATTTTCATGGTGCTGTAATGGTTTTGGCTTGGTTTTTATGACCGGCCGCCTGCCTGACGTCAACCCTAGTGATGTGCCGATTCGATTATTTTAGTAATCGATATATCGATTATGCGCCCGAACATAATCGATTATTAATCGATTACTAATCGATTATGCCTATTTTTATTTATTTTTAAATTTAGCAATATAACATGATGATTAATGAGATAACTATGATCAACTTGACCTATACTTAGTACGAGTAAAAAATAAAAATTAGCACTAGTATTTTATAATTTTATTTAGTAACTTAGTTTTACAGCAATGACCAATTTGCGTTTAAAAATATTATGTAATCGAGATGTTTGGGCAGTAGCCGGTTTCTCCTTAAATTTGTCACTTGTCCGGTTTTAGAGAATATCCTTTCCGATGGAACTGACGTAGCTGGAATACAGGAGTATTTTAAGTGTAGTTTGTATAAATTGTCATTATTCGTTTTCATGCCTTTCCAATATATTAAAGGATTGCTTTTTCTATCAAGTAACGGCAACTCTAGGTACTGACGTAAAGTTATTATATTCTCCGTTGAAGCAGTTGTGACTAAGTTTGATTTTTTTGTCTCAAAATGGTCCCAAATGGATTGTTTTCTTGTTTGTTCCTGATGTACTTCCTCTTCTATTGCTGGTTCACTGGTTTCTTCAGCTTTGTTTCTAAGAAAGGTGAGTTCATCTAAGCAGCGTTGTTGAGCACTGGTGGCATTACTATCTAAGCCGAACCCGACCTTCTTGAAACGGGGATCCAAAAGACAAGCAATTCCAACATGTTTATTGCTTTCTAAGGAACCAAGTCGTCTCTGTATCACATCGTGCAATGTTTCTTTTAGTTGCGTTCCAATTGATGTTTCGACGTTAGGCAAATTCAAATTATATTGTAGTCCTCGTATCAGTGGAATCACCAATGCCATTGTGGGATATTTTTCTCCGGATAATTGTTCTGTGATTTCTTCAACATTTTTTAACAGAATTACACAATCTGCTAATACCTTCCATTCATTGTAGTCAAGATTTTCAGGAGCGTTGTTAATTTCACTCAAAGTAACTGTGAGTGCTGCCTTAACTTCACATAACCTTGCGAACATAATACTAACACTATTCCATCTTGTTTCTACGTCTTGTTTCAATTTCAGCAGTTTCATATTCATATTTTCTTGTATTTTGGACAGATGTGCAGTACTTTTGGCACTATGACGAAAGTGACCGACTATTCGTCTGCATTTCTGAATGATATTCTGAAGACTATGATTTTCATTCAAAGCTTCTTTAACGCTTAAATTCAGAGTGTGTGCAATACACGGATGATGGTGTTTTCGAAGCACTTGATTTATAGCTTTTTTCATGTTGGCACCGTTATCGGACACAATGGTTACAATTTTTTCTTGAACACCAAAATCTTCAAATATTTCTTGTAGAATTTCTGCAATGTTTTCGCCAGTATTCGGATTTAAAAGTTCTCTTGTAGCAAGGACTAATGACTGCAATTCATCATTGTAGATGCAATGGCAAGTGACCGTGATATAAGACTTATTTGAATCAGATGTCCATATGTCTGTTGTGATAGCCAAGAATTCTATAGAACTTAAAATTTCTTTTATTCGTGTACATCCTTTTTCATAATATTTACACAAGATAGATTGAGTCAAACATTTTCTGCTTGGAGGTTCGTAAATTGTATCAACTCCAGTAATTTCTTTTTGCAATGTCTTTATAAATTTTAAAAATCCTGTATTTTCTACTATCTGCAGTGGTTGGAAATCTTCACAAATCATTTGCAAAAGAGCAGTGTCAATATTATTTCTCTGATTCTGACTAAGTTGCCTTGTGACTATTGTTGTAGACAATGTACATTGTTTAAACTTTTTGGTCCTAGGCTCGACTTCGTCTTTCGTCGTCGTTTCAGGTTGGTCGGTATTTTTGCTTGTGGAAGGCCTCTCATCTTCAAGTAAATGAATGCGTTTCAGGTGTTCACGAAGATTTGTCGTGTTCCCGCAGAATTTGAGAGTCTTATTACACAGATTACATGATGCTTCTTGATTCGATTTCGTAAAATGTGCCCACACGTAACTAGAACTCTCACGTCGCTTCATTCCAAAATAAACGTTAAGCACTTTAAATAAATTTTAATATTACGCACGTCTAACACTCTCGAGGACTTTCTTATGTTTGGCGGTAAATAAACTTGTAAAATTTGAATTTGTCTACTCAAAAGTAGATTGGGAAAACCCCTAATAGAAATGAAACATTTATATAAGAAAGTCCCTATAGTAAAAAAGAAAAATGCAGGCATTTTATATGGGGAATCCCCAGTTTTACCACTGAACGTTTTGAATGTAAATATAAACCGTATAGCGTATGGTATTTTACTTGGGAAGTCCCTCTCACAGATTTATTATTTAAGGTTGGGATAGATTGAACGATAAAAGCTAATTTTTAATGTCACTGTCAGAAAAAATCGATAACTATCGATCATTCCAATGATAATCGATTACGGTCGATTAACTAAATAGTCGATTAATCGATTATTAGTAATCGATTTAGCACATCACTAGTCAACCCTCTTTGGGAATGCGATCGGTATCGAATAGAACGGTAAGAACTATTTAACTTATATTTTAACTTCTACCATAAAAACCAACAAACAATAAAACGTTTCACACCCACAGCTCCTTACTAGGATTACTTCTTGGTCTGAAAGCAGGGTCGCTCGCTTCGACCACACCAATCGGCCATCAAAGTGAAATGATGATCAATTCATCAGTTTTATTTTATTTTCAGTACCTTTGGTGTGTGGAAACGTCGCTTTCCTGTAGTATTTTTGACTCTGCGCTTGTCACTTGATAGAGTTAAATCAGTGATAATAGCCACCATCTCAGTCAACTGATCCCGTTCAGGCTGCTGATCCTCAATCAGTAGGATTGGAAAGTATTGCAGAAAGGACAGAACTCATAAATGGATACTTTTCATCCTTGTAATATTTATTTAAGATGTTAACATTAACTACCTATATTAAAATAAAACTAGAAGAATGCTAATTAAAATAAATAATTGAAATTAAAACAGCAAGTTTAAATTATTCATTTCAACTTACATCTATCATGTAAATTGAAGTTTATTAAGAATAATATAACTAGTACAATTAAAAACTAGACAAAAAAACTAAAATTAACCTACACAAATACATTCAAACTTAAAAATTAATAATTATGAATAAAAAGAAAAACAAATTAGTCATTTATTACTATTATTACATTATTTATTACTATTAAGTTTCTCAATTTCCAGTTTCAGTTTATTATTTTCCAGCAAAATTTTATCCAAATTTGCTTCCACTAATCTAGTTTTGGCAGAAAAATAATTCGCTATTGCCAGGTTTCTTGCCGCTCGATTTTCATCATTTTTTGAGAGTAACTTCCTCTTATATCCTGAAATATTAAAGATTGACATTATAGCATTATATTTATTTAATAACTACTCATTATAATAGTAGGTAGCCCAGTGCTATTGCTCCTGCATTGGGACGCTAAATGTGTTGCAGTTTGCTGCATTATAACGGGATAGTATGTGTTTGTTAATCTTTCACACTAATGGCTTAACAGATTTAGATGAATTCACTATGGTGATATACATATAAGACCCTGAATAATTATTTTCTAATAAGTTCACATTTATTATAAAATGATAAATGTCAAAATTAATACATTACTTATCTAAATTAACTAAAACTAAATTTACCCACCCCTGACTGTACCCGACCCTGGATTAACATACATATACTCTGACCCTATAGACCCTGGAATAACATATAAGCTACTTTTCAGTATCACCAATGTGACGGGTTGGTTATAATTATTATACGCCTATAGAATTAAACTTAATTTACAAGTTGTATGTGCTGCATAGGTTTCACAAGTTGTTTATTTTTTGTAAATGTGAAAGCTCATTAATAGTAAAAAAATTAAAAATAGCTGAAGTACATTACCGCTGGCCCTGGGAGTTGGAGTGAGCCTAACAGTTGATTCTTCCACATAATTGGTCACTTCTTGTGAATCTGGTATTGGAGTTTTAAGCGTAATTAAAATTGGGTTATGAGAAGCCAAAGCACTCTCAATTTCGCCTGGCGATTCACCACCACCTCCACCATTTTTTATAGACATACAGCTGTGTAACAAATCATCGTCAGCATCGCCTCCGTACTCGGCTGCTAATCCATCTACAGTAGTCCCTAATAGTGCAGCCACCCTGTCTAGCACATCGTCTGGAGGTATAAAGTCTGGACCACCACCACCAGTCTAAATAAAATTAGAGAATCCCAATTAGTACCACATTACCGCCAACATCACATCACTACTTAACCACAGCCATCAAAACAAACACACATTAGTAAGCCATCCAAAAAAGACATGCCTTGAGGTTGTTCATCCTTATCATAGTATTGCGTCTACGCGAATTTTTCTTTAAATTTTCCCATTTTAAACGCAGCTGTTGTGGTGTCCTATGGCAGGACGTAACGACGGCGTTAAAATGGTCAGTGATACGCGTCCACTCATCTGCCTTCATTTTATTTGTCACTGCATTTGTTGCCTTGCAAGTTATGATTTTGCTGGTTTCTCTAAAACCTAGCAAAATCTTTGTCTCTTCCTTTGTTAGGGGTTTCGCTGAAACCTAAAAAGATGGGGTACAATATGAGAGACGCGTAACTTCACAGCGGGCGGTTGGCGTCCGCCGGAATGTTCTACTTTACTCAAGTTAAATTAGACACTTTGAACACACATAATTTCATAACACTCACCACTGGCCGACTTTCCATTTTGTATTAAGTACTTTGTTTGTTTAGTTTTTATAATTTTTAATTAAAAGGTATGTGTTGTATGTAAGTTGTAAACTTTGGTTGTTTTTGAGGAATGAAATGAAAACTTTGGCTTGACAATGACAAGACAAATAAATGACAACACATGGATTGCAACGTTCCATTCGCCACAATTTATTGTATTTTCATGATTCGTTGAATTATCTTATCTTGTGAAATGCTTAGAATTCTTGCTTGAAATCTAACGTTTTATGTATTGTTAACACTAATTCATAAAAATGAATAAATAATATTGACGCAAAGAGAAAATACTCTTATTTTTGTAATCAAAATCATGCGCATTGGCAAAGAACACTGCTTACAATGGAACGCTGTGGAGGGAGCAGATCAATATCCGATCTCTCGATAGTGTGGATCGGTGACGATGGATCGTTGTTATTGAAACGCAGATTGAAGATCGATCGAGAGATTGAATTTGATCTCGGATTGCTGCGATCTACAGATCGAAGATTGCGTAAAAGAATCGGCCGATAGTCGTGATGTCTCGTCATCAAATATGGATTGAGCAGGTTCATTACTATTTGTTCTGTCTTATTCGTGGAGGTTTGATCAGTGTTAACTGTTTTTTCCTGCGTAACATGATTATGTTAAGAACATTAATATTCATATTCTTTTATTAATATCAAAATTAGACGCAAGTCAATCTACATTAATAGTAATTACCTCTAATACTGTTAATCTAGCAATAGTAATTATCATCCAACTCTATGAACTTAACAGATAAGTTTTATAACATTTTATGTAAAAGGGCCTCTCAGTGTTGGCTGCGGCTCCACTGACGCCTGCCAAAGGACAAAGCTATGATTCGTTGGAAGTGTGACAGGTGTTTCAATCTTGCTGAAACCACATTTTACGATTGTAACCAGTAAATTCCAGTAGCTGTGGTGCCAAGAACTCCCGTAACATTTTCACATACTCAGCATAGTTAACAGTGACTACGGCCGCGAGAATCTCTGAAAAAATAGGGGCCAATGACTCTTTTTGCTAAAATTGCAGCCCATGCAGTTACTTTAGGCGAATGAAGTGGTCTCTCATGCTTAGCTTTAGAATTTTCGCTGCTCCAATATCTGCAATTCTGTTTGGTAACATGTCCGTTGATGTGAAAGTGAGCTTCGTCAGAAAACACGATGTTGTCATAATCACTGAATTGACCTAACATCAGGGTTGGATTCAGAGCTACAGAAAATTATTTTCTATGGAAATTAAAATTATACTTTTTTCCCAAAATTATACTACGTTTCCCTTTTTTTGAGTTTTTGTTTTGGATTAAAAAAAAAGGGGTTGCTAAATACTATTGTTTTATTTTACTTACACAAATATATAATATACACCAATGAAAATTAGTACAAAACACAATGTTACAATTTTATTTTTTTGGATAATCAACTTTATGGTCGTAGCACACATATCAACTCGGAAAGGGATCGTCACCGTATCGCCTCGCCGTCAACCAGGCGTCAACCTATCGTAAGCGCATCACCGTGCGATCAGCAGCTCCGAATCGACTCGGCTACGGCTAGGCGACGCCGCGCTTACGGCTCGCCGGTCGCTGGTTGACGACGGCTGGGCGGGGTGCCTCGCGGTTAGTCAGTATCCGAACGTGAAGTGTAGCGCACGGTTATGTCCCAGTTCACAATATACGAAATGGCTATAATTGCAGTGGCACTTGACGAAGAGGAAACAGAAAATAGAAAGAAACGAAGAAAAAGATATTGGGTACACAGTATGAATAAAGCTAGGAGAACTGAAGGGGAATTTCGTACTATTAAGAAACATTTAATAGATGATGAAGAGAAATTTTATATTTATTTTCATATGCCAAAATGTCTCTTTTATAACATACTGCAGTCTATAGAAGAATGTATAAGAAAGAAGAATACAATACAGAAACGATTTCACCCGAAGAAAGATTGGCTGTAACATTAAGGTAAGCAACAAATTAAGGTGAGCAACTCCTATACACGTGATTGTCTGGTAGAAACTATTACTTAGTAATAAGGCCGCCGATATTCTGAGAATTGTTTTTTAATATAATAAATGGTTCTTTTTGTATTGTATTGCAAGGTAACTGAATAAGTTTTTTCATAGACAATGGTTATTGGAGAAATAAATACACATTCGTTTTCAAATCAAAAAGGTTTTATTTCAGGAATGCAATAAAACAAAATAATAATTGAGTATTATAACAAAAAAAATTAAATGATTAACGAAGCACGCTGTCCATTTTTTTCGGTCGTAGCTTGTGCCTTCGATTGCCATACGATATTTTAATAATTATTAATTTTTTTTTTTTCAAAGTTTAAATTATCAAAATCAGTGTTTGAAGAGCCAGTTTGTGTGCTTGAAGCGCCAGTGTGTGTGTTTGAAGCGCCAGTTTGTGTTTGCATACGACTGCTTGTCGGTACTGATAGACTCTCGTGGTTATTATTATTGAGGGTATTATAACCTTGAGGCATGTAATAATCAGGTCTTTGAGGAATGTAAGAATTGCTAAAACTATAATAGTTTTGTTTATCTGCGATTTCTTTTAACTCGATTTCAGAAACTGCGTTATATATTTTAGCCTTTATAACTGCTTGGTTATATTCAGAAAACTTTTTTACAGTTGCCGCAATGCTCTTAAAATATTTATCTATCTCATCATCTTCTTCTTTGTTTTTCTTTTCTTCTATTAAATAATTCATTAAAGCATGTGACGCTGAAGTGTTTTCAACTGCACAACCTTTTTTAGGTTTCTTCGGAATGTTAGGAGTAATTGAAGGTGCAAAAGACTTCGGACGTGACGTAGGTGTAGGAGTCTGTTGTTCTTCAGTTTCTGGAGACTGAATATCGTTTATTGAGTTCTGTGACTCATCATTCAAGAAGCTGCTAACATCTGAATGGTCATCATCTCCACTTACATCTGTAACCGACGAAATCCTACTTCTTTCTTTGTAATGAGGTAACAAAAAGCTCATCTCATCTTCATAGGTCCACTTTTTCGTCGTCGTTGCTGCCTGACCACTTTTAGTTTTACGTTTCTTGATAGTTCGTCGGTGGGACTCTCTAAGATTTAGCCAAGTTATCTTGCATTCAGATTCTGAAATAAAATAAATCATGGTCAAATAGATAAGCGCAAATTGGCGAGTAGTTATATATGTGTGTTTGTGTGCATGGCAGTACAGGGTGTAGGGACAGCTTCCTTAAAACAAACCATGGCATCAGACCATCAACCTGAACAACATTCACGAAGATTTTTTTGTAGGAAATTAAAAAATCCTCCGTGAAAATAAATGAAGAAAAGAACCTACATATGTATTATTAAATATACATTTATTGTTGCAGGTACTTCATAACAGGATGTACATTTAGGACTCTATCATCGAGCTTCCGCTTAGGAGAATCAACTATTCGTTTGATTGTAACAGATGTTTGCAATGCAATAATAAATATATTAATGCCAGTACATCAACTACACTCAACCAACTATAGAAACATGGCGACGAAATGAAGAGGGATTCAGAACTAAATGGAACTTTCCAAATTGCATAGCCGCCATAGATGGAAAGCATGTAAATATAATATCACCTCCCAATAGTGGATCGCTATTTTTTAACTATAAAAAACATTTTTCAATTGTTTTATTAGCTGCAGTTGACCCTGAATATAGATTCGTAGCGGTTGATGTAGGAGCTTACGGCAAAAATAGCGATGGCGGAATCTTTTCATCATCTACTTTTGGAAACGCACTTGAAAGAAATACATTAAATATTCCATGTGACAAACAATTACCAGGAACTAATCATGCAATGCCGCATGTATTTGTGGGCGATGAGGCGTTTCCATTGAAGACATATTTATTAAGACCATATCCTCGCTCAACTACACGAAGACTTTCAGATCCTGAACTGCAATATAATTACCGTTTATCGCGAGCTAGAAGAGTTGTGGAAAACACTTTTGGAATTATGTATCAAAAGTTTGCGATTTACAACTGTAATATTAATTGGCATCCTAAGTTTGTAGATAAAGTGGTATTAACAACTTGCATTTTACACAACATGATGAGAACATATAACATAGAGATGAATATTCAGGAACCGAACAGAACAGAACAGGAAATTTCAGTTGAATTCGGCGAAGACCGATTATTAAGTCCATTACCAAATATTGGTAGTAACTATACGGGTACAGCTTTCAACGTACGAGAAATGTTTAAAAAATATTTCCAAACTTCTACTGGACGAGTTCCGTGGCAGAATCGTAGGTGTTAATTTACCATGATAATTATCGTAAAATATTATAATTATTTTATTATTTATGTTTTATTTCTATTCTCCAATTATTAAAACTCATTTGTTTAACTTACCTAATTATTATCTATCAAAATTTTATACGAAAAATAGACATCAAACTAAACAGGTAAAGTAAAGTAAACAGGTAACTACCTACTTAAATAAAAAATGAAATACTTACCAGATCTACATTTCTTATATTCATTTCATTCTCTTATTTCTCTCATAAAGTCAATACAATAATGTCTAAAAATAAAATTAGTCAAACAACCCGCCCCTAACTGTTCCCGGAGCAAAGGTCCCCAAAACACTGGCCGCATTACCCCGTTGAATAGCAATGGCCAATCTTTGCTCCAGGAAACAGCTGGAGCGGGGGTCACCACACTTTTCCGTTATCCGCTGGCCAATCTGTCGAATCAACACCTTGGCCTCGGTCCCCCAAGCGCCCAAAGTTTCAACAGCGATGGGCACAAAAAGATATTGTGCCTCCAAAGCCGCATATTTTTGACGCTTCCGACACGCAGCGTCCTCAGCAGCCGCCGCTGAGGAGTGGATGGAGCGACTCAGGTGACAGGCGGCAACCGTGCTGACACATGTGGCATCCCACACCAGGCACTTGCCATTCTTCCACGGCACCAGAGTTAGCCCATCCGGCCTCTTGCCATCAGACCTACTGAGACCCGGTGGCTCCAGAACGCAAGGTATATTTGCCGAGACAAAGGCTCTCCGGACTATGTCGTTGAGGGCATGGTGACGCGGAAACCTTCCTGTACACCGACGAAACTCAATGCATGGTGGCCATCGGCCTCCACTACGGAACCGCAGATGCAAGTATGTGGTTCACACACCTTGCAGCCCAAGCGGAGACCTACTGCCACGCGCAAAGAGTCATCGTCCAAGAAGGTGCCCAGGTGTGGAGACGGAAGAGCGTGCAACCATGCCCCGGATTCTGACCGCGATACAGCCCTCAGTCTTGCCAAATCCGCCCCCGCAGCCTCGCTCAACAATTGCTTCTGGACCCGTTTAGCTCCAACATCGTCCCACGCACGCTGTACGTGAGGAGCTGCAGGGCTTTCGACACCTGAGTTAAGGGTCGACCAAACTGCCCTAGCATCTGACACAAAAGGTATGCTCACCTCATCACCCTCGTTATGAAGAATGACAGAGACAAGGCCAGCAACCCCATGCGCCGACGCCAAGAAAGCAGGCAGACCCAGTTCACCCATGCATCGCACCCCAAGACCTCCATGCCGAATCGGCAGTACCGCCTGAGTCCACTGCGGGTCATTGAGTGACACGTTGAGTATTGACTCTATAGAGGTTTTCAATGTCTCGTCAAAAACTGCAACCTCGTTAGGACACAGCCAAGTAGGCGCCGTTCGCAGCAGATACGTAGCCTTTGGTATAGCGAAACACGTTCGCAATAAAACCAACGCCACGTGCGCAGACAGATTCTGGAGACGTTCCCGAGCGGTAAGAAGAAGTTGATTTTGGGAAAGAATAGCCTCCGGTAACGCATCAATGAAAATCGGAGATCCCAAGAGGTAGAAAGAACTGGGCGACAGCTCTCTGAGGCCAGGTAAAAGAGAATTAAACCGTTCAAAGTGTGTACGAGCTTGAACGCAGCAAGGGAAAAACTCGCATTTAGAGGGATTCACTTCCAAGCCCAACTATCTGAGACGAGGAATGAGACTCTGAAGATCCTGGAATACCTCTTCTGGCCTTCCTCCAATGGTGCCGTCGTCAAGATACCACAAATTCAAAGACGATTTGACGTTTACTATAGCTTTGTGGATAGCTAGACTAAATACCAACGGCCCCAACGGATCTCCCTGCTGCGCCCCAACCTGAGAAAGTATAAGATCATTGCCGAAGAAAAGATTAGAAGGAGCTTGGTAAACTTGGTGCAAGAAAGGATAGAGAGAAGGGACTTGGGCTTTGACCTCACTCAAAAGAACATCTCTCTCTAACGTGTTAAAAGCGTTGGTGATATCCAATTTGAGCACGACACAGTCAGAGTTACTGACATCCTGTACGAACGCTCGAGTAGCATGGATGGCAGCCTCACAACCTGAACGCGTGCCGAAACCCAGCTGGTGTGGTCTCAAATAGTCAGCCATCTCCTCTTTGGACTGACCACTAAGGAGGAAATTAGACAATTTAGTCAAGCACCCCAACAATCGTGGCCCGTTGTCACCCGCTGAACAAGACGTCAACTCTTTAAGGTGCCCTGGGCGAATTCCATCCAGGCCCGCAGCAGACCCGCTGTAAAAAGAACCTAACGCCTGTGCCACTTCATCCATCGTTACCGACACTGTTGCGAGAGAAGCATCCGGAACTGGTAGAAAATTAAGCGGCCGCGATGGACCTGGATGTTTCGCTTTTAAATCTGCGAGCGTATCAGGGCTAAGTTGAGCGAAGGAATCATCAGACGTCAACAAACGAATAGCGCCCCTCAGGTCACCGTCAAATACCTTTGATTCGATAACCGAACGGGATGAGCGGGGCCCACGCTTCTGACTTTCACATCCACAATCATCGCCCAGATGACACGGATCGGAAGCTGCAATGTTTGCCTTCACCTTTGCCGTCATGTTCCCGGGCAACTCCTTTGACGGGACCCTAAGCGCACCGAAAGCAAATGTGAGCAACGCGTACCAGTCTTCCACCTCATTGCTATCGACACACTTGTCGACAATCTCACATAACCTGCCCGCTGCTTGGTTTCGAGCACCTTTCGGAATGTGCCGAAGCACTGGCGTTGACTTACCAGATTGATTTAAATTAGCACTAATTTGTCTCCATGCCTCGTCCTTTTTCGAATTGTCGCTATATTTCGTATCACTTAAATCATATAAACATGGATATTGTCTCACTTCTTCGATTAGTTTCTCCTTTTCCATCGTTAGTTTTTGTTTGGAATCTAACCTATAAACTCGCGCGCAACTCGGCTGGAAGTTATCTTGTGAATGACAAGCACGTTCACAGCGCAGGCCGCGGCGCGGGGCCGGGGGCGGGAACGAAGAAACGCAAGCTAGGGTACGGAGAGTCGTAAGACAGCGTACGGAGAGACGTAAGCGCGGGTACGGCAAGTCGACCACGCACCGTACTGCGGTTTGTGAGCTTGTCCCGAGGCGAGGCGATTACGTTACGATTCCGATAAGTGTGCGTTGCAGTAGGGAGTTTCATACAAAGAATACTGAACGGCTCGAGTTGATACGTTTACGTTCCGTTTACGAGTTGATATGTGTGCTACGAGCTTTAACTTCTAGTTAATCCAGAATGGATGGCTACTTATCACAAGTCACAAGCTTTCAACAGGTAGTTGACTCAATCAGTCAAATTGAGGCATGTGGACGTCGCTCTCAGCTAATTCGTCTATTGGAACTGGAACTTCATCTTTAGAATTGACACGACGTAACATGTCATCAGACGGCATAAATTCTATGCAGTCGTTGGACTTACTTTCTTTCACCGCATCGCAAGATAGTATCAGGGAGTCAACGGAGCAAGTCGCAAGTTTATTTCGGAGCTTGGTTTTTGATAAGTTAACTTTGCTGAAAACTCGCTCACAGTCAGCGTTTGCATGAGGCAAAACCAAACAATCCAGAGCAAATTTAGAAATATTTTGAAACGGGTAATTTTCGGACATATCACTCCAAGTTTTTAGTTTGGCCCAGAACACGTCTGGTCGTTTTTCCATTTTTATATTGTCATCAAATTCTACACTTGGCAGTGCACGCCATTGATCGTCATAAGTTTGCATTAAGTTAATATCTTGTACATCAATCACTCTCGGAAAGTTTAAGGCAATAGACAAAATGGTAGAATTTTGCTCGCGCACAGATTGACATAAGAGTAAACAAGTCGCTCATAGCTCCATACAAACGTCGGTGGCTAATCACATCAGTGTTTGCTGTTGAATATCTGAAACTAACATTTATATCAATTTGTCTTTACAAATTGTATGTTTATTGCTAATGAAATTGTGAAAAAAAAACTCAACTCAAATGATATAAGCCTCGGAACATTTGAATTTTGACTCACATTTTTAGGAAACTTTGGGTGCAATAAAAACACAGAAGAACTAAACTGAGTATTTTTTTACGAAAATAGCGGCCTAGTTTATTTATTATTTAGTTCAAATAACTAATATTCAAATAAATTAACTAACCAGTTTTTTTTATAATTTACTACGGAGAAAACCTTATGCGCATTTAGAACGCAGCTGTAATTTAAGGTATTTTAAAACAAATAAAAACAAAATTATATTGCAATAGGTGCACACGCACTATATCTACTGTTTATCATAGAATCCATCTCTTCTTCAGACAATACAGCTGAGATATCATTAATTTAAGCTACGCCAAATCTGAGTTCGTGCCGTCAACTTGTTGCACCTTAAGGCATTTTTAGGACTAAGCAAAGAAATTTTCTTAAGCGCCTCATTGTTAAAATCCCACCTTTTTCTAATTTCCAAAGCATATTCCACAAGAAAATTTTTGCACCTATTCAAAAATTCTCTCCGCCTTGTCATATCTCTCTTGATATCAGGAGTGTTTATTTTCATTGCTACGCCCATTCCTAAGTACAGCTGCTCAAAACATAAGTGTTTTAAAGTTTTGTCGTCTGGATTGATAACAGCTATGTTAGATTGGTTAACGTGCCTTCGCTCCATAAAACACAGCAGAATTTTCGTGTATAAGTCCTTTACTCTTGCATCCAGCTCTGTTACTACAACTTCCGCGGACTGAAAGTATTTGTTGAAAGTTGTAAACTTTGGTAGTACCCATGCTAGGAAATCAAAATATAGCTTCATATACGGATCCATCATAGTTCAGTCGAATCTGTCGATACAGTGATGATAAAATTCCCAAGTGGGCAAAGTTTGATTTTTCTGATGAGTTTCGATGTACTGAAGTTACTCCCGCGATGGGCAAAATTTTCGAAAGTGCGTTCGCTCAAAAACTCAAAAAAACGTCCAAAAATTTTTTGAAACGCATTTTTCTCGAAAAGTATGCATTCCACTGAAAATTCGATTGTTATCCCAATTAAGCCGAGGAGCCAGTGCACTACAACCTGGTCACAATATCTGTGCACCTGACCTCGTGACGTCATATCGGCGGTCTGGGTACGGTGTGAAAAAAAGTTTTTTCGAGAAATGTGGAGGTAAAAAAAATTACTAATCTTTTCAAAAAAATTTATTACTGATGAAGGATTTGTTATTAAAAAAACAATAATTTTGATTACAAAAACATTTATAATTAAACTCAGTCACTATAAATTATTGACTCTATGCCTGACATTGTATCTTCCTCACTCTCACTTTCGGAACTCTCCGAACGGTCTTCCCCTAGTGATATTAAAAGTTGTGTGATGTTGTCATTTGCTAGATGATCCTTTTCCCAGTATTCTCGCTGTAGTCTCTCCACGTGATTCACTTCTTTTTTTCCAGTCAGCTGGCGTAATTGACTTAACCGCATCTTTTGTAAGTTGTTCTATTTTCTTTTCCGATTGGTCAATGTTTTTATCTGCCACCGTTTGCTTTACCAAGTTCCATATATATTCGATAGGGTTTAGGTCACAATGATAAAGTGGCAGACGCACAACTTCTTGGCCATGCTCTCGCATCAAATCGTCGACGACATATTTTTTCGGCGGCTTTGTTCTCAGTATAATGGGATACAATTCCCTCTTTGTCATTTTGTCATTAAATGGAATATTGTGTTCACGTAGCCAATTTTGCATGTCAGCTTTAAGAGCAGCACTAGTGGGCGCTTTCACCGACTGCGTCGAATGGTAGGGTGCATTGTCTATGACAACTATACCGTTCGGCGGTAAATTTGGTATAAGCTTTTCACGGAGCCATTTCAAAAAAATATTTGTGTCCATCTCGTTATGATAATCGCCGATTTTACTTTTACATTTATAAAGTAATTCTGCACCTTCAATGAATCAATTTTCTCCTCCAGCGTGTACAAGAATCCAACGTTGACCCGGATTTAAATTTTTCTTCACACTGCTGTCGGTATTATTTTGCCAGCATTTACTGACCGTATAGTGGGAATGGATCCACGTCTCGTCCAGGTAGGTAACCGATTTTTTATCAGCGCCAAGGTCATTATTCTCTTTCATACGGTGTAGGTAGCGAGCCCTCCATGCGGCGATGTCCGGCTTTTTTGTCAATACACAACGGATATTTTTACACTTTTTGAACTTGTAGCCCAATTTGTTAATTAAAATATTTCTTTAATATGTTCTCCCACCTTGAAAATTTAGGTCTCTCTTAACTGCTGCCAGAATTTTCTTCAAAGTTGGGATTTCTTTTTTTACAGCATAAAAACTGTTGATGATATTTCGTATTGCGCAAATGTCAAAATCATCTACTTCGATGCGTTTTTTGTACTGTTTACGCTTCTTACCCGGTGTCGATAATTTTGGTTCTGGGTGGGTTTCTAAATTATTACTAGTACTTGGAGTCGGACTAGCGCCCGGCGAAGTAGGTGGTTGTACTTTGGCTTCATTTTTAATTTTCATTAGAGTCCTCTTTGATATCTCAGTTGCAGCACAGGTTCGTTTCACCACTTGGTCTACAGGTATGGTGTACTGTTTATTTGCTTTCTCCGATTCAAAAAACTTGAGCACTTTCAAGATTAAATTTCTTGATTCGCTGTGTATTGTTTTTCCCATGACTTCAGTTTAACAGCTACAACAATTTTAAAAACAACCAAACCAGTCCAAACTTAACAGTTAACAGTCTAAACTTAACAATAAATATTAAAAAACAAAACAACAACAAAGCGAAAATATCAAAATTATTTTGTTTACGGCAACGAAGATGCTAACCGTACTGTCGCACCGGGGAGTGCGCGGAGAGGTGACAGGGGAAGCGGGAGAGGCGCCGCATTCCAGCGAGGTGCACAGATATTCAGACCGGGATGTACATATAGGGCATGCGAAATTTCAGTCTGTAATATATTTTCAAAAACCCTGGAGGTAGTAACTTTATTTCAAGAAGCCAGTAGTATCATTTTTATTCATTTTTTAAAAAAGAGAGGACGTAGCGTGTCACTTGACCTTATCAAAACATGGTCATTTTGCTGTTTGAGGTATTAATTGAATTAGTTTATAAAAATAAAATGTTTTAAGTACAAGCAGAATTATAGATATTATCAAAATAAAATACTGTATCTTTTACTAAACGCTTTTATTGTTATTTTAAAAATGTACACAAAAAAATCAGTCTGCGATACTACCTCTTCTCCATAGGTCAATAACCAATCAGCTACACTACCTCTTCTTCATCAGTTTCAACCAGAGTATCTTTTATTTTTTGTCATGTTTTAGTTGCAAATATTCACGAGAATAGCATTTAGGAATAATTTGTTTGTCGACTAGTTTTTTGAGGTCGTTATATTTTTGGATTGAGACAGGGAGTTTTGTTAAATACAATTTCAGTGTTGGTTGTTGTAAACACATTGTATATTATACAATGTGTTTTATCGATTTAAATCTGCACATATTTATTTGGGAATTCCCTTTTCTGGATTCATTAAACTTTTGTATTCGTTGATGGTGAGTTTTCGAAACATATTTATTTTTGCCTTTTGATTATGTACCTATTTTTCTTTATCATTTTGAATATCTAAAGCATACATTTTCTACCTCAACCCCGTAAATTCTTTGACTATTGAACCATTAAATTCATCTTTAAAAAAACCAATATCCGTTTTGTTAACCAAAAGGAAAACCAAATTGGTTATTGGAATCATAGACTGATGTGCCAAAACGTGACGAGATATCGTTTTTGATATCTGCATAGAAGTCATGAGTGTAAAATGGTAAGTAAAATATTTTGTATCCATATACCTACATCAGCTTTACATCTTCATTTTACTTCTTTTTCACGAAATCTTAATGGAAATCAGAGTCATGGATAAGGCCAAAATACAGGACCCTAAATGAATCGATTTATTGTAGACCAATTTGGTTTAATTTAGTTGAACTGCAACTAAATTTTCAGAAAATACAAGACCTACAAGAAATTCTGGCTTACATATTAAACATGTAGCCTCCTTTCTTTTCCCAACATTTTCCCAGTGAGTAACAAGTTTAACATTCACTTTTACATTTTTTGTAAATGAAATGTGTTTCTCATTGTTCACTGGAATCACATCTACCTCTATTTTACTACCAACAAAGTTTAGTTCATGAACAATAAAACGTGCATCGTAATTTGATAAATTATGAACAAAATACTTATATACATACAAATATATATAGGATATGTTGGGGCACTTTAAAGTTAAGGTTACAATTACTGAGCGCTGCTCCCCTATATTTTTACGTAAGATGATCATGATTTCTTACAGAATCACCATGAGGGTATACAGAGGGTTGTTGCCAGTATGACAATTTACAGCATTTATAAAAGCTGTTTTGCTTTTCAGTTGACAGATTAACCATTGGTGTGTTATTATGAAGTGCACTACATATTACTAACTACATATTTCATTCACGTTCTGACGTGAATGAAATATCTGGTTATTTAGGCTTTCAATAAACAATTTAGCACAGTTGCGTCCGGTATAAGTCCTGTATCGAGAAAGATCGTCAAACGAGCTTTTAATGTAATAACCAAAACTGTAAACACCGGATTTTTGAAATTTTTTACAATACAATTCAACAACACTTTATTGACACCAACACATAGGAAAACAAAACAGAAGAAAAAAGCGATTTCTTCCAGATTGATTTCTTTTTTAGTGTATTACTTATCTTGGTTCAAAATATCATTCTCAATAATCAAGGGTGATAAAACTGCTTCAAAGTCAGCGTAAATTACGAATGGAACTTCTAACTGCTTGTTATAGTTTTCAAAAAAAAATACACAAAACAAAATTATCGAATCAATAATGCATTTTTGGCTTGTAATTTCTAATTATTGAGGTTTTTTTTTTCTTTTCTTTTATAAAAATGAAAGTTATAATGGTATTAGATGCCTGCTTATACAGATGCATAATATAATAATATGTATATTTACTTTTCATTTAAATCACGCAAGAATAATGCTACAAATTCTAAAATCATTTTGTTATAATCATAATATATATTTACAAACTTTAATGTAAAATACCTACATATTAATCTTTAATGTTTTATAAATTAAATAAATGTAAATTATAGTGTGTCACCGGAGACAGGAATCTAAGTAGCTGTAACACAGGGTTTCCTTGTACAGCTGCTTACGAGACGCTGTAACCTACCGCTTTTATAATAACTCTAATTTAAAATTCAGATAAAAATGTTTATGTAGGTACCAACATTTGATGTAATTAAATTTTTGTGAAATAAATGATTGATTGATTGATTGATTGAGTTTTCAAATCTCAAAATATTTGATTGCACCTCTCGGACCTCTCACCTAGTCTATCCATTTTCAAATCTGAATTGGGCATATCCACTCTGTACTGTACCAGTCTTTTTAATAGTCCACTGCAGGACGTAGGCCTACCCACGAAGGGTGATTGATTGACGATGTTTTCCTTCACCGAAAAGCCAGTGGTGTGAAATTCCGTACATAAGTTTCTAAGAAACTCATTGGTACGGGACCGGAGTTGAACCCACGACCTCAAGAATGACAGGCCAGCGTTACAACCACTAGACCACCACGGCTTCCACTCTAACACAGTCAAACTGCGTATGATCACGAAGCTTCTCGGCAGAAGCAAAACTAACTTTAACATCCGTCACATATATATTTTTGTTTTCGCGGTTATTGAGTTGAGAGCTAAGGAGCTAACTAATCGAGTCAAATTTTTAAATAGCTCTATTGCCCATTGCTACCATTGGATACTAAGAGTAAATTGACATGCCTGTCTCTCTTCTTTTTAGTGTGATATATGGAACCAACAACTGGTTTTTTTTGAGTTAGCGTCTTATTCTAGTTAAAAAAATATGAATGCTAATGTTATTTAATTTCTGTACCTTACATACGTCGGCTAAGGCTACAAGATACGGTATATTCCCCATATTGATTTCATTAAAATGTTGTTCATAAGAACTTGTTGTTGTAGCAATATTACTTTCAGCTGGATACAAAGCAGATAAAAGTGCCCATGTGAAGCTCATGCCATACACTAGTAGATCAATAAAAGATGAGTCAGACAAAAGATTGTACTTATTGATATTTACATCAAAATGTGATAAGTTTTCGAAATACCATCCACTGTCTATTTGCTTAAAATCTTTGATTTTAATTAAAAACATATTACTACGAAATTACACACTGATGTGTAGAACGTTTCGAGATTATCACCCGCACACACCACACTGTTGATCGATTGAAAATCAAAATTATTAGTTTAATCTTTTGTTGGTTGTACATAAGTTCCAGATAAAATAAAAATAACTTAGTACCTATGTACCGTAATGTTTTTTTTTAACCATTTCGTTCAACATGTGTAAGAAAGTGTCTTTGATGTTATGAAAGAATACATTGGTTGTTGCAAAAATATCAGGTATGGTTGGTAAAATTCGAAACGTAACAATCCTTTGTTTTAATGTCTATTCTATTACACTCACATTTGGTAAGTAGCTAATAGATGCAGCATTCTTATATTTAACTAGTGACCTGCCCCAGCTTCGCACAGGTGTATTACACATATAAACATTCCTCTTGAATCACTCTATCTATTTAAAAAAAACAGCAGTTTTAAAGATATAAGCTTACATGGGGACAGACATCCGAAAGCGACTTTATTTTATATTATGTAGTAATTGACATCAAATAACTAGTGAAATATCTTTTTGTTACTCGAATTTTACAAATTTCACAGTAAACAGAATCATTACAAGACTGACCTCTTTAAGTAGATGATTTATCTCTAGAGTCTGGTTCACCGACGGCACCACAGACAACATGTTCACCACTATCACCAGAATCATCTTTGCAAGACTGACCATTTAAAGTAGATGGTTCATCCCTAGAGGCTGTTTCACCGACGACACCATAGCCAACTTGCTTACTAACCAAAGTAACACATTGATCAATCTGGTCTCTCGTTGAATAGTAAGACTAAATGGTGTCTCAAAGTCTTGAGTTAAGTTACACAAACTGTCTTCAATCATTTCAGTTATTGCAGCCAACTCCTTATCAAGGTTTTCATTTTCAAAAATCTCAGGTATACGTGAATCCCAGAAGGTCGTCGCAATTTTTCGGGCTTAAATAATTGAAGCTAGTTTTAACTGATTGGTCATGCGATTGTGGCGACGAGTCAGAGGGATTTTTTTCATGAAACGCACTCTAGGTGTGTTTTTCCTTACAGTAACCTTTGCCACGTTTCAATATTTCGTGGCGAGCAGATTGATGGTATTTGCTCTGTTCAGTTTAATAGTACCAAAATATAAATAGAATGCGTCATTTATTTTTGCATATTGATTGTGACCATTTTTCAATCATCTCTTGGGGCAAGGTTGAATCCCATTTAATTTTACTTTTCCTTCCTGTAGGTATAATTTTGCAGATAGTAAGTGAGGTGCTGCATATGAACATGGGTCATATACCGATGCAATCACTCTAAGAACGTCTCGTTTGGTAGTTATGTTGGTGTTTTATTGTTTGGTCATAAGCGGTTAAAGTTTTTGGATCTAATCTTTTCACCAAACTCACCAAGCGCCCATAGGTTAAACCAAAATTACTAGACAGATTTGGTGGATACTCTTTCCAATTACTTGCAAGGATAATAATTATCCCACGGATTGGCCTGCTTTGTCTCAGTATTTGCTTAAATTTACTTGTATCTAAAGCTTATTATGGAGTACGACAATTTTTAGATGATAAATTGCAAAACATTCGAATCAAATTTAATAATAATGATTGTATAATTTTTTCATGTTCTAATGATTATTTTATGGCCATATTGGACTTAACTGATAATTCAATATTTTTGTGATTAGTAGTAGGATCTCAATGTAACACAGTTCAACAATAAATGTTCTTTGACTTTAATAGCCCACGGTTTGGACCGCGTTATTTTATAACTTGTCATAAAATAAATACTTCCATCCATCAGCCATAAGAAGTCCACTGCTGGACATAGGCCTCCCCTATGGATCTCCAATAAGACCGGTTGGAAGCGGCTTGCATCCAGCGCGATCCTGCGGTCTTAATGAGGTCATCCGTCCACCTTGTGGGTGGACGTCCTACGCTGCGCTTGCCGGTACGTGGTCTCCACTCGAGAACTTTCCGACCCCATCGGTCATCAGTCCTCCGCGCTATGTGCCCTGCCCATTGCCATTTCAACTTGCCAATCCGTTGGGCTATGTCGGTAACTTTGGTTCTTCTACGGATCTCCTCATTTCTGATTCGATCTCGCAGAGAGACTCCGAGCATAGCCCTCTCCATAGCTCGTTGGGCTACTTGGAGCTTACCAATAAGGCCCATAGTGAGAGACCACGTTTCTGTGCCATAAGTCATCACTGGCAACACACACTGGTCGAAAACTTTCGACTTGAGGCACTGAGGTATGTCGGACGAGAAGACGCTACGCAATTTTCCGAACGCTGCCCAGCCGAGTTGGATTCGGCGATTGGCCTCTTTCTTGAAGTCGGACCTACCTAACTGGACTACTTGTCCTAGGTAGACGTACGAGTCAACGACTTCAAGAACCGAGTTCCCAACAGAGATCGGGGTGGGTACAACATGGGAATTACACATAACTTTCGTCTTGTCCATGTTCATCTTAAGACCCACCTGTTGAGAAACCCGATTGAGGCCTTCGAGCATCGTGCTGAGCTCTTCCATCGATTTTGCCATGACTACTATATCGTCGGCAAACCGAAGGTGAGTGAGGTATTCGCCATTGACATTGATGCCGAATCCTTTCCATTCCAGGAGCTTGAAGGCGTTCTCCAAAGTAGCCGTAAACAGTTTCGGAGAAATTACGTCTCCCTGTCTTACGCCTCTTTTTAAAGGGATCGCCTTGGAGCTCTCTTCCTGTACTCGGACCGACATAGTGGCGTTATTATACAAGCACTTCAACACTTCGATGTACCGATAGTCAATACGGCATCGTTGGAGAGACTCGAGCACAGCCCAAGTCTCGACCGAATCAAAGGCTTTCTCATAGTCCACAAACGCTAAGCAAAGTGGCAAGTTATACTCTTCGGTCTTCTGTATAACCTGCCGTAGCGTATGAATGTGGTCCATGGTACTAAAGCCCTTTCGGAAACCGGCTTGTTCGGAAGGCTGGAAGTCATCAAGCCTGCGCTCGAGACGATTCGTAATGACCCTTGAAAACAGCTTATAAACATGGCTCAGAAGCGAGATGGGTCTGTAGTTCTTCAATAAGGTGTTGTCACCTTTCTTGAAAAACAACACCACCACGCTTCTGTTCCATGCTTCTGGCGTGATGCCCTCGAGGACGACGGTGTTAAAAAGCTTCTGGAGGACTTTTAGTACCGGTGTTCCACCCGCTCTCAGGAGCTCTGATGTGATACCGTCATCACCCGGCGCCTTGTTGTTCTTTAGCTGATTCAGGGCCATTCTAATCTCGTACAGGCTGATGTCTGGGATATCTTCGGTGAAGTGTCGGGTCAGCTTGGCTCTTGGATCTTTGGCCGCGCTGCTAACAGGCTTAGCGACCGAAGCGTATAACTGTCCATAGAACCTTTCGATCTCCTCTAATACCTCTGCCTTGGTCGACGCTAAACTTCCATCTTCTCTCTTCAGCTTTGTCAATTGGCTTTGTCCAATAGACAAATCTCTTGCGAACACTTTGGAGCCTTTGTTCCGCTCTATTGTCTTTTTAATATGTTTAGTATTAAAAAGACGGATGTCGTGCCGCAAGGATTTCGAAATTTGTCTATTGAGACGCCTATATGACTTTGCATCATCGGAAGACTGCAATCTTAGCGAGCGTCGTTCGGCCATGAGATTTACAGTGTGATCGGAGAATTTCTGCGGTTTATTTGAACGGCGGGGTCTAAAGAACTTAGCACCCACCGTTTGGACAGTTTCTACGAGCCCGTTGTTTATCTCGTCCACCGACGCAAGGTTCTCTAGGCAAGCAAAACGATTCGAGAGCTCGAGCTGAAAGTCCTCGGGGTTTTGGATATGTTCACGAGTAGGTCGGAGCGTGGACTTCATCAGGCGGGACCTTTCGAGCTTAACATTAATATCTAATGTGCCTCGTACAATTCTGTGATCGCTGCCGGTTTTCACCCTGTGGATCACGGAGACATCATTAAATATTCGTCTCTCGGTGGTCATGATGAAGTCTATCTCGTTTTTCGTGGAACCATCAGGGCTCATCCAGGTCCATTTCCTGTGAGGCGGCTTCTGGAAGAAAGAGTTCATCATAAAGAGTTCCTCTCTCTCCAGAAAGTCAGCCAGCCTCTGGCCCCTAGGGTTTCGTTGCCCATATCCAAATTGCCCCACCCTCAGCTCATCGTCGTTTTTTCTGCCCAACCTTGCGTTGAAGTCCCCCATAACAACAGTGAAGTGGGTCTTAGACATATGAATGGCCCGACTTACGTCCTCATACATAGTCTCCACCTCATCATCTGGGTGTGACGATGTCGGTGCGTATACCTGAATGACCTTCAGCGAATACCTCTTGGATATTCTGAGTATTAGGTATACCACCCTGCTCGACACACTTTCGATGGTAATAATGTTGTTGGTGAGGGACTTGTGAACGAGAAAGCCAACACCACCTTGGGACCGTTGGTCACCTTCCCGGTAGTAAAGCAGGTTGCCGGATTTTAAGGTTATCGTGTCCTCCCCCTCTCTACGGACTTCAGACAACCCCACAATATCCCAACGCAACCTACTCAACTCTTCTTCCAGCTCAGCAATCTTCTCGTCAGTCCTCAACGTGCGCACGTTGTGTGTTACCAGGGCCAGTCGTCGTTTACGGGAGTGGTAGCCGGGCGTCTGCCAGCGATTCTTAGCACCCCCTTCTCCGCCGTTACCGGGGCCGCTACCGTAGCCCCGGGCTAGCGAAGCTGCTGGGGACTGGGGGCCTGGTCTTTTTGTTTGTTCCATATTGGGTATTTGCCCGTAATCGCCGCGCTGGGCAAGCGTGGTGGCGATCGCAGAAACGTAGCTTCGCGACAGGGATGCTGCTCCCCATCCCTGCCCTGTGCCATTTTAGCTACGTTTTTATTTGAATGGTTATACCGCCATTAGTCGGTTCCGCTGTACCTTAGTCGGCTCCTACGACACCTGGTACTAGAGGGGGGTGCTATTCTACTCTGCCGGCACCCCACGGCCCAAAATAAATACTTAATAAAGTTATATTTTAATATACCTACTGATTTTTTTTTATAGCGAGAAAAGAATATTTTTCGATTTATGATGAGATATATGACGATCATGAGTTGACCCATGTATGTAGTTTTCCACTCGTATACCAAATTTTATCCAACTCCATTCGCATGTCATGGTCTACATTACAATCGTCAGGTCCTAATCCTGGTCAGACCACTGTGCTCTTTGAAACTTATGTACGGAATTTCATACTACTGGCTTTTCATTGATGGAAAACATTGAAGCAACCTGCATAGGCACGTCCTTAGAGAAAAATCGATGTCGTATGTGAACTCAGCAACCCGCGCTCGGCCAGCGTGATGGATATGGCTTAATCACCCTTCGTGGGTAGGCCTACGTTCAGTGGTGGACTATTAAAAATCGGCCAAGTGCGAGTCGGACTCGCGCACGAAGGGTTCCGTACCGTATAGCCGTGGAGCCCATTCCTCTTGCCGTTATTAATAGCGAGCAAAAAACTCCTAAAAATCACGTTTGTTGTATGTCCCTTAAATATTTATTTTATTCCATTTTTAGTATTTTTTGTTATAGCGACAACAGAAATACATCATTTGTGAAAATTTCAGCTGCCCAACTATTACGGTATGGTGACAGACGGACATCGAAGTCTTAGTAATAGGGTCCCGTTTTTACCCTTTGGGTACGGAACCCTAAAAAAGGCCAGTACAGGTATTCATCATGTTTCATTAAGTCATTAGAAATTTAATTTCGATTATTCTGAACCCAATGACAATCTCGCCCATAACGGTCAAAAGTGATCGAGACACTTGTAGGACTTTCAGACATTCTCTGACCAAGTACAGACGAAAAAGTAGCACACAAGAAGGTACATTTTATTTGAAAAATACATAGCGCACCTACATCTAGACGACAGGCATGTTCTAGGATTCCATTATACTCATCATTTCACTAACTTTTACTAAGGTATCAACCCAGAAATCACGTAAATAAAATTAGCTGTTCAACACAAAAAATTCATCGACCCGCGACAAAATGTAAAGAATAGGTAATTTTCGCTTTTTCAGGGTGGTTCCCATAGTAAAGTAAGTATTTATTGATCCGTATGTACCCTAAGTTCAAGTCTATTGGCTCACAAAATAAAATCGTTCATAAACTATTAGGGGCCCATTTTGCCCCCATTGAAGGATCTAAATTATCTCAATTTAATTCTAGATATTTCACTACGTTTAAAAAAAAAACGCGATCAAGTTATTTTTCACGCTTATATAGGATGTTTGGTCTAGCGTTAGACAAGGAATCCGGGATTTTTCCCAGGACGTTAATAGTCATGTATTAGTTAAAAGGGTGAGCTATTTTTAAACAATATTGCATCGGTTTTCGAACAGTCATTTAGTACTTTTTTTAGGAAATTGATATCCTGAAGGACCGACTGCAATTTTCCGGGATAGCAGTACCCCAAGTGGTAATTTGTGTTATTGTTTAGCGTCGTACCAAATTTCGTTAGAACTCATTTACCACTTTTATCTTAGCTTTATAATTGATTATTTTGGCTATTGCTAAGAAACCCTATAGATTTTCCGGGATAAAATAGTTACTGTATTGCTGTGTGCTTTCTACATACCTACCTTTCATTTATAACCGTTCAGCGCGTCTGATGTAATTATTGATGCTTTTTTCACCAACTTTGGGTACTTATCTGACCCGTTAGATAAGGAAAATTCGGAAAAACAGGAAGAAACGTAACTTTTACTTTATTTGTAAAGCATATATACAAAGTTTTAAGTAAAGGTAATAAAAAATTAAATGCAAACAAAAAGGGCCCGTTTTACCCCGTTAGAGGTCGATTTTTCGAAATTTTCGTCCTTTGTGCTTCATTACGTTGTACATTATTCCTATGTTCGAAATTTCAAGTCTCTATCTTTAGTGGATTGGGTTGTAGCCTAAACTGATTAATTTTGGCTATCCCCATAGAATTTCCGGGATAAAAATAGTTCATGTGTTGAAACATGTTGTGTGCTTCCTCCATACCAGATTTCATCCATAACCGTTCAGCTCGTTGGATGTAATATACGCTGTTTTCACCAACTTTGGGACCCAATTTGACCCCTTAGATAAGGAATATTCGGAAAAACAGGAACAAACGTAACTTTTATTTTGTTTGAGTAGCATGTATACAAAGTTTCAAGTCAATCGGTAAAGGGAATTAAAAGTTACATACAAACGAAAAGGGCCCGTTTTACCCCTTTAGAGGTCGAGTTTTCAAAATTCCGTCCTTATTGGACCACGTAATGGAGCACATTACGTGGTCCAATGTACCTTTGTTCCAAATTTCATGTTCCTATCTTTAGCGGTTTGGGCTGTAGGCTGTCTGTCAGTCAGTCACTCAGGGAAGCCTTTTATATAATAGATACACACTTAGGCTAAAAAGAATAAAAAAAAGCACTTACAACAGCATCACTATCAAATGCATTAATATCAATAGCAGCTCTGCAGGATTTAATAGATCTCTGACTTCAGCCACCACGTCATCGGGTAACTTTGGTCTTGCTCCACCGCCAGTCTTCTTTGCCTCTTTTTGGAAAGTGCTGAACGTTTTTCGAGCATTTATTTTCATAGTCTTCCATTGCACTTTGAGTCGGTTCAACTCTCTTGATCGTCCATTTAACTCTAGAATAAAATATGATACCTATGTATAACTTTCATAAAACTTTTCAAATTTAAGCAACATCAAGAAGTTGTTATTTACTTTTTGTAGACTTCTTCCCATGCTTATTTTTCGGTGACGGCGAATGGGGAGCCACTTGAGCTTAGCACGAAAACTTGAAACGTGGTCATATTTACGCAGACCAAATATGAACCTGATGCAAAAGTTTTGAAGTCGCTCAAGTTTATTCAGCAAGTCTTGAGTAAGATCCAGATAGCAGACGTCAGCGTAGTCTAGGATTGGAAGCAGAAGGGATTGTGCGAGCGCAATTTTCGTGGTAATAGGAAGAAAATTACGGAGCCTACGTAGAGATTCCCCGGATGCAAATATCTTACGACTCGTTTCCGCAATCGGCGGACCCCAAGAGAGACGTTGATCAAATGTAATTCCTAGGATCTTAACAGTGTCACCAAAAGGTATAGTAACACCGTCAAAAACTACGCGGGGAAGAGATTCCCAGTCAACTTGGGCAATACCACGGGGGCTACCTATCACGATGACTTGAGTTTTTGCCGGGTTCACCTTTAGACCAAACGATTTACTCCATTCTGATATACGACTCAAGTCTTCATTTATAGCTTCCACTGCTATAATTTATAACTGCAGATTGTCTGCGTACAGGAATGATCAGGTGAATTAATTAACGGGAAGGTATTTAATTTTTAGGTAGTTGATAAATTAATACGACAGATAAACATGGACAGGGGTATAAACACAAATGGTCCGATACGTTACGCTAAAATGTCAGTCTAATACTCGTAAATATACGGCCGGGAAAAATAGTTACGATGGGCAGAAAAGTCGTGTGGTTGCGAGGAGCAGAAACACCCGAACATTACTTCGGTTGAAAAGAGAGAAACTCGCGGTGTACGGTCTCACTATACGTAAACGTATAGCTGCATTTTTTCAATTTTACAGAAATTTCACATTTTGAACTTTGAAGAATAATACGTATTTATGAAAGGTGTTGTAATACTAAATGAGTTCGTACAGGCTGGGTAGTTTGCCCTAGTCTCAGAATTTTTAAGCCATCTGAAGGCCTCTGACATTGCTCAACTAAACTATTTATCGTCGAGGCTTTATCATCATCTTCTTGCGATGTGGATGAAATTACATCGCAAGAATCTTTCTCTAGAGGAATGTTCGTTGTTTTTGCTGGCGCAAACAAAAGATCTGGGAATACATTTGGATCAACTGGCCATAGACCTATTTTATGAAAACCATTGGCTGCATTCTGTATACTTGCAGCTTTAATATAGGCTTGGTAAAATATCATGTATCATGTCGATACCGAGGCATTTGCTTACTGATCTTCATAAAAAATTCTCCATATCTTCTTCAGTTTCTAATTTTGAAATTTTGTTTTTCGATAAATAAGTGAGGCCACATCTTGGTTTATCACCAAATAGGGCTTTAAACGGTGTTCTTGCAATCGTAGAATGGTATGACGTTTTTTTTTTATTGTGTTAAGTAACAGCCAATCGACCAATACGTAGAATAGTTATCAGTCACGAATCATATTTTTTCACGGCTTTATTTGAGCGTTCTATATTACCTTGGCTTTGTGGATATCTAGATCTTCCGTTAGCTATTTTACATGCTGATATTAAAGCTATTTATTATCTTTAACACCGAATCTAAACTCACGATCATCTGCAAATTATTTGGACAACCTACTCCCAAAAATATTTTAAGTATCTCGATTGCGACTTCTTTGGCCCCTTTGCTTTTTAACAGTCGTAAAAAACAAAATTTAGTCAAGAGATCTTGGTATTGAAGCAACTTTTTATACTCTCCATCCGGAGAAGAGTGAAAATCCACAAGATCTCCGTGTCACCTCCTATTAAAATCGTCCGAAATCAAAGGTTTCACAACTATACTGCTTTTGGGAAAACTTTGCTTGACAAGATAAGTTTTACGAAGTTGTAGAAAAATTATGACGGCTAAATTGGCACTGCATATTTATATTTCATGGCATGAACTATTTAATTTCGCGGCCTGTGACCTGTTGTAATATGAGCATCAGGTATTAGATGATAATATTCACTGCTTGGTATTATTTGTACTACTGGCTCGGAATGACCCGTTGTAAAATGAGCATCAGGTATTAGATGATAATATTCACTGCTTGGTATTATTTGTACTACTGGCTCGGAATGACCCGTTGTAATATGAGCATCAGGTATTAGATGATAATATTCACTGCTTGGTATTATTTGTACTACTGGCTCGGAATGACCCGTTGTAAAATGAGCATCAGGTATTAGATGATAATATTCACTGCTTGGTATTATTTGTACTACTGGCTCGGAATGACCCGTTGTAATATGAGCATCAGGTATGTGTGTGGTGTCGTGGTGTCTCCGTTCCGGTAACTGACAGCTTGGAACTATTAGGCGTTTCACTCTCATCGACTCTTAACTTTGGCACTTACATAGAGTCAAAGGCCCAATTAGCTTCCAAAAAACTTGGTGTTCTCTCTAAGGTGAGACGGTATTTCACACCTGAGCAACTGCTTAGTCTGTATAAAGCTCAAGTCAGATCGTGCATGGAATACTGCTCTCACCTTTGGGATGGCTCCGCCAAATATCAACTGGAGGCTCTGGAGTCGATTGAGAGGCGAGCCAAGAGGCTGATCGACAACGACACTCTGACTATGTCGCAGCTGCAAAGTCTCGAGCATCGACGTAAGGTAGCGTGTTTATCGGCCTTTTACCGGATCCACTTCGGAGAGTGCGCCCAGGAGTTGCACAATCTGGTCCCACCTGCCCCTTTCTTCTATCGTACGGCTAGACAGACGCGACCAAAGCGCCACCCTTTTATGGTGGACATACCGCGCATTAGAACCAAGCGTTTCGAATCCTCATTCCTCATACGAACAGCCAGAATGTGGAACGCTTTGCCTGGGTCTGTCTTCCCGCTAAAGTACAATGTGGGCGTCTTCAAATCCCGAGTAAATAGGTATCTTCTAGGTAAGCGTGCTACAACCTAGACCGCATATCTGCTTAACATCAGGCAGTATGTGGTCAAACGCAAACCTATTCAGAATAAAAAAAAAAAAAAAAAAAAAGGTATTAGATGATAATATTCACTGCTTGGTATTATTTGTACTACTGGCTCGGAATGGGATTTTCTTTTTACGACTAATATTTATTTATCACCGACCCCGACAATCATCATACGAGTATCATATTTACACTCTTCTGTTAGTTTTATCACTGGCCCATTCCCGCTGTAATATTTATGTAGCAGCAGTAGATTGTAGATAGATACTCGTAGGTACGTGATGTAGATTAGGCATGACAAAGATAGGGCGTGTTACTGATAGGCATTTAGTATGTAAGTTGTTTCTGTTAAATAATAAATCAGAGTTATACCATCTTGTCTCTCATTTGTAGTCCCTGTTGCCATACTGGAAAAGTGGTGACCCCGAGTATCACTAACACATCCTTCTCAAACGGCCTCGTTGGGCCTTATGACGGATGCAAGTTCTTCATGTGTTGGGGCAGTATTGCAACAAAAGTCTGGACGCAAATGGGAACCGTTGGGAAAAAATACTCAACATTCGTTAGAGAGTTGCTCGGGATATATATGGCAGTCAAGCATTTCAAGAGGTTAATTAAAGGAAGAGAGTTCACAATATTTGCTGATCATCGACCATTGACATATGCTTTTTCTAAAAAGCCGTCGGCAAACGATACACCGAGGCGAATACGTCAGTTAGATTATATCTCACAGTATAGTACCGATATTCAACATATTAGCGGACAGGAACGTGGTATAGCAGACGCGTTGTCGCGTTTTGAGCAGATTGACATCATGCCTTCACCAATCAATTATGATGATTTTGCGAGAAGCCAGAATAACGATCAAGACTTAATACGGTTACGGAGCAACAGAAGTTTAAGATTTGAAAATGTTCGGCATCCTGGTTCTACGAGACGCTTTGTCTGTGACGCATCTACAGGGAAATATCGTCCTTATTTACCGGAAAAATTTCGAAAGCAAGTTTACGATGCGATTCATGGGCTGAGTCACCCTGGTAAGCGGGCGACTAGGAAATTGATAACTCAGAGGTACATATGGTCAGGTATGAATAAAGATATCAATGACTGGTGTAAGTTGTGCGTAGATTGTCAGAAGGCAAAGGTACAGCGTCATACGGTATCACCGATCGGGAATTTCATGCCTGCGCAGCGTTTTGAACATATCTACGTAGACATAGTCGGATCTTTACCAGTGTCAGGGAAAGCGATACTTAATCACCATCATAGATCGATGTACGTCATGGCCTGAGGTGTTTCCTGTGGGTGATATCACGGCTGAGACGGTGGCTCGCACGTTGTATGAAGGATGGATAGTAAGATTTGGGACGCCTTCACGAGTGACGTCAGATCAGGGGATGCAATTTGAATCAAGAATTTTTGAAGCACTTACGCAATTTTTAGGAGTACATAGAATTAGGACGACGCCTTATCATCTACAATCCAACGGGATGGTAGAGCGGTTTCACAGGACCTTAAAGGCAGCGCTCATGGCAAGGAATTATGGCGCTAATTGGTTGGGAGAGATTCCTTCAGTCCTACTTGGGTTACGAAATTGCTTACGCGAAGACACAGGATTTAGTGCGGCATAAATGGTATATGGAACATCGATTAAACTCCCTGGAGATTTTTTTGGTTCGTCGCAGCAATTTACGACATACGAGGAATTGATTAAAAATATGCGAGAAAGTATTGCGCATATGACGTCAGTGCCAAAACGTAAGTAGCATAGTCAATCAATATTTGTACATCCTGAGCTTGAAGAATGTTCTCACGTATTTGTGCGATGTAACAGAATCAGGAAGAGTTTGACGCCGCCCTATGAAGGTCCATACCTAGTAGCAAGGGGAATGGATAAGGCATATGCTATTAAGATCAACGGAAAAGAGAAAGTTATATCGATTGATCGTTTAAAGCCAGCATTCGTGATCGGCGATGAATCAATAAACGTGCCATTTGAGAAGAAAAGCAAAGACAGAGGCAGCACGAATGTCACGAAATCGGGGAGAGTAGTTAATCCGGTCGTACGATTCTGTTTTGACTGACGTAAGTAGTTTACTTATATAAATGTGCAGAATTCGGCGTAGGTCCATCATTCGCCAAGCACGGGAAGCAGAGTAGACATGGGCAACCAGAGCTCAAAAGATCAAATAATTTATAACGCGGACACATGTCTGAACCAAAAGGAGGCGGACCAACTGAAGGACTCATACTGGAAGAATTGCGGTGGACCAGAAATATCGCCATGGGGCAGATGCTTTTAACATTGATGATGATTCTTATCTTTGGAGTAATGAAGGCACTAGATAAAAGAATGAAGAAATTGGCACGAGAGAATCAGCACAAGTGCACCGGGTAATCGCAAACCGCCGGTGTCAGCAGATTCACACGGAGTGCGTTGGCCATTGTTTTGCTGCGGTCAGTGTCGAGTCAGCAAGGTCGCGACAATGTAAATAATAAGTTCATTATTGTTAGTTTTATAAATGTACTTGGATAGTTTTTTTTTTAAGGGCTTACTGTAGCAGCAGTAGATTGTAGATAGATTAGATAGATACTCGTAGGTTCGTGATGTACTCGTAGATTAGGCATGACAAAGATAGGGCGCGTTACTGATAGGCATTTAGTATATAAGTTTTTTCTGTTAAATAATAAATCAGAGTTATACCATCTTGTCTCTCATTTATAGTCCCTATTGCCATACTGGCAAATTTACACTCTTCTGTTAATTTTATCACTGGTCCATTCCCACTAATATTTACACTCTTCTGTTAGTTTTATCACTGGTCCATTCCCACTGTAATATTTTTCGAAATCTTTGGTGAATTGTTTTCGGTCAACAATATTATGCTTTGCGTCCACTGCTATTTCACTCACGTTTGACAAATTATGTCATAAAACTGCGATTAATATATTTAAATTAAATGATAGTGCACACCATACGGACTTTTAACATTGTTAAAAGAACAATGGCTGCACCCGGCGGCGGGGAAGTGGGCGTAAACGATATGATTCGTATCCGAAGTTCTAACTGTTGATAATATTAGTTTTTGTACATAACCATTTCTTATAAAAAACATGAATAATATCTATGCCCGGACTTCCTGTCAAACGTCAATAATTGAAACGTCAAACTCTTCTCTTTCTGTTCTGTTCCCCAAGATGGCAAGTAATATTAAAATGTGAAATGTAAAATACTAATCTACTTATTTAATAGCTAGTAAAAGTCCTAATAAAAAGTGAAAACAAGATCCACAAGTCTCTTATTCAAAAGTACAAATTAAATTCTCATGGTAGCAGTCCGTGATTTACGAAAAGAAAATACGACGCCACGTGTGTGAGAAAAAGCAAAAGAAAATGGCAAATAACACGAGATCAAATGATATCCATATACCGATCTTCGATGGAAGTTATTACAAAAACTGGAAAATAAGAATCCTGAAGTTTCTACAGTATAAAAAATGCAAAGATGTGGCTATGCGCGACATCATGTCGACCGACGACAAAACCGCATGGGAGGAAATGGATATCCAAGCTACAAACTATATTTATAGTGCGATAACTAACGCTCAACTGGAATATATCAGCGATTTACCGACTACGCTTGAAATAATGATGAAATTCGACCAAATGTATTTAAAAACTTCAACAGTCTTGCAGATTGTATGCAGAAATAACCTAGAAAATCTCAAATTACAAAATTATTCAGAAGTAAACCTATTTTTTGACGACTTTGAAAAATCTGTAAATGAGCTAAAGCAGACTGGGGCCACAATAAGTGAGTCAGAAAAACTTAACTATATGCTAAGGGCTTTACCCTCTTCCTATAGTCACATTGGAGATCTCATAGATGTTCTCCCACAATGTGAGAGAACAGTGGAGTATTTAAAAAGTAAAATCAAGCTGAAATTAATCGAAGAAAACCCAGAAAAATCACATGTTGAACCGAGTAAGTCAAATGTTTTCAAAGCCGAGGCAAAATATTCACCATCAACTCACAACAAACTGATATGTTATAATTGTGGAAAACCAAACCATATGAAGAAAGATTGTCGATACAGAACAACTTATAATCGTGGCCGAGGTCGTGGATTTTCAAATTATCGTGGACGAGGATCATACAATCATCAAAGGGGCCGAGGTAACTTCCAGCCTCGACAGAACAATGTCCATCAAGGTAATAGCTTTCATACTACAACTATTTTGAATAATAATACTGAATGTGAGAATAAATCTTCAAATGGAAATGAAATAACATGGCTTTTGGACAGTGGCTGTACTGACCATATTATTAACAGCGATGAATACTTTGATACTTATGAAACTTTAACCAATCCTGTTAAAGTAAAGGTTGGTGATGGAAGAATATTAGAAGCATCAAAGGTCGGAAACATTAAAGTAAATTTTCAAGTATATGGAAACAATTCAGAAGTTACATTAACAAAAGTTTTTTATGTGAAAGAAATGAAAGCAAACTTATTGAGTTACTCGAAGATAACTGATGCTCATTCTATTGTATCCAGAGGGCGCTTATCAAAAATATACAACCGAAGAGGACAAGTACTAGCTATTGCAATTAAACAAGAGAGGTTATATGTACTGAAAAGTTATATGCAAAACAACTCTATTGAAGCAAATTTGACTACAATGACTGTGAAAGAAAAATTACACAGAACATTAGGACATGTAAACTTTTATAACCTCAAAATGATGTGCCAAGAAAACCTACTAGAAGGATTGCCAAATAAAATGGAAGAAGAATACATGAAGTGTGCCATCTGTATTGAAAATAAAATGCATAACTTACCATTCAATAATAATAGAAGAAAAGCTGGAGACATTCTTGAAATTGTGCATACTGATTTAAATGGGCCGCATCGAACTCCTGGCTATCAAGGTGAGAAATACTTCCTGAGCTTTATTGATGATTATAGTAAACTGGCTAAAGTTTATTGCATCCAGTCCAAAGACCAAGTATATGATTGTTTAGTACAATATGTAAATGAATGTCAAAATTTAACTGGCAAAATGATAAAAGAATTAATATGTGATAATGGAAAGGAGTATATAAATGCACGAGTATTTAGATTTGCCAGAGAAAAAGGAATAATTATAAAACCATGCCCAGCATATGTACATGAACTGAATGGAACTGCGGAGAGATTCAACAGAACAATAATGGATATGGCAAGATGTTTACTTTCAGAAGCCAAAGTTGAGAGGCGCTACTGGCCAGAAGTTGTAAAAGCTGCAGCATATTTAAAGAACCGAACGTTGACAAACACTATTGAAAGAAAAACACCATATGAGATATTTTTTAGAAGGAAACCGTCATATAGTCACCTGAGATTATACGGAAGCAAAGTTTTTGTAAGAATACCAGAAGTAAAAAGGAGATCTAAATTTGATAAAAAGGCTGAAGCAGGAATTTTACTTGGGTACACCGATGTAGGGTACCGAGTACTATTAGATAACAAAATAACTGTTGCGAGACACTGTGATATTATTGAAGAAGATGTGAAATGTATTGGATTCACAGATGAAAATCAAAAAGAAAATAATTCAAAAGAAATAGAGCAAGAAGAAAGAAAGTCTAATGAAAAACAACAAATACAGCCTTGTGAAGAAATAAATACTGAAGAAATCCAGATAGTAAATGAAAACATGACGCCAAGAAGGCCAAAGAGAGAAATTAAGAAACCAGCTAGATTCGACGAGGAATATGGTTATTATTGTGTTTATGCAAATTTTTGTGATGCTATGATTCCAGATAATTTTCAGGAGGCGATATCATGTGATGATTCAATTCAATGGGAAGGAGCGATGAACCGTGAGTTAAATAGTCTAACCAAAAATGATACATGGACCCTAGTTGAACGACCAGAGGACAAAAAGGTTATTGATGTCAAGTGGGTATACCGAAAGAAATCCGAAAATGAATTTAAAGCAAGGTTAGTAGTTAGAGGTTTTCAACAAAAAGATTGTATTGATGATACTTATTCACCTGTTGCTAAAATGCAAACTCTAAAGGTACTACTCTCATATTGTTGCCAAGAAAATTTAAATATTAATCAAATGGACGTAGAGACAGCGTTCTTAAATGGCCAAGTAATGTCAGAAGTTTATGTACATCAGCCACCGGGCTATGAAGATGGTACCACTAGAGTTTACAAACTAAATAAATCATTGTATGGGCTAAAAGAAAGTCCTAGAGCTTGGTATGAATGTGTAAACGAATTTCTTAGTAATCTTAATTTTCGTAGAAGCAAATTTGATTATTGTCTTTATGTAAATTCACATGGTGATGTACCTATATACATATTATTATTTGTAGACGACATGTTAATTTGTTGTAAAAGTAATAAAACCATTTCTGATACTAAAAATAAGCTCATGAACAAATTCACTATGAAAGATATGGGCAAAGTAAAGAATTATGTTGGAATTGATATTGAATATAATTATGATGAATGTAACACGATGACCCTAAGTCAAAAATCGTATATAGAATCACTAGCTAAACGATATAATATTAAAAACTCTAAATTGCCCCAAACACCGATGGAAATTAATCTAAAATTAGAACCATCTGATGTCAATGATGATGTAAAATACATAAATTTAATTGGAGCATTATTGTATATCAGCGCAGGCACTAGGCCTGATATAGCTTTCAGTGTAAATTACCTAAGTAGATATCAAAACTGTTATAATGAGACACATTTTAAACATGCCCTACGAATTTTGAAATATTTGTATCTGACTAGAGATTTAAAATTAAATTATAATAAAAATACTAATGCTGATCTATTGGATTGTTATGTAGATTCAGATTTTGCTGGTGATGTTGTAAGCAGGAAAAGCACAACCGGCTACGTAATTAGATTTTTTGGTAATACAGTATATTGGAAATCAAAAAAACAAAATTGTGTAACAAAATCTTCAACTTTTGCCGAGTATGTTTCATTATCAGAAGCTGTAACTGAAATTCTATTTTTAATTTCATTAATTCAAGATGTTTTTCAAAAAGAATGCAAACCTGTAAAAATCTATGAAGATAATTCAGGTGCATTAGCAATTGCCAAATATGGTAATTTTACCAAAAATTCCAAACATATTGAAGTACATTATCACTATGTACATGAAAATGTAAAATAAAATTCAAAAAGGTCAAAATAGTATGTTTATTGTAAAATTAAAATAAAAACTTTAAGTAAATGCATAAGTAAGTAAAAAGAAATAAGTTTTGAAGTACAGTTTAGATTAATTGCTTAAGCTAAGAGTAAGTAGTAAATTAAGTTTAAAGTTTTTGATGTTTATAAAATAAATGTAACCAGAAGAGAAGAAGTTAAAAAAGGTTAAAGTTAAAGTAATGTTTTTGAAAAGTGTTAAATATTTTTGAAGGAAGCCATAAAGTTTTTTGTAAAAGTTTTGATAAATTAATGTGTTATGAAGTAATGTATAATAAATAAAAAGAGAAATGATTATGTAAGGAGGCGTGTTGATAATATTAGTTTTTGTACATAACCATTTCTTATAAAAAACATGAATAATATCTATGCCCGGACTTCCTGTCAAACGTCAATAATTGAAACGTCAAACTCTTCTCTTTCTGTTCTGTTCCCCAAGATGGCAAGTAATATTAAAATGTGAAATGTAAAATACTAATCTACTTATAATAGCTAGTAAAAGTCCTAATAAAAAGTGAAAACAAGATCCACAAGTCTCTTATTCAAAAGTACAAATTAAATTCTCACTAACGAAGGTGCTCTTTCTTATCATAATAACTACGCTTGAGTATTTTTAAGTAAATACACATTTAACTTACCAAAACTGTTTTTTCTTCACCACTTAAATCTTCAAATGTGGGATTTAAATTTATAAATATTTCTTTCCAGGAATCATACTTCAGCCGCTTATTTTTATAAGCATCGTTAGTCTTATCCCATATTATAGATCTTTCGTGAACTAATGTAATTAATAATTCTTGATTTATGCTCATTTTACTAGCAAAACAAAATTAGAGCATGTAGTCGGTCAAAACATGAAAACGACCGTCGTCGTCGACACACTCAGGGAGACTGCGATACTACACTGATGAAAATCACGCCGCGCCGTGCGTAGACGCGGCATGCCGAGGGGGACGTGCGGTGCATACGGCGTCGGCACCTTGCCGTGGCGGCAACGTGCCGTCGTGCCGCCGTGACTGTCAACAAGCTCGCACAATGATCCATTCAACACTGACAACCGCGCCTATACACGGCGAATTAACCGTAGATATTTACGCCGAAAAAACGTGTGTGTACAACCGGCCTAATTATAAAAGGGTAAATATCGAGTGGTTAGGTACTTATGAGAGGAGGAGCCTGTAATCCAGTCAGTCCGCAGGTTACATGGTCAAGCATGTGTCGCAAGATTATCAATGTCTACTATACTACGGCTAGAAAAAATGTCGTTTGTCGTGTTTCAATAGTTTGTTAGTCGTAATTTACAGAATAAGCGCAAAGAAGACGTATAGTTCTTGCGTACACGTTGTTGGCTAATTTCTTTGCACTAGAAAATTCCGATAGTAAAAGACTCGAAAATTTTGGTGACGTTACATATACTATTGATAAATTCAATATTTCCCCGGATTTTTTTCGGAAGAGTTCGACAAAATTTCTGAGCTTAATCCTAAAACGTCTACAGAATTACAACATTTTACTGGAGCTTTTAATAGAGCAGCAAATTTAGAATTTTTCTCCTCTAGTAATTCATGAACACTCTGGTACTCTTTATAGGCAATTGCAAAAGCGTGCACCACTGCGTCGATAGCACATGTAGTTTGAAGCTCTATGTTATTCATTTTCGAAATACTCTTATTACTATTAGGCAATACTTGTAGATTTTTACTCTTGCTTTTTGGTTTAATCGTCTCAATCAATAGTTTTTTTACCCTCATAATTTTTATTACGCCAATTTTCCTCATTAATCGGGGTATGTTGAAATACTGATTCTTTTCTAAAGCGAGGTGAATCTTCGAGATGCATCTCTTCGGTTTTTATTTTGATACAGTTACCTATTTCTTTTAAGCTCGTCTCTTTTTTCTTTATGGAATGTGTGGTATTAGAGTAAGCACATTGAACTGATTTTAGTACGGCTTGTTGGCTTAAGCTTATTCTGGTACATGAGGGATTAAGTTGTCTCCTGCCCGTAGTTGTTTGTTTCCTTGGCTATAATATATTACATTGTCTTGAACCCATATTGCCGTGAAAGCATCATGGGGATCAGCGAAAATGGATGTCGGACCGACATTGGTGTTCGTAAACGTTTCTCTCCTCGATTCATGTTAAATTGAGGGATTGGGAAGCGAAGTCCATTTAAAATCAAACATATCGCGTGGGAGTTGGGCGGCAGTGTCTGTTGTGTCATGTGTCTGTGTCTGTCGGTCTAAACTCTACGATGTCTATTGGCGTTTCCGAAAAGACTGCGTGGCGACGAACTGCAGGAGTGACGAGTAAGTCGTCTCCGTCGTCGTCGTCGCTTTCTTCCATTTCGCTTTCTGATGGAACAAATACTCTATTATAGTTCACAAAAAAAAAATATAGAAAAAAATATTTGAGAAACTAGCTGAACCGCGGCTTCGCCTGCGTTATATTTTGATTTTTATGCCAACCCATAGGAAATTGCTCTTGTTTATACAAAATCAGTTTTTATGCATTTCCATCGCCATTTTGCGGTGATCATGTTATAGTGTGTTTTCCTTTGTTTTTCATTTTTCTATGCATGAAAGTCGGCAGTCAATGTCACATTTCCATACTAAATACGAATATGAATAAGTTAATAGAAAGGGTTTGCCATATCCAACAAGAATCACAAAAATTTTCGGGATAAAAAGTAGCCTAGGTCACTTTCCGTCTTAAAACCCACCAGTAGAAATAAATTCCAAAAGTCCCCATCAATCCCACGGGAGCTAAAAAAGTTATACAAGGTCAATCGTCAATATTTTCCAGTTAAGGTTTTTAAATATCTATCTATAGCTAGAAAGCTGAAATTTTCATGATGTGTTTCTGTTGCCGCTTAACAACAAATACTATAAATAGAATAAAAATATTTCCTATACAAGAAATCTAAATTTTTAGCCGTTTTTTTGCTCGATATCAAAAGTAGTAACAGTCTACCTGAAATATTCACAAAATATTTAGCTGCATGCCTACTTTGATAATATAAAAATAATATTAAAATAAAATAAATATTTAAGGGATATATTTACCATACAGTACGGAACCCTTCATGCGCGAGTCGGACTCGTACTAGGCTGATTATTATAAGAATCACCTTCCTAAGATCTCGATATTCTAAAAATTGAAAGAGTCACATTCTATACGATAAGTATGCATATTGCGAAACATTTCCGTACCATTTATAAGGTAGTATCTTGGTGCTTTATTAATGTTCCACGCTCATTTACATAGATTTTGATTAAGTACCACGAGAGTGTCGAAATATGCTGTTATTTTGTGACCTAAACGACTGAACCTTTTTTATAGGTGCAAGGGACTACAGATTTGCGTACAAATCCCTATGTGGTTTTAGTTTAAAATCGATACCTTTACGCATTTCTGATATAGGAGAGGTCAGGTCGCGGACGGATAGACATACCGACCGACAGATAGACGGAATCAAAAAAAGCTAAGAACACTACCTTATAGGTAGTGCGGAATGTTTTTTTTTATAGGGCTATATCTCAATTATGATGATTCTTCGGATAAAGAGTATCAGAATATTTTTCGTAGATAAAGTTTGCTAATATTTATTTTAGTTTTACAATTTCTGAGAAAAATCTAAAATACCGAAAATTTTGAAGTTAACCTTGAATGAAAATGAAAAATTAAAATCTTTTTCATTAACGCGAACATAGGAAAAAATTACATACATGCTACATATAATAAAAACAATATTACTTATGTTAATGACAGTTTTATACAAACAAAACGTAGTACGAATTTTCATGTGATTTGAAACCTCTATATGTTGACATTTTTTTTTCTTTGCGTTAACTTTTTCGACCTCATTGTGATCTGTAGAAGTCATAAAGAACGAATCACTTGATGAATTATTATTATTAATGCTGACTGAAGAAGCGAGATCGTCTTGAGCTTCATTTGAATCTTTAAGTATCTCGTTTGCTAGTCGTTGGCCTACAGTGGAAAAATGCTCATTACAGATATCAAGTGGGCTTTTTGAGTCTTTTCGATCGCTCAACGATAACAATTCTGTGGCTACATGTTCATTTGTGGATAGTTTGCAAACCGATTTGATAGACTTCCAGAGCTTCCGATGGTTATTTTTATCTAACTCTTTAATTTCGTATTCTATTCGAAGCTTTCGCAAAAGTGTAACAAAGAAATGTTTACAATTAGAACATAATAATATGTAGATACTTATACCATAGATTAGTTATAGTTAACATAGATTAATCATAGTTAACAAAGATTGCTGACCCCAGACAAAAAAAATAATTGTGCTAAACACTAAATTACTATCGATGTTGGTACCTCGTAGTTCTACTAATTATGTTAGATGGCGCTAGTTTCTGTGCATATTTTATTTCCGTATTTTTTAAATTACATTGCCATCTATCAGTAACTGAAGTTTCTTCGATTGGTCGACTTCACGATTTGATAGATGGCGCTAACATCAATTCAAGAGCTAGGTTTATAGGTACCTAAAACATTTTTATATTCAAAAAGGGACGAGTAAAAGGCAATTTCGTGGGCTTTTTATAATTGGTGGTCTCTTAACTTTTAATTTAGGTACATTTGGTAGTAGCTACGTACTTGGAGCTTCAGGCAAACAACGACTACTCTGCTTAGGTTTAAATTCGACCCTACCTAGATTATTTAGAGTGTATATCTATTAGAGTGTATATTTAGAGTGTATATCATAATTGTAAAGTCACAAAAATATGATCTCACATACCTACAAAACTATAAAATCAAAAGATAAAAAAACTTTTTATAAACCACTAAGTAATCCAATTTACTTTTCGTACAATTCCTTTAATATAGGGTTATTTGCTTCCCTACAGGGTCTGAATCACCCCCTGTCTGTGTATGTAATATATAACAATACATACAGAGTTATCCAGAACTGGTGTACTAAGCCGAAAGAGGCCACCCTTTTAGACAAAAAAAAACTCTCGGCTTAGTACACCAGTTCTGGAAAATCGTTATGAACAACTTTTACTAAGGGGTCAACCCGGAATTCGAGAAAAAAAAAAAGATGTTTCATACATTTTGTCGATTCCGAGTAACAGCTTCATATGGTACAGCTGATTTGTTTCTCTCTGGAAGGGTAAGCTGCTAACCTATAAAGGGGAAATAAAAATACATTATTTATTACAATTTTTTTAATATTCTCAGCTTAGAGTGGACTTTGTTTTCTAAAACATTTTTTTTGTAAGACTTGCAAAAGTCGTAAATTTTAACTAAAAGAAGATGACCAATTAAATAGTCCACATATTGTTGACAAATGTCGGTCTCAGCATATGTTTCGGAGAAGTTTTGTTTCACACATATGAACATTTTTTTAATGTTCGTAGTGTGCATGATGGTGTCTTTAAAATATTCTTTTAATATCATTAATGACAAATTTACCAGGTTTAACAGTTCCTCCGAGGGAGCAAGCAGTTTCGAACTGTTGTTGTACTTTTTATTTATTATTAGCAACTGGTTCTTCTCCGTCAGTTCTTCATTAGATTTAACTAAACTACTTTTGCAAGTTTCACAATTATATAAATCTAGGCATTTTTTTGCTACATATCCAGCGAAATAAACTACTGAACACTCTTCAAGTGTAATCGTTTGGGGCGACTTCTTTTCCATTCGATTGTCCATACAATATCTAAGTTCACTACTAATGCTTGGTTGTTGTGCGGGTGATAAAGGCCGTGTTGGTTCCGTATTTTCTTTGTCTGCTTCCTTGAATAGAGATTGATCTATAAAAACTGCATCATCCTCTTGACAGTTTTTGTTTCTGGCTTCAGAGCCGGTGAAGAGCGACCATCACCCATCTGATAAGCTTGCCCTTTTCTTTTCCCTAAGATAGCTTGCCTATGGGAAAGTGTTCATGGCTGACAAGCTGCGGATAGTCCAATCCTGACTGACGTCGAGATTCGTTGAAAAATGCGACTTGAAGTTAAAAATCAACACCTGGACAGATCAAATCCAAAGCTGAGTTGAAGCAAAGACCTTCGCTTATTGCTTCGGTCAATAATACTAATTTTTAAACTTTTGTCAACTGAGCACATTCTTTTTATACTATCAGACAACGGTCTACCCATGACTTCAACTCGGTTGGAACATCAGGATAATGAGGTATTTACAAAATAATAGTAAGTATAAATGAAGTATACAAATAATTACATTACTTGTAATAGTGAGATATAAGAATGAAACGGTGCTTACCACAATTTTTTATCCATAACTTTAAACGAGGCTCATCATTTGTCGGAAATCTGAACACAGACTTGGTTGCACTAGTATTAATGCAATTAAAGTAATAACATTTAACTGGAGCCATATTCGCCTGCAAAAGAAGTAGAAACCTATTCACTGTTAGTTTACAGAAAGAAGTGAAATAATCAGTTCTAGTCAAATTACAAAACATTATAGTGTCTTCACACTTCTTACAAATTACCTATAATTATTGATGTTGTTATAATTATTAATGATGTTGGCATTACTAGGTGATTGTCAGCGATCACCGAAATTAAGCAACGTTCCGCACGGTCAGTACTTGGATGGGTGACCGCAGGTGGCATTTTCCAACTGAGCGCTACCGTGGCTCGGATGACACGTTAGATTGTAGGCCCCGGTTGTTTTAACCGTTCAGCCATGTCAGAGGCCTTCAGGCGGCCTAAAAACTCTGACACCAGGGCTAGCCACCCGGCCTATACGAACTTACTTACTTACATGTAATTATTAAAATGTAATATTTTATATTTATCAATAGATAAACTTCTGGCCCACATTTTAACTAATAAGTTATGTACTTACGGTGATCTGGTTGAGAATATGCAGTAGACAAATAAACAGTAATCGAAACCCAATCATCAGGAAGTATCGGGTCCGTTATCATGCGTGGGTTATCGGTTGTGCAAAAATCGGGGCCCGTGTGAAGCGTAAGTCAGCGGTGTAGGTATACAATCAAAGTCCAGGGTGAGAAGCGGTAGTTGTCGGGATCAGAATTGAAATAAACAGACGCAAGCGCAGTCTAGTCACGAACACAAACTAAAGAGATACTACGTACGTCACGATCACGAAAGACGGAAGTACGGAACTACAAAATCAGTGTTGCCATCAAAGAATCCCCATTCTCCCTGAATCTGACGCTATTTGTGGCAAAAAATTAGCCACAAATAGTGCCAGATTCAGAAAACACCTCAATAATTCCGCCAATCGCTAAAAAATCATCATCATCCCAATTCTAAAACTATTTTCTTTCTGATGTGATATGTGTATATACGGTGGGTCGCTCTTGTATGGGAAATGTTTTTTTTCTTCTGATTGTTTTGTAATAGCAATATAAACGTGACCCACCTCCAATAATGAAAATATAAGCAAAAAAAAACTTTCTAAGTAGTCTCCTTCTACCCGCGCATCGACTTTGAAAAACTGAAATTTTCTTTTTTTTCTGAACTGTTTGGACTTTTGTTATTCGTGTCTAAAAAACAAAAAAAGGTATGTTTGTTAATAAAAAATATACAGTTTAAGGACAAGATATTTTAATAAAATAAAATAATTTCAACAGTAATCAGAGAAAGATAAAAAAAAGCATTTAAATAGCTTTAAAATCTTTCTTACTTTCAAATTTAGGCATTTGCTTTCGAGAACGAATTTTATTCTTTATCAAAGCTTCTCTAGAATCTTTGTGGCAAAGCTGTAAAGACGCCTCTGTAACTGTCTTTACAGCACGCTCAACAGCTTGAGTGTGACATGGTAGTCGCCGAAAAAGAACTTCATCATTACCACCTGAATCTACTAGCGAATGAAGAGTTTCATCCGAAACTTTGCTCAATATAGGTGGCTCAGAATAAGTTTGCTGCCAGTCAATCAAATCTATGTATGACGAAGCGTTTAAATTGATCTTTGGTACTTCAAAGACTCGAAGCTGACTTGAATTAGATTCTGCTCTTGCCCTTAAAATGCGCCTTGCAGCGAGTTCTCTCACATGTTTCTGGTCGTCGGATAGCATGGACAAAAGCAAGTTCTCCGGGTGTGCAAAAAAGGCATTTCGCTGAATAACAGGATCAACGATCATCTTCAATTCTTGTGGAAGGTATCTAGAATAAAATACCAATTTCCAGAGGTGTTTTGCCCCATCTTTGCATGACGGATGTCCTTTAATTTCGAACCAAATAGGAGCGTACACTTTAACCACAAACATTGCGAGTTGTTTCAGTTCATCCTTAGGTCTGTCAGTTGAAACATATAACCGCAAGATTCTATTGGCCTTTGTAAGCCATCGGGCATGAGACATTTTTCCTGGGGAGCTATTGGACAAATCAGGAGAACACTCACCACTTATTACGGCAGATGTAATATCATAAAGGTAGCGTTGATCAGAACTAAGGTCTTTAACTTCGGAAATATTTGGTAACGCACCTTCTATCTTTTCAAATGTAACAACAGTACGTTTTTCGCAGTCGTCCAGTAATTTTCCGATAGAACCTGAATAAGTAGAAGGTCCTGTTGTGGTGCCATCGAGTTTTGCAAATAAGTGTCTTAGGGGCAGTTCATTCATATGCAGTAGGCAAATAATCCATTGAAGAGGTCTATTTAAACGTTTTTCCAATAGCCGTATAACTCCGCCGTGTTTACCTGTGTTTGTTACAGTTCCATCACAACCTATAGCTAGAGTATCCTGTAAAGATATTTTCTGTTGTTCGCTGACTGTTTCATAGATTGCCAATGCCAGCCCTTTTGCGGTTCCGTGGCTTGGAACGGCGTATCCAACATAAATTGACCCTGGTTCCTTGATAATTGAAATGTGTTCTTCAATTGTTGTTGAACGATATTGTTTTCCCCCTTTCTTAACAATTTTCAGTGTCTTATCTTTTCGCCCATCAAAATACAAGGCGGGAATACTATCAAATTGATCTTGAGCTAGGGTTTCATGTCGTAATTTCTTTCTAGCACGTCGTAATCTTGACTTATCAATTATTTCGTCATTACTTTTCACATCTTGCAAAACTGCAGAAGCGACAGCAGCAGCAGCTCTATCGGAAATCCCGTACCGGTCACAAACACTTGATAGATTTTTCAAGGATTGTATTTTGTGCTTTTTTGGTTCTTTTGATGTTGAGGAACTTTGAGGTAAAGTTTGATCTTCTTCGCTACTTTCAGTCGTTACTGAAGTGTCAGGATTTTCGTGAGAAGGACCTGGTTCACATATTCGTTTAGAATTATAATAGGTTTTAAGCTGATTTTTTCTCTCACTCAGCTTCCTTTTTCTCATAGTAGTCAATAAATCAACAGTTCCCATAATCATTTTTCTGTCTGTTCTCTGATCGATTAAGAAGGCTTGTTCTTCTTTAGGAACCTTCTGATCTTTACAACAACTACAAGATTCGAAATGTTTACACTTACAAGAACTCAGATCAAACAGTTTCTCCGAGCTTTCGTTGAATTCTTGTATCTTAACGTGTGACAGTCGTTTTAACGACTTAATTAGGGTTTTGCACTTATCGTGATAACTTTTAATTAATTGCAACACTCGCGTATGCGATACGATAGGAATAGAAGCTTTTTCCCACAAATTTTCAATTTTCCTTGCTACAATTTCGGAAATCTTGTTCACAGATGGCTCTTTTTTCGAATTGTTCTCAATTTTAAGACGATGTCTGATCAAATTGTAATATTTCATTACTTGTTTGTAAGTGGGTAGTTGATTTTCACTCATTTCTTCTGAAGCACCAAAAATAGGGCAATTTGTGGCTTTGCGGGTATTATTTGAAATTTCCATGATGTATGTCACATTACAAACGAATACTGTTTAAAAAATAGCAAAATGGATAACACAATGCGCGCGATCTTTCACCTTGAACTGACTGGGCGTATTGAGTCAATTACGCGCGGGAACAAAATTTCGCGTCACCTCCCCCTTCACTCCCCCGCACTTCTCGCCCGATTAGTCTATGAGTTTTATTAAATTATAATTTGCGAATGTGTCTGTCATTCATTTAGCCATTTAATATCATTTTCTGTCGTTTAGTTTTTAAGATAAACACTCAAGAAAAAGGATAGATTTGTAGCTTTTATTTCGAACTTTAAGCGTAATGCGCGGGTAGTTAAACGCATATAAAAAATAAAATAAAAATACTAGTTTTCTTGTCTATATTCAGGTCACGTTTCCCGCACTATTACAAATCAAAATTTAAAAAAAATATTTTTCGACCCACCCTAAATTGTGTAAGTACCTGATTACCTTATAAACTAAGTGTAGTGCGTAAATGAAACAAACATATTATTTATTTTATTTTACCTATTTTTTAAAGGATATACATTATACTATTATGTATTAAAGTATTTTTCCCTGAAAAGTCTTAATCAAAATGAAAAATGACTTCGTCTGCTTCAACAGTTTCTTCAGCCAATAAAGAAGCCGTTTAGGCTAGTGGAAGGTCTATCATCAGTAACTTTCTTTACAGTTATTGCCACTTTTACAATTACGTCAGCGGGGTGCTCGTAGCTGTAGCAAGTTTTATTTCTTATTATCAATTAGTTTTTAATTGTGAGAATTGACTTGAGAGTTAACACAACGGATTTAATGCTCTCTTTTATAAATGACTGTCTACTGCAACAAATGAGTAGAGGTATCCCCACAGAGTAGTCCTTTACAATCACTAGACAGGGTGAGAGGGACAAAAACTACGCAGCATCAAGATTTAAAAAGAGATACATTTATTTTAGAATAATATGTCGTTAGATAAAGATATAGTAAATATGTTCCGTTTATGATGTTGGCATTACTACAGTTAGTATTTTACGTTTGACACCATAGTTTGAAAAAATCTGCGAGAAGGCGCTAAGTATTTTTTTGGCATAGATCGATTTTGTCAAACGCTAAGACCATTGAAAATTCTCTAGATCTAGCGACAAAAGCGCTAAAACGGCAACACTGGACAACATTAGATTTAGAAACAGTGCTACCAGCTCCTTTTAGCAAAAACGCGCTATTAGCACGTTGAAGCGCTAAATGGTATCTACCAGGCTTCCACCAACAAAAAAAACCCTATAATTGACTCGTATCAGTGATAAATGGAATTAGTAGGTGAATTATGTCCTAAATATAAATTCCCATCAAAATGTGGGCCAGAAGTTTATAAATAGTACAGTGACTTTTTTATCGGATAAGTCATTATCGAAACCGTAGAATGGCATTTATGGTGTCCAAGCTAAAAACAATTTTACTTAATTTTAACCACAATCATGGCACAGACAATCCATGTCAGCGCCAGAACATGTGGTAATGAAAACACATTGTTGCTACGATACAAAATAAGAGCATTTCAGTGTTTTTGTTTATTAAATTTAAAAATATTGTTTGTAAAATTCGACTTTATTTCCATTTGAATTAGGTCGAATGTAATGAAATTGAATGCTAATCGTAGTGCCTGTCTAGTCCGGAGATAAAACGTCCCTGGATGTACCTACCTGAAGTTTGGTTACGGTAGTATGTACAACGTGCGCGTATAGTGCTCCCTTTACCGCATGGATTTTTATAATGGTTTAAAAAAAATGTATGTGGTGTATTAGACCCTAAAGATTTAAGATAAAATCAAATAAAAAATCGCAATTCTTTTTTTTTTCATTTATGGTCAAAAAACTGATTTGGCCAAATATGGTACAACATGCATTAAGGGTCGAAAATTGGTTTTGGTCATATTTGGTACTTCATGCAGTATGGGATTTAAAGGGTTAAAAAAATGTTTTATAAGATTATATTGATACCAATAAAATACAAAACAATATTACAAAGCTGCAACTATTTTAAAACATTACACTTAGTAAGGAAAAAATACAAAGATATACAACTTGTAAACGAATAAGCGCAAAATGAGAGAACCGTTTTTTTGGAGTCACCAGCATAGTCATTTAAAAATATAAAAAAAAATTGAGCTAGAACTTTTTTTATATTTTTAAATGACTTACACCCAGTTGCAGAAACGATATTTAACTTTTAAAGTCGGCATTAAACACTAATCTCTCTTTAAATTGTTGCAGAAAGCAACATTAGGTTCGATATTAATGGCACTTTAAATTTAATAAATGTAAGTGTCAAACTACATTTTTTTGTTGCACAAAGCGACTTTAGCGCCTAATGACACTTTAAAATGACATTTCGGGTTTTAAATTTTAATGAGCCAAGGAATGTCCATTAAACCCAACATTACTGTATTAACGTGGTGAATATCAAGTGATTATCTAGTAATTTTCGGATTTAAAGTTTAACAGTGGTTGTAACATGTCTTTATCGAGCCTGTCGTCATTGTCTGATGCAGAAGAATATATTCCTTGGCGTCGTCATATCTCAGACAGAGAAGATATATTCTCGAAATACGATGGAGAAGATTTTCGAATACGCTACAGAATATCAAAAGAAGCAGCTATACAAATATGCGACCAGCTTGATTTAGAACCAATGACCCAAAGAAATAAGGCAATTGATAGCAAAACCCAGCTGTTGATTTGTCTGAGATGCATAATATCTACGGGATCTTACCAACAGGTATTCGGTGATTTGGCCAACATCCATAAATCAACGATCTGTCGAATAGTACAGAAAGTAACGTTGAAGCTGGCTAGATTAGCTCCTGTATATATTCAAATGCCACAGAGGGAAGAGTTGAGAAAAGTTGCAGTTTCTTGGCAGAAATGTTCCGATGCAGAAAGGGATATTTTTCTATAAATGTTCAGGTTGTATGCGATGCAAATCTAAAAATAAGGGACATTATTGCACGCTGGCCAGGATCAGTACATGACTGTACAATTTTTAACAATTCCCATTTGTGTGCCGATTTTGAAAGGGGTGCTTATGGAAATTACCTATTGTTAGGAGACAGTGGGTACTACAATAAAAACTATTTGCTAACTCCTTTTTTGCAACCTAGAACACAACCAGAAGAAGCCTACAACAAAAGCCAAATTGCCACTCGCAATACTGTGGAAAGATGTTTCGGAGTCTTGAAGCGTTGATTTCCATGCTTGGAGAAAGGCATCACTTTGAGGAAAACCTCAACAGTTCTACGAGTGATTGTTGCAACTGCTGTGTTGCACAATATGTGTATAGAGTTAGACGAAGTGGAACCACTCTGCGATTTCCAGCCTGATGAACCAAATAATATTTTATATTCAGGTTCAAATGAAGAGACATCTGTGAGAACTGCTCTTGTAAATACAGTGTTTTCTTAAATTAATTTTGTTTTACTCTACTTTTCATCTGTATCCCATTATCTTTGTGGTTCAGTACCTACCTACTTTTCTTTGACAATGAGAACAAAATATTATAAACAGGAGAGACTGGTGCATTTTTATTATTCAAACTATTAGCTTACTAGAGGACTCGAGGTCTTATCATATCAAATTTCATCAAAATCTGTTCAGCCCTTTCAAAGCTGAGTGGTGATAAATAAACATACATACATATTTTCATCTATATTTTTTATCACAATAACAAGACCAGTTAGTTTTCAGTTTAACATTTATTCATAATTTATCTAATTTCTTTTTTAAAATCATCATTTTTAATTTGTGCTCTTGTTTTGCATTTAATATTTCTGCCATTAATTTCTTGCGCTCTAAATAGGCATTTTCGCATTTTTTCTTAAAATCAATTCTCTTGAGAGTTTCTGCTGATGTTGATTTTTTCACTTTCTTCTGGACTGAAATAAAAATGAAAAATGTTTTAAACACATTGTGATGTTGATAATGATGAGTACTTTAATTATGTGGATACTATACTGAAGTATTACTTTCACATGCAAAATTAATTAACATAAATGTAATATACCATTATTCTTTAGTGTCTTCCGTGCTGGAGTCGCTATTTTTGAAGGCGTAGTAACTGTCAACAAATTATTTTGGCTTGGACCTGAAACATTTTTATTATATAGTATTACTTTCAAATAACTAGCCATGATACTGTCACTACCGGGCTGTGGAGAAGGAGAAGGCCTATGTACAGCGGTGGACATCCTATGGCTGAAATGATGGTAATGATCACATGGCATGGCACACATCCAAACACTTCTATTATAATCTGAGGTAGGTATACATGGTCTACAACCATTTTATTATCATTATATAATCCTTGAACTACAATATTGACAACGTCGATAGCAACAAGAGTAGGATGGATATACATCGAAGTTTTTGCACATTTCAGGATTCACAATATCATTTTATCATGGTGGCTCAAGTGGGAGAACTACAGTAGCTTTGCATAATTGAGGTGAAAATCTCATCACTTGTAGCCAATGGTTTTTATTTCAAAAATATGTATTAATTTCACTGTCGGTGAAAGAAAACATTGTGAGATTCTGCATATGTCTTGAGAAGAAATTCGATGGCATATGTGAATCCATCAGCATCCATCAATCCATCGCCTTGGCCGGTGTGGTGGAATAAGGCCTTAGGACCCTTTGGCGGTAGAACTGTATTCCAGCCGTCGGATGTTTGAAAGTTGAGTTCATAAAATAAATTTTAAAACAAACCCACCTGCTGTATTCATCTCTCTTTCATGTGTCAGAGTAAAATTAAAGACAGTGGATGGAGATAATGGACACATATCCCCATAATCAGCTTGTATGCCAGTACCTGGAAGTCCATAATGAATTATTGTTAAGAAATTAAACAGTATACTTAAATCTGTTGTCATTCCACTATTTTAAAAGTTTACCTGAAGTTGTTTCTAAATCCTCCAGTGCCTCAGTTTCCATCATCGGGGCCTTGATTTGTTCGATATTGATCTCATCTGATGTAAAAACAATACAATAAACTTAAAAATGTATCTTTTACAATATTCCTAAAACTATAATCTCTCAGACCAAATAAAAAATCAAGACAGAATGTTGTGAACAAACAAGGGAGGCCTGCAAAACTAGCCTGCCATGTACAGACACCGTTACATATATGTATACAAAGAAACTAAGCCTTGGCTCGTCAGTCAAACTACAGCGGCACAATACCGACACACATGTAAAAATAACTCACTTATCTGTTCACTATGTTCTGTCTTGATTTTTTTATTCGGTCTGAGTATAATATAGTGTGTATTATGTAGGTGCAAAGGAATTTGATAATTTTCCACGAGATATTTGCTAACATACAAGTAACTTGATATAATGTATTTGTATACCATTAAAATATGTCGCTGCACTATCACAGGGATTTGAAAGTGGCTCAACCTGGTCTTGGATAATAGCTAATATTTTTGAATCACTGTCGGTCATCTTTGGTTTCCAAGAACCACCACCAGTTTTGTGCAACTGCACCTACAACCAAAGGAAAAATATATTTAAATACCATGGTGATATTATGATATGGTTATGTTAGACTTTATAATTATGAAAGTTACCTTGTCTTCTTTTACATTTTTTAGAGTTGCTGCAAGTTCTTCTTTTGTTATGATATTTTCTGTCTGCCCATTTTGGTTTTCAGTATGTACCGTCTGTCTATTGATGTACGATTTTTTCTGAAAGAACATAGAAATGAAATAAATAGCGTGTTATTTTTAAGAGATTGCTAACATAGTGAAGTATATATTTACATTTCTTTCTCCGATATCTTTACGAGACTTCTGCTTCATATTGTCGTATAAGGCCTTTAATTGTTCTATTTGTCTGGGACCTGTCGTACAATTACTGTTGTATTTGATGGTTATTTCTCGCCAAGCTTCTTTTTTTTTATTTAAAATGTGACCTCCTGTACTCTTATCTTAAATCATATTCTTATATCAGAAATATCAAAGTAAATACTTAAGTTATGGTACGTATTTCATAGAAAAACTAAGTACTTAGTAGGTGCTACAAAGAGTTGGATTAATATTGAAGTACTTACCTCAATACGAGATCAACCAACAATGTTTTTTCTTCTGGAGTGTAGTTAGCTCCACGTTCTCGTTTTTTATTTAATTTATCTGCCATTTTTATGAGATAATATAATGAAATTCACACAGAAATTCACAAACCAAGAACTCAAGCGATTAACCTTGCTTGATTAACGAATTCCGAAATTTCCGAAACGAGCGACACTGACAGTCACTGACAGATGACAATGACAGGCAGAATGATTTTTGCGTTTCGATTATGCAAAATAATAGTATACTTGTAAAAACAAAACGCAAATATTCACTCCTTTCGTTCACTAGAGTAATTTGATAAATGGCAACATGGTTTAATGAACTTTAATGCCGTCTTTAGTTAAAGGAGCATTAAATAGATTTAAAGGTGCTAAGGGCAAGTTTGTGCAACATCATTAAAATAATGAATTCATTAGCGATAATGAGCCTTTACGTAATGACGTTTTAATGATGAGCTTTCTGCAACTGGGTGTATGCTGGTGATACCAAAGAAACGGTTCTCTCATTTTGCGCTTATTCGTTAACACGTTGTAGATTTATTATTAAAGTTTAAAACACTTATTGCTAAAAGTTTTCGTAACTTGCTAGAAGCTTGCGTCACTGGCAACTAAAAGTTTAATGTTACCTATATCTAATTAATATTTTTTACGTATGAAAGGCCTTAAAACAATTTCGGTCTTTGTTAAGACATAAGTAAAGATTGCATTTAAGGCATATGATTTGTGTTCTATTTTGGGAACAAAGAGCACACCGTTGACGTTCAGTTACGTATTCTGGCCAGTGATTTATGCCATCTTCAGCTACTTCCTTTGCAGGTAGCTCCAAACGCCGTCGTCGCTTTTTGCCCTGTTTAATGCTTTCAACCACGTCCTTTTTAGGGCGTCCTCTTGTTCTTGGAGTGAAAACTCTGTTTCCTTCCTTCATCAACACTTCTGCTAAATATGATTTAAAATCCAGCAAAGGCATGTACGTTTTGAGACCTTTCTGGATCATACATCTTCTCCACAATAGCCAACTGTTTACGCATGTAAGGTCAATAAAATAGAAAAAAAGTCGATGATACCATTTTTTCCTTCGTATTTTTATCCTGTAGAAACCTAACATTGAGTCCAGAATATCCACTCCACCCATAAATTTATTGTAAATGGTTACAGCTTTAGGGCAAGAGACATCAATCCTCTTTTTGCCCTTTTTGGAAAATCTCTTAACATTTGTCATTGGATCTTTTTCCCCATAGGATGAGCATAGACTGACAACTTTGTTGTCAACCCAAGATGTCACGGACAACTGACAAATTGCTTTTAGTTTCAATTAAACTTATTATGGACGAGGGAAACAAGAACTTAAAGAAATCTATTGGAGTCTCTAGCACCATGATGTCATCAGGAAGATCTGTGCATCCAAGAAATGTAGTCTGGGACTCGTCGTATTCAATTTTCTTATCAGACCAAACCAAATCATCACTTTTTTTTTTATCGAAGTATTCTTAGATGTAGAAGGCTCTTGAAGCAGTTCGTCCACCATAGCTGGCTCTTCATTCTCACATAATTCTTCATAATCAAGATACTCTTCATCATCGTCACTGTCAGGAATGAAAACCTCTTCAAATGGTTTCGGGCGCACATCAGTATCTTCATCCGACAAATTTTCGTCATCACTGGTATCTGGGACTGAAGTCAAAAAACAGCGACGGTTTGACGAATCTATAAAAGTGCAAAAATTATACTTAACAAAATTGCATATTTTAAATAAGTTATTACTAACTTTGTCCAAGAAAAAAGGTTAAAATGACAGTTACTTGACATCAATTCGTGTTTGGAATTCATGCAAACCTTTAGATACTGATTTTCAACAAAATCAGTCAATAAACAAAAAAGTTCAAGATGGCGGTCATTTATGTAAAATCTGACATCAGATTGTATTTATAGTTCATAAAAACCCTTACATACCGATTTTCAAATTAATCGGTAAATTTACAAAAAGTTTAAGACAGCAGTCATTAACGTCCAATTAGATTCAAATGTGAAGTGCTCGAATCCCAAATAATATTGATTCTGATGTAAATCGGTCAATAAAACCCTTACTGCATGTAGGTTCATTTTTGGACAAACGTGTTTTTTTTACCTTACTGCATGAAGTACCAAATATGGTACATTAAATATTCCACTACTGCATGTTGTGACAAATTTAGCACAATACTTTTGCAGATGAAAAAAGCATGATCAAAACGTTTTTACTTACTTGTCGTGGCATAAAATCTTCGAGGATCCATTTTTCTTCAGCGTAATCACAAATTTTAATTTATTTTTAATCAAAAAGTAATAAAAAATTGACGGAGAATATATCCGAGCAGACGAAATTCCAAAATGGCCGACTAGTCTGCTTTATCGACGGATTCAAGATAGAAAATTATGAACTAGCAGCGCCATCTCAATTAGATTTTGTTAGTCATATCTTTGACTATAATACAAGAGTAAATTAAGACATACAGATGTCGTTAGTAGTAGTCTAGAATTAAAAAACCTTACTGTACCAAATTTAGACCGCCATGCGGTAAAGGGTTAATGGTGTGCCGATTCGATTATTTATCTTATCGATTAATAGATTATGCGAACCAAGATAATCGATTATTAGTTCGAAATAAAAATTGTTACAAATTGTCTTACCTCCAGATTATAAAAATGAAACAAAACTGAATTAAATCACAAAGGAGATATTGCAAAAATATATTGAAATTGGGCCACCAAAGGGTACAGTATTTCATAATTTGCTTCGTTTCTTTCGGATAATTATTTTCCCGTTATTTTTTACAATAACAGTGTCCATTAAAAGTAATTTCATGTATTTGGATTGAAAATTACATTGACATTGTTTAAAAATAAGGCAGCCATACTCTTCTTCTTTTATTTTGGTGTCGCATGGTTTATGCATTTGCTAGTGTTACCTATAAGTATTGAACCTTTTTTTTTGTATTTTATCAATATAGTTACAGTCTAAGTCACGTCGTAGTCCGAAAAAGTCGCGGTCAAGTTAGACCTCAGTAAAGCATCGGAAAACTAATTATCACTGATAGAAACATATTTCACAAAATAATAAAATGCGGCGACATGATTTTTCCCCGTTCCCGCCAAAAACCACCCGGCCATACTCGACTTGAAACATTAATACAATGTCACAAATAACAAAAATAGGCTAAAGGCCTGTTTAAAACCGATTTCTATATTATCCTGTATTCTTTTATCAACGAAAAGAACACGTTTCATTGCAATTCGTTGGATGATTTTTTTATTGTTAACTATTACAGGATTTAAACACCTCGTAGTCAAAATATTTTATTCAGCATTCTCCGATCTTAGAAATATATGGTTACAAACATTTTTTTTATTCTTCGCTCCATTTTCATCATTGATCCTCCTTAGTTTCTTTCCCGCCAAAAAGTAAGTATTCATCCTTCATTCCCCTTTTTTTTTTAAATATATAGATCTAACTTGTCCCGTGAGTTTGATTACTAAAGAGGTTTCTATGTGCTACGTGATCTTCATACACCATTATAAGAATACAGCAATGTCAATGCGGGGCAAGTTACTTCAAAATAATGCACAGTTGTTTAGATCCATTTATACAGAAATATGAAATAATACTTTTAAGAGAATATAAACAACATTACACTTATCACACTACTAATGATGGTTTTACAAAATTAATATAACGACAAAATGTTCTTGACTATTTACGATAAACAGGAAAATAAAAACAAACCTCTTACACGTTTGCCTTCGACTTTCTCGGTGACCCGCGACTTCACCAAGTAACAATTTAATCCTCCTCAGGGCCACCGCAGTAGATATGACTCGTAGGCCTAGCCTATGTTCAGCAGTATACTTTTAAAAATTACAGATACATGAAAGGACTTCACCAAGTAACAACTTAATCCTCCTCAGGGCCACCGCAGTAGATATGACTCGTAGGCCTAGCCTATGTTCAGCAGTATACTTTTAAAAATTACAGATACATGAAAGGTAGATACATACATCTACCGTGTGTCTCTCAGAGATCTTATAATACTGAACCCACTTATATGTAGTACCTACGTTATTATGAACAACTGAAGATTGCTGTTGGTCCCATAATAAAAAAATCCACGAAATAAATGAAACAAAAGAAACGTACAAAGTCTTGATCGAAGTATAAAGTACCTATAAACGTATCAATTTGATGTATCATTAACGTCTGAGAAGTTTTGCTAACAAAACTAAACTCTTCAGTGCATTTTTTTACATGTAGGCTATTAATTCTATGTAGGTTATGTCAAAAAGGTTATATGTGACCAAAATGGCAGTAATTCAATAACTGAGCAAAAATCAAATTGGAAAATGTGAAATTACTCATAAATTAAGCATTTAATGCGGTTGTTTTACTGTGCGCATTTATTTATCGTAGTTTATCGGATTTTTTGAGCTACTGTACCTAGTCTTAGCCCTTTTTGCAATATCACCTTTATTTAAAATGAAACTACTAGATATTAAAAATCAAACGAATACATCAATTCCCAATCAGTGACCAGTTAGCATTTTAAAAAATGATGTAATCTAGATGCTTTGGCAGCAGGCTGTTCCTCCTTAAATTTATCAACTGACCTGCTTTAGAGAAAATTCTCTCCGAGGGAACGGAGGTGGCAGGGATGCACGAATATTTCAAATGTAATTTATACAGATGCGGGTTATTTGTTTTCATGCTCTTCCAATACAGTAGAGGATTGCTTGTCCTTGCAAGTAGAAGCAATTCTAAGTATTGTCGTAATGTTATTATATTTTCAGTTGAAGATGTAGATGTTGCGATAAAATTTGATTTCTTCTGCTCAAAACGATCCCAGATCGATGGTTTTGCAGTTACTTGCTCATGTTGTTGTGGTTGTGTAATTACTAGCTCACTAGTCCCTGTAGTGCTAGACAATAAAATCAACTGGTCTCGTCATGTCGAGCATGCCAGAAAGAAGGCACTAAAAGCAATGGGAGCATTAGGACCCATCTTCAATAGAAAAACAAACTTGAGTTCAAAATCCAAATTACGCATTTATACCACCTTAATCAGGCCCTGTCTCACATATGCTGCTCCGGTATGGAACACTACTTGTGAAGCAAATTACATCAAAATTCAAGTCATACAAAACAAAGCCCTTAAGATATGTTATAACACCCCATTCAGATATAATCTCCACAAACTTCACAAAAAAATTAAATTCCCAACCCTAAAAGAATTTATTTTAAAAATAACAAAAAACTTTTATTTTAAATTAAATCATGAACACGCAAATGCACTAATTAGCTCACTCGGGCGAACTAGAAGTTCAAATCTATCGTACATCGATAAATACAACAAATATAAATTACCACATCACTATCTTTTGTTCGACTGACGGCCGACGAGCACAGGTTAGCTCTGTTCACAGAGTGACTAAAACGTCGGTTAAAGTTAACCTGTTGATTTGCCGTACGTGCTCACTAGCTGTCGCATGCAATAACAGCTGGTTAACAGACCTACAATTACATCATGGTTTAACACTACTCGCCTGACACTGCCTAGTAACTATTTTTCAAATATCAGATAGCTTACTATTCTGTAACTTTAAGTACGATTAAAAGCCGTTAATTAAAAAATTAATTACTATTATATTTTTCTCGTGTAACTTATCTCAATCTCTATTTCTTTAATATGGAGTATTTTGCTGTAAGGTAGTCAAAAATATTTATTGTCATAATTTTATTTGTTTTTCCCTAATTATTATTATTATTGTTTAAGTAATCATTTTCATTTTATAATCTTAATTATGCTATGTAACCCGTAGACATGGTCATGTTGTAAACGTACGAAATTGCAAAGTACTACGTACCAAAAATTATAATGTATTTCCTATCTACCCTCTACTTACGACTTAATGAGAACTTTGGTAAATTTATAAAATAATGTTTAGATACAAGTTTTAAAAGGTGACATTAGCCTACAAAACACTGTAAATATTGTGGTAAATTGTAACTTAGTTAGTTAACGCTAAGCTTTACAAAACATTGTAATTTTATTATGTCAATAAAGGTTTCTTAAAATAAAAAAAATAAATAAGTCCCTGGAGTGCTGTTTCTGAGATAACTGCAGTCCTCGAATTAATGGGATTACCATTCACATGGTGGGATATTTTTCTCCACATAGTTGTTCTGTAATTTCTTCAATATTTTTTAGAAGTGCCACACTGTCCACTAATACTTTCCACTCATGATTATCAAGGGATTCCAGTGTAAGATCAATTTCTGCTAAAGCAAGTGTAAGTGGGATTTTAACTTCACACAGTCTCGCAAACATAATACTTATACTGTTCCACCTAGTTTCTATGTCTTGTTTTAATTTTAAAATTGGCATATTCATTTGCTTTTGTTTTGCAGACAGAATCTCAGTACTTTTGGCGCTGTGTCGGAAATGGGCAACTATAAGTTTGCATTTCTGAATTATATCTTGCAGAGTTGGATTTCCAGTAAGTGTTTTTTTAACACTCAGATTAAGAGTGTGTGCAATACATGGATGGTGGTGTTTTTGAAGATTCTGATTTATCGCTTTTTTCTTATTGGCTGCATTGTCTGATACTATTGTAATTATTTTCTGTAGAATACCAAATTCTTCAAATATTTGACGAGAATGTTCTGCTACGTGTTCTCCGGTATGTGGACTGGGAAGTTCTCTAGTTGCAAGAACTAATGATTGCAATTCATCCTTGTAAAGGCAGTGGCCAGTAATAGTGATATACAACTTATTAGAATCAGATGTCCATATATCTGTGGTTGCAGCCATGTATTCCACATCGTTTAAAAGTACTCTCAAATTTGCACTTGCTTTTTCATAGTGTTTGCATAAAATAGATTGTGTCAACACTTTTCTGCTCGGAGGTATGTAGACCGTTTCACTGCCACAAATCTCTTGTTGTAAGATTCTAAGGTTGCGTTAAACGTTTAACGCTACCATGTTACCACGTAAGAGGGAAAGAGAAAAAAAGATACACAACGGTAGAAAGTAGAAGAGAGAAATAGAGTGAGTCGGTAGATCCCAAGCACATGCGTGATGCGCGTGGTATTCTTGCTATGCAGCGAAGTAAACCGTGTGAGCGTCGTAAAATTAGCTGTAATACCTACGATCGTTTCACTTCTTCCGCGCGAACTCCACGCACATTTTTTTTCCCCCGTTGTTCAGATCTCGTAATTTAGTAAAGTACTGTTGAAAAGAAAAATACTGAAATGTGTCGCGATAAAGTAGAGCAAGCACGTATGCTCTACTTGATATGTGCCCAGGACATAAATGATGAGGTCATCATTACTTAAAACTGGAAACTCATCTCCGCAAAGATCAGCGGCATTTATATACTGAAAATGAGCCCGTCTCCTCTTTAAAATATTTTCTAACACAAATTCACTTATGCGATTTCGATTACCAAACCTTAATCTTACTTGATTGATAATTTCGCTGACTAGCTAATGATCAGTCAAAGGCAGTCCAGATGCAATTATTAAAGCTCCGGCAATTTTATTTTAACTAGCAGCACTCCACTGCTAGATTAAAATATTGAGCGCGTAACTGGCGAAACTGATCTTTCAGTCTTCCATTAATCGTTTTGACAACCCAACGGCACACAGTTACTTGTCTCGATTCATGCGCCTGTAAAACAGTGAGTTGATGTTCCGTTTTATCTTTTAAGGCGGGCATGTATGTGCGGTAGGTACCCACAAGATTCTACTTCTTAGTTGCTGTCTCGGAATCCCCTGTCTAAAATCTGGACATCATCTTTATTAAAAAAAACAATAAAAATTATTTCAGAAAGGATGGTCGCATCGGATTTGGTAGCTTCATATAAACCATAAATATCTATAATTTGACCGTCAGGGCAAACTACTAAGAATGGTTTGACTCAAGGCCTATATTATGTAACATCCACGAAAAACCAAATGTGTCAAGTCAAGTCAAAGCATTTATTGCAACATATGAATTTACATGCGGTACTTACATGTTTTGTATAGTTATAACTATAGTTATAACTATACAAAACATGTTAATTAATAATAAACATATGACCGTGATATGGGTATGGCAATTTTATTATTGTGCCCCCTTTTGTTGTGGGTATTTATGAAGGTACGAGTAAACCACCAAATGTATCCGAATATTTCCTTCCTTTTGGAAGTGAATTACAAGAATTAATGTCTAATAATTTGAGAATTGCATCGCAAGACGGGGTTGATATACGAGTATTGATCGAAGTTAAAGTCAGAGCCTTCATATGCGACTTACCAGCGAGAGCCTTGGTTAAAGGTGGGTATCCTAGTCCCAACTATGTAAATTAAAATTTTCTGTTAGGTGATATACTTATTAACTTTTTAAGTAATGTGTTATTCGAAACTGAAACAGTCAACCGATCAAAATCGGTCAGGAACTTAGGTGCAATATTGTACCGGCTCAGACGGTCGAGTAGTAGCAAGCGCTGTCTATTACATAAAAACTATTCTGAGCTGGATAACCAACCAAAATGTAGTGAGAGGTTTTCGTTTAGTAGTAGTAATTTAAATAAAAGTCAATTACAATTATACTTGAACTATTGTTTAGTGACTGTAATTATATTTTACAGGAGTATGCAACTTTAACGCTAAACATGGTTGCTTGAAATGTACAGTGGTCGGCGAGTATAGTCATAAATCGCACACAGTCATCTTTCCAAAGACTGACGATGAAATGACTCGGACTTCCGTTCTAAGAAGTATGGAGATCACCACAAGTACGATTCCCCTTTGCTAGCATTGCCAATAGATATGATTGAACAATTTCCTATATGAGATTCTCTACATATTATTGATTTGGGTATTATGAAACGGTTATTATTTGGTTGGAGGGATGGAAATTTAGGAAATCTGATTACAAAATGGCCGGCAAGGGAAATAGGAAAAGTCTCTCAATTTTTACAATGCTGTCATATGCTAAAGGAAATACACAGGAGTGTTAGAAGCCCACATTGGAAAGGTTCTGAGTTCCGCACTTTTCTGCTCTATTTAAGTTTTGTGATATTAAAGGATGTCTTAGATAATTCAGCTATCATCATTTTCTGCTCTTTTTCTCAGCTGTAACTAGAAGAAGTAAAGAAATTTGAAACCTTGCACAGCTTTAATTCAATTCAATTCATCATTTATTTCAGACACACATGCATCCATAAATTATATGTAAAGTTAAAATGTCAAAATGACCAATATGAATCTAATAAAATGGTTTTAATTTTATAGTGTATCCCACACTAGGTTTACCTCAAACAGTCATGACTCGAACCTTGCGTCTTCGGATCACTAGCAGTTGGCAGAGCGTCGGGCTAGTTATCCGAAGACACAAAGTTCGAGTCCTGCATTCGCGACGAATTTTTGAAATGTTTATCATAAAAATAACTCATTGATGAATCTAGTACTATAAATGTTTTTTTCTTTTTTCAAAAATTTAGTGGTTCCAAAATTACTTGGAACATTTATAAACAAACAAAATCAGCACTCTCTACCGTTATAGCATTATTATACATAGATGGAAAACTTAAGGCAACTTATACCTATAGATTGAATCGAACATCTTGGAATCTGTGAAGTTAGCTGCAAGCTGAGCACAGCCCTGTATCTCGCGCTGCACAATGACCCGCCTCATAGTCATAGTAATTTATTCATAAAATCGATTAACATGTCCAGCATAATAACATAAACAGTATTGTAATAACAATGTAGTAACCAAAACTAACAGTGTTCAGACGCCAGAATTTTGATTCGGCCTATACCTAAATGATTCAGAAGTATTTTACCTGTAAATATCGGTCTATGATGCCGACGGTCAATTGAAATAAATAAATAATAAAATAAATAAATAAAATAAATAAATAAATTTATTGAATCTTTACAAACATCAATTTTTCACTTACAATCAATGTGATATAGACAAATTTAATAATATTCCATGTAGAATGACCTTGGTACCCAAACTAGGAAAGGTATAAATAAAATATATTAAAACATTTTAATCATGCACAGGATTCTACCTAGGTTATAAATTGGGGGGAGGGGAAGGCAAGGATGGGAATAGGAATTTGGGAAAAAGAAATTAGCTTCTAACTTTGTACCTAGCTGAGAATTTTGAGGATATCTTCTGTGGAAATGGAAATGTTTCGTTTCGGAGCTTGAATTCACAGTGCACATCGACAAGCCAGTCTACAAGCATCGATTCTGGATGGGGCAGTCTTCCCGGGAGGTAATCACCTTGGCTTTGTGGATATCTAGGTCTTCCATTAACTATTTTACATGCTGACATTAAAGCTATTTATTTCCTTTAACACCGAAGCTGTAAACTCACGACCATTATCACTGCAAATTATTTGGATACCTACTTCCAAAAATAAATAAGTATCTCAATTGCTACTTCTTTGGCCCCTTTGCAAACAAAATTTAGTCAAGAGATCTTAGTATTGAAGCAACTTTCTATACTCTCCATCCGGAGAAGACTGAAAATCCACAAGATCTCCCTGTCACCTCCTATCAAAATCGTCCGAAATCAAAGGTTTCACAAATATACTGCTTTTGGGAAAACATTTACTTGGCAAGACAAGTTTTACGAAGTTGTAGAAAAATTGTGACGGCAAAAGAAAAATTAGCACTGCATATTTATATTTCATGGCATGAACTATTTAATTTCGCGGCCCGTGACCCATTGCATTATGAGCATCAGGTATTAGATGATAATATTCACTGCTTGGTATTATTTGTACTACTGGCTCGGAATGGGATTTTCTTTTTACGATTAATATTTATTCACAACCGACCCCGACAGTTATCATATCATATTATATTTACACTCTTCTGTTAGTTTTATCACTGGTCCAGTCACACTTCTAAGCATATTATCCTTATTTCCACTGTATTATTTTTCCAAATATTTGATGAAGTCATTTTATATTAAAAAACGATCTGTGAAATTAAATACTTTTTAAAATTAAGTTACTTTGGCACAGAAAATAAACATAACCATCTCGTTCGTTTGATTAAAAATTTTAATCAAACGAACGAGATTGTTATGTTTATTAATAATAATTTTTAATTTTATAATTGCAGATTATTATAAAATAAGAAATCAATAGAATCAAAACAACCTTACAATTATTGTATTACCCATATAGAAATAGCTTTTTCAAAGTACAATAATTATCACAATCATTCGTAAATCAGTCTTCAGTAAAGAACTTGTACATAACAAGTTAACAATTACAAATCAATATTCATTATTTAACACAATGTTATAAGAAACTATAAAAAAATCAAAAAATTAGTGTGCAGTACGGCAATGCTATGCATAATGCATAGGTGCATAAAATGTTTACCCATGTAAATAAATTTAATCAATTATAACAAAAAAAAATCTCCTTAACATGTTAACATTTATAAATTAACACTTTATTGCGCGATAAGTCCCGTGTAGTAGTATGATAATTAACACTTTGTTAATACATTTGTATTTAAAACTAAAAACTAAAACCTGTAGCAGAAGAGCCTGTTATACTTATAAAAATAATTAAATAATGTTTTTATAAAAATCAGCGTAATAATGAGGTATCAGATTATGTTCAATCAAAGAACGTAAGTCTGTTTTTTTCCTCTCAGATTACACCAGTCTTTGGGAGTATGCTTTGGTCATAGCAATATCTCTTATGTCACTCATCTTCTTCCTTTTGTTTCTCATGTTTACCTTGTTGAACTCCTTTCGACTATAAGATGTCTTATAGTAAAATGTAAACGTATCCTCTTTAATAAATTTAAGGGCGTCATTCCAAGTCACATTGCCTTTTTTTTCATTTTCACTGAAGTTATAAGCCCATTTCTCTTGAAATTTCTTTAAGTCCCAAAAAAAGTCGTACATTAATTCTTGAACAATCAAAGGCTTCCCGTTTTTTCGCGAATTTTTTATTAAAGTGACGTATTGACAAGGTGCGTATATGGGTCCAGCCTTTTTATTGCGTTGGATTTCCTTTTCAATAAGGCTGTGGACGTTGTCCCCTTCATTTTGGGCATGACCCTTTATTAGGTACTTTTGGGTTTTAGACTGGATGTTCTCAAAATGTGATACTGCGTAGGAATATAAGCAAGCTACATATTTATTTTTGTTTTGTCCGCAGCAATTGTCGGCATAAAACGTAACGTGGATGGCCTGACCCTGATGTTTTGCATTTAAAATCTCCAAATAATTAAGAACACACGATCCAATCTCGCTAGATCCGCGTTTCCCCTGAGTTTCGTCCCAGAAAAAACTATAGACATCTCCATAAGCTCCAATATCACGTTTGTGTTCACTCTCTGTGTTTTCCTTCAGATTTTTGTCTTTTTTCTTCAGTAATTCCACGATTGTAAAGTTGAGGCAATTCAGTTTTGTTTTGTAATAGAATGAAGACGAATCACCGCTAGGACATTGCATAACTGCTTGTAGGTCAAAAACTGCACAAATATGGGTTTCATCAATGTTGAGTCGATCACTGTGTTTCTCTTTTCGGGATAAATCTTTTTCTTTTAAATGACGATCATATTTTTCTTTCAGTTGTAGTTTTTTTTCTGGAGAAACAAGTTCATATTCAAAACATAGGTCGCATCTGTCTTTCTTGGGTTGGAAAAATCTAATATTAAACTCTTTTGTAAAAATGTCATAATATAACCAATATTCACATGTAGCTTTTCCTGCGTCGCGTTGATCTTTATCAAAATATCTCCATAGATCCATTATGGTCTTCTCTCCACCTTTATATTCGCGAGAAGTTGAAGACCTTAAATAATGTGATTCAATCCTTGGTATGAAATTAATGTGGTTCTGTATATCTTGTATGATTGCTTGTTCGATCCTTTTTCTATTCTGGTTTTTACCTCGGTTATCTTTCTCTACGAAACCTTGCGCATCTGTCTTCTTTTTAACAGTTCTTATTTACCTGTCACATATACCTAACGTGTTTATAAAGAAAGTTTTGCAAACTCTAATTTTAATATCATTAACTGTAAAATAAAATGCACTATTAGGCTGCCTTGGTCTAGCTGCATTTGTGTATTTATATTTTGGTTTCGCTTCTACCATGCAATTTCTAACAAAAGATCTTTGTAATTGGGTGGATCAACAAATTTTTGTATGGAATCAACTTTTAGAGCAAAAAATAAAATGGCGTAATTTTGCAAAAATGTAACTTAATAATGATATATTCATTTCTTAAGTTTTTTCTTCTGTATAGAGCACCGAACTTTTTTGGTGTTTTCTATGATTTAGAGCAAGTACAATTTGAGAACTGACTATTTAAATGTCTCCTGGGCAACAGGCGTAAATTGTGTTATTTTAATAATTAAAAAACTATTAATCAGTGAGTGTGTTTTAATGGAAAGAGATATGCATAATAATTAAACATACATTAATAAAAGTAGGAACCGCAGTCTTTTTCTCAAAATTTTAACGTACATTGTGTCCCTTGAGTCACGTGGTGGAAGTAACGGAAATTCTTTTCTAGTTAACTCTGCTCCAAGCTAGCTCCAGAAAACATCAACAATACTTTATATAAAGGGGTCAATTGGTAATAATATTAGACCAAATACAATTTTCTATCATTTCTATTCGACTTTAAAATGTACTGAATTTAGCAAACAATATGGGGACATTTTCGTCACCCAGGAGACAAAATCTGTGACTCAAGAGACACAATGGACTAAGGTATAGCATGAGGTAGCTACAATAACAAACCTTTAGAATAGAACAATCAGCCAGTAGATCGTTTATATCCTAATTAATGCCTACTACAGTAGATACTATGGAACGTAAACCTGACATCAAAAAATAACCACCGTTATATATCTAAGGCCACAATAAATCTTTCAATTGTAATTCTTCGAGATAACATACATAGATAATTAAATATTTAAAACAATCAAAGTATCTAATAATGGGAAATCTTTCAGAGACCATAAATCAGTCGCTTGTTACTTTAATAAAGTTATAACACAGGAGATCAAACAAAAATCACATTTTGAAATAACTTTTCTAACTTTGGTAATCAACTTTTCTAGCTTAGCTAAATATTAATACAATATATTATTCAACTATTAGTAAAACTTTGTTAATACTTAAAAACGTTTGATTTGACATCAATCACTTCTCAAAAACTTCCACATTATTTTCAAACACATAATAATGTTGACCACGTTTGATCAAAATTTTTGGCTCGGGAAGAATTTTAACTATGTCTGTGTAGTCGATGTCTGAAACATCACTTTTTTCGAGGCGAAACATATTAGTTTTCTTATGCGTAGATCTTAAAAACGTAACTCGAATATCACCATCTTCGTGCAAATCATCGACAATACATGCGTATTTGAAAACCTTTCCTTTTGTGGCATTAACATTCACTAACAAAAAATCCCCTCGTTGTACACATCGATTTTCAAAGTGCTGCTTTGATGTACTCGGTTTTCGACTTATTGCCTCATCATCTGACGTGTCGGGCGTTTTATAAACAATGTTATACCAATTATTGAAACGAGCTTGACTCAATTCTAATAACCCGATCTCCTTCAGGGGGGACTTCTGTTTAGAGACTCTGTAGTTGGTTAGGGGCTGGTCATCATCAGAGCTCATTAAATCATTGTTAAGGACCTTGTTAGTTATTGATGTATTGCCATTAAAGTTTTCTTTAGCTGTATCGTCATTACCAGTATTTTCCTTGCTTACGCCTGGTTTATTTGTATCTTGGTATATATTCGTTTTGTCTTTCCCTTCTACTAATATGGTGTCTCTTTTATTATGTCTATTTACTCGTTCAGTAGCAGGCAAAATAACAAGGGGTTGGTATGTTCTTGGTGAAAGACATTCACAGAAACTCCTGCTACAGAAACAGCTAAGGTCCCTGTACTTAAGTTCTCCTCTAATGCCTGTAAATATTTGATGTACACTTTTTGTGCCTACAAGGGGTTGAATATTGGACGGAATTTGTTTTGCAATGTTTTCTATTTCAGTTGTAAAAATTAAGTAAAGCTTTATTTTACTGATATCCTTCAGCACTTCATAAAATTTTGCAGCGCATGAAATGTCTTCGCCTCTGGCTACCAGATAATCTGCAGATCTTTTGAGGTAACCACCTATGCCATCAGCGGGGCCTTTTCCATGACCTGCCTCAAAAAAAGACCAGGTCATAGCTTGAAATCCGTAGTCAAATAACGTCGTTGAACTTAGATAGAAGTTTTGTTTTTGTCGGTATTGGCTGAATGGTCCATCAGTAAAGAAATGGACGAAGGTAACTTCAGGAAAAGACTTTCGAATGTCTTTTAGGACTGGATCTAGATGCGCCCATATGCCTGCAGGTTGGTGGTTGGTATTCGATGAAACGGTGCAATATGACTCAACTTTTTTCCCAGCTTCACCTTTCACATAGGTTACAACTGTGTGCATCGAAACTTGTTGTCTAGAGCCACCGAAATGGTGCGCTTGTATCTCTTCAGAATGCTTGCAGCTGTAGTTTTCGCTGAAGTCTGCGACTATGACCGCTTCTGACTGCGCTAAGTTTTCAACGGCTTGTCTGAAACTAGCAAATTGTACCTTCATGTTGTAGACATGTTTCTTTAATATCTTGAATTCCTTATTAAATTCTTTCGTCAATTCTTTTACAGTTCCTTCTTTTAGTAGTTTAACATTTTTAAATGCCTTAAATTTTTTCCCCTCCTTTTCGTACGGCTCTTCTACTCTCCCCCACTCTTTCCACTGGATAGTGGAGTTATCTTCATTACATTCAATTTGAGGGTTACAACAGCGGCTGCAAGATCCACCCATGCAGGCTGCATTTTTTGGATCACAGACTGTAGCTGCAATCAGCTTATTTAAGTCGTCTGATGTAATCACTCCTTTGTTTTTAAGGGCAGTAGCTTTGTAAGCTGGATTAGTGTGAGTTTTGCACAAGCACATTTCACGTCCACTCACAGAAGGTTTAATTATATAAAATGGCTTGTTACGTGTTAAATAAAAGTATGAGCATTTTATCCCGGGGTTTTCAAGAACGAAAGTTTTATACAAATTTCGCATAGTGTCCAGCAAGTATCTTCTCTGAACTTTTTCACCATGCTTTGTTATAGTTTCTTTTTTCCCTGCTGTCGCTCTTGACACATCATCTCTTAAGAAAAATTGTTCGATGGTTTTCTTGAGCTTCGTTGTGGGTTTGTGCACTTTAGTAGCCGTTCTCATTGGTCCCGTCAATCCCAAAGATTCTGAAATAATTTTCTTTTTTCCAGAATCATCAATTCCTTTAAATATGTCCTTCAAAATATTCTTTTCTTTATGTTTCTTCAAGTTTTTGTATTTTTCTTTGATTGCGCAAGATAACTTTTTATACTTGTCTTTTTCAGATTCATCCGGTTTCGTTTTACTCATTCTTTGGTAACGTTTTTTGTATTTTTCGTACTTCTTTTTTAGTTGTTCATTTTCTTCTTGTAATTTTAAGTTTTCTCTATATAGTTTTGATCTGTCTCTACGCAGTTTCTTTCGTCCTCCACTCTTTTTAGATACTTTTTCTTGGGTCTCTGAATTTTCGGGGGTTTTAATGCCAGATAAGTTATCCAAATGTTCGTTTTGTGATAATATTTCTATGGCGTCTGGAGGCATGTCCGCATCAGGCATCAATATCGAAGGTGAACATGGAGGCGTCATATCAAGAACAACATTTAAATTTTTCCTATTCCGTCTTAAATTTTGCTTTCTGATTTTCCATATGACCCTAGCATTGTGCTTCTCTTTTGGCGTTAAATCATTAATGAGTCTTTTTTTTGCATGATAATTTTGCCTCTTTTTACATTTGTACTCATTATACTTCTCAGGATCCTTTTTCATCTTCTCTTTATAACGCCTTTGCCTTTCAGCAGCTGATAATGGCATGTTTGCTGAAATTAATCGTTTTGCAATGTTATTATTATGTACATTAAATGTAAATCAAAAGTGGACGACAGTATTTTTAGTCAGAAATATACTTAACTGAAATTTAGTTCAATTCTTACGTATCAGTAAAAACTCCAGCAAAGGCTTCAATAATGTAGTGAATATTATTTATTATGTTATATATATTTTATGCGACATAAATAATACAAAATTGTGAAACAAGGAGTATTCAAATCGAATCAAATCACTGGCAAATGTCGCTGGTTTAAGCTTAGTATAGAATCGGGATTAGTTGAGTACAAAAAGGTACTATGCCACAAGCACTGGGCGAATTCGGGCTAATAGTAATATTGGTGAATTATTTGTGGTCATAAAAAATTAACATCATTAAAAATAAAATTAATTTGTAAATAGTTATTACATAAACAGTAAAAAAAGTCTACTGGGTCACACAATTTTTCTCTTGGGTCACAACTCTCGTGACTCAGTGGAATTGTGAGTTAGGAGAAAATTAACGGTTATCAATTTTATCTTCTTACAATATATCGAGAAAATATGAAACACGTATGTAAGAAACAATTTAGACTCAAAAGTAAAGCAATAAGAATCTCTATCTAATCTCTAATCTAATTTCTATGAAAAGTTATTTCACTCACCGGAATTTATCCGTTACCCAGCAGACACGCAATAAACACACGCGGTCTTGCTGTGAGCCACGGACGAAATGGCAGAGTCAGACAAGGTTATAAAAATGGCGGGTGCGATCATACGACTCTTCAGAACCGTTTCCTATTGGCTTAGCCACTGACAGCCCGTCTCGCTCACATAAGTCGTTATTTTTTACGACGTGACCCAGGCGACGCAATCGTATTTGTTGTATGAGGGACAAATTTTCAAATAGTAATTTTTAAACCAAAAAATATTTGTATTACCCTCATATTACAACTTAGAAAGAAGGTATACAGTAAGTTAATTATGGATACAAAATATATCATCACGCCAAATGAAAATATTAAACAACGTCGTTGAATAAACACCCGATGTGTTCCAGGGACAGCAAGGAGTTGTATGGGAATTACGTTTTGACTCCTGGGTCACGATATTTTAAATATACATATATATTTAGTTTTGGATTAATATAGATAAACAGACAATTATGAAAGGTCTGATTTTATTACTGCACCGAGAAACTTGACCATAAAGACTTACAGTAGATTTTACAAATTTTATGATTACGAGGACACGTTTGAACAAAAATTAGTTGATCCACCCAATTCTATGTTTCCTAGTGCCCAATATTTTTGAAATAATAGATTTCTATCGATCTCATTTATGTTATCGACACATTTGACTCTACATTTGCTGGTACATGGATCTTTTATTGAACGAGCAGGAACAGTTTTTTTTAAGTTAGTGTTAGAAACATATTCTTTCCCAGTATTTCGCAAAGTTTTGGCAACAATTTGTTTCCACTTGTTGGGATTACGTAGACGTTTGCGGGATTTCTTTGGACCTTCCACAACAGAAGCATTAGCATTTTCTGGTTCAGTGTCTGTGGTATCAGAAGATGAGGAACTACTCGACGCAGATGCTCTAACTGCACCTCCAAGACGTGAACGAGGTCTATTTGAATACGAAGGGTCATCATCACTCAAGTCTGCATCACTTTCGTTCGAATGAATAGGCGACTCACAGTAATTTTTAGGTCGCTGTGTGTGTAGTGTTACGATGAGTATCTGTAGAGGTTGAGGGTTCATCTATCTTTGTATTCGACTCAATTGTGTTACCATTATGGACCGAGCAATTGCGACTGGAGGAAGATGAGCTACTTGAACTACTTGAGCTAGATGACGAGGAACTGCTAGACGATGAATTGCTACGTGCTCGCCTAGGCAGTTCATTTTCTTGTTGGTTCTGTCCCTGTGTACATTTCAGAACTTCCCCTTCATCTGCCACAGGTTCCTAAAATTAAATATTTTAAAATGAGTACTTAGATATAATTATGTGTAATATAAATATCCTATGTGTCTACATCATGTGTGACTCTAATGTCTGAAGTATACTACGTACAGTTATTTAATAAAAAAAACATTAATTTATTTACCATAATAGTGATTTTATGTGTAGCTTCTATTGGCTGAGAATAGCATTGTTCAGTATTAACCTGAAAGCATAAATTATCAAATAAGTGAATATGCAATTTATGTTATGGCATTAAATAATTATTTACGTAAAGAGACAACATTTTGAGACCAACCCTAGTTATGCTCCTTTTACCATCGCAAAGTTCGTGTGCATAATTTGGAAACAGCACACTTTTTTCAGGTGTGCCTTCTATTATTGATGGACTGGATGGCCGAGAGGTATCGCTTGCATACTCATTCTGTAAATATCATAACCACTATTAAACCTTCTTAAATCTAGGTACCTACTGTACCTACTTAGTTATAAAACGAAAAAGAAAATTGTGGGAAAAAGCCAATCGGTTAGAAATAATTAGGTATAAAATGCATTAACATTTAGTTACCTGAGTCAACTTTCGTTTTCTTTGCTCAATAAAATAAGGAATGTTCTCTTTGTTAATATTTTCATCCTGTAACGAAAAAGCACAAAAACTTATATATTTCATATCTACTTACTTACTGTAATACATTTCCGTAAAAACGATATCTAATAAATAGAAACAAGGAATAGGTATAATGATCAAATTCATACAAACCACATCACTAGATAATACGATAATTGTAAACTAAGATAATTACGATAATTGTTCAAAAAACCACTAAATGCAATTAGTGTAATGTAAATATAGAGAAATTACCTCTTGTTGCTCATTTATCTGCAATTTCTCAAATATTAGGTCTGCTCTTCTCTTCATTTTTTTTCTTATCTGAAACAAACGGGGCTACTAATAATTAAGTATTCGGTATTTATTTATAAATACAGAGTCCTAAATCTTATTACGGCAAATAAACACACCCATCAATAATTATAAGGACTTATTTAATAAAATAGCTCATTTATTTGTCGACAAATTAGTGTAGTAGTGACACATATTGATGTAAAATGTATTGAAGTCCTTGGCTTTATTTTAAAAGGGACTCAATTCTGTTTAGTCCTCATCACTGTTCTCAGTTTTAAGTATTAAAGAGACCCAATTACCAATAAGTCCTAGAAGTAAAAACCATAATCGATAGTAAAAAGACGTAATATAAAAAGAGTCTCTCTTAAACTGAAGATAGATAAGTTTACTTACCTGTTTGTTTAGTACACAAGCGACTTATTAAGTTTTAGGTCAGTTCACTAATAAACTTGCAACGACTTGTTCACTTCACTTTCGATGCATCACTTCGCGTCGCTACCGATCCGAGCGGCGCGGGTAGAGTGAGGGAGACCGAAATATCGTAATCTTTATTTTATCATAAAAACGCCGCTTCTTTAATATTTACCTAAAAGTGCGTACCTTATAGTGACCCTCTATGACCGTAACTCGATTTCTTAGATTTTTGAGATACGTCACTACTATTCTAAAGGTGCGGTAGTCGGTCACTAAAACATGAAAACGACCGTCGTCTTCGACACACTCAGGGAGACTGCGATACAACACTGATGAAAATCACGCCGTGCGTAGACGGCGTGGGGGGACGTGGCGGTATACGGCGTCGGCACCTTGCCGTGGCGGCACCGTGCCGTCGCGCTGCCGTGACTGTCAACAAGCTCCCACAATTATCTATACAACACTGACAACCGCGCCTATACACGGCGAAGTAACCGTAGATTTGTACGCCTAAAAAACGTGTGTACAACCGGCCTAATTATAATAGGGTAAATATCGAGTGGTTAGGTACTTATGAGAGGAGGGGCCTGTAATCCAGTCAGTCCGCAGGTTACGTGATCAAGCATATGTCGCAAGATTATCAATGTCTACATTGTCTACTAGTGCAGCTTATGTTTTCATGATATTATAGTAACCATATATCAATATTTCAAGCAGTTTTTTGCATATTAACCCCTTATTACTAATACTATTTTTTCCAAAATATTGGAAAAACTAGTTAAAACAAGGTTAACGCAATATCTGGAGAGAGGTAATCTGTTAAGCGCAAATCAATACGGCTTCAGAGAAAAAAGGTTTACGGAAGATGCGGTGCTAATGCTTAAAAACATATTAGGTAGGTACAACACTCCTTTAACTGTTCAGTCTTCACAATACCCGCATCATAATCACAAAAAAACAAAAATATGTAGCAAAACAAAAATTACTCGAAATCAAAACAAACAATCATTATCTTATCTTAATATTATCATCATCAGGGACATAAAATTCTCTGAATTATGTTAAAAAACTATCATTTTAATCTTCAAAATTAAATAATTATAAAACTCGTGGCAATCGGGCGGTATGACAGTTTTGAGCTCTTGTAGATGATTATATTTTGTTTTAGCAATTTTTTGTGGACCATCATGTAGCTGTGGAGGTTCGGGTAAGAGGGATTCTATTGGTTTCGCACGCCGGGGTAAACGCATGTATTCATCTGAGTACATCAATTTATAATCAATAGTACTATTTGTGTTGTACCTTAGCACCCTTATATCAGTTACACATTTGTCACCAACATCTCGTCCTGGTCTTATAGACTCATAAACGAGATAGTCTTTCCGGCTTTAATCCTTGAAGAAGGTATAATCAGGCATCACCACATCATAGGGAAAAGGTTTTATTCTGGCTTCTTTTGATATCGTCGCGTACTGGCTCGGCAGGTGAATCTCGTGATTTTTCAATTTCCTTTCAATTACAGAATGCACCGAGTCCACCTCCATTTGTGTGTGACCCTTTTCTAAAAACTTCTGGGTGATCGTAACATTATATTTGACGGCGAGCCGCAAGAGAGCATTTGAAACCACATTATTACGGTTCTGAGCTGTACAACCATCTGTGTAAATTATCACTTCTTTAGGATCATTTTCAAGTAAGTTTGTGATGTAGGCAACAAAGAAGGAAGCATACGTGTTGGCTTTCAAATCTGTAACGGTTTCGTCAAACCAGTAGCACGTTGCTTGGTGGTTACTCAGATTACGACTCACCAGCGAGAGCCTTGGTTAAAGGTGGGTATCCTACTCCCAACTATGTAAATAAAAATTTTCTGTTAGGTGATATACTTATTAACTTTTTAAGTAATGTTTTATTCGAAACTGAAACAGTCATACCGGTCAAAATCGGCCAGGAACTTAGGTGCAATATTGTACCGGCTCAGACGGTCGAGTAGTAGCAAGCGCTGTCTTCTGAGCTGGATAACCAACCAGAATGTAGTGAGAGGTTTTCGTTTAGTAGTAGTAATTTAAATAAAAGTCAATTATACTTGAACTATTGTTTAGTGACTGTAATCTAGACACGCGGAAGCGTGTCCAGCCAAGTCAAAAAAAAAGGAACTGGCGACGCGACGTGTGTAATATTACACAAACCATCTCGAGCCACTTTTGACCCCTTCATAACTCGAAAACTATTTAACCTATAAATATGAAATTTAGCATATTTATTAAAGTTCTTAAGCTTATCTACAATGCAAAATTTCATTAACTTTGCTCTGACGGTTAATAAAATATTAACGTTTAAAAACCGGGGTTTCATTGACTGATTCACTCACTGATTCACTGACTCACTGACTTATAGATCAAAAACCTAACCCACTTCCAGATGACCTAGAAACTTGATATTTGGCATCAAGGTAGACTATCAGGCATATACAAAGGAATAAATCTAAAACTTTAAACTTTCACCCCCCAACCCTATATAATAGGGGATGAAAGTTTGTATGAGACTTCCACTAATTTTCATGCTATAATTCTAAAAATTGATATAAAGACTCCCTGTTAGAAATAATAAAACACGTATTTCAGGATTTTCAACAAAGCAGCCCCCAACCCCTAAAATTGGGGGATGAAAATTTGTATGTCACTTTCGAAACTTTTGATGCCAGAAGTCAGAAAATGGGTATTTGAACTCGTTGTAATAGATAATAAAACACAATTTCAGGATTCTTAATAAACCAACCCCAAACCTTAAAACTGGGGGATGAAAGTTTGTATGACACTTTTGCAAAATTTGATGCTAGATGACCAAAAATTGATAAAGGGACTCTTTATTACAAATTTAATAAAACACGTATTTCAAGGTTTTTAGTAAATCTCCCCCTAACCTTTAAAACTTGTACCTACCTTGTAACCTTGTACTTGTACCTTGTAACCTTTAAAAGTTGGTATGAGACTTCCGCAAGTTTTGAAGCTAGAGATGTGAAAAATTAATCGATAAAATTAGTCCTTGTAGTAAATTACAAAAAGAAGTGAAATCCAACAAAAACAGTTTCATGTGAAATGAAGCCAAGTCTAAGTCACAGTTCCCACTATCAAAAAGTTGTCAGATCTCACGTAAAGCCAAGCTTCTAACTCTACTCGCCTTACTCTACAAGTCCTTATTTCACAAACTCTACACCTTAGGCAATATATGCGGCTTGGCTGTTTCGCTAACTGCGCATGGGCGTAAAGTGAAGATTAATTCATTAATTCTGTTATACAAAGAGTTCTTGTTGTAACGAAACTGCCAAGTCACATATATAGACTAAGCTGTAGAGTTTGTGGAGTAAGGCGTGTAGAGTTAGAAGCTTGGCTTTGCGTGAGATCTGACAACTTTTTGAAAGTGGGAACTGTGACTTAGACTTGGCTTCATTTCACATAAAAATGTTTTGTTGGGTTATATTTTACAGGAGTATAGTATGCAACTTTAACGCTAAACATGGTTGCTTGAAATGTACAGTGGTCAGCGAGTATAGTCATAAATCGCACGCAGTCATCTTTTCAAAGACTGACGATGAAATGACTCGGACTTCCGTTCTAAGAAGTATGGAGATCACCACAAGTACGATTCCCCTTTGCTAGCATTGCCAATAGATATGATTGAACAATTCAATTCAATTATTTATTGCAACATATGTAATTTTTACATGCGGTTCTTAGATTACATGTTCTACAACATGTGTTACAATTTCCTATATGAGATTCTCTACATATTATTGATTTGGGTATTATGAAACGGTTATTATTTGGTTGGAGGGATGGAAATTTAGGAAATCTGATTACAAAATGGCCGGCAAGGGAAATAGGAAAAGTCGGGCTAGTAATCCGAAGACACAAAGTTCGAGTCCTGCATTCGCGACGAATTTTTGAAATGTTTAACATAAAAATCACTCATTGATGAATCTAGTACTATAAATGTTTTTTTATTTTTTCAAAAATGTAGTGGTTCCAAAATTACTTGGAACATTTATAAACAAACAAAATCAACACTCTCTACCGTTATAGCATTATTATACATAGATGGAAAACTTAAGGCAACTTATACCTATAGATTGAATCGAACATCTTGGAATCTGTGAAGTTAGCTGCAAGCTGAGCACAGCCCTGTATCTCGCGCTGCACAATGACCCGTCTCATAGTCATAGTAATTTATTCATAAAATCGATTTACATGTCCAGCTTAATAACATAAACAGTATTGTAATAACAATGTAGTAACCAAAATTAACAGTGTTCAGACGCCAGAATTTTGATTCGGCCTATACCTAAATGATTCAGAAGTATTTTACCTGTAAATATCGGTCTATGATGACGACGGTCAATTGCAATGTTTCGTTTCGGAGCTTGAATTCACAGTGCACATCGACAAACCAGTCTACAAGCATCGATTCTAGATAGGGCAGTCTTCCCGGGAGGTAATCATCTGCAGAATACCATTGCGGCTGCCTCGCACCCGCCGTTGTAAAGAAGCGGCTTTCTTACGAATCAACGCATGGAAGTCGTCCGTGCGTGCCTCCGCGAACATCGTTAATGCACTACAATAGCGAGGCAACCGTATTAGCACTCTGAAGATGTCGTTATATTGGACCCGCAGGTCACTGGCAGCCCGACGAGTGTGATTGATCCATAAGCTACTCGAGTAGAAGGATTGACAATACGCCTTGAATAGAGTTATCTTTACCTGTCTCGAGCAGCGAGCAAACCGACGCGCTATCATATTTCCTCGGACTGCCAGAGCCCTACGTTCTCATTCCACATCTGCATCATCTTTAAGGTCATCGGTAACGATGTGCCCTAAATACTTAAAACTAGTCACCAAATGTAAAGCCGCACCGTTTAACATAATAGGTATTTCTGGTAGGTTCTGGTTTGGTATTTCTACTCTTAAAAATAAGTATTTCACTCTTCACAGAGTTGTACCTCAGTCCATGTCCCTCCGCATATGTCTCACAAATCACGAGTAATTTACGAATTGATCTTATCGACGGTCCCAACAGCACCATGTCATCTGCGTAGCTAATGTTGTAGTTTAATGCTTATCCTTTTGAAAATAACTTGAGTTCAATGAAGAGAATGATCAAAAAAGGAAACCAGCCACTTCAGCAAATTGCTAATAGATTAATAGAGAGACAATATAATATTGAAGTAGAGAACATAAGAAACGATACTAGTCATAACTACCCTACGATAAAAAGTTACAAATGTGGAAGTGAACTTAAGACAGTTCTTCAACTAGAATCCTTTATTCTCTCAACTGATAATGGAGATAAGTGGTTTTTGACTAACAACAACCACCTATGAAATCTTAACATCTTAATATATTTATGATATATGAGAACGAAATTTCGCAAACTGAAGCCATATATAATATTACTGATATAAAGTGTAAGTTGGTTAGTGTTTCATACAAATCAAATATATATTTTGCTCCGCTTATTCATACATTTAAGAAATAGGTAATAAAAAAGGCAGTGAAAATTGTTTTTTTTTTTTAATTATCCCCAGGAACGTAATTAACATTTCAAGTTAGTCAAAATGTGACACTTATTGGAAATCAAAATTAAGCAAAGCTTTGAAATATTGCTAGTTTTGGAAAAACTGAAATCGCTTTTTGATCCATAAAATTGTGAATTAACAAAATCAAACCTTCATTTAGTTTGCCATATTGAAACATGAACATTATGTAGCTAATACTCGTAATCTCACAATAGATCATACAAAATTACTACACAACAGGCAACTTATATACAGGGTTATTTCTAATCAATTAGCATCCTTTTAGGGGCTTATTCTGTACATCAAAACTAACAACTTTTGTTCTGCTACTTTTGTCAGAACCCAAAAAAATCAGCAGTTCCATACATTTTGTCGCGGGTGAACGATATTTATCTATGGAACAACAATTTTTTTTATTGTGTTTAGACAAAAGTCGCAGAACAAAAGGTGTTAGTTTTGATGTACAGAATAAGCCGTACATATCATATTGACTCATCGACTACAAAGAGTTACTGAAACACTTTCCGCTCAAACTGTGTAAACATTGTTACAGCACATGTAAACCAAACTGAAGTCATCACAAAAGCATACATGTTTTGCCGACACAACGACTACAAAGAGTTACAGAAACACGTTCCGATCAAACTGTGTAAAGGTTTAGGTTTAAAGATATTTATTATCATAAAGACAAACAGTTTGTCACTTACATGATAACATAATTACAAAATATTTTACAATTTTAGTCGTACCTATTATCAAAATAAATTAACTAATTAAACATATAATAACATAATACAGACTTACTACACACTTCATTTCTTTTAGTTATAACAGTAACGATACATGTTCTATGATTTATTCGGCTAAGGTTTTTTTAAAGGCATGAAGGGAGTTAACATTTTTTTATTTGTGAGGGTAGTGAGTTATAAAGTCTAGCACCTTCAGTTGTGAGCATTGTCGTAATTTGTTCGATGTCTTGGAATGACGATAAAGCTCGCTCGGCGAGTTCGGCGGTTAACAACATTTTTTTGTTTTGTAAACATTGTTAGTGTGAATAGTTTTAGTTAAAGTTTTTCGAATAAAGATACATGTGTTATATTTGTATAGTTGTTTTATGTTCATTATTTTAGTTGCTGAATAAATTTTCTTAGTTGGAGTTAGGTAGTTAAAAATGGTTATAATGATTTTGTTCTGCAATCTTTGTAATTTACACATTCTCGTTTCAGCAGCGCTTCCCCAAATCTCGATAAGGTATAGAAGATGTGGTTTAACTAGGGCGTTGTAGATTGTAGTTAGCTTGTTGTAGTTTGCTTGGCGTAGTCTAAGGCTTCGTATTGTGAGTACATTTTCGGTTTTGTGAGTATGATTTATAAGTTCAATCCCTTTCATTGATGCATGTAGTTAGTATTTCACAAATTACAAGGCGTATCCTCTTTTCTCCCCTTACCGGGCCAGATGGCACTTGATTTGTGTCATCTGGCCCGGTAAATATATCACCGGGCCAGATAAAACTTTTCTTTCCCATGTGGCCCGGCGCCGGGCCAAGTCACTGGGCCAGATGGGATACACTCAGTTCAACAACTGTTATGATGAAACTCACTGGCAGCATGCTAAAAGGGTTTTAAAATATTTAAAGAAAACCAAACATTATGGTCTTGTGTTTTGTAAAGATGACTCATGCATTGAGGGATTTGTAGATGCAGACTGGGGTTCTGATGTAAATGATAGAAAATCTTTTTCAGGATTTTGTTTTAAATTGTCAAATGCTGTAATTTCATTTGAATGTAGGAAGCAGAGAAATGTAGCTTTATCCTCAACCGAAGCTGAATACATTTCTATGTCTGAAGCAAGTAAAGAGGCAATTTATTTGAAAAATTTACTGCATGAGATTGTGGGAAGTTCAGAATCAATAATCTTATTTAATGATAGTCAGAGTGCACAAAAATTAATTTTAAATCCAACCTTTCATCGCAAATCAAAACACAAATAAAATTTCCAAAAAATGGCCAACAGTTATATTGTTGTGAATGTTGTGATGTAGCTAAATCTACACGTTAAGAATAAATGTATGAAGAATATTAGTAATTTATGTATTGTCACATAGTTTTTGTTTTATAATATACATTTATTTAACACTGAATTATAGCTTTCTGCGAAATTATTAATGCGATTGCGTTCATTGCCGACACACTTTTATAAATGCATCATTTTTAAGCCACGTATTGTTCATATACTCCATGAAAGCGTTAATTTATTTTTGTGTTATTTTTTATATTGTGGTTTTATATACGCCTAATCTTCTCCAATTTGGCTCTCGCATAACAATGGAAGAGCAGTGCATAAACCTACCATTCGGCTATAAAGTTTTGTCTGTAGGTACGAGTATGCCTACAGATTTTGCTTTTCGCCACAAACTCTTTGTGAAATGGTAGTAGCATTTTTTTTAATTTGATATATGACAGTCTTCAGACCCAGTCTTTTTCTGATACGTTTTTTATTGGGTGACATAGTTTATCTGTAACAAGTGTTTATGAAAATAATTTAATTTTAATAATTGGCCAAAGTGCGAGTCGGACTCGCGCACGAAAGTTAAATATTTTAAGCAACTTAAATATTTTCTGTGAAAATTTTAAGCGTCTACTTGTTACCGTTATTAATATTGAGCAAAAAAATACGAAAAAAACACGTTTATTGTATGGGGACCCCCCTTACTATTTTCATTTCCTGGTACTGATATTTTGGTGGTTCATGGTTCTTTTCGGAAATCTGATATTATTTCGTCAGACTCGTCAGGCGATTCATCGCCAAGACTCTCCTCATCGCTTAATTGGAGCAAAATATTTTGCAGCTCTGTGTCCGTCAAGTAACGCGAAGCTGAAGCCATCTAAAATTAAAAATACACAGATGCACAAAACCATCATAATACAAATAAACACAAAATATTAAATAATAACGCAAAATTATATCTGTATTTCATGATACTGCCACGGTTATATAATAAAACAAAAACTATTCTTAAGAGCCAAGCAAATATTTAAAAAAAAAAACACATTTATCGCTTAATACACTACATCCAAAAAACTTACGTTAACTGTATCCTGAGGTACAGTGTACCCCAACGCACTCAAAGCTACGTCCACAAGTTAACTGGCCCCGCGGACGACTGACGCGGCGACCGACGCCTCCCCCACTCCTCTTAGAATACGTTGACCATTTCAAAAAAAAAACTAGTTTGTACCCCAGGGTACGGTTCCAGGGTTAAATAAAATGTCTATCGCCCTACCTAGGCATGACTAAGACTTCCGAGGCGTTTTTGTTTTATTTCATACTAGACGACCCGCCCCGGCTTCGCACAGGTGTATTATACATATAAACCTTCCTCTTGAATCACTCTATCCATTAAAAAAACCGCATCAAAATCTGTTGCGTAATTTTAAAGATTTAAGCATACAGACAAACAAACAAACAAAAATAGCGACTTTATTTTATACTATGTAAGGATAGGTAGGTAATTTTAATTTTATTGGATACGGTCTCAGTCACTGTGGCCTTCATCTCTAAGGCTCAAAGTCAAAGTCAAAATTTTGATTGCAGTTTGCATGTTACATTGGTGGTATATAATGATGGCTCAATACAAACTTGCCTATTCAAGGCGTGCAACGTTACTGGCAGCTCAATTTATTATTATCAAATCGAATTAATATTACAAAAATAAATGTTTAAGATTATGTTTAAATTGATAACAATGTCAAGGATTAGTGTAAGTATTATGTTAGTAAATTACAATGTCATAGATTGATTAGTCAATAATAGTATTCCAATTATTTTTTTTATCAGTCATAAAGTCGCTAACAGTGTAGTAACACTTAGTCAGGAGGACCTTCTTTAGTTTTGCCTTGAAGAGAGTGTGGCTGAGTTTTTTCAGCGAGTTCGATATTTTGTTGTAGATTACAGGTCCCATACAGAAAACACTTTCACTTGTTATCTTTTTTTACGCTGGTCTATATTAAGTTTGTATTTGTTACGTCTATTACGAATTACTTTGTCGTTTGAGAGGGGAAAATAGTGTTGGTTAGTTTAACAAAGTAAGCCACTTCCAAGATATGAAGTGACGGAAGTGTTAGAATTTTGTGTTCAGTGAATTTTGGTCTGCAGCTATCGGTTATGCGAAGGCCAAACATTGCCCTTATGCAACGCGTTTGTGCTTTAAATGCATGGTTAAAGTGTGTGGAGTTGCCCCAGAAGATGACACCGTATCTCAAGACCGATTCCACCAAGCTATGATAAGATGTTAACAATGCATCAGTTTTTACAGCTGGTGTGATTCTGTGGAGAGCATACGCTGAGCTACCCAATTTTTTACATAGATCTTCGATTGAGCTTTCCAGTTTAGTTTTTATCGATTGTAATACCTAGGAACTTGGTGGACTCAACCTCTTTTATTCTATTATTTTTGTAATTTATATTTATGTCAGAAATGTGATTAAATCTTTGAGTAAACTGGATTATGTTCGGTTTATTTAAGTTTATTTTTAAAATATTAGTATTAAGCCAATTAATAATTGATTCTAGTGTCCTGTCAATGTCGTTCACATAGTGGTCTTTGTTTTGGCAAGGAATTATTACTGTACTGCCGTCAGCAAACAATGACATCGGATATTGTGTAACTTTAGGCAGATCATTTATGTAGGAAATGAATAGCTGTGGCCCCCACACAGTACCTTGTGGCACACCATATCTAGTTATTCGTTCATCAGAAATGTAGGTTTCTTCTGTGTTAGTGTTGCGGTTAATTCTTGTTATTGTGGTTACTTGTTTTCTATCAGTTGAAAATGACTTAATTAAATCATTAATGGGAAACATTAATGATTTAATTAAGTCATTTTCAATGCCATATTTTTCAAATTTACTAATTTACTCCTTTCATTCTGCAGCGTGTTGCCGGTCGCGTGCAGCGCTGCCGGTCGAGTTGAGCATTTCACAGTTTTGCGTGTGCTCTCGACCGGGCTGGACGTGTACCTACAGTTAAGGATACAATTAATAAAAAAAAACTTATTTTGATTTCTGTGCTATATCATCACAACAAAAAACGCCGTGCTAACCGAAAAAGAAAATTGTTCATGCACCCTATAACTTCGGAGCGTTTGTTGAGTGGTGAATGGGTAGTAATAAAAGCTCCGATAATAAATTTAAAAATGTCCTTACTAAAAATATAATATTTACTGCCCGAAATACTAAATCTCCGACTACTTCTGTCCGACTAAAAATGACGAAACGACCGAATGATATACTTAAATCTCAGAAAAAATCTTATGACTATTAATTGCTGTAATACTTTTTTACCATATAAAATTATGTTCTACTGATAACAATGCTTTGTAATTATTACCTTTACTTGCCAACTAGAAATTCATCAATTACATTTAATTTTTCATAAACTCTGTGCTTTTTTACTACAATGTTATACTTAAATTTCTATTGTTGGCGCTTGTCCAGAAAGTTATTAAAAATACAAAAATGTACTTACTATAATCATGAATTCTAGTTACTACAGGTACAGGGAGCAAAGAATAAAATAAAATTCAGTTTATTATATCTAAAATATTCTTTAATCAGTAGTAGAAAATGTCATCATTTCTTCTTATGACCTAACATAAAGAGGTAGGTAAGTAGTACCTAATCTTAATAATATTTCGCGTTATAAGAATTCATTGAATTATAAGAGCAGGTCTGGATTTAGTAGGACGACCCCGTTTTCTTTTTTGTCCTATAGGTAATGCTTTCGCTTCCAAAGGCGGAGTCGCGAGTTTCAATCTGATAGCGAGCCCAAGAAGGTGTTTACAAATGTATTTTTTATAAAACTGCGGGCAAGTGCAGGATCGTTTTTTCCAATTTACATTTTCAGTTCCATTTTTTGGGACCTTGACTTTCCAGAAAGCAAAATGTTTCCTCTTGTAATCATCGAAGTTCGCCTGTTCACTGTTCGCCGTAATTTACGTCTCCTACTTGGCTACTTGGGATCAAGTATTCTGTGTATGCTGTGTTGGATGATAAAATCTTTATCTTTAAATCTTTTTTTGCCCAGCAATAACCATCAGTCCAATCCTTTAGCTCAATAGTAGGTTCTTCAGGTAAAGATTCTTTGCAGCTTTGTATAGACCATTGACCAACCATCTCAGTCGCAATGGCCAAGAAATGTGAAAGCGGAAAACGTTCACGTAAGGTGTTGTGGTCTTTAATATTCCGATTAAAAGCTTCTAACGCATTATTTGTGACAGGTGAACACGGCGCTGCACCTAAAAACCAATTCGGATGCTTTTTTAACCATTCTTCTTGGAAGTAGTTAACAAACTCGGTTTGAGTCTGCCATTTCTCAACAAATGCTTGTGACGCAGCATTAAATACTTCATATGATGTAGCATTATGTAGCGTGTCTATGTCCTGTATGATTTCTTTCTGTTTTGTTTTGTGGACGGTTTTCTGAACTTTCTGTTGCATATTTTTCTTCGCGTGAGCCCAGCACATACGAACAACAGGTGCATTACCAAAAACTTCTATGAAAGCATTTATTATAGCCTGAGCAGCGTCACAAACTAAAACTCTAGGTTCCAATATGTGATCAAATAAACTTAGTGCCTTTTCTTTGAGGCCACCAAAAATCATTTGGAAATCTTCTTGACGTTCATTTGTGGAGATACAAAGGCAAAGCGGATGAAACTTGCGGTTCTTGTCAGTGGTACCAAGAACTAAAACAGGGAACCCTTGCCATATGAGTTTGTAGGTGGCGTCTATGTGAAGTACGTCAGTGGAACAAACAATGTTGAGTAATTTTTTTGTTGACAATGCAAGACGAAAAGTTGGTACTTTATCTTCTAGCACGTAATAGCTAAACACAAAAACTTCATTTTCATCATCGGGAATAGTTGTTCGATCGAAAATCCACTTTTCAAGTTCACCTAAGTAAATTGTAGCTCTTCCATACTTTTCGCGCCTTCTGTCATATAAGTAGTTATTAAGTTGCCTTTTAGAAGGGACCTTTATCCCTTCAATCTTATTCAGAGCCTCTAATATAGCTTTTGGCTTTAGACGTAAATCAAACAGCTTATTTATTTCTCTTTTAACATTTTCCGAAATTCCGTAATCACTTCGCGTACCAATCTGGTCATGGTTGTGCTCTGAAGTAGTCTTAAAAATAAGAACATCTTCGCAATCGTTCACAAACAATAAATACAAGGCACAATCACACTGTGACCCTTTGGATTTTACTTTATTACAACGATAGAACCGTTTTTGGCCTTCTTCACTATCCCGCGTATAATTTCTTGACCAAGTCTTTTCATCATTCACAAATTCTTCTGCTTCTTGTTCACTGCACCGTTTGATTAACACCCAACTTTTAATATGACGGCTCTTCTTCGCCGGTACTGACGGTTCAGCTCCCACTTCTTCCTCATCAGAGTCAGAACGGTACACAGGTACCTCATCCATACTTCAGTGTCCTTAGTTTCAACTACAAATACAAATATTATAATTATTTATGTAAACAAACAAACGAAACACGCGGCGAGCTGTCGTTGCAAGCGCACTGCGCTCGAAACTTCTGACGTCACGCCGAACGTACGCGAAAACACCCGAACGCGACCCAAACGCCGTTCGCGCGGTCCGACCAGTTTCGGTATTTTCATCAATGTTGAGAGTTAAAAAATATATTTGGTAACCAACACTAGAAAATTAAATAACTCATAAAATTCGTAAAAGAATGATTATTTTGACATGACCTCTGTTGTCAGTAACCCAGTAATCTCGTCGGAGGTTCAGTATTTTATTCAGAAGTTTAGTTTTGTTATTCGAAGTTATATTTATAAGTAGAAATGTAATTTGATTGTGTTCATAGGTGTCAGCAAAATTTAGGTATTTTATTCGGTATGCTTTGAATTTTTTTGTCGGTATATTATTATAACGCTGGTAAATTAGAATAAAAGTCGGACAGAGATAGCTGGAGATTTATTTATTTGTCGGAACCATTATTATTTCCCGTGGTGAATTCGTATCGCTGTATTCGCGACTGCGTGAAGATGAAAATATTTTTTTCTATTATTTTTAGGATGTCAATTAGCACATTTGACGAACTGGTTTTTAAAATTGAAAACAAAATAGCACATACTGGTTTACTCCGAATAGTTATAACACCTACGGAATGCTTGGTAGTCACAATAAGGTATGGTTGGCAATTTTTTGTTACTTCAATTTAAATAATTAATTAGTCATAGGTATTTTACATCATATTTAATCACAAAAAAAAAAAACAAAAGTCCGTTAAAGTGTTGTGAAATTAAACGAGTCTTCTGTATCATAGTTTTCGGTGGAGCACGATGATGCACTCGCAGGAGATACTTTTGAAGTACGAGGCATGGCTGGCCAGCACTTGTAGATGGACCCATGCTTGATGGCCCCATATTTGTAGACACGGGACTAAACTGGTCTGGTGGTGGTGGCTGTTAGTATATTCCTACGAGTAATTGTAGAACCTGACCAAAAAAAAAATTTATTTTCAAAGTCTAGTCTTCTGACTGCAGGGAGGACTGAATTGAAGAATGCCACGTCTTCATCAAAAGCAAGATTGTTAGTGGAATTCCACATATCAACTAACTGTTTCTCAAAAGTAGTCATTTGCATATCCTGTATATTTTTCTTACTTCTTTTATTACGGACGTTCGACAAATCGTTTTCTGGGCCTCAAGAACGGATGGAATTTCACGAGACATGTTGCGCCATTCCCGAGCCAGCTCGTCCTCATTCACATTGGTTACATAATAGAATAAGAACAAAGTACTAGAAACAGTACTAAAATAGCAAGAGAAATACATCACTTTGTCCCATTTTAAATATGAAATTTAAAAGGTGTTAGATAAAGATGCACATACACCCGAACTTTCGTAATTCGAAGGGTTTCACAAACTAGCATTGAGCTATCTCGGGTGTCCAAATTTAAAAAGTAGGAAGGTAAAATGATCAGATATTTGAACCTTCTTACTGGAACTAGAGAGTTCAAATTTCCGAAAAAGACAATTGACCCAATATCTATTTTTAACCATTTTGACATTCCAACTGGTGATTTTGACGTATGCGACAGACATTGCGTTTTTTTTTGTTCCACTCACTCTCGCGTATGCTGTATAACCAGATACGAATAAGACAGCTGTAACGTAGTTTTTATTTGAGTAAAATTTAGCAATACTTCTATTACTTGTAATTCTTCTGAGGGCTACATCCTAAAATAAAACATAGTTACCGTTACTTCAACTTAGGTTGCAGTTTACAAAAAAAGTGGTTAATTTGCCTACCTAACCCACATATATGTGGGTTAGGTTAGTTTAAGGTATACCTTAAACTGGCGGTAGAGGTGAGTTAACTCCGGCAGCTGGACGGATCTATGCAAACAGCCTCTCGCAGAACTATTAAAATATTAAAAAATTACTCCGACATCTTTCAAATTTGTCTTTGACATTATATTACTTGACATTGCATTGTGTAGTATTGACTTAAATAATTCTAAAATATAAGTAATGGCATTTATTTTATATTCGTATTTTTGTGGCTTGTGGCCATAGTAAAGCTTGTGGCTCATTAAGAAAATATCTAATTTGTTAGCATATAAATTGAATGTCAAAATATTTTGCACGTCAGAAATGACAGAATGTAAGGAAATTTGTTAACTGTTTTATCACCTTGTATAGGTATTCTACATTCTGGCAAATAAATAAATTCTTTCTTTCTTTCTTCTATACAAGGGTAGATACATCTTGAGTTGGTCTGCTGCCGTGATATAAAAATCAAGGCACTGCAGCTTGAAGGTCTTGATTTTTTGCTCCCGCTTGGCAACTCGCTCCTCTTGGTTAAGACCTGGTTCATTTGGCATAGGGACCTTTTCCAGAGCAGAAGCTGTGCCAGGGCCGAGGTAAATCTTTTCCAGCGGAACCTGAAAGAAATCGTTAGATGTTTTTAAGTGCTTAGCGCTTATTCATTTTAACCAGACCAGGGGGACTCTTACCTGAAGTGAGGACACTTCAGGTAAGAGTAGAAGTGACATCGATCTTGTGGACACTCTCGAGCACGTTGTGCCGCATGTAGTTCTGGCAGACATGAACTACGAGTAAAAGCTGCCTTGACTCTGCTTGCAGTCTGTGCACAAGCACTTTCGAGCTTTGGAACAGCGCGTTCATTCTGTTGAAATACTCCAAAGTGTATATGAGGTAAAAGAGATACGCCTTGAAGTATGTGTTTTTCATTCCCTCATGCAAGGCTGGGGCTTCCGTGTCTCTCGGGTCCTCGTGAGCGCACAACAGGAAAAAGTACTCAAGTGCACTCAGGTTTTCCAGAAGCCTTACGACGCAAGAATGCATCACAAGCCACCTCGTCTGGGAAATGCTGATCAGCTTCCGCTGCTCTTTTCCTTAAAACTTTTGAAATTCTTCAAGAATGGCGGAACGTTTCGGGCTGCCTCAGGAGAGTACGATACGACTCGCTGGATTTTGGTTTTCACATAAGAGGGAAACTTCTAGCTAACCGCTGAAGTCGCAATATGGGATGAATGGCAAATGCAATCCATTAGGACCAGATAACGAGAGTCGTCCTTGAGTCTAGAATAGAAGGAATTGTTTTTGCCAACCATAATGCAATGGTCGCACCCTCGCACCCCAGTCCGATGACGTTTGTGACTGGTATCTCATGAAAAAAAAAAACAATTTAAGCTCGCCTTCCTGCAAAGCACTTCAATATTTAGTTTCAAGAGCAGTCAAGTGCTTTAACACGGCCCTCCTAATAAACCAGCTAAGTAATAATAAAAACAAAAATAATACGTACTTTTCCATAAACTCCACCAATAACTGGAATTGCGTTGAACTTGTACGCATTTTCATATTTAATTCGCAATATTTCTATTAGAATTTTAAATAGGTGTATTGTTTATAATTCCACAGGTAAACACGTCACGTGCGTCGCATCGTAATGACTTGAGTTGAGACTGAAATTCATTTTACGAAATTAACCAACACAAATTAAAACACATAATCACTCTTGACACTTGCGCACTTCTTGATGACGTTTTTATTTGGTAGGATAACTATAATCTTTCTCTATGGCCATGTGGTGCTATGTGCCTATCTAACTTACTCTGTCTTACCATAGTAGGTGAAAAAAAACAGCTTACGTTAATTTGAAGTTAGACACATCAAGTTATTCTACCACCATAACGACCAAAAACCATACGAACTAACGAGCGTACTGTATCGAATATTATTAGCCCATTCTACGGGTTCTAAATCGTTCTATTCTATGCGCCGTTGGTTCGCTATCGAATATCGAACGAAGGTCGACGTTTTCGATACCAACTGATGGGTAGAGCTAAAGATGAGGTTGTGTGTGTGCACTTGAACTATCAACATACCATTGAAAGTTGCTCAAGAAAGTTTGTGAAAAACATAAGTAAACACGAAAAGTACCTGTCTTAAGGGCCATAAATCGAAAGAATAGCCTGCCAGCATCGTAATTCGTACATCTTCAGCACGGCAAGTACTTTCACAAAACTAATAAACTTGATAGAACTTGGGGGCAACGTTTTACAACAAATTTTTGCTCACACACACTAACACTAGTTTTTACGCACACAGAACGTTTGGCCAACATTTTCTCTAATCAACCACCCGCACTACTGTTTTCAACAAAAAACAACGCTTTACCAATGTAAATATTTCAATAAATACATTTGTACATAAACATTTCTACGACTGGCCGGCATCCTGCGACAGTGACACTTGACAGATAGATAGAGAAACTTTGACAGCTGAGGTCGGGTTCGAATTAATCCGCTGGTGTACTTTTATCAAGTGTGTTCAAATACTATACGACATACGCTTGGGTATGGATAACGGTAAGCTTACTGTTCTAACCCTGTTAGACTTCAGTAATGCCTTCAATACCGTTGACTACGACATTTTACTAGCATTATTGCGCTCATCTAACATATCTCCATCAGCGATCGACTGGCTTCACAGTTATCTGTACGGGCGCCGGCAGCGGGTTCGCCTTGGAGATAATTTTTCTTCTTGGTGTGACACTACTGCTGGTGTGCCACAAGGCGGCGTGCTATCTCCCCTTCTTTTTGCCTTTTTCATTAATTCCATATCGCTACGGCTCACTTCTTCCTATCACCTTTATGCAGACGATCTCCAAATTTATTCGCAAGCTCAGCTAGATGATCTAGATTCAGCGATAGCTGCTATAAATTCCGATCTCTACCAAGTAACTGAGTGGAGCAATTCTTTTGGTTTAAAAATTAACCCCGCAAAGTCACAAGTTATTATTATTGGCAGCTCTTATCATATTTCAAGAATTGACTGGCCCAAACTTCCTTGCGTAGAGTTCGATGGAATCACTTTGCCATTTAGTGAATCTGTGAAAAACCTCGGTGTCATGTTTGATCGTACGCTATGCTGGGATACTCATATAAAAACAATCAGCTGCAAGTTGTTTGCTGCTGGTAGCTCCCTAAGACGGCTCCGAAACTTCCTGCCTACTGCTACTAAAGTTGCGCTCGCACAGTCTCTTCTTCTTCCTATTTTAGATTACGCTGACGCCTGCTTTTTAGATCTTACTGAAGTCCAACTTGATAAGCTTGAGCGTCTCCAAAATTACTGCATTAGGTTCATATTTGGGCTACGCAAATATGACCACGTATCTCATTTTCGTACTAAGCTCAAGTGGCTTCCAATTCGTCTTCGTCGGAATGCTCATATCCTTAATCTTCTTTATAACATCCTCTTCAATCCTTCTACCCCACGCTATCTTAAGGACTCTTTTACCTTCTGGCATGATGCACATTCCCTTCCCCTCCGATCCAAGGACAACCTTTCCCTTAAGACTCCTACCGCACGGTGTGAAACTTTTTACGGACGGTCGTTTGCCTTTCAGGCAGTCCAGTTATGGAATGCCTTGCCCGTTACTGTCAGAAAAGCTCAATCACTTAACATATTTAAAGATCAGGTTAAAAACCATTACCTGCAGAAAATGATGATACTTTAATTTTGTAACTGTTGTTGTTGTTATTTATGTTGTTTTATGTAAGTAGTATATTATAATTTATATTATGTATTAGTTTATTATTAAGTCATAGGATTCTTTTATTATTATTTTTTATTTTGAGATGTTTTCTTTATTTTTGGGTATTTAAAGTATTTATATCAATTTTATTAGTATGTATGTTTATGATGTATGTATAATCTAATTTTTACTTTTTAATTAATGCGCACCCCGTCCATTATTTATACGCTTTCTGTCCTCTCCATCCTAAGGTTGCCTGGCAGAGATCGCTGTCAGCGATAAGGCCGCCCATTGTTACACTGTTTTTGTATCTTTGTTTCTTCTTTTTGTTTATTTCTTGGTGTGCAATAAAGAGTTTATCTATCTATCTATCTACTATAAAAAGTTAACTAAAAATGCTAAAAATTTCACATTCCCCGCCGAAGCCGATAAGTGAAGCTAGATCGTACCCGGACGTGTTCCGCTCGCCGGAACCAGAATCAGATGTCAGATGCTTTTATAAACTTGAAAAAAAGGAAATATAGGGACGATTTAGCCGGCAGCTCAACAAACGTAATGGCGGAAATGCTCGATAATCTCCAGCAATTATTCATGGACATGAAAACTACTCAAGATACGCAATTTAGTAATATTGAAACGAGTATGAACACCTTGAAAAAAAAAACCTTGAAAATTAAAAATTCATATGATGAAATTAAAAAATCCATCTCAGAGATAGTAAATGAGCAAAAGAAAATGAAATCCCGAAGAGAGGCACTTGAAGAAAAAGAAGACGACCTAAAGGAAATTCGAAATATTAGAGAGAAAAGTAAGACTGAGTTCTGTTGAGATAAGAAATGTACCTTTAGACAACAATGAACAAATACTTGATGTCGTCAAAAAAATTCACAATATCATAAAATTGGATTTCAGTACTCAAGACGTGCGAATTCTAATAGGCTGCCATCCAAAAAAGATCAAATAAAGCCAATAATCGTTGATTTTACTACTGTACAAAAGAAAGTTGATCTTCTAAAATCTATTAAAAACTATAATCTAAAAAGCAAAGATAAGCTTAATAACCTCAACATTAGCATTCCTGGTGATAAAAGACCTACATAAATGAAAACCTCACAAAGCAAGCAAACAATTTACACTATCAAGGCAGAGAACTAAAAAAAAATGGTTCGTTGGAATATTGTTGGACAAACGGAGGTCGCGTCCTTGTCCGTAAAACTAAAGTATCTCCAGCAATCGAGATAAAAAATTCGGAACAATTCAAGACTCTAGAAAAAAACGCAACTCAAGCTGCAACAAGCTATAAAGAAGATTGACTAGTCCGTTATATGATCAGCTTGCATATTATTAAAAATAATGTTAATAGTTTAAGTTATTTAAATATCGTTTTCGCTGTTCTTTTAGTGTTAAGTAGTATTACTCTTCATAAAAAAACCAGAAATATATTAAGATTTCACAATCATATGTACAGAAAAATATATTATTCATCCACACACACATAAAATTCCTATTCATCCAACAAATCGAAAAAATAAAATTTATCTAGAAAGCATTCAAAAGCATATAAAGGGATATTAAACATCGAATCAAAGTTTTGGCGGCTTGCGCCACTTAGTTCGAATAATCATATGAAAATGGCACAATTTGAAGAGTTACTAGCTGACATTGACAACGTCAATGTTGCTAAATCCTATGTCCTGAATATGCCTCAAGAATGCATTAAGTTTTTTCAAACAGATCATGCCAAAACCATATCAATTATTTCAATGAATATACGTAGCATAAATTGCAATTATGATAATATTATGATACTTTTAGGCCGAATGAGTATCAGCATGGATATTATATTTTTTTCAGAATGTTGGCTAAATGAAAGCTATACTATACACCAACTACCCGAATATAATATCCACTATACTATAAATCACATAAATCCAAATGATGGTGTCGTAGTTTATTATAAAAAGAGCCTGAAAAAAGTCAAAATATATGAAGAGAAACTTGAGGATGCAAATTGTATCATTATGCAAATAGGAAGGGAACTTTGCGTTGTAGCTATGTACCGCCCACCTTGTAACCAGAATGTTTCAAACTATTTAAACTCACTAGATACCACGTTAGGTAAATTAAAAACATGGCCAAATATCATTATTATGGGAGACATAAATATCAATATAGAATCAAATAGTACTCATAGAAATATGGAAGAATATTTGTCACTGCTAGCTAGTCACGGGATGTTGCCTGCGCACTCGTTTCCAACACGGGAAAAAAATTGCCTCGATCATTGTATTATTAAAACAAAAAACAAAGCTACGACATTAGTTTTACCACCTACAATAACAGATCATTCGCCAGTTGCAGTGCAAATAAATACAAAAAGTAACCACAGCAAAAAAATACTCAGATTCTCAACAATAATAAATTGTGACAAAATAAAAGACGAAATCGCAAAAATTAAATGGGACGAAATATTGGATTACACTAACTAACAAAAGCGACCGAGATGTTTATGAATCATATCAAATCTATTGTTGAAAAATTTACCCATAGTCAAATTATATCGAGGTCAAAGGCAAATATAAAACCATGGGTTACTCCCGGACTAATAAAAAGTATGAAAAAAAGAGATAAATTACATATGATATCAAATGAAGATCCAAAGAATAACCAATTAAAAACGGAATATATACAATACAGAACTGTTCTCAACAGTACCTTAAAAAAACTTAAAAGAACATATGAAAGAACAGAGTTAATGAAATACAAGAAAGACAGCAAGAAATCTTGGAAAACAATAAAAAAATATGTAATTTTCCAGAGAAAGAAAATCCCGTTGAAAACTTACTGCTTATAAACTCAACACCTAATGAGTCACTAAATACTGTAAACAAGTATTTTGCAGATGTCGGTTCTAATCTTGCACAAGAAACTCTTCAATCTATGAAGGATACTGAAGAAAATTTAGCCCGTACCCAACATAGACATTCCAAGAAACAGGCACAATCTTTCGGATTGTTACCTACGGACACTGCTGAGGTTTTCAACGTTGTAAGGAACCTTAAAACTAGCTCGGCTCCTGTTTGGGACAAAACAAATACGAAACTAACAAAAATGATATTGCCTTACATACTAGAACCACTAACTAAAATATGTCAAGTCATTTTTGACACCGGAATAGTCCCAACAGTTCTGAAAAAATCAGTGATATGCCCTATACAAAAAAGTGGAGATGAAGACGGTTTCTCCAATTACAGGCCTATATCACTTCTACCAATTTTTTCAAAAGTTCTAGAAAAGCTAATGAGCGTTAGACTAAAAAAGTATCTGGAGAGCAAACTTATTTTGTCAGTTAACCAATTTGGTTTCAGAGAAGGAAAAAGTACCGAAGATGCAGTGCTCAAAGTTACGGAACATGTCAAAAATGAACTGTATGGCAAAAATAAATGTACAGGCATATTTCTCGATCTGGCAAAAGCCTTTGATACCGTTTCCATCCCTATTCTTCTAGAAAAATTGGAAGAAATCGGTATCCGAGGTGTACCTCTAAAGTGGTTTAAGAGTTACTCTCTGGTAGGACGCATTCAGTCAGGATAGGAAATAAATTGAGTTGTGAAGCAAAAGTGAAGTTTGGGGTGCCTCAAGGCCGTATACTGGGTCCAACACTTTTCTTAATTTATATAAACCAACTATGTGACATGCAGCTTCAACAAGGCAAAGTAATCACATAATATGCTGACGATACTGTGGTTTTATTTCATGGAAAGTCGTGGAAAGATGCTCAGGTACTTTCAAACGAAGGCTTGAAAGCAATACCAAAATGGCTTAGATTCAATTTATTATCCATCAATATTGCCAAAACCTTCACAAGTAATAGATCAATACAACCTAAAACTCCCCTAAGTCTAAAAATACATAAATCTACTTGTGAGATGGATCAAAGTTGCGCCTGCGATAATCTAAACCAAGTAGCAGAAATTTGATCATATTAGACAAGCATTTAAATTGGATCGCACACATTAGGAATTTTTCAAGTAGGCTGAGAAAATTAATTTTCACTTTTAAACAACTTAGACACGTCTTGAAATTTGACCCACTTATTAAAATTTACTACGCCTTAGCCCAATCATTCCTGTCCTATTGCATTACTGCATGGGGCTCAGCTGCTAAGACGCACCTTGAATGATTGGAAATATCACAACGAGCACTTCTCAAAGTAATGACTTGTAAACCTATACTTTTCTCCACAAAACAATTGTTTCAAGAATGTGCCGTACTCTCAGTCCGACAATTGTTTATAAAATCACTGATAGTCAGACAACATTCACAAATCAGCAAACAAGATTTCCAAATAATTAATAAAAAACGACGTAAAGATCGCATATGTGAAATTGTAAGAAAAAGAACTACAAATGGCACATTGTCTGTTCTGTCTTTGGGACCATTAGTGTACAATAAAATACTAAAAATTGACAAACCTAATAAATTTGAATGTCCACCCAATCAATAATAAAATATCTACTGTCACTGGACTATGAACAAACTACTAGAAATAATAAAATGATATGGATAACAGTAAATCAAGTTTTTGAAGGTGGATGAACAAAGGAATTACATACTTACACACAACAAACTATTACATAAGTATATTATTTTTGTATATTAATTTTCAATTGTTATATAAGTACATTATTTATGTATATTATTTCATATCTTAGTACATTATAAAAAACAATTTCACAAAAACCAGCATTACGCTGAGTTGGGACCAGTTTTGTGACAGAAATACTAGGTAAAATACTGTTGTTTTTTGTGTTTTATCATTTGTTTTGTCGTTATGTATTGTACCTCTTATTTTTGTTGCAAATAAAAAATTCTGTAAAAATATTGTATATAATTTCGTTACTGACTGGATAAATAAGTGTATTATTAACAGTGTTACTTGTTTAGCATTGAATAATTGTACCCTGCTATACAGGCTCTTACGGGACCTAGTGTTAGGTCCAAATATTTAAAAAATCATTTTTGTAAATTTATGTGAAATAAAGTTAAAATAAAAAAAATTGAATTAAAAAAAAATTCAGTGTGAATCAGTAGTTTCTTGTAAATGGCTTCTAATTGGCGCGTTGTTGGATTATCAGAGTGGCCACCATGACTTCGGATGACAGAAAAGGGTATTTCAATATGATCTTGACTAATTTTATGCGTTGCGTGCTCTCTATATACATATAAGAAAACTCGTGTATCTTGGAGATTTCAATAGGTGTTTACGCTCGGTTAGGCCTTTCCTCTTTTTTATATCTGTAGACAGATGCAACAACAACTGCCTAGCCTCCTCTAACCGTTTGAAGGCATCTTGGTGGTTTTCTGCATTAAGAGCACTTTTGTATCCATAGAACCAAGGTTACCGACATAGCCCAACGGATTAGCAGGTTGAAGTGGCAATGGGCAGCGCACATAGCGCGGAGGACTGATGACCGATTGGGTCGAAAAGTCCTCGAGTGGAGACCACGTACCGGCAAGCGCAGCGTATGACGTCCACCCATAAGGTGGACGGATGACCTCTTTAAGACCGCAGGATCGCGCTGGATGCAAGCCGCTACCAACCGGTCTTATTGGAGATCTTTAGGGGAGGCCTATGTCCAGCAGTGAACGTCCTATGCCTAAAATGAAGGAAGGAAGTCATAAGTCATATATTGGTAAAATGGCAATTTACACGTCAAATACATTCATCACAATGATGTAATAAAATGAGATTAGGTAACAATAACAAAACAAGAAATACAAATAATTGAATTTCAATAATATTGGATAAATTAAGTAATAAAATAGTCAGCAAAATTCGAACCAAAAACAAATTAATAATAATAATACAAATGTTATAAAGAAATGCAAATTAAATAAATTAGTTATGTCAAACGTTTATAAAATTTATCGTACCTATAAAAAGATTGCTCGATAAGCCAATCTTTTAAAGTATTTTCAAAAGACTGTAGGCTTATCGCCGACGTTATTTCTAAAGGTAATATTGTACACTGTCAAAGCCATGACATGAGTCAACTTAGATGACTTCTCGAGGGAATGGGGGACGGCCTGCAGCTTATGCTTGTCCCGGGTCGGGTGAGGTATCTGTGCGCGGAGCCCCGCTCTGGATACGCCTATATTTAAGTATATATAAGTACATAAGAATTAAGTATTAATATGATTTTATTTAAGGACATTTTTATGAACTACGTTTTTGTTTTCACATCTTTTGCTACGAAACTTAGATTTAGCGGATTTGATACACGTGAGCATGCCACATAGACATTTTTTTTTACTAAATGAACGCCTTTAACTTTGAGGGTCTGTCCTTGAGCTTTATTAATTGTTATTGCAAATGCAGGGGAACTTTCATAATGTTGTGCCCCAGAAGAGTAATTTGTAGCCTTGCACCGGCGCGTCAAGATTACTCATTAATAGGATTGGAACACCAACTTTCAACCTCAAGGTTGGCTGGCCCGCGCACATGGTGTAAATGCTTTCTTAAACAGAAGCATTCCATATTACTAACATGGACCGTGTATACTCGACCTAAAGCATCTCCAGATTTGAGACCAGGAGCGTGTGTCAATATCCGTTAATAGGTGTAATATAAGATGTCGCACGTGCGTGGTTCAAACATGTCTTTTATTAGGTAGGTACTTCAAGGCAAGCTAATTTAGACTTCAGATTCAGAAATTTGACTAGGTACCTATGTATTTTCGAAATCTGAATTCGAATCAACACTATTTTAATACATGAAAAAGTAGGTAGAAGCGTTTTAACAAATCAGAAAAATCATGTAAACTAAACATTCATATTATTTGTCCAAACAGCACCCAAGTAAATTTAAAATTATTATGTTTACAGAAGATTCTAGCAGCTGAATATATTTCTTTTGTTTCTGGTGATAAATGTACCGACAGGTATAATTGACGCTTTTCATTCGTGTAGCATGTGGGTAGTAGCTAATTTGTCGCTCGAATGGGTTTTGTTGTATCGTGTAACAGCTGAGATAATATTATCTCGGATTCTTTGAGAGGAGAAAGTGTATAAGGTATTCCGTGTTTTTTTGGATTTATTGTCGATTTTAGCATGCTTTTATGTCGGCGTCTGGTAGTAGGATCTGTAGACAATCACAAAGATTTTTGAATAGACTCATCAAGTCCTCATTCTTGGACTCGGGAACTTCATGAAGTTCAAGATTGAGGCTGCGAGATATCTTCTCAGCACTAAATAGGGGATTTTCTAGTCGAGATATTGACGTTTTTGATGCCGTTAGTTCGGCTTCAAGTATCTTAATATTAGCATCCCTTATTTTTAGTTAGTCTCTGTCTTCTTGCTCTGCAGAGATGAAGTCCGTAGTAACGGTGAAATCACTTCTCACTTTCTCTATGGCATGCTCTACTTCAGCTGCTACCTTTGTCTTCATGTCTTTTTTGAGCGCAGACCTTAGGTTAATCATAAACTCGGAATTACACATCAAGCAATTTGCTTAGATTTTCCATGGTGACGGTACCGTTTACGACTCACAAAATTGCAGATGTTTTTTTGCGGTTGTGGACGCGACGGGCTATATAATACTGACGACACAAATATTATGATACCACGGTATTTAGGTTTTCGTATAGCTATGCATTTGTTATTAGGACATAATTTAATTTACTTATTGCAATTACTAACTGCAGAGATTCTATTTTGTCTGGTACTATTTAGCTACTCCGAGATCTGTATCCACGCAAAAGAGAAACTAGTACTTAGCAAAGGTCATCAAGGTTCACCAAATTAATATTTGGTCAACTTTAATGACCTTCTCTTTGTATTTGTTATTTAAATAAATTAGGTTTTGATTTTACATCGTGGCTTATGTTGTTGATTTTAGTTTCATGGTAATAGCGCGAGTCCAAATATTTTTAACAGTTATTCTCATAAGATTTGTCTGGTGGAGCAAGCCACAAACGTGATTTGTTTTCACTGGGAAATGATTTGGTCCTCCAACAAATAAGTTTCATTCCACAAGAAACAATTTTCGAGTAGTTCATGGGGGTCATTCGGAAATCTTGGATTAAAAAATTACCCTTTCAGTAGCCCTGCAAACAGAATATACATCCTGAGATGCATAGACAAGTCTGCCGTCGTCTCTCACCATTACAAGTTTTTGATATTTTTTTTTTCGGTTGCTGTTAAACTGTCGAGACACTACATTTAATTTATTTACGCAAAGATCTAACAACAAAACCTGCAATGTAGCCGACAATTTGTTGTATGTATTCAGATGTTTGCATAAAATCCAATTGTCAAATTGTGATACATATCTTCATCTTTGTTACAGTTTTCCGTATCGTCGTCGCTTTCTTCATCGTCTTTTCTGAAGGAGGGAACGGTTTCATTGATGCATTTCAATGATGAAGAGCACGATAGAACACTGATATTTTCAAGTGGAACTAATTTCCCGATGATGCTGATTTGAGCTCCATGTAGCATAGCAATTTTTTATAAATGCCGAGCATTTCAACTGACGAGCATTGGGGTTATCATTATATCCCCCATGCAACCGTACCGCACCAAAGAACATTTCTATGTGATCTTGACTGATGGAGTGCGTGGTCAGATATTTTAATTTACTTGAACCTATGAGATTTTTATATAAGTAGGTACTGGACGCTTTCTAGGCAAGATAAGAACGCCGAGAAATCCAGTGAAAGATTGCGTTTTTAAAACTGGGACATACTCGTAGCATTTTGTGACCTTTTTTTTTTTTGATTTTTCATGATCGTGAAAAGTTTTTTTTCTCGAAACTTTTAAACTAAAGTTCAGCACCAAATCTTTTGCGTCTTTCAATATAGTAAATATTTCTTCTATATTGCCGGGAAACAAAGGATGTTTGCATCCGTGTGCTTTTAAATTTCTCGAATTAAAAATGTCAAACGGAGGTGATACGAGTATTGGAGGGAGTAAAATTTAATTGCCAAGGCCACACACTTCTCCTAAGAAGCTGGGTCGCTAATTTGACATTCATTATTGAATTTAATTCAATATGTCTTTTGGTAAGTCGGTTGGCCAAATGCAATCCGGTCTCATCTTGTAATTCGGCTAACTTTTTAACGAAATCCCACTTTATTTCATCCTCTTTGTATAAAAACACCTTTTTTAATTCGAAATTTCTTATTAATTTTAGCATATGGCAGAAGTATAAAAAATACTGCCACTTCATATTCAGCACATGGGTGCTTAAAGGTGGTTTTGAGTTCTTTCTGGTTTTTGTATTTGCAACCCAACACTTCCATGGCAGATAAATTAGAGCTATGGCCATCAAAAGTAAGCGATACGACATCCACGCCTACTTCATGGCATATAAACAATATTGTAATCATAATCATTATTTATTGGTAATTGTCTTAAATTAGGGGAAGGTGGGGGGACACCGGAGAGTTAAGAAAAAGACACAATAAACAAATCACTATGTTATTTATTGAGGTAATCAATGTCATAAATGTTTAAGTACGAGTATACCTTAGGCATAACTTGAAAAAAAAAAACAATAAATATAATAAAAAGTATAAAAATTAACAATGTCAATTTGAAATTTTCAATGCCAGCATATCGTCAAACTTGTTGAATGCCTGTTCGATAAGCCAGTGTTTTAGTTTTGCCTTAAACGATTCTCTAGACGGTGCATCTCGCACCGTTTGCGGCAATCGATTGTACACTCCCGGGGCTAGCACGTGCACGAGTTTAGCCGTCTTCGCGAGTCGGTGCCTCGGGGTACACAGTCGGCCCGCATGACGTGATCGTGCATTCGTGTCTCCGAAGCACTCGTACCCGTCCTCTCTTAGCGGTCTTAGCATACGGACCATAAAATTAAACTATCGACGTGTCAGAACGTGACAGAGTTATGATGAAGCATATATCTGTCACCTTTGCACACGTCGATAAACTCTTGTCGTGGTCTTGTATGCTAAGACAGCAGGTGGTCCCTTGCGTACAGTGCAGCTTGGAGGCACAGAAGGCTCGGAACGGTGAGTATGCCCATACTCCGGAAATACGGCTGTGCAGAAGTGGCCCTCAACGCTCGCACTATGGCACGTACGGCTCGTTTTTGCATCCTGAAGACGCGCTCCCAGTCGGCCGCGCGCCCCCAGAGCTCGATGCCGTACTGCAGTATCGAGAGCACGGACGCGAAGTAGCACTGCCGCGGCATGTGAGACGGTAGAATAGCGGAGACACGCCAAAGCGCGAAGCTTGCCCGACCTATCTTCTCACAGATTTTATCCAAGACAAGTGCTCGTCCCAGGTTAAGGCGCTGTCTATCTGAAAGCCGAGAAAGATCGTAGAGCTCACTTGTTCCATTATAACATCGCCTATGCCTACTTCAAGTTGTCTGTAGGGTCGACCTGATAAGTTGAAGTGAATGTAATTACTCTTCTTCAGACTATAGGTCTTACTCTTATTCAGAATAAGACCGTTTATTGTAAACCACGAATTAAGGTCACTCGCTACTTTGTTCAGCTTCTGCTCGAGCTGATCGACTGAGGGCGCCGTTACAATTGCAGCGACATCGTCGGCGTACATTAGGATAGCCAGTCAGGCGCTGGCGAAACGCGCTAGCTTAACTTAGAAGCGCTGCGCGGACGAACAAACTACCAACCGCAAAATACCGCGGTATGGTATTTTGGTTTTTCCGTTTTCACCTAATTTTAAGCAATACCATTTATTTTGTAAAAATTGTTTTGGAAAGTAGACAGATTGGGCATTATATGAATATGCTTTGTTGATAGAATTACGATAGTTTTAATACACATAGTTCACGTGAACTAAAAAGATTTTGATTAATACGTTCCTGATGTAAATAAATTATATTTCGGAACAAAACAGCAATATCGTAAAAAATTTTATGGTTTCCGATAGAAAATATTCTAGGCTGTTATAAAACAGTAAATAAAACTTACCCGTTCATAAAAAAAAAAATGTTAATTCAGGTCATAACAATGAGCCATCAAAATGCTGGCAGTAAGAATAAATTAATCAACAATCTATGTAAAACTCGCATGACCGATCTCCCTTTTATCGACAACTACAATAGATACAAATGGCATGTAATCTCGGAAGCTCAGAGCAGATGGCGCCACTGAGGTTGGAGGTCATGTTATCTGTCAAAACTGTCAAACTCCATAGAAAATTATTCTGATTTCGAGTGGTGATTTATTTAATTTACGAAATTATGCCACAGTGTTGTGTTGTGCCTTTGTGTTCATCGCGAACATCAGGACACAGATTTCCTAGAGACAACGAGACGAGAAAAAAATGGATTATTGCCATAAGAAGAGATAAATATACGCCAACCAAAAATGCACGTATATGTAAACAACATTTTGTTGAGACAGATTACGCTTTGCCCCTAGATTCTGTTGTGAAAAACCGTAAGTACCTAGCTATAATAATGTTCTTTAGTTGGCTTTGTAAGCTAAACTATTCAGATTTATTTTTATGTAAGTACTTTTTAGTGAAACCATAATTTAGATTGTTTTTATTTTGCAGCAAAACCACGACTCAAGAAGAATGCCATACCTAGTCAGTTTAGCTGGACTGAAAAGCCCCGATTATCTACAAAGCAGAGACAAGAACGCTCTACTAAACGAGCAATACAAAAGGAAGCTCTCCATTTTCAAACCAAGCTTGATACACCAACGCCACTCGTGCCAGAACCATCTCATGAGGTTGAAATCCAACTAGCACCAACGGAAGAAAAAGAAGAAAGTCAAAATATGCTCAAATGTGATGCATCTACTATGACAAGCATTCCTCTTAACTCATTTTGTATTGAAAACTTGCAGTCTGAATCAAAAACTGGTGAACTCAAATTTTATACAGGTTTTGATTGTTACGAGCACTTTTGGCTTGTTTTTAACATCTTGGGGCCCGCAGTCAATCATCTTTTGTACTATCCATCTGGTTGCAAAATGAAAGATCGTGTCTTAACTCCAGCAAATGAATTTTTGCTCACTATTGTAAAACTTAGACGTAATATGTTAAACAAAGAACTGGCATATAAATTTGATGTTAGTCAAGCATTAGTTAGCCGTATATTTATCACTTGGATCAACTTTCTTTATTGTCAGTTTAAAGAACTTAACATATGGGTACCATTTCAAATCTCTAAACAAAATGCTAAGCTTAAAGGCCAAAAATGTACAAGCACAGTCATTATAGATTGCACAGAGATCAAAATTGACCAACCCAAAAATCCAGTTTCCCAGCAACTAACTTACTCAACGTACAAATCTTGTAATACACTGAAAGTGCTAGTTGGCATTTCTAATACAGGAAATATAACTTTTGTTTCAGACAGTTATGGTGGTTCCATAAGTGATAGGTGCTTATTTGAAAAGTGTGGCTTGACTAATTTACTAGAAAGAAATGACATAGTATTAGCAGATCGAGGTTTTCAAATTCAAGATTTATTAGCTTCTAAAGATGTAACTGTGAATATGCCAGAATTTCTCAAAAAAAAGGCTGGACAGTTCGAGCCTGAGCAGCTTTGCCGTTCTAAAATACTGTCATCAAATAGAATACATGTTGAACGGATAAAAGGATTGGGTAAAACATATAAAATACTCGAATATTTATCAAATAATTTAGTAACTTTAGGAAGTAGAATTATATTTGTATGCTTTAAATATGCTAGCAAATTTTCGTAGTAACATAATGGATGGAAGTAAAAAAAATTAACAATAATTTTATACAACTTTTATTTCCCTACCAACAAATAATTTGGAAATATTTTACAAAATAATCAATAATAGGACCTGGCTGCCAATTTATCTTATTTAGAAACGGATGCATTTAATTAATACTATCTAGTCCCAAAAACTTAGAAATTTGTTAAATAATCACATACCTATTTTTTTTATTATTCACATGTCATAATATTTGGCAGCTAATGCAGGCACCATAAATTTATCATAAAAGTCTTTAGCTTTTGGCAGGATTTCATGATATATGACATGATTGTCCCTATGGACAGACAAACATACGTTATCTATTCTCGTCCAAATAAAAAAATCGCATAACTCGCGTCCCGTAACAAACATTTGAGTTTGGACTTGATAGTAATAATTTGAAGTTTTCTTCAAACGTAAGCCTCCATCGTGCATTTCTAAATAAGATAAATTGCTAGGATCTATCATCGAATCTTTTATGGAAAATGGACATTTGATTTCCAAAACAGTTTGTGATTGCACAAGCCCATCAGGGGATGCAGCCAAATAAGGGTGGTCTAAAGAGACAAATAGACCACAATTTATGACTTCATTTTTCGACTTATCTTTGTACGCAAGGATAGCTTTTCCTTCATTTTTTTTGCCCCATTCCGTTGCAGCAGATTGAAAACACTTCGGCTGGATTAAGGAGTCGACAAATGCTTTAACATTTTTTCTCTCAGTCATATGGATAATGGTCCCAACAGTAGATGCAGTTAACCTCATTGACCTTTCTGCATACCAGGTCATGCAGTTGCTTTGAGCACGTGTTCTTTCTTCGATATCTTGTATCTCCTCTTGTGTAACCTAAAACAAATAATTGCATTTAATATATTATTAATTTCAGAAACAATATACCTCCATATGACAGATATTAAAAAATGATGCGATTGTCTTAAAATACTGACCTTAATGCGATTATATATCATTTGATGCATGATTGTATCTGATAAATAATCATGATCGAGATCAATTGCTTGGATCGATGCTGGAGTAAAAGCTCCATTGATGCATAAACTCCGCTTCTTGGTTGCGGTATAGTTTATGACATAATTTCTGACATTGTCACTGAAGTTTGGCAAGTTTCTGTACTCTTGTGGTCTAGGATCATAACATAAATTTCCTCTTTGTCTTTTTTGAGTGTTATACAGTGGCACAGTAAAATTTATTTGCTCCGCTTTCTTTGGTGAAATATCTAATTTTGATTTCTTCGGCATGTGCCAAACCTGTTTCTTATCCGTGCATGTATCTTTCACACACAATTTTTTATGGTCTTTAAGATTGAGTAAACCATAGCACACAACAGCTACATGTTTGCAAACAGCTTTACACCCTTTGCCTGCAACGCATTCACAAGATGCTTCTGCAATACTTCCATCGCTGGAAATAACTAGTCTTACATAGTATGTAAGTGCTTTGGTCATTTCACTGTTGACTTGTGCTCTATAAAAATGATGGTCTACTGTTGCCGCCTCCACTATAGCTAGCAAAAAATTATTTTGCATCATACTGTAGCCTTTCCTGTGAACAGTCGCACACATACTCATACCTTCTTCTAGCTTATACACGCTTAGGAAATAATTATTTAGGTGGACTATATCTATTGGAGGCACAGCAGATGTTTCTTGTAGAGATGTGAAGTTTTCACTTGGTGGCCAAAGAATGTTTGACAATGTGTCTGCCACAGGAAAATTCGATTCTGTAGTTTGAAAGTTGTTGTTTCTATCATATGCAGCCAATCTGTAAACAAAAAAGTGACTTTATTAGTAATTTTGCATTGTATGTTTTGATGTATTTTGGGAAATAAAAAACTGAACAACTAGGGCCAGTTGTGTTGTTATTAACGAAACTCAGCAGTGGTTACCTAATAATACTAGGTTTGCTAATTGCCATTTAACTTTGCAAGTCGTTTTTAGTGATAAAACTTCCAATAATTATCAACATAGTAATTTTATTTTTAGAGGTTATAATCGTTGTTCCAATTCGAGGTCGTATATACTACTTACCTTTCGATCAGATCTTCCTTTTTTCCAGTCAACCTAGCGTTTCTTCTTCTTAGTTCGTTTTTTAAGGCTATGACTGTCCATGATCCGTATTTATCAGCCATAATTCACAAAATAAACAATAAACAAGTAAATCACTGCCCTGCAGTCCTTAAAACGCAGTATCTGACTTTTTTACGTTTTTGAGTTAAATATTGATCCGTAATGGGCACGTCATAAGGAATCGAATGATGTAATCGGTTTTTGATTATCGCAACTACAAGATAGTAAAAAACAACTACCTCAACGCAGTAACTAGGAATGTTTTATGCAAACTGTAACGATAAACTATCTAAAATACAGTAAGAGCAATTACTGTATTTTAATAGCTTTGTTTTCCCAGATAAAATGCAGTAAATGTCGTCACTGCTACAAAAAAACGGTTAACATAACCTTAAAAATATGGTGAACACATAAACTAAAATGCAGTAAATAGATAATGTACTGAAAATATGAATACTGCAAAGTTTATTTTTATTACTTTTCAAAATGATTACAGACTAGTCTGCAGTAAGTTACTAAGACGCGGTGTTTAAGATAGCATCACCTATTTTTTCCATACGGTCAAAACAAAGTAAAATGCAGTGAAGTTAATTGAACTGTCTTTTATTTATATCATAGGTTACTTTTTGTTGTCAATGTTACTAATTAAATTGCAGTATTTTGGTTATTTACTGCAGTATAATCGATAATATCTATCACTTCAATAATTACATTTTACAGCCTAAATTGCAGTATAAGTCGTAGTTACTGCAATTTAATTGGTAATTCAAATCGAGTCATTGTATTCCACTGTTTTCGTGGAGTTTCCTACTGCATTTTAGCTAGTATTTGTCGCTCAATCAGTCGCGTGCCGAACGCCGCGCCGTGGAAGGAGGACGTCGACAGCGCGTGGCTACTTGTTTTGTGTGGTAATTTCGATGTTTTTAAGGTTTCTAAATAAATTATGATAACACATTTACATTTATCCAAATCTATCACCTATTTCAGAGACCTAATTTTTACATAATAATTGTTATATTGACATGAATGTACAATGACAGATCACGTAATTCTATTTTATGGAATATTGGTTACAAGTATAATCCTACCGCTCAACTCAGTATTGAGACAGTACTTAACTCAGGACTGAAACAGGTGTGGGCGGCGGGTCCCTACAGTCCATCATCATCATGCGGGTTCTTCCCCCCCGTGTTTGGCGAGGGTTAGGATGCCAACTCGAGCTTGCGCTCTCTTCGGCGGCTGGACGCTTCAGCTATCGAGCTGAGGGGCAATGTTGGGAGGATGCGAGTACCCTTTTCCGTCCGCGAGGACGGGCGGCTTTTCTCAGCACCCTCGCTAGCCACTTGTATGGCCATCGCTGGCCACATCTTGGCTTGGTTGTACTGGGGTGGCCATTCTTTGGTTTGGTGGTACTCTCTTCTTAGTTTAGGTCTCATCTCTATTTTGGATGCCGCTTGGTCCCTCAGAGTCCTGCTCCGTGTCCGAGCCAGCCAAGAGGAGATCTTTAGGGAGGGCACACCATGTACGTTCGGCAGGGAGGCGTGCGTGAAGCGGTGCAATGTTGTTCAGGTGGGGTTATGGCCCATTGTCCGCGCGGTCAAACATGCCACGCGACAGACGAGCCACGGACTCCCTCACGGTTTCGATTCGCACGTCCCGGGCGATAACGTCATTGCGAAAGTACCGGCCGGCTCCCGAGATCATCCTCAGAGCGACGTTTTGCACCACTTGCATCATTTTCTTCTGGCTGGCTGAGCAGAGCGCGTACCAAGCGGGCGTTGCGTAAGTTAACCAGGAACGAATGTAGGTCTTGTAAATCCCTACTTTGGTCTTCAGTGGCAGCTTAGAGCTCAGCACGGGTCACAGCAAGACTCGAACAGCCTTCGCCTGGTGAACGGCGTGCAAGGTCTGCGAGCTCATGCGAAGGGCCCGGTCGATGTAGACACCCAGGTACTTGCAGGTGCTTTCCCACGCAATGTCTTGTCCTCTAAGCTGCAGTGGCTTCATCAATGGTGGTAGTCTTGGTGATCTCCCGGTCAGCAGCGCTGCCGTCTTTCCCACGTTGATGGCAATCCGTCATTTATCGAGCCATTCTGGCAGGATGTCTAGGACTAGTGGATCCTACCAGCGGCTATTCTCTTGTTCCTGGACGACGCAATGTTAGCGCTATCGTCCGCGAAGAGGGCGAGGACGACTCCCCGTTCTCCTGGTCTGAGGTCTTCCAGGATCGGTATGTCGTCCGTGTAAATGGCATAATAGAATGGTGATGTGCAACTCCCCTGAGGAACTCCCGCAGCCATTCTTCTGTGTCCGGAGCTGACGTTCTCGACGGACACGTAGAACTTGCGGCCTTCAAGGGATGACGCTGCGACTCGAACTAGCGCGGGCAGCGGCGCCGTGGTGCGTCCGTACTACGTCCGTAGTTAAAACATACGGAAGGAGAGCATTTGTTATGTTATATATACTTAGAAGAATACCTATGATTATTGTTCCTAGATAGTTATTTAAGTGTTTAAGTATGTCTGAGCAGTTCTATTGAAAGATCTCATTAGTTTTTATTGCATATTTCAGTTTTCTCGTAAGTATTATTGGCAGGGCCAGATTTAGGGGAGGGTAACCGGGGCTATAGCCCTGGGCCTCCACAAAAGAGGAGTCCCTACAAACAGAGACATCCGACTTATCTGACTAGTAAACAACTTTCCCTTCGATATTTTTTTCACTGTTTTACTTTATACAAACATGATTGTATTGTTCTTAAATATAAACAGTAATCATAGATCTATATTTGTTTACTCCAATCAGGCAATCGATAAAATATCAAATGTCAAATGACCCTAATAAGTATTTGCAATTTACTACCCATCTTCAGGAAGTATTAACTCCCTAGTCCGATAAATATTATTTATTTCATTTGGAAAATAATTTTGAGCCAGGTTGCCTCCACTCTTTTGTTGCCCCGAGGCCTCTAGACCTCTAAATCCAGCCCTGATTATTGGTAGTGTTAATCATAAATGTTATAAGTGATTTAAGGTTTAATTACTACATCTATACTGTGAGTGTGACTAACCCAAATTGCTATGATATCACAAAAGTCTGAGCCAGAATAGTCTAAATAATAATAAAAAGTGATTGTGTTGATTTTTGTTGATGTTGAAGTGCAGTGTTGATTTCTTAATATATCTTTAATAAAAAATATTTTGATCGAAATACTCTTTCTTACTCCACAAAATAAGTAGCTTACGTAATTAAGTCAATAATTATTTACATACTGCACCTACATTTTATTCAAGAGACACATTAAAATGCAGTAAAATAAATCTGATACTGCATTTTAAACGGCAAAGTAGTACATGTCCCGCATAATTTTGCAGTACTAACTCAAATTACTGCATTTTAATCTGATTATGCGAACTTTTTCACTAAATTTTATGTGTAGTAACTGCTCATTTTTGGGATCTTTTTTTTCAAAATCGTTTTTATATATCATATAATAATCTAAGTGCGTATTTTCTTTCCTGAAGTCTTTCTTCGAATTCAGATGCGCCCAATGGCATTCAAAACATACGTCATAAAACCTTGTAACATAGAAAAAAAACAAATCAAAAAGTTTTTCGCGTTTTTCTCGAAACCGCGTTTTTGCTCATACTGCATTTTAAAGGCTGCACGGCAGATCACCACACAAGTTGTACTGAGCTGTCAAATTGACTGACCCCCAACCTCACTAGCGCCACCAAGCGGGAACAGCGGCGGGCATAGTCGCCATTGCCCCATCACTATTTCTTAGAGCGCAATGAATAGGCAGAGTGTGACGTGTGCGCGCGCGGCCGGCCGGTCGCCGGCGCTCGCGCCACTCCCGCCCGTATTACCAGCCGGTACGAAGGGCGAAGGTGGCGCGCGCGCCGTGCGGCGGCGGTCCGCGCGCGCGCCGTGCGACATACCAACATTGCAGGTATATTACGCCTGTTGCTAGCTGCGAACCGCCCGATTTCGAGCGTTTTCACGTATTATTTTAATACCTACCCTCATTTAGGGGCTGTTTTTCTTGTTTCATAATATATTTTTAAATGTAATGCTTCTCCTAAAAGCTTGCAATAGCAAATTCAAATGTTAGTTATCATCTTTAATTTTTTATCAGACGCCCTTTTTTTTAATGTTTATATTTATGTTTTAAGTTTTGTATAAGCCAAGTGTTTGCAGAACAAGCATTATGTAATGTTTTTATAGTACTAGGATTAAATTTACACTGGTATTGTATATGTTAAATTAATTATGTGTTAATAAAGAACTTTTGAAATTGAATTGAATTGAATGAGCCATCTGTCGCGTTTTCCAACGGTCCGGACGCGGCGCTAATTGGAAAACAAAAATAGATAGCGTTTGTTTTACAAAATATTTATCTAGAACGTGGTTAACTTCAAACCAATTGAACAGAAAAAAGAAATTATCAAAAAAAATATGTAAATACCTCAATAAAAATCATTCAATGCTTTGACTACCTGTAAAATTGCACAAATTACACCATTCACAGGTTTCTGGTTATCACATTAGTAGTTTAGTAACACGATAATATTATTATCACACAAGAAACTACGTAAAAAGTTTTATAAGTCCCATTAACACACTATCATAAAAAACAAAAGAAATCACAACAAATAATTACACGCAAAACCTAGTCAACGTGATTGAAAAGGGCCACCATAGAAGCACGCAGCGCTTTAAGCCATGAAGTAAGGGGCGCGTTCACAGCGTGGCTAGCTGCTTAAAACTAGCGTCTTTGCTATGGTTACGCACTCGTGCATTAGTAAATTTTTCTATTGCCTAATATTATTCTCAAGTAACTTGACGTGTTTACGAATGATCATAAATATTGCCAACAAAGCTGGCACTTGTTTGGAGGTACTCGGACTGGGTGCCTCAACCTCTCAGTGGTTCTGTACCATGAAAAATATATTTTAAATTTGTTTTGTATTAGGTTTAAAAATTGAATCTGATCTGACTGACATTTTATGGAGACTTTGAAGAGTAACATAATAACAATAGATAATAACTTGAAAAAAACACAATTAAGGTTTATAAAATGTTATTTTTTTTTTATTAATCCTACACTTACTTAAATATAGAAATTGTAAAAAATATAGAACTTGTTTAAATACAGAGAATAATAATAATAGGTATCAGTTTATTTAAATCAATAAAGGAAATCCGTATGTATACTTATAAAATAAAATAAACACGAGGCTTAAAATTTTGAAATCACAATCAAAAATATAAATATCCAACTAATGTCAAACTAACAGAAAAATTCTAACACAATTAAAACAGTCAGCTAGAAATAATAATACAACTAAAAAGAATATCATACCGTGTGAAATAAATAACCTTATTTATTTCACATGGTATGATATTCTTTGAAGCAGTTTTCCAAGCACAGTGATACATCGCATTGGTCGCATACGTATACTGTACGCGTTTTTCTATTGCGGTACATGCGGCACCATATGCATACACTGTACTTGGAGGGCCCCTTCGCAATGAAATGGTTTCCAGTCAATTTTGGGCGGTCTTTAGCGGTGGAACGCACGAGCGTGGCTTGCACTGACGTAGATGGTGCCGGCATCTGCGAAGCAGCAACCAGGGCTTCCGCCAGATTGTGCCTGAACCGCCTATGTTCGATATTGACCTTACATTTGTAAAGAATATAAGAGTTCAATATCGAAACGTTCATCAGCCTCAAGAACAACTTCTTGTACCAAACCTGGTTTCTTGTGCGTTCTAGAGGATATGCCGACAAGAGCTGGTCTTTCTTGTCGACACCTCCCATGAGCACATTATAGTCCAAGACAGCTTGCGGTTTGTACTTCACCTTACCATACTTCTCTTTGGGTGCCACCTCAACCTTGTGGTATGTTGATAACACACTGATTAAGTTGGAATCCCGCCAGAGAAGTATGGTCAGATCATGAGTACTTGAACAAGCTATCTCGCCCACTCGCATCTCCGTCTTCGCCATAGACTTGATGGACTCCGGAACAAACTCGCGATTTACGCGCAGAGTCCCCAACAGATCAGTCTTTTGTTTTTTTAGGCAACGCGCCAACAATGGAGAATTGTAATAATTATCCATTATCAGCGTGTGGCCTAAATTAAACAAAGGCCTGGCCAGATCATACACAACTTTTGCAGTTGCGCCGTCTGGCATGATGTTCTGTCTGTCGGTCGCGTCTTGTATGTCTGTGTCTGGCTCGTCATCCTGCTGTCTGTCTGTCTGTGTGCCTGCCCTGTCAGATTGTTGTTCATTCTTTGCTGCACCACCATAGATAAAAAAAATTCCAAAGGTAGCCGGTGGCCGATTCACACAACTCAAAAGATTTAATGCCAACTTTGGCAGCTTTATTACCAATCTTTTGGGCAAATGCGAGGCGGCCCTTCCATAACAGCAAGCTTTCATCTATGGCGATGCTCTGACCTGGCATGTACAAGTTCTTAAATTTGTTTGTAAGATGATCAATCACCGGTTGTATTTTCAGAAGTCTCTTCTGTTGGTCGGTTAAGTCATCACGGGCAAGGGGATCGGCAAAATGGAGGAATCTTTTTAAAAGAATGAATCGTCCGTAAGTCATTAAAGATGCCATTTCTGGCATTGCGCAATAGCCACATGTTCTAAAATAATCTTTTTGGACGGGAAGGTAGGCTAAACTGTGAAGTTGGCAGATTGCAAGGAACCGGATAATCTCTGGTCTGTCAGTCGGTGTACAGGTTCGAAAACGGGATTTTTTCTGAAGGGGACCTAATGACGCGATTCTTTCGGCAGCGTACGAGTTCGTTCTCCGGACTATCAAATCTAGGCATTCATCGTCCCAAATTTTTCTGAATGCATCCAGTGGGCAAGACAGATCCGACAATGGAAATGTTGGTCCTGCCGTGCCCGTGAATGATTCCCTGGTACCCTGAAATATTTGAGGATCTTTGGACCAATTAAATTCAAGTAGATCTGGCGGAGCCAGCTCTCTTAACGCCCTATCGTCGGCCAAATCGGCCATGCCGAGAGCCCGCTCTTGTGCCCTACCAAACTCCAAAGGCAGAACCGCTGGGACTAGGGAAGCCAAATTTTTTTCTTCTTCCCTGTCACTGCATTCTTCTTCGGAATCCGATTCCGATGACAATTCTATAGGCAAATCCGATTCTAGTGCCGATTCTATAGGCACCAGGTTCGGCGGGTTTGCTGTATTTAATGAAACAGCGATGTTAGGGAGATCGGCTAGGCTAAGTGGCGGTAACATTATATCTGATAAAACTGTTATTTTTGGCTTCGACCGTATGTAACTAGGATTAACTTCTATAAAAGTGTGTTCTGGGCTTCCTGGTACTTCCTCACTATCCTCGGTTGCTACTTCTACGCTGCATTGAATGCCACCTTGCCAGTAGTGTGGCGACAGTGACTCAACTTCCATAACGTTGGCCATGCTGCCACCACTCCTGGGTGTAGTGCATTCTGTCTGCGGCAGGGGTGATACGACAGGGAGTGAAGTTGTCGCGGAGGTAGAGGGTACCGCTGCCATGGGGCACTCCATGCGTGGAGGGGACGACGTACCCTGGCTGAAACGAAATAAAACGAAAAATTACATTACATTCTATTGGGGACTTTTCGCGTAGATTGGTAGCTCGTAAGGGAGTTTATGGCAAATCCCAAGTACTTACCGTTTTCTTTTTGATTCTGGAGCGTCCGGCAAAATAAACCTGTTGAGTTCTCTCCGGCGCTTTGCATCTATCAGAGCCTTTTTGGTTGCTGGTGGAAGAGCGCAAATCCTCTTATTCGTCAAAATCCGCTGACTGCGTATCCTCTCCAATTCATTCTGAGGTCTGAAAAAATTACAACAATAAATACTGCATTAATTATTTAGGTAGGTGATACAATATACTTAAACGAATTTTTACACTAAAGTTATTTATAGCGGGATATTTTAACCAAACCATGGTAAATTTAATCACCATGGTAAAATGACCTTAGTGTTACTAACCATGATAGTTTTAAACGGATTTTTGTCATTAATATCTTAAATGCGACAGTGCTTAGTACCTTTATGTGTGTGTCTGTGAGTTAGATGATAGTTATGTATGGCAATGGTATGTATAGTTACTTACGTCGATGTTGAGGTAGATGGTTGGGGCTCCGGTGCAGTCTCCGTCCTCTCAAAAATAGTAGAAAGTCAACGGCGACTCCTCGCCCCCCGAGGCCTTCCACGTCCTCGACCTCGTCCTCGTTTTGATACAGTGCGGCTTAAAACATGAATTATTATTAAAATATTAACGAACACCAATCCTAAATTAACATAGAGTGCTAAATTAATAAAAACGAAAAAATACTGCAGTATGTATGTTACCGACCACCAACTTAAAATATCAATTGAACCCTAAAACCCAAGCAACACATAAGCACAGCAAAAACTCTAAACACAAAATGGATATCTGTAACAGATGTGTAATGAAATTTGTGCTTTAGTCCTAGAGCAATAGAGATGAAATTAAGAATTTTCGTTATTCAAATTAACCCATGCTGATGCAAGTTCAATTGTTTCTTTACACTTGATGGTACCAACCTATTCGTCGTAGGAAGGACGTAAATAATACAGTTACCATTGTTTGTTATAATTATAAGGTATGTTAGTAATATCTGAGTACATGGATAATGAGTATCACTGTGAACATGCGAATTCTTTCACCAGTAAACACACCTTTACTTTTGTAATGGCAGACACGGGGCAACCGCGAGTGCCCGCAGCGCTTTTGCTGGTTTATACCTGAAGTAACAATCTTACGAAATATCAATAAATCTAGTATGAAAGTGTAATATTCAGTGTTATAATAGACTATTTTGTTTATAAAATAAGTTTTTAATGGATATATCGCTGCCCTAGTTCAACAGTAAGATATGTTGAACAAAGTATGTTTTGAGTTATTCATACTTTTATGATTTTAGTGTCATTAATTCACTTGTTCTTAATTGAAATGTGGTTGATTTTTTAAAACTATAGTTTGGTTTAATGTGTTACGGAGTTATTTATATTTCAATATGAACACAATAATTTGTATATTTGTTTTAAGGCTTTGAATAGTAAGATAACCTTATATTGAACTCAGACTAAATAAAACATGTTTTGTATTTTTAATGTTGTCTCTAAAATGGTTTATTAAAAATTAAGTTTATATTGTAACTCATAGAGTTATTGTTTTTTGTTTCGTTTAAGAAATACTAAAGATTTATCCAACCAAGCTTCCAAATTTATGGAAAATCAACAGAGATCGACATAATTTTAAGATATCTTAGTATTACAGCACATCGATATTTGAGAATGTAAGTTGTCCGACTAAATGTTTGGTAACGGGATGGGAAAATTAATTAAAAACTGAGAAATTAGTTTGCTTGTAATGTATTATTTATTACCTAGTATCATAATTGCACAAATCAGTCTCATATTATCAGTTAAAATCTTATGATTATTTTTTCACAAGTCAGTTTAACTATTATATTAATCAGTCAGTGCTATAATGTTATTTATGTGAATCTTAATGGCACAAATAGGTAAGTCTTATAAAGCAGCTAAAATTTAGTATTATAATAAAATGAAAATAATATATAATTAATTAATTACAATAGTGAATTAATAGTTAACCTACTCGTTACAGGCTTTCATCATCACTATTGCCGCTTTCATTTTCCTGGTTATTTGTAGTTTTAAGACTTTCATAAAAGCTGTGATGACATTGAGGTATCAAATTGGCAGTACACAATGATATCAGATCTCTCTTTTTGTGATTTGGTATTGCTGGTGCTTCATTATAAGCATGTTCCAGAGTTATATTTTCTGAGATGCGGCCCCTTTGTTTCCTTCTCGTATCCACAATTTTAAAATCAAGATCTGAAAATGAAGATTTGTAGCCAAATTTTTATGGATCTTCTTTTTTTACTTGGATACATTTGCTGTCACCCCATACAATTTTTTGACCATTTTGACAATTTAAGATGTCTCAACATAGAAATGTTTTTGTAATTCCATATAAGGACATTTGAAGAAGTCTCTGTGTAGAAATAAAATATCTTAAGATGTCAGAATCTTGAACTAAAGGTCGTTAAAAATATGCTTAAATGTCTCAGTGAGATATTGAAATTTGGGCACTTTGGTTGCGTTTTACTATTATCTGATTTTTGAACCAGACAGAAGAGCGAATTTTTCACATGAAACAAAACTTATCTCAATTTTGTTTTTTTTTTAAGATATCTTACTGTTGAACTAGGACAGCGATATTGCCATTAAACTTGTTTTGAATACATTTACCGACCACTGAAAGACGCATCGAAGAGACAATTTTTTTTCAAAAAATTGTACTTCTTAAAATTTAACATTATAATTTCAAACTAAGACTGTGGGATGATAAATATATGTATAAAATCAACATTTCTACAGAATAACAGTAATAAAAACACTTACTTCATATTTTACTTATTACTATTTTTATTATTATTTTTTCAGTGTTCCCCTGAGACCTCATTGTTGTGTTGTTGAATTGACAAAATAGTTTCACTGATATAATTTAGTTATGTAATTGTTTTTTTAAATTGAGATATGTAGATGATTATTGTATTGATTTGATTTTTAATTTTTAATTGATATGAATGTTATTGATTGTATTTATTCTTAACTACTTAATTTATGTTGTTGAGTGAATTTTAATGTTTTTAAATTGAAAGTGAAATATTGTAAGATTTATATGACCTGTAACTAATTGTTATTAATAAAAAAATATGAGTATGAGTATGAGTATAAAACTCCAAGTTCTCGGAGCGTCTTCTCAGCTGCACTCACAAAATTCAAATTGCCGCAAGTAAATTTTATTTCTCTACGTTCATTGATATATTGCTTCTGCTGAATAGTGTTGCTCAACCGATAACGTTTTTAGTCGATTATAATCGTGTGTCACTTCAAACAGTCGACCAAGTAAGTGGCTTTTTCACATCACTTGACTCTAAATCAGCTGCGGGTCACCGCGGTTGCCTACATCGCTTTACCGCGCATCGCGCGGGTAACCGCGGATGCCCGTATCGCTTCAACGGATATGACCGTCTTGAATGTTTTCCGGTAAGTCGTTGAGCAGAATACTGAACATAATATTGGAGAGCGATGAGCCCTGCGCCACCCCGATCACGGTACTCAGCGCCTGTGACTTCACCCGTCCGCCATCGGCCACCACGACTTAATCGCGATTCGTCGTGAAGTCGGTTAGTAATTCCAGTGCCGGCCCATCTACTCCATATCGCTCTAGCTTCGCTGATAATACGTCGTGATCTGCGACGTCGAAGGCTTTCGACAGGTCACAGAATATTACTGCGACCTGCTTCTGACCTTCGCGAGCCTCGAGGATTCGGCGGAGCAGTTCTCGTGCTAATGAAGTGGTGGATCTTCCTTTGCGATAAGCGTATTGCCTATCACTTAGGGCTCCACACTCTGTCAAATACTCGGTCAGTCTAGAGCTGAGACTGTGCTCGAAGATATTAGCTATGCCAGGTATTATAGACTACGGAGTGCAATCTTGCAGCTAAATCTTTAATCTCGGTATTTGCAATATTGAAGACGTCTAATCTCGTAAGATCTCGGTATTTTGCGAGATCTCGCAAATTTACAAGTTTTTGATTTAATTTTAAAAATATTCTATTGAAACTTGGTAAAGTTATTATTCTAAGAGCGAATTAATGAAACAAGATATGTATTAGACAAAAAAACTGAAACATATATTAAATAAAATTAATGGTTATTTTGGAAAAAACTTCTTAGAAAACACAAGATATCTAGCGTGTTGTCAGCCAACTGGCTTCGGATGCTTCGGGCAATATACCCGGCAGCAGAAAAAGCCCGTTCAGCTTCTACACTTGTTGGCACCACTGATGATAAGCATTGATAAACTGACTGCAAATGCTGCCCTTTTGCCCCGCCTGATTCGTAGAGATTAATTTCTTGTCTTATTTGTTTATCAAATAAGGAACCAGTTGCACATGAAGGGCGTTCTTGTGGGCGGGCTTTCAAAATCATTTCCAATTCTTCATCAAGAGATACGAGTTGTGTATGTGTTAGCGACTGCTGATAAAGGCGTGTTATCATCAATAATATCATCATCAACTGCTGTATGAACAAATGCATCTAAAGATGTAGAGCAAGAGCTTTGGTTCTGTACGTATAATTGTTCGATCAGCTTTTTAATTTCTTTCTTGACTAAAGTTTTTGGTGGCAAACTGAAAGTGTTATCATTAACGAGGGATATAAAATCTTCGTCATATTGGGCAGAATCTCTCAAATAAAATAACGCTGCAGTCATAATTGTCCGGAGCTCACGGATACGAGTCCTCATAGCATCAGCCAGCTTTTGAGCGATTGGTGTTGTTAGGTTTTCTAACTTTCGAACCATGAACCGCAAAGTAGTTTCAGCGGTGATGAGATCTGAATCTCTTCGACATAATACTTCAACTGCTAGTTTGATAGGCTGGAACACATGTTCTAAGTCAACCAAAGCTACACATTCTTCTTCTGAGAAAGCATAATTGGGGTTTGTTCCGAGATTAACATCGATCAAAGCTTTGCATACAGACGTTTTCATTTGTTGAATCTGGAAATCATATCTGCGAGACTGGACCACCGAGTTTTACAGTCGAGCACTAACTGCATGTTTTTGCCAAACTCGTCACTTATGTACTTTTGTAGAACATCTTTTGTTGGCGATTTTCGGAAAAACCTCACAGTTTTTCTTACTTTTCGTATTAGGTCATCATATTCTGATACTAAGTGAACTTCAACTGTAGGTAATATGCAATCAAACCCTTCAGATTCATTGATATCTTCAGGTTCTTCATCAATATCGAGTAACTCATTTTCCCCATCGTTTGCTTGACGCGTGCCTACATTGTCATTTTGTAAATTGTCTTCAGGATCATTGTTTTCTTTCTTCTTGTAGAAAACATCAATGATGCCTAGCTGAATGCCGTGAGCATAACATAGTTGCTGAATAGGTTTTATAAGCCGTCCCACTTTGACCATTACACTTGCCCCATCAGTTGTAATAGCCGCTATATCGTCATCTAGAATTAAATCATACTCTGATAGTTTTTTCTTCAATAATTCGATACAGCTCTCTGCAGGCATATTTCCGACTATATGCACAAGCCCCAAATTTTAGAACAAAGCTTCTCCGTTTGTAAACGTGTGAATATTTACATTCATAAAGCGTCTATTTCTGCAAGAAGTCCATTCATAAAAAGTAAGAGCAAAACGATGATTTTTTTTTAGTTCTTTAAGATCTTGAGACACCTTAATCTTCAGGGTCATGCCATAATTCATGACTATTCGTTTTATAGAGTTAGGAGACGTTGGAAGCTTATAGCCTTTGGCTTCAAATAATTCTCTTAAATCTTTTGATGTACAAAATGATCTAAACGTCTGGCCATCTTGGGAAACCATCCTTGCAATTCTTTTTTCCTTGGGAACTTCTTCTTGCGACTGGAAGTAGTCAGAAATTTTATGCTTTTTAGCACGGTTAACATCTAGTGAACAAGACATAGCCGACGAACTGCTTGGCTGCGACAATTGTGCCGAAGAAGACGTTGATGGAACCGGATTCGTATTTTGTAATACTTTCTTATGCGTTGTATCAATTTTATGCTTGGCATTCATATGTACATGTAAACCTTTAGGAGAACGTGCCGATGTTTTCAAAATGGACTTACATAATTTGCATTGAGCTGTCAATCCATCATCTGCCTTTAAAAAGTACTTCCATACTTCCAGCGGATTATAAAACTCCTTATAAATTACTGTCGATGACATGATGGCACCAGTTCACTAATTATATAACTAAAGCGCCCTGTAAACGATCAAATTTGTTTGAGAAATTTGTTTGTCAAATTTTACGTTTTCATCAAACATCAACGCAAACGGTTAAACAACACTTCAAACAAATTTGTCAAACTAATTTGCAGATTCAGTTTTCTCCTTGTCGTGACGTGACGTGCTGAGCGCTTAAATATAATGAGTAATACAGATGACGCATTTTTGGCATTGACTCTAGCTTTGTGTATGAAAAGAAAAAAAAGAAGGCGATGGAGTAGAGAATGGTTGAAATTAAGAGAAAAATTTACTCACGAAAATTTGCTACGCGAAATATTACGCACAGAACCAGAAGACTACGCAAACTTCCTGCGCATGGATCATAAATCTTTTGAAGAATTACTAACATTACTCCGTCCTCGCATTGAAATGATGGACACCGTTATGCGCAAATCTATACCAGCTTCTCAAAGATTATCAATTACTTTGAGGTACCTAGCCAGTGGCGCTGATTTCGAAGATTTAAAATTTACAGGCTGCATTGCACCTCGTACATTAAGCGACATTATCATTGAAACGTGTGAAGCAATAAATGAAAAACTAAGGAACAATATTCAGGTAAGGTTTTAATTTGAAGAAAAAGACATATTAATATTAATTAAAATTTATTAAAACTTTCTAAGTATTTTGCTGCTGTATCAACTTCAGTATTTTCGTTTGTTTGCGTATTTGGAATATGAATCATCACTGGCTGCTCCGTATCCGACAAATATGTTTGTTCTATTGGAATTAATTGTAATGCTTGGGGAACAGGAGCCTGAGTGTGAGCGATAGGAGATTGAATGTATGGAACGGGAGATGGAGTTTGTGGAACAGGAGCCTGAGTGTGAGCGATAGGAGATTGAATGTATGGAACGGGAGATGGAGTTTGTGGAACAGGAGACTGAGTGTGAGAGGAGATTGAATGTATGGAACGTGAGATTGACTGCTCGGATTAATTATAACTGAATGTCTGCGAAGATTTCCTTCTTCCCCTTCAAAGAGTATTTCGTTAATGAACTTTTCTGCCAGTCGTCTTTGTTCAGCAGACATCCGTTCTAATTTAAAGGCCCAGTTTCTTGCCATTGCTTGATATTCATTTTCAGGTCTTTTGAAATGATCCCTGGCTAATGTCATTAAGTCATGTTGCAAGTCCTCCTTTTTCTTCTTCTTTGCAATTGATGATTGTGATGATGATGATGATGATTGCTAGAAATTAAAATAAAAGTGTGATAAATATTTTCTGTTTTAGGTACCCAGAACACAGGAAAATTGAAAGATGTTGGCACGACAATTTGGAAATAGATGGAACTTTGATCATTGCATTGGAGCTGTAGATGGGAAGCATATCACTTTAGAAAAACCTGAGCATTCCGGTTCATACTATTATAACTACAAAGGAACATACAGCATAGTACTTATGGGTATAGCTAATGCAAATTATGAACTCATCATGGTTGATGTCGGTACAAATGGCAGAGTGTCAGATGGAGGAGTAATTAAAAATACAAAATTTTGGCAATACTTTGAGAATAATCAGTTGCAAATTCCAGAGCCAGATGAATTGCCGAATACTAAGAAAATAATGCCCTATGTGATTGTGGGCGATGAAGCTTTCCAATTACTTCCAAATTTCATGAAACCTTACAACAAACAAGTGTTAAATGATAACAGAAGGATATTCAACTATCGATTATCTCGTGCTCGACGAATTATTGAAAATGTATTTGGCATTCTCACGACTCGTTTTAAGATTTTCCAAAAGCCTATTAAATTATCTCCTACAAAAGCAAAAATTGTAGTTATGGCGTGTTGTCATCTACATAATTTACTTATGAAACAAAAGAATTACATTCGCCATGGAGAAGTAGACATAGAAGACTGTGTTACGGGGACTGTCATGCATGGTATACATTGTTTTTATAACATTCGCTTTCCGTTCTCCTGTCATACCATGTTATAAAAAAATAACCCACAGACAACTTCCATTATGACGTTGGGAGCGACAATTGAAAGACGTTGTGTCTGCTTGAAGGCAGTTTATTGACTAAAAGACTTAACTAATACATTACAAACTCATGAGACTTACGAGTAAAAACAAATATGCCTCTGATGCTTTCACTGTTATATTTTTTGAGGGGCCATTAAATATTAGTAAGACCTTTGTCCTGCATAGTCTTGCGATTAAAACATTTTTGCTGTCTAATAGCCATTTCGTCCGCGATCAATCTGCATATCATATTTTGATCAGATTCATTTCTTTCTTCCATTGCCATTTGAGTGCGTCAACCATTATCGGAAATTGTTTTGCATTTTTCTAACTTCTGAGCGCTCAATAGGCTTTGAAATCGAGGCGTACTTTGAATGGGTTGACATATTTAATTCTCTTAATGTCTGTGATCGCATCATCTTTAAGTAGCTGAGCCAAAGCAAATGCTTTTGGTAATTGTTGCTCGCTGCATGAAAGATATATCTCGAGCTTGTCTATATCGCCTTTAGGTATTTATAATCGCCATCAGGGCAAGACTGAAAGTCGATCAAGTCAACTTGCCCACGAATATTAAAGTCTTGAGAGACAATAGGTCGTGTGAATATCCTTTTTTTGGGAATATTTCTCTTACGTGTTGCATGTTGGGCAGAGCAATACAAAAATTTCAACAGCTTTTTTTTGGTATGTAACCGACTCTTAATATTATACACCATTTTGTCTCTGCCTCCATGTCCGCAATCTTTATGAATAATATTTAGCATAATGAAATACTCTTCTCGGGGTACAATGCGTATAACAGGATCATAAGGACTCTTTTAAAAATAACATTTTCTTCATCCAAGATACTTTATTTGTCAGAAATATGGTAGTGTAAACAACATACAAAGTAGCATACAGATTTTCGTAGAGTAGAGATCGCATGTTCTTGCCCATCGTGGCGTACAAATGTTAAAAGCATTATTACCCGTTAAAAAAACAGTACAAGCAAAATTTTAAAATAATAAAGTAAAAATAAAGAATACTTAATTGCCAGTTGTCATTAAATCGTATTTTGATATCCAATAATAAGACATAGAAGTCCTGCTTTCCGTGTTATTCATGGACACCCTGGCGTTCTTTAAATTAGATATTACTTCAAGTATTCTTTCATTAGTCCAGGGTCTTCGAAAAGATCCTGAAAAATAATTAACACGAAAACTGTTACAACACAACTAAAACACAAGTGCATTAATAATTTACAATGCTATTTTATAGGTTATTTATTCGATTTTTAGTTGGTTTAGCGAATGAATTCATGACACGATTAAATCTGAATTTTAAGATATTTGACGGCGCGTTTGAATATTGAGAGTAAACAGCAGTGGCAACTGTCAGCTGTCAACGTCACCGAGGTGGAACTGCCATTGTAGTTTACTCTGACGCAACACCGAGCGCTAGTGGAGCGGCGAGGGCCGGCGGCCGCCATTCGATAACTTGACGGCAATCGGTTTACATCGGACCGCGTGCTACGTGTTTGGTGGAGTGTCATCTGATATTGGAGTGATCAATGATTGGACTGTTTGATTCAAGACTTATTTTGTGCCGAGGATTGGAATCTGATTGGAATTACAGCGCATAACATAACGTTGCGTTATTATTCTCCTCGCCCGACTACCCACGCCTACCCACAATCAAACATGGATACTTCTGATGAAAACATGGATACTCCTGATGATATGGACGCCTCTCATGTCCCTTCATCAGAAGTGGGATGCAGAGGGCTTACTTCAGAGGAGAATAGTGGTACCAGATCTTCAGCTCCAGTACTAGAATTAGGCCTGTCGCAACAGATGGAGTTGTTTTACCTCGATTGACAGCTTTATCACCGCCGTAACCTCCGAGCAGCACGTGTACCCAGTTGATTATGTTGGATCCTAATGACAATTATGCAGACATTGAAGGTTGGTGAAAAGTAACCGAAATCGTAGCCAACGAGCGTAAATTGGGAAGAACAGACCTGCTTTTGTTACTTACATGTGCACTTAAAGGCCGAGCTGTTACCTGTTTAACACGACTGCAGGCATTGCAGCTGACACAACCTCAAATAAAAGAACTGTGCTACCTAATTTTATTCTTTATTCTTTATTTATTTCAAACCTTGCCATTTAACATGCAAAAATTTGCTCACTTAGCACTAGTTACATATTAAACCCTGTAAGGGCGTTGCAAGTATACAATTACTGAGTATTATTAGCTTACATAATAACAATACCCACTACTTATCATCATTACATACTTTCCGCGAGACTGAAACATTTTTGTCATTCAAGAAATCTTCTATACTGTAGTAGCACTTTTGGATTAGCATTTTTTTTAGATTTTTATAGAATTTTCGTTGGTTTGATTCTTTTCGTAAATATTCAGGTAGCTTATTAAAAATTTTTATCATCATGTATTCAGAACTTCTCCTTACAAGTTCCAATTTTGGCTCTGGTGCTATTATTTTGTTTTTTTGTCGCGAATTTTCGGAGATTGTAAAGTGATCAGGATATTTTTTAACAAACATTGCTGATTCAAGAATGTATATGCTAGGTAAGGTTAATATTTTCAGTTGTTTTGCTAAACCTATGTTGCTATAAGATTATTTCGATAAAATCCTACGATGCCAAGTGATGTTAAATAAACTGCGTGAGTCAGCTATACGCCTTTAGAACATCATCGGATGCATTCTGCGGACGGAAATACCTTAAAATATTATCACGAGATAATTTGTGTCGACACTTTTATGCCAAAAGGGCGAAGTGATTTGTCGTGAGCTCTACTGTCATACTCCAAGTACCAGAACTCAACCTCTGCGAACTTTCATCGATATTTCATTGAAAAGAAACTATGAATGTGAGAAAATGATTAGGGATGTATGAGGGTAGCGATAAACATGACACGGATGTGAAAAAGACCCGATTTAATAAATTGCGCTTCACGGAAACATCTCACCGCTGCGGCACGTCTGATCACAAAGCGGTAGACAGCCACAAGCGAAAAGGAGCGTCTGCAACTTCAGACGAGTTGCAGAATTGAACATTCAGAGCTGCTGATAGACCACAATCAATCACCTGCATCACGTGTGGGCGACCAGGTCCCGTGGCGTCGGCGTGTCCAAATCGAACGGGCGGCAGCGGAGCAGCGGCAGTCAAAGAGGTTCATGAGTGTGAACGCATGGCATCGAGGAGTACCTACGCTGACTATTTTATCTGGTGAGCTCGTTTCCTTTCTTTGTGATAGTCGATCAGTTTGTTCATTAGTAATTAATAGCTACGCCGAGAAGTTCCCTGGTACTGCGCAGAGTGAATTAGTGTGTCTGACGGGCATTGGTAGAAATTATGTGGAATGTGTTTCCTGGGTTCTTAGTTCCATCAATGTTCAAAACTTCTCGCTCTGTGTTGCTTCACATTGTACCTGATGGCTTTGTTGCTGAACCGGTAATAATAGGTACCTAGGGATATTTTAGACTATAACGTGCACGTGCATATCGATAAAAATTACATTTCTCAGCCTACAGAAGTTAATCAATGTGACAAGTCTAGCGGTTTTATTTTTTTACGATTATTGATACGAACCATGGATGTATAACCTAAACTATCATGGATGTATTCCATGATACGGACGAATGCCAAATTAGAATTGATTAGGATTTTAAGTAGCGAGTTCTTTATTGATAGTTTACCAATGCAACGAGCTACGACAGGATAGATACTGCGGTCTCAAACGAAAAAAAAGGCATTCAAGGCAAAAATAAGGTCCCCATTAAAAGCGAACGTTATTCAGGAAACAGCTCCTTCTACAAGCTCCGTTTTTTATTTTTATTTGACGTGAAGTCTTATCAATCGATGTACGCGGGCTGCACGCATGAATGTCTGCCTGGAGCACACGGGCAAGCAAGAGCGCGTAACATGCGATAGGGACGCACGATCAGCCTAACCGTTTGGCTTGTTTCAGTGCTTGATTCAACAATGTTTTCTTTTGACTGAGTAAACTGACTTTACAGACATCCAATTTTAGAGTCCTCGTGGGTTTGCGTTTGACTACATACTGCCTGATATTGGGTGGGCATACAATCTGGGGTGTGGCGCGCTTGCCTGGAGGATGCGTATTTTCTCGGGTTTTTAAGGCGCCTACGTTGTGCTTTGGCGAGAACACGGACTCAGGCAAGACGTTTAGCATTCTGGCTGTTGAGTGGAGAATGTGGGTACGAGGTGCTTGTTTCTAGCGCGTGGATTGTCGACCATGAAAGGGTGGTGATTTGGTCGCGTCTATCTACTCGTACGATAGAAGAAAGTGGCGGGCGAGACTAGACTTTGCAACTCCTGGGCGCAACCTCAGAAGTGAATAGGTGCGATAGAAAGCTGATACACACGCCACCTTACGTCGACGCTCGAGATTTTGCAGCTGCGACTTAATCAAGGTTTATCAACCTTCGAGCGCGCGTCTCAATCGACACTATAGCCTCTCTGAGTGACTCGATCTGTGGGACACTGGTTCTTGCATTGGATATGTTGGTCTCCACGACTATCGTAGTCTGCGTATCCAAAGGTACCGGGCTTTAGCTGGTCGTTGACATCACAGAAGAGAGAAATCTAGTTCTGCTGTTCTGTGGTTGACATGCAGTAGGAAGAGCGTCGCAGAGAGCACTTACCTCCTTAGGAATATCGGCGTTGATAGTTATTTGGTCTAACAAGCAGCTATCTACTACCACACGTATCGACCGATCCCTCAAGAAATCCGATCAATCGATTAGCTTGGCTCTCGTGCCAGACCCTGTCAAAAGCTTTGGAGATGTCAAAAGAGACAGCCAGCGCCTCTCAATGACCTCACTCCAGATGTGTGTAGCGTACGCCAGATGATCCCCAGTAGACCGCTGTCGGCGAAAAATGTACTGACGGACATTGAGTAGGTTATTCGCTTCCAAGTACGCCAGGAGCCTGGTGTTACGATTCGACGACGAGACCTAAACCGGTCTGTAGTTCGCAGGGTCGGCGCGGCTCCGTTTTTGGGATATAGGCTACACGTTAGCAAACTTCTAAGATTCGGGTATCCGATCTATCTTCAGAGAGAGACAAAAGAAGCGATTCAGCTCAGGCGCACAAGTTCTCAGTAAAATTACCGGAATACCATCAGGGCCACTGGCCTTGTTTACACTGCGAAGAAATTGAGAACCTCCGTTTACTAGATGTGTATTTCAATCATGGTAGTGCCACAGTTAAGCAAAGTTAGAGGTATCGCACTACCGGGGTCTACATCTACGCGATACTACGTTTAGGTCTAGGTATACGTAAAGACTCCGCAAGTTGAGATGCAAATAAGTTTGCTTTCTCTTCCGCAGTATGAGCCAGACCATTTAGTGTAGGTGACTTTGTCCTTGCCTTTTACTGTCGTCCGGGTGTTTGATCGTGACACATATGAGCTGCGAGACATTGATGGGTCTAATCGAACCTATAAATATGCCCACGAAAACTTACGTGCAGTACCCGGGGGCTGTGCTACAGTGAGTTGGATGAAGTAGATACTTTCATAATTCATAATGCAGAGGAGGCCGCGACGGCGGCAGACCGTAGTCGTGAGAGTGGAATGGTAATTTTGATGATAAGAGGAATACAATGTCAGTATCTGGTTCACACAATCTGGCTGCCAGTTCTTTTTCTCAGAACAAAGTGAGTGGTGGGTGTATAATTATGTGTAAACCCTGTTCTTCCGCCGACAATCGATCTAGCTAGAGTGTAGGACATTGGTGAAGCAGTTGAGTGCGGTGTAGTTGGTTAATTGGGCTGGCCTAAACCGGGTCGATGCCCATGAGCAGATGTGGTCCTACGCGGTGTGTGGTGTGTAGTTGATTACTGGGCTGGCCTAAACCGGGTCAGGGTCAGACTATGACTTCGTGGTCGGTGGTGCTGTGTGGTGTCCGCTGGGTGGCAAGTGAATGAGTTAAGGAGCTGGCCTATGCGGGTCGATGTTCCGGCCCACTTCACTTGCGGCAGCGTGGGAACGTGCGACGTTCGTTACTGGTTTCTTCGGTGTGTGTGCTGGGTGGCAGGTGGATGGGTTAAGGAGCTTGCCTATATGGGTCAATGTTCCGGCTCACTCCACTTGCGGCAGCATGGGAACGTGCGACGTTCGTTACTGGTGGATGGGACGCTGGCGGGTTGTCTGGTCTACGTCACCATATTGAGATGGTGGCTGGCCCAGTGTGTGTGTGTGTGTGTGTGTGTAGTTAACGTGGGGGAAACAAAGATCGAGATCTACTTAAACAGGTGACGTAACTAGGTAGATGGTCAGGGTTGGACGAGCGGGTCCAAATTGGCACTACAGTTGTGTTTGGTCTTTGCAGGTAATCCGGGATGTGAGCAGTCGCACGAGGACGTGCGAATGTCAGTCTGGCCGTGACGGCGCGTTTGAATATTGAGAGTAAACAGCAGTGGCAACTGTCAGCTGTCAACGTCACCGAGGTGGAACTGCCATTGTAGTTTACTCTGACGCAACACCGAGCGCTAGTGGAGCGGCGAGGGCCGGCGGCCGCCATTCGATAACTTGACGGCAATCGGTTTACATCGGACCGCGTGCTACGTGTTTGGTGGAGTGTCATCTGATATTGGAGTGATCAATGATTGGACTGTTTGATTCAAGACTTATTTTGTGCCGAGGATTGGAATCTGATTGGAATTACAGCGCATAACATAACGTTGCGTTATTATTCTCCTCGCCCGACTACCCACGCCTACCCACAATCAAACATGGATACTTCTGATGAAAACATGGATACTCCTGATGATATGGACGCCTCTCATGTCCCTTCATATTTATTACACAAGCGTTATAATAACAACAAGAATAAACTGTATTCTAACTCATTTTGAACATGTTTAACACATACAATAGCTTACCTTGCCTTACACATACAATACAAATACCTTGGTGATGCATTTCATAATCCCGTAACTTCTCCTCGGATATTTGTTTAAATTTTGATTCACTCGTATCACTCGTAAGTGCCTCCATAATTTCTGTCTCTTTAATAACACTAGTAACGTGTATTTACTATTTTTTTCCGAAAAATATCTTGAAACAACCAAAAACACCGACCAGTTGACGCCATAATTGAAAACAAAACGCACCTAGCGCCGCGGTGGTGAGTGCTGAACTAATTCAATTAGACGGCGACTTTTAAATCAGCTGTAGTGTTGAACGTTTGAGCGCCTAAAATATTCAATTAAAAAGCTAGACGTGTGGTTGAATGGCGTTGTTCAGTCAAAGGGCTACTTAGCTGTTTGATTGAACGGCTTTTTTTAACCAGTTGGCTGCGACGTAGACACAGCAATTGATGTTATTAAAGCTGCACGTTGTTTACATAATTACTTACGAACAAAACAAGGACCAGCAATTTCAACCACAGAATCAGAAGAGAAAAATGAACCTACGTGCTGTAATAATTTCAGGCGATTTAAGAAAATCTTCAGCGTTTTCAGGGCAGTTGTCTTCGATGTCAACATTGACGATAGGATGGCTTATGTTCATTGAGTCTTTATTCGTTGCTGTCAATGTAATAAATGCTGAACAAAAATTTTCAGGTAGTGTAAGTATGCCATTTCCTTGTAGAGTGAGGTGCTTAATGGTTTCACCGCACTGAAGTGTTGAGGCAGTGTCGTTTTGCAGCATGTAGAGCCATTTGTTGGCTTGAATAGGTTGGAATACATTGATGTGCGCGGAGAACGTTGTAGTTTTACAGGTTTCAGGTAGGTTCTTCGTTTTAAGGGTATTAAGAAATACATTTTGCACGTTGGTCGAGTCTGAAGGTTGTATACTGTCAGGATGCAGATCCATGTTCTTGAAGCGGTCGTCTTGCACGTTGACATGGGTTCCGCCGTGAAGTATTGTTGTCTCGTCGGACTCGTGGCTACGTATGGCTGCTCAGGTAATAGGGTGGAATACAGGAAAGTGTTAAGATGTGGGATAGGAATCGAGTAGAGGTGGTAAAAAGTAAACTTATCATTCTTGACTAATGGGAAATCTAGTATAAAAGTCCATTTATTTTTGTAAATATGTACGTGTACGATGATAGGGATGCGGAGTCTAAGATCTTATGCACATTTTCAAATGTAATAAGGACTAGCAGCGCCCCGCGGTTATACCCGCGTTGTGCCCGTTCCCGTGGGAATTTCGGGAATTTTTATACATTTAAACCTTCCTCTTGAATCACTCTATCCATTAAAAAAAACCGCATCAAAATCCGTTGCGTAGTTTTAAAGATTTAAGCATACAGACAAACAAACAAACAAACGAAAATAGCGACTTTATTTTATACTATGTAAGGAAGTATCAGGCTTTCAGTCTGTAGATGGGTAGTTGAAAGTAATTCAGAGTAAAGCCTTTCGACTGAAATAATAGAAGGATGTACTGCGCCTGATTGAATGAAAAGTATGGCAGTAAGGATCAGCAGATTCGAGAGCCATGACGGACTCGAGAATTCGGATTGAAATGACTGAAATTTCTTCAGAGTTTTTCAGATCGAATATAACGTTATTTGTTGTATTTAAATATTTCGTTGAAGACAAATTCGTCATAGGATATTTTATATATAGTATCGTTGAAATTGGAAATCGTGGATGACACGATGTGGGTTTGTTGTTTTAATGTGTCGGCCTGTTCAATTTCACGTTTCTCTAAGAGATGACATTTTTCATAATGCTGGGCGTCTTTAGCGTCAGAAACTCCGATGAGCCATTGAAGTACTGACCCTAAACCATCGATAAGTTCTCGTTTAGATCTAGATTTGGTACTATAAGAACTAAGCTCGGAAAGTCTTAAATTGATTTTGCTAAGGCTTAATTTAATAAATGAAGTTGTAGTATGTTTGGAAAAGCTAAGCCTAGATGAAATGGTTAGGAAAAATTTGTAGCTTATACGTTGGATAGAGTCGCGTGAAATGAAAAAGGGGTCTAAGTTTCTAAAAAAAAAAATTCCACGACGAATCGGTGATCCAAACTTCGCCTACCTCTCAAAAGTATAAGGCTGATTTCGAAGGTATCGGAGCGGTTAAGGCTTCTCCTGCAACTAAGGTTGCGGAGTACCTGAAAACGTAAAATTGCTTACTGAATAAAATTAATATATGTATACAATTAGTTCTATAAAATTATTTCTAATAGAGGAAGCTTAAAATACTATTCTAATTGTTAACTTATTTCAAATATGTTTTTATAAACCTATACAATGTATATAGTAGAATGTAGAATAGGAATTTGACTATTGATAAAGTTATAAAACTGAAATATGACATTTAACCTCACGCACGTACACAACTAAGAACAGCTCCGCAGAAAAAAATTCAAAACAATTGGATTTTTTGGAGCTACGCGCGGCACAGTTGTACCATTGGACCAGTGACAGTGAAACGAGCCAGGATTCGTGTTAGCAGCCCCCAGGACCCCAGGGATTCGGAGTAAACAGTCGAAATCTTTGGACAAATAGTCATCAATAAGGTTAGTCCGAACCGAGATCACGGTAGATCGCATAGTCGAGAAACGCTAGAAAGTCACGTCCGACTGTCGCGTCTGATAGCGCGACCTCCGCCGATACCAAAAACCTCCGCCCGGCACGTTCGCAGAGCTGCACGCACCGACCCGTCTCGCGCTACTGGCAGGCGCCTAAAATACCTCCCCCCGCCGAGTCTGACGTCACCCTTCCCCTCTGAACCCTAGTCTAAGGATCAGTAGAGGCGGATCTGTTGAGTCGACACACAGAAACTTCAGGACGATAACACCAAAACTACGGCCCCTGAAGTGGTGCTGGCGCCGGCTTCTGGTACTGGACTGGACAGCACGCAGAGCATCACCACCAAGTTCTGGCGCGTAAGGCTGTACGAAGAGGAACGCAGAACACCAGCGTTTAAATAAGTTTAAGTCTAAGTTGTTTTTCTTGTTTTATTTATTTAAAATTCTTTTTGTTATATTTTATTCCATCTTGTTTATCTTTGTTTCGGCTAATTTTGTAAACTAAATTTTTCTTTGCCTACAAGTTAATAATTTTAAAAATGTTCTCCAACAAAAATATCGCCCCCTCCACCACAGCCCCTATCACCGCTACGAAAGCGAGGACTCTCTCAGTCCGATCGGTGGCATCTTCGCTACATAAAAGGATCCTCAAAAAAAATATTAAGGCCACCAAGTCGGAGATGACACTGACGCAGCTACCTATCGATGAGAGTCCATTCGTGCCGCCCCAAGCCCCCGCGGCGGAACTCCGCGCCTCCCAGTCCCTGGATATTCCGCCGCCGCCACAAACTGTCAGTGATAGCTCCTTTGCATCGTCTTCGGTGCTAGAGTCGAACTCTGTGTATGTGGCGGCAGTGGATAAGGTCGAAAACTGGGAACAGTGTAGGATCTCTCCGCCGAAAAACCTAGACCTTGACGGCGAAGAATCGGACAGCGTATCCGAGTTGTCCAACTCAACCCCTTCCGTCCAAAACAGGAGAGTCAGCATGCTAGTTGCACACGGCTCCAGGCGGACCGGAGTGGAGATGGACATGGCCACGAAAGTGGCAAATGATGCGCTGCACCGAGGAAAGGGCGCGTTAGAGTCATCCGCGAACCTCAAGCGCGAAATAAAACTAACCGCCATCGAGAGTCTCCAGACTTTATATGAAATAGTCCTTTCCCTAGCGGATTCCAGACATCGCCATATAGCAGATAAGGAGCGTGAGCGGACCAGGCACGCCACGGAGCTGTTGTCGGCAGAGAGGGCGCATCTCAAAGCAACGACCGCTCTCCAACAGAACCTTATTCGTGAGGTAGCTCTAGTCAGAGAAGAAATAGCGGAAATAAAAAAGGACTCAAAAGCCATAAGAGACTGGCAGAGCTTCGAGACGAGAGAGCCGCACCAACAAATAAAGGAGACAGCAGACATGATAAAGGCGCTTAGTAGTCACATGAAAGGAGTTTCAGAGAATAAAAGCATCGATCTGGAACCTCTGAGGAGAGATTACATCGGTTTAAAATCAGGAATGGATATTCTTCAGAGGCAGATGGATGAGCTTAGAAGAGAAACACATTCTGAAAAGGCAAAAACCGTTGAGATTCTCAACCGAAACGCTGACGCCTTGTCGAACCTCCTCTCGACTCCTCCTCCACCTCCCCCACAGTACCCGGACTCCCTCAAAGAACTAGAAAAAACAATCAAAGAACATTTAGGAAAAAGTCATCACACAACCACTCCGACCCCACCCCCCCTCCAAATAAATATCGAAGAGCACATGCTGCCCCTAACTGAACGGCTTGAAGCTGTGTCATCGGAACTCCGGACGATGCGGCTAGAAAAACTGGCCCAGCCCCCACCAGCCCTCAGCATCGGAGCGGAAATGTCGCAGGCAGAAAATGGCAGGCCATTTGGTTCCTCCTACGCCAAAGTAGTCGCGAAACCACCCGCATTAAAACCAAATCACACCCTGATTGTAGCGGCTTCAAATACAACAGAAAAAACCACCGCCGAGAACTTAATCGACAGGATAAGAGTAGCGCTGGACACCAAAACGACCGGAGCTAGAGTTGACCAAGTACGCAAAGCCAAAAACAAAAAAGTTATTTTGAGCTGCGGAACGGTGGAAGACCTAGATCTAGTGCGAAGTCGTGTCCAGAGAGACGTATCTTTAAAAGTGGAGACCGCGAAAGCGGGAAACCCACTCATTATTATCAGAGATGTCTTGTCCTACCACAAGGACTCGGAGATAGTGGAAAACCTCTTGGCGCAGAATAAACACCTGCTACAAGATGTTGATTTGAAAGAGTGCTCTGTCAGGGTGAGATATAGAAAGAAGGCACGTAATGTGCACGAATGTCATCCTGTGCTGGAAGTTTCACCCCGCATCCACAAATTGCTGATCGAAGCAGGCAAGGTCTACATTGCATGTCTACTTAACGGGAGCACCACCAAAGTAACAATGAAGCGGAAATCCTACAACGCTATGCCAGTGTGCGAGGCAGGCGGCCACCAATTCCGACTGGTGAGATCGAAAAACAAAACGATTGCACTAGTCGAGTGGGCCGCCCAGACACCTTTCGCACAGGCTAGCTCATTGCTTGAATATCTCAGCATGAAAGTGGACAGCACTCCCCGGGTGATAAGCATAGATGCGATGGTGGTTGAACGGTTGAAGGCGGAAGCCGCAGACCGGTTGGGTTGCATAAAAGCGACTGCGCACCATGAGGTTGTCGTGTATGAGGACAGAGGAGAAAATCTGAGTTTTCTAAAGTCCCCGAGCAACGACCCTCATAATGCTACAGACAGCTGGGGCCACCCCATTCCAAATTCAGCCATCCAATCTGGTTCAGAAAGAGCAGAGCTAAAAGCAGCTTCTGAAAAACCCGTTTACCATCCAACCGGTAACGATGGTTCCATTTTGGGTCTTTTCAGTGCAGCAGCTCAGAGCTTGTTCCGATTCACACCAAAAACACCAACTCTACAGACAACGGTGACCTCGAGAGTAGTTTCACGATCTCAGGCAACCAGAACGAGAGCTGACATGGGACAGGTCAGTTCGCCCTGTTATATCATGGCCACATCGCCACGAGACCACGCGAGAAACGCCCTTATCGAATACCTAGCCTTATTGAGAGCGACAAAAATTGTCAATCTCAAGAACTGCGACAACATTCTGGAGTTCTTTAGAATAGGTGGTCCGGTAAGTGAAAGTCTACTAAAATCAAGACTCAAGGAGGCGGAAGCAGCCATATACAATAACGTCACTTCTCAAGTCATCAGAGGGACTATGAAAGGACAGCATATGGCAGCTTATAGCGCGGAAAGTGGCTTTGTGGAGTTAGATGAGGAAGAAACGGAGCGAGCAGGAAGACCAAAGTACGCGATACCATCGAACGACCCAATTGTAGTCACCGCTAAGTGCACAAAGATAATGCTGGACGATAGAATCCTCGAGATGGCTAAAACCATCGAACGGAGCTCGGACGTCGAGGCAGGCTGGGTAAACTGGGCGGTACCAAAAATACAATGGGTCAACGGGGTTCCAGGTTGTGGCAAGACAACATGGGTGATTCGTAACTTTAATGTGGACGGGGATGCTATCATCACTACAACAACAGAGGCAGCAAAAGACCTGAGAGAGAAGTTATCGCACCGAATAGGAGATCTGGTAAAATCCAGAGTGCGAACCATGGCTTCATCTCTCGTCAATGGTTTCGGAAAAGAGAGCTTCAGTCGCCTTCTGGTAGATGAAGCTCTAATGAACCATTTTGGAGCCATAATAATGGCTGCCCGGCTGTCTGGTGCTAGCGAACTTGTCCTCATTGGAGACGTCAACCAGTTGCCTTATATCGACAGAGAAAATCTCTTCGAGATGAGGTACCATCGCCCGACCCTGGTTGCAAGCATCACCCAGGAGTTGCTTTGCACACACAGGAATCCAATGGATGTCGCGTATGCGTTGAGGGAAATATACTCAGGTATATATTCCTCAGCCCTTCGTGTTAGGTCTCTTGAGCAGAAAAGGTTCAAGGGGGCTCAAATATCCAAAACCATCCCCAACACCCTTTTCTTAGTACATACGCAGGAAGAAAAGGAGACCCTCATAAGCCAAGGTTATGGGGAAGGATCAGGATCACGCACCCTTACCATCCACGAAGCTCAGGGACTAACATACGAGTCAGTAATCGTCATTAAAACAAAGCCGAAAATAAAGCTACACGAGAGCGTCTCACACGCGGTCGTTGCTCTATCGCGGCACACTGGGACCTTCATCTACTACGCTGACGACATCGAAAATGATGCCATCAGTCGATTCGTTCGGCGAGCGTCGTCTGCGTCATCGGAAACCATCAAGGAATATAACCTGCAGATGGCCGTCAGAGATCGGAACGAAGCGGTGATGGAGGCTCTGGGCCTGGAGAAGGAGAATTGCCATAGGACCTGAAAATGTGTATGTGAAAATTTGTTCTTTTTTTTTCGTTTGTTAAAATAAGCATAGTCAGTCATTGTCAATTCATAAACTTTTAAAATCTTTCTTGGTATGAAAACTACCAAAGTGGACTTTAAGTGCAGTAAAAATCAATAACTCTAATCTGCATAAAAAACAGAGTACCATTTTAACTAAGTAAAATTATGAAGTAATTTTACAATCACTGAGTAAGGACTCAGCAGTAGTTGATCCTATATCAAATTGTGATGTAAGTTTATAAAATCCTCGCTGGATAAAGTACCAAGTAGCATATGAATCAAATGAACTCGGCATTCAGAGCCCAAATGCATTTGAAACAAGTGCCGCTAATATGTTTTTCTTTCGTATGTATATAGCGTCAGTGTTCACAACGAGGAATGTCGTTAGTTCTGTCGAAGAATGGCCGACAACAAAGCAAAATGGTTGTGGTGAAAAACCTTTTTCTATGAGTTTTTGTCTCCGCTTTTCCACTGATTATTTTATTTCTGTGTTACTCCTACGTGGCTTATGAACGCATCGAGGACCTCTGCTTTTGATGGATTCCAACACAGTATAGCAGAACTAGATTAGGAAGGGGATCTATGCAATTTTCAATGAAAACCGCTGTCGCCAAGTATGTATTACCAATGTAAAATATCTGCACATTAACTGTGCAATTTTCACTAGCTTCGGAGGTATTTTTTTAACTGGCTTCGGCCGCCTAGGAAAACAGGGTTAGGAAAATGGTTTCCTAAATAGCATTTTTATACTTGTATGCAACTGGTTTCCTAAATGGATTTTTTAATACTTCCAAGTAACTGGTTTCCTAGAAGTACTATGTTTACAATATTTTAGCCGCTTATGAAACTTAAGAGTCTAACCGGATTTCAGTTTAAAGGTTTATCGACATACTAGTATATACGAAAGATATATACTAAAACATACACGATATTTACGTTAGATATATAGTATAAAGTATTGTATTTATTTAATTAATTGTATTTGTATAAGGAATTAAAACCATAATTGCACCATTTATGTGTATTTTATTAAAAAATATTTGGACTCAAACACAACATTTAAAACATAAAAACAATAGAATCTCCCTCAGATCAAATTAAAACTGATACTTTCTTAGTTTTAAAACTAAAATAAAAATGGGTATATTGAAGTTATCTCAATACAGTGCTCCACAGTTATTAGTCCTATTTCAATTTGTTTATTGCATTATCAATCTATTTCAGTATATACATACGAGTAGATACTGATATTCTTGACAACGGTAAGGTACTTTTTGCAGTTGCTTCTATGTGACTGATTAACTAACCTCTTTTTTTACTCGTATATCTGGCCAGTTATCATTTTGGAAGATGCTCTTGACATTTAATGTCAACAGATTATTTTCTTCCAAGAGATTTTAACCACTACGTTTACTTGTGTGACTTGGCTTATGTATTGCTAAACTCTAAGTAATATTTATTATTAAAATGGATTTGAGAAATCTGGAATGTATATCAACGAAAGAAGGAGGCGTTGCCGCACTCTATGGGGGCACAAATACATGACTTATAGTATGAATAATAAACATAGTTAAACACATTCTAACCTACATAGCACTTGTGTCATTCTTCATTTGCTCCTCGGGCTTTTGATGTTCATGAAAGAATTTCTTTAGTTTGAGTCTAAAACTGTGAATACTCTGCAGGGAACCTGTATTGGAGCAAATTATTACAGCATTTGGAGGAAGCATACCTAAAAGAACCTCTGAAGGCAGGAGAACTATGTCGTTGTGTACTAAGCTGTGTCTTACATTGGCGAGGTTCACGAGGTTCACGAGAGTTCCAAGACAGTTTTTCCCAGATATATGTCTTTCAGGTCTTTGTGATTTATATCTGCAGTTGGATCTAAAGTTTCAATAGGAGCAGAATTTACAAAGTTACAGTTTAGAACCAATAGTAACAGCTCTTTATAAAAAGCTGTCATTTTCTCATCTAGTTTTGTAATCAAAACAGAAAAGTTGTCTAGACTAGAAGTTTGACATTAGGAGCCACAGCCCTAAACTTCTCTAATATGTGACTTCTAAGGGATGGAGTGACTGAATCAGCAATATAAAGCTCACATTTAGAAAAGTTCAGCTCTAAACTAATAGAACTAAATGGCAGGCCCAAGAGGGTCACCTTGTTGACAGCCAGTGGATAAAAGAATACGTTTTTTTTTTGTAAAGTAACAATAATTCTGACCCATAACACTGAGACATGTAATCATAAATTTTTGAGATAATATTTTGGATCTCTTGAAGAATGGTAGATTTTGAAAAATAAAATTTAAAAAGGTTCGCAAAGCATGTACATCACCTTCACATCCTCTTTTGCTTCCAAAACCAAGTTGAGTTGGTTGGAACTTTTGAGTGAGCTTAGGAATTAATATGTTTCCATCAAATTTTAGAACTAATTCGCCGAAATGTACAGCCTACTGCAATTGGGCGTATGCCGCCATATTTTTTGTTAATAGCACATAAGTGTGCTCCGATGTTTGATATCATCATGTACCTCACCTGATATCATCAGATTTACTAGTTCGACAAGGATGGCATTCCCGTTATCTCCTAATACTTCTAATAAGTCTTTCAGGTGTAACTTCATAAATATAATTTCGATTATACATTATTTGCGTCATATATGTTTCTCCTGGATTTAGGACAATTCCGGTTGAACACCATTTGATCACCATTACAGTTGGCATATCTAAAGCGGGTAGTATCGCAGTTGTCTTGCTACATTTTAGGCAATCTTTATTTAGATTTAGGCAAAATTTGGCAAAGTGGCCAAACGCCATCAATAGCTACATTGAGAAACAGGAAAGGTATACGGTTCGACCCCGAAACGATAACACGAACGGAATCGTAAAGAAGCAAAACAGTACCTATGAAGTAAAAACGGATTGTTTCGCTATCACACCATGCTTTTTTATCATTCAATCATTTTAGTCTTTTAACTGGCACAATTTCAGTACTATCACATTTGTAAAACTTTTTCAGCTTCGTCTCATGTATGTCGGTAAAACGGCATCTATTGTCTATTTCTATAAAAACAGGATTGTCTAATAAATTCCGGGTATTTTTTGTTTTCAAATTGCATGACTATTTTATATGGAGTTTTACACTTGATGCAAATAATACTCAATATACCCGAACCCTTAAGTAGTTAAGCAAAACCTACTTGTTTGGATAATGCTTCATTGCCTGTGACAGAAACTTCAAAACTGTCAATTCTCAAACTCGAAATTCTATCACACTTACATTGCTGAAACTGCTAATAGGCCGAGGTCCAAGGACTTCGTCCATGATCATCAGGAATAGAAGCCTCCAAGCTTTAAAAATAACTCATTTAGCACTACACAAAATAGAAACGTCCGCTCGCTGTGAAATGTCACACGAGAACGAAATTTCAGGTTGTTTCTTCAAAGAAATAATCTATCAAATGACAAATATCTAATTCTACATATAACAAATATCTATTATTTGCTACAATGAGTATTCTCCACTTTGCTTTCCAGTACATTCTCGTATTGGGGTACCCAATGTATCCGATATAAAAGAAACAAGACATCATAGACCTCCTAGTAGTGATCTCCTCCACACCAAATTAGGTTAAAATGCCAATATTGAAGCATTTTATCTCTACTATCTGGTGGAAATCCTGAAATCTCTGCAACGCTTTAATTTTGTGCCTTTAATTGCCTTTTGAGGGCTTAATTGTACTATCATTCGGAGGAGGATCCAATTTTGATGACGACAGTCAGTTTCAAACATACAATTAAGGTATGGCCTTAGATTTAAACTCTGTTACTGATTGCAATAGAATCGTTAGCATATTTAGCAATTTTAATGGATTCGAGTCTTCACTTTCAAATACCTTAATAGCCATTTAGACGTCATTTTGTACTCCTCTCAGAAATTTCATACATAAGTAATTTATATCGTCACCAAGCTTATTATATATCACGTCAGCTGTATAACACTTTTATCTTTTTCTAGCTAAAAAGTTTAAATATAATTTTAAATCTTTCAAATGTTTTTCAAAATGTGTTTTTTTGAGCTGGCTCTATCGAAAGCTATCGCAAACTTATGTGATTTTAAGCGGACTTTCTTCGCAGTTCATTGTCTCGTATTTACTTACTCGTACGTTTATAATCGTTTCTTTTTTTAGGTGTTACTGACAACAATCTGTATATTTCCCTCGCCAAAATTTCAAAAAAATTTACCGGTGTTTTTTCTGATGGGCGAGTCACTTCTACTCGTAGCTGAAATAAATGACACACATCGTATCAGAATTAAATTTCCCATACCATATTCTCGTTTAAAGATTTATTTCATTTAATCCATTGTTGACACCAGTCATAACAGATGCATTTTCGGTGCCTATGCCAATTTTTTTTTACATCTTACACACGGTGTCTGACCCGAAACTAAGCAAAGCTTGTGATATGGCTACCAGAGACTGATATACTACATACATATTTTAAATACATACTTATATGATGATGATGATGTTTTCCACGCCGATTTTGGCTACGGCGACCATTTTCTGTATATAGGTATGGTTACTGATGGGTCCTCACACTTATATAGATAATACCTAAATAACAACCAGACGCAGAGCAAACATCTATGTTCATCACATAATGCTTGTCCTGGAAGGGGATCGAACCCACGCCTCTTTGATTCAGGAGTCAGGGTTACTAACCACTAAACCATCGAGGCAGTCATCAATTTTTTTTGTCTTTCAAACATTCAATCATTTGCCACATGTACATTGTTAATTTATGATTGTTTAAACACGAAACTAGACCATTTATTTACAAGTTATTTTGCATCTGCACTTTCAACATAAACTATTTCCAAAAATGAACTCACAATTGATTTCTGTTCTGATTGAGGAGGAGTGCGGATGATTGTTCAGTGATGGCAAAATCCTCTGAAATCCCGAGGAAATCATTGACGTTTTCGTGGACGCCTATAATCTTAGTGAGTCTTGTAGGCTGTTTTCAAACGAAATTTCATCCAATTCTGTTTAGTATTTTTCGCAAATTATTTAAATTCCCAATTCCCTAAGAAACCACTTAAAGTTTTCGGAATAACAGTAGCACTTGTGCTAATATGTGTTGTTGTCTACTCCTTTACCAAATTGCATTTGAATCCGTCCATTTGTTTTGCCAATACAAAGTTTTTTTTGTTAATTTTGACTATCCCGAAGGAATAAAATATTTCTTTCAGGATATCTATGATTCCAGTATTAGTACATATTATAAGCTTCTCCAAAACCAAATGTTATTCCTATTAATTCAGCCAATTGGATGTAATTGATGTTTTATTTTAAAATCTTTGTGATTTTATTTGGGCTCCCAGGATGATAAAACCGCAAAACTTAAACAAAACGTATTTTTTTTTGTTGTCTGAAGGGTACATAAGCCAAGTTTCAAGACAATTGGTCTAGGCAATAAAAAGTTTCATACAATAGAAAAGGGCCCGTTTTACCCCTTTAGAAGACAAATTTCCAAAAGTCCTTCCTTAGTGGATCCCTACGTCATAAGAGGTATACGTGTACAAATTTTAAAGTTTCTAGCTCTATTTGGGTTTGGCCTGTGCGTTGATACCTGAGTCAGTCAGCTTTGCCCTTTATACTATGGATAAGTTAATTATGTTTTTCATTTCCTGAGGAAGATATCTATTAGATTTTTCTCTATTGTAGTGGGATGGTACTGCTGGCAGCTTCTCTATAAAGTTCTTTGTAAATTATTTTGCTTCTTCAGTATATTTTATAAGTACATTAGGGCCATATCTTCTTTGGCATGTTCTAAGGCGTAAATAATTATTTTTAAGGGAGAGGGGGGCACTTTTGAACACATTTTAAACATTCTTATTCATATTTAAATCAAGAACGATTTATCACATTGTTCATAAGTGCCCCTTGTAGTTGTGAACCAGATTGGAGTAGTTTTGAAAAGGTACCATAAAATGGAAATACTCGTAACTTGTGTTGCAATTAATATTGTTTATGATTACGTCAGCAATTACTATTATCAAGATCTAGCTTAACGATTTTTTTTCAATTCTTTAGAAAAAATTGAACAAATACTCAATCTTTTTTTTGTGCCGAAACTTTGGAGGGGCAGTTTTGAAACAGGTAGGGGCATATCTGAAACTTATTATTGAAAACAAAAGTAGCTAATAAAGTACTATCAACATAAATATTAACATTAGGTTTCGGCAAATAATAAATTTTAATCATTTATCAGTAAATTTAGGCTTGTAATCAGAGTTATAATACCCAAATATCTAACCTAAGTTATATTTGGTAAAATCAAATTTGAACGAATACTGACTTGCTGTTCTGGAGGTTCCTGGGAAATTTTGAGGAGCTGGAAGTTTAGCCACTACATCTGCTATTCCTACAGACCATTTGTCTTCGTTGTTGGGGAAGCCAAATTGACGAGGTTTCTTTTTCATGAATGATACTGTTAAAATAGTGTCATCTCATTAAGGGATTGATTGACACTCCACCATTAGAAAATCATCGAGATTTATGTCATTTATAGCTAATGGATGAGGAAATATTTCCTCACCTGTGTCATCCTCAAGCTCGATATCAAGTTGTTAATTGCTGACGTCCATATCGGAATCATCATGGACTTATATATTTTGTTCTGTATCTTTGCTTGATTCCGTCCTTGTTTTCTTCTTTTTCTGCCTTTTTACACTTGTCTTTCTTGCTTTTGCCATTGCATTTTCTTCCTCTCTTCGCAAATGGTTGAATTTTTGATTTGCGTAAACGTTTTATTCGTTCTAAATATGCTATTTCTATGTTATTTTTTTCTGGAGTGTCTGTTAATATTCGCGATGTTGTCCTCTTTCTTTTTGTCAACTTGCGAGGGGCAGCCTTTGGAAGAGGCCTCAGGTGTTAATAATGCAATTGTATCACTCTAGAATTCTCAGCACCAACACTTTCAGCATCAGTGACATCAGAGTCTAAATTCATTGATAGGCGATAATCAGAAGTCTGAGGTAGATAAAGGTCTGATGTCATATTGTTATTTGGATCAGCATGTTGTTGAATATCATCAGCAGTATCAAATACAGGTTGAACAATATCAACAGCTTGTTCAGCATCATCATCATCATAAATGCAGCACACAACAGGCATTAGCTATCTTCGCTGCTACCTTCGGTGTGTAATGTAGTTTTCAGTCGATCAAAAGGCACCTGTAAAAATAATATTGTTTAGTGACAAACCTATAACATTCCTAGCTCTGGGGAGATATATAGTTTTACGTAAATTGCCTCTATAATTTTAGTTATAGATAATTATATATTCTTTGGTTATAGTCTGTTGGGATTCCTTGCCCATGCCATGAGAATATATACTTCATTTATCCGAAATTAAAACTAGCAGATTAACCCAGGGTATAAGCGAGCTCTGTATTAAGTTATATACATCAACGATAATAATTTGCCAAGCGTGAAGAGGAAAAAAACATACAAAAACGCTCACAGACTTTCATTTGTATCTATAATATTATTAGAGACATGTAATGTGATGACTTGCCCATTCCTTGAGAATAGGTAGGTACTGTATTTTTCGGAATAATAATTTGAGTATTAAATGTTAGAAACTATTATATCACATTAATTTTATTAAAATGTACTCAGCCGTTTTAGTGTAAACAAGTAACAAAGAAACATACAATCACACTCACAAGATTTCGCTTTCATAGTATTAAATATTACTTGATAATATTAAATATTGCTTTTATAATTTTAATTTACTTATTCGTGTTTAGGTATGAAATGTGAGGTTTTATGTGTTCCCAGCGCATCCCACGGATACACTAAGTATAATTTATCAGAATACAAGGTAGTCTGATTGTTTTAATCCAGAGTGTCAGCTACCATTATATTAAACTTTATCAAAATTGATAGAGCACCTTGAGCACAAAGATGTAACAAACAAATACACTCACAAACAGTAATGCTCATAGCGTAGTTGGCTAGGTGTTCGTTAGAGATCATCGAAGTTAACGTTCTGATTGGTCAGTAACCGGATGGGTGACCACGAGTGGTGTTGTACAACTGAGTGCTACCGTACCGTGGCTCGGATGACACAAGTCCCGGTTAAAACTTACAAGGCTAGCCATCTGGCCCATACGACCATACTTAATTTTAGTGTGAAGTGTGATGTCTTGTGATAATGTTTAATTTCAAGAGATAATTTACGCCACATAAACGATAAATATTTTTAACCGATTTTTTTATTTAATCAAATAATTAGTACTTAGAAGATATTTAGATCAAAAGACCACTGCCTTTTCGGTGAAGGAAAACATAGTGTAGGTAGCTGCTGCATACGTTTGTAGAAGAAATTCGATGACACATGCGAATCCATCAAGTATCACTGGGCAAGTGTGGTGGATATAGCTCAATGACCCTTCGTGGGTAGGCCTGCGCCCTGCAATGGACAGTAAGTATGTGTAGTAATGACATCATCAAAATTTAATGTTATCATCATAATCACCGTCAACTCCTTTCATACGCGTGTGTAATACGGCGAAAGACCTATTGTATCTACTTAATTTTTATTTTGCTACGGAAACCAAAGCAAATGATAGAGGCAAGTGCGGAACATGTGGACACTTTCCAGAATTTAGAATAAAACATTTTTTTTATATGAATCAGTCAACATATTTTTATTTTAAACATATCACATGTCATAAGGGATAATCAGTCTTTCTTAAACCAAAATTCTAGTCCTAGTAGCACTTTTACTTACAAAAATAATCGGTTTTTTTTTAAACACCATGTCCACAGGTGTAACAGCAGATTGTACCTATAGGCAGTAAAATTGTACCTGAGGACAGTGTTGTACCTAAGGACGGTTTACATTAATTAAAGAATAACAAAAGAAAAAACAATCATAAACTTCTAAAATCAATCTTAAAACAACTACTTTACTTAATTGTAAACATTACGACAGTCTTCATACAAGTTTTGAACAAATTCATCACTATCGTCATCATTGTCTAATGTGAAGCATGCCTCGCAGACAAAAACTTCGTCCTCATCATCAGACTCAAAATTTTCCCTGTGTGACTGAGGAACACAACGCATATGATAGCTATGATTGCAATAACTACATTTGAGCATTTGGCTTCTGTCTTTAGAATAAGTTTTACACTTCATACATCTAATAAACGATAACTTCTCTTGTTGAAGTATTTTAATATTTTTTTCGCCTGGTTTCTCAGACTTTTCAATTAAATACGCGTTGGAAGGACCAGGTTCAGATAGATTACTATCCAGCAATGGAATCGGATGACTTTTGGAGTAATTAGCATTAACTTTAGAGGAACCAGATTGTGAAAGACCTTTGGTAGTAGTTTTTTTTTTTAGAAGCTTTTGGAATTTTCTTTTTCTCTGTTTTGTAACTTGCCGTCTTCTTTTTTTCAGCTTTTTTTATTGCTTCATTTAAAATTTCATCCTTTTCTGGTGTGTCAGTCAAAACTCTGGTTCTTCCAGGCTTCCTTCCTCGTTGAATAACCTTTCGAGGACCAGCTGTTTCAAATGGGCGGACGGATTCTGGTGTAACATGTTGATTTATAATCTTCTGTGGTGTTCGAAGTACAAGTTGTTCTGGTTTCATCTGATAATTATCCTGGATTGGCGAAATTCGTTTGGGGGTGACCTGAATATCAGAATCTCTAAATATTTTGTTTTGATCCAAGCAATCTGGGTACCCTTGGATGGAAATCTGGTCAGCCGGTTGTTGTAAATCCAAACTAACGATTGGTGTTTTTGGCGCAGTATCAGTGTGTTCATTAACAGGTTGTTCTTGGTTTTTGCAGGGATTACCAGTTATATTTTTGCTGGGGTCTGGTCGATCAGTTACATATGAGCATAAGAAATCTTCGTCAGAAAAAATGTTCCTATTGTATGGGTAAATTCCTGAAACCTCAAAGCCTTTTATGATGTTTCTTGGCGTAAACGAAATTCCATACGCTTCTCCAGCTATTTCTGCTACATCGTAAATGGTTATAGGTTTACCAGGATGATTGAGCATCCATCTGTCTGCTGCTTGGCTGTATTGGCTTTTAAATGGTCCAAAAACTGTTCGATCAAGTGGTTGCAAATGATTCGACGTATGTGGAGGCAAAGTCAATAGGATGATTCCATTCTCTCTAGCTTTGTCAATTATCTCAATGGAGATGTGAGTTTCATGATTATCCATTGTTAGAAGAACTGGATTTTCTCTTGTTGGTTTGGCGAACTCAATAAAATGATCCAAGAACTGTTTAAAAATCGGTTCTGTTGACCACCCTGATTGATTTGCCACACCCAAAGAACCTGGTGGGCTCCTTTCAACATGTTGTCTTTGTAGAACACCCTGGGGAATATGAAAACAGGAGGCACGGCGTTTCCTGCAGCATTTATGCAGCCTATCATTGTGGTGTTCACTCCTCGTTCCCCTGAAGTCATCTTCCCTAGCTGACGAATCTCTTTGGGAGCCAATACTTTCCCTGGCTTGTGAACAGTGGAGATCCCAGTCTCATCAACATTGTAAATTGATCCTGGTGGGAAGTTATGGCGTTTCATGACCAACTCCAAATTGTTGTAGAAATTATCTACATTTGTCTTGTTGAAGCTAGTAGCTCTTGCTAAGCTTGTGGCTTCCGGTTTTCGAAGAGATAATTCGGGGAAACGAAGACGGAAATGACGAAGCCAACCGATTCCTGCCATTTTGTGCTTTTGCCAGTTAGGTGGCAAATTTTTTTTTGTTTAGAGACAGCATATTGGTATGCCAGTTCTCTGCATTGTTTTGTATTTAAGCCCATGTGTAGAAGTGCTGCTTTTTTTAAATATTTGCACAGCAAAATTTCTTCATCCGGGTCAAATACCTTCCTTATATCATTTTTTAATAGCTGAATATTATTTTTCAAATCATTGTCTTCGTGTAATTTCAAGTATTTAAAAATAGTTGACTTGGGTATTTTATACTTTTCAGCTGCTTTTCTTATGGAACTGCCACTTCTCACTTCTTTTACGGCTTCTGTGAGAGTATCTGGGCATATAAAATTTCTTTTTATACCAGTCTTACTGCGAGGCACTGAAAAAAATTAACAAAACATCTAATTACAATTTGTATGAAAATATTATATCACTCGCGTACCTGTGGACAGTCCACAGGTACACTCATATTTTTGTCCACAGGTACAAATTCAAGCATAAAATTGATAAGTGACTCCACTTTATATATAAACAAACTTACAGACAGGGCAATAAGCACGAACTAAGCAATAAACAACATAGATCATATTGCAAGCACAGTCAAACCGATATTATAAGTATTTTCACAGTAAAACTCATTGAAAATAAGCAGAATTACTTACTTTTTGGTGCAAAAAACTTCCGTTGCCAACCCAACAACAACCACGCAGAAAACAAAGATGGCGTCACGTCAAATCCATCAACCATAGACAAAGCTATACGGGCGCGTTCAAATTAGAATTTTAGAGCTGCCAGATTTGTCGGAATCGATTGTGTCCACAGGTACAAGCGTCCATAGGAACAGCACTTGCCCCTACTCTTGCCTGAAACGTTCTTTTAAAATTCCTATGCAGCTCTCCACCACATTTCTCGCTCCTGCGTGTCTCTCAGTGTAAAAGGCCTCGGGTGTATCATTTTGAGTTTCTATTATTGGTGTCATCATGGAGCGGCGCAGTGGGAATCCTGAGTCACCTGAAAAATATAGCCTATATACATAGATTTTGATTCCCTTGTGAGTGTTCGACACTTATGCAGTATACGAGGCAGTTTTTGGTAACATAAACGGCTCTAACATTTTTTTACGAGAACCAAGAAGTTTTATCGTTTCACAACTTCACGAGACTACAGATTTGCGTATAAGTATGGTTTTTAATTTCAACTCGATATCTCTGCGCATTCTTGAGATAGACGGTCTTGACACACAAGCGGACAGACAGATGGAAAACAAAGTTATCGTATACAGGTTCCGTTTTTTTCCTTTTGAGGTACGGAACCCTTAAAATAACCATTTTGCTTTATGATACTTATGTAGCAATGTTCTGTAAGACTAGCCATACCCAATAAAAAAAAATCTCCTTCCTCAATTAATGCAGCCAATTTTTGTGACAGTGGATTAAAACTCCACGCCACACTGTCATGGGTGGAGCCTGGATTGCTTGGATCCACCGCCAATATCCGCGCAGCCGAGTCACATATCTGAAGTTACGTATATCTTACATCTCTTATATTTTTGCTATTCTTCAAAATATATCTATTCCTTTACATTTATAGACTTCAAAAAATTCGTTTGTTTTTTTTTGTATATGTCCCTAGGTATGTATTTTACGCGATTAAGTACTCCGCCAATTTCATGAACCGATTTTGACGATTTTTTTGGTAGATCATTCTTCAGGTTTAGTTCCATTTAAATATTATTGAAATTGGCTGAGCTGTTTTTGAAAAATCAATAATAATAAAATCAGAAAGAGGTATACCTTTTATATACCTATCGCTTCTCTCGATCTATTCGAATTTTGCACACAATTGAAGTCGGTTATGCTATTTTTGTTAAAAAATAATTATTACACTTTTATGAATGTTTGTAAGTTTAAATTAAGATAAACGGTATTGCTTCATCAAAGCACGGTCATTCTCAAAGGAAATTATACATCTGTCCGTAGTATAATATCCTAGGAAACTCTGTAAGCCAAAAATTATAACTATGGAAATAAAAATTATAATTTTAATAGTGATTCAGATACCAATTAGAAAAGGGAAATCTATTAACATGGCCATATTTGATTTTCTGAAAGCGGTTATGACTAATTTAGATAAAAATAAACAAGCAGTAGCATTATAAATGGATATGTCAAAGGCGTTTGATAGAGTTCGTCATGACATTCTCTTAAAAAAACTGTATAAATATGGAATTAGAGGCAATGCATATTATCTAATTAAATCATATTTGGAAAACCGATATCAGATAACACAAACAGAATGTGTCCAAAGACAGCGACTATGATGACGTATAAATCAAAGGCAAAACTCATTCAATATTTCCCCAGGGTAGTGTCCTAGGCCCTTTATTGTTTTTAATTTATATTAATGACTTTCCAAACGCTATTGACCACCAAATGACATTATTTGCTGATGACAGCACTATAATTATTTATAAAAAATAAATATGACGACTTAGAATCTGATATAAAATCTACCTTGACATCACTCTTGACATGGTTAAATAATAATAATTTAAAGAGTTACTTTTTATGATAAACATTTCAAAAATTCGTCGCGGATGCAGGATTCGAACCTTGCGTCTTCGGATCACTAGCCCGACGCTCTAACCCCTGAGCTAACCCGCTATACTGGACTCGCGACGAATTCTGTGAAGTGTTTATCATTTTTAACCAACTTATAGCGTTGGCGGCGCCACCTGTGATACTTGTATTAGACAGGTTATCACTCAATTGAAGTTATAAGAACTTCTGTATTGCCGCCAACGCTATAAGTTGGTTAAAAATGATAAACACTTCACAGAATTCGTCGCGAGTCCAGTATAGCGGGTTAGCTCAGGGGTTAGAGCGTCGGGCTAGTGATCCGAAGACGCAAGGTTCGAATCCTGCATCCGCGACGAATTTTTGAAATGTTTATCATAAAAAGTAACTCTTTGAGATAAACCTAGTGTGGGATGCACTATAAAATTAAAATCATTTCATTGATTAGCAGTGCGCCATCTCTCGTCAATACAGAAGTTCTTATAACTTCAATTGAGTGATAACCTGTCTAATACAAGTATCACAGGTGGTGCCGCCAACGCTATAAGTTGGTTAAAAATGATAAACACTTCACAGAATTCGTCGCGAGTCCAGTATAGCGGGTTAGCTCAGGGGTTAGAGCGTCGGGCTAGTGATCCGAAGACGCAAGGTTCGAATCCTGCATCCGCGACGAATTTTTGAAATGTTTATCATAAAAAGTAACTCTTTGAGATAAACCTAGTGTGGGATGCACTATAAAATTAAAATAATAATTTAAATATTAATTTTGACAAAACACATATCATGGACTTCAGGATAAAACAGAATAATTGATCAAGACTTAACATAAATTACGAAAGTCACAAGGTTACTGACGTAGTACATACACGATTTCTAGGTTTGACAATCGATAACAAACTGACCTGGACAACTCACGTGGACAATGTTTCCAAAAGGCTGCACAAATTTGCGTATGCACTTTTTCAACTTAGGAAAGTAGTCTATGAAGAAGCTTTGCTAACGGCTTACCACGGACATGCCGCGTCAATACTTCGTTACGGGGAAATTCCGTGGACCGCCTAAAGGTTTTTAGAGCCCAAAATACGGTCGATTTGTGGACTAAAAACGTATTGAATAAAAAAGCATTTTTTTAATGAAGCATGAAGTTTTATTATTATTTTCGACACATCATGTTGCTTACTTAAAAAAACAGAGTTTTCCTGAAATACTGGCTATTTATAAGGTTTAATTTTTTATTAACAGAGACACACTGTTATGATACAGTTTGTTAATCAATTTAAAGCTTTCTCATAAACTATATTTTTTGTTTTGTTTTGTGGTGCGTAAATAAACAAAGAAGACGGTTTTCCGACGCGCGAACACGCGACGTATAATTGTCCATGCGCGAAACAGGGAAACTCCAAGTTGATTCCGCAAACTTCTAAAGACTGTCCTTGCGATTTATTTATTTTATTTATTTATTTATTTTTAAAATCGAATGGGATCAAGACATCCTCTCCTTTGTATTTTCCTTTTATGATTGTTGCCTCAATGACGTTATTCATCAGCTTTTTCACAGCCAGTCTTGTTCCATTGCATAGTCGAGGTTGATTAATGTTACGCAGCTGTCCAAAGGGGTTTTGCACAAAAATTGTGTAAAGCGTATCGCACGGTCTCCTTGAATTCGGCACTGGTGCTGTCTGGATTGCTCCCTCTTGATCTCAGGATACATGAGGCAGCCGCCCTGTACGAGGCGAAGAAGGGCCCAGCCAGCTCTCAGGGATAGAGAGATCGAGCGGCCGACAGCGTTCGGTGACACGCCACACCCGGCGAATCATATACGCCTGAATTTCATATGCCTGGAAGACGATGAAAGAGTAAATACGCACAACACACAGGCAGTAAGGATGTTCACAGATGGCAGTAAAATTGAAGGCAAGGTTGGAGCAGCGCTGTCTCTGTGGAGTGATACCGCCGAAATCAAAAGCCTGAAAATGTTGCTGCCATCCTACTGCACCGTTTTCCAGGCCGAAATGCTGGCTATACGCAAGGCAACCAATGAAGCTCTAAAGAGGCCCGAGAACAGTTTTGGCATCTACAGCGACTCTAGATCGTCTTTGGAAGCAATCGTCAATAACCGCTCTCTCCATCCCCTCGCGACTCAAATTCGCGAGGACTTAATAGAGTGCAGCAAAAGAAACAAAACTGTTGAGCTCTATTGGATCAAAGCCCACGCGGGGCTCGAGGGGAATGAGAGAGCGGACCAGTTGGCCAAGGACGCAGCTTTAAAGTGCAAGACGAAGCCGCATTACGACCTATGTCCGATTTCATTTGTTAAGCGACAAATCCGAATCGGAACGCTTGATGAATGGAATCGGAGATATACAGAAGGGAGTACTGGTAGCATCACCAAGCTGTTTTTGCCGGACGCTGTTGTGGCCTACAATCTTGTGAGGCGGGTTGCACCAACAGGCGTATTGACGCAGGTTATGACGGGGCACGGTGGATTTTCCGAATACTTGTATCGCTTCAAGTGTAAGGATAATCCATCGTGCATCTGTGAACCAGATAAAAGCGAAAGCATTGTTCATATTTTAACAGAGTGCCCCGTATTCTCTAGAGAAAGGTACCAGATAGAACAACTTATCGGAGAAAATATAGTTGCAGAAAATTTAAGTAAAATAATGATAGATACAAATATAAGAACCGATTTTTTGGAGTATTGTATAAAAATTGCTAAAAAAGTTATACAAAGAAATAAATAGATACATAAATAAAATTGAATTGCTATATTTGACAATATAGTAATATCAATAAAACTGCACTTCGGACGTAAATATAAAAGTATAAAAAATACAATAGATAGTAAAGATTGAACTGAAGTTTATGCTGAAAAGAAAGCTTAAACAACCGAAAGTGCACCGTATGGGCCTTTTGACCCATAAGTATGCACATAGGAACGCGTATATTTTCTCATGATTTTTGACACTTTTGTTCCCAATCTTTTATGAAATTATATACATATATATTTTGACAATACAAGACTAAAATACTTGAAGTATAATAGTAAATGAACTTTATAATATAATTGATTGTTACTTATTATTTACATATATTTATATACATATAATATATATTTGTCGGATCCATAAAAAGTCACCGCATCAGTTATGATTCTGCTTCAATGTGGTAATGTTTTATACCACTGACCCAACAATGATTCAGTGTGGCGTGGCGTGGGTTTAGCGGGCGAGGAGATAAAGGCGACGTCACGAACAATCAGTTTATTTCACAGAAGATTACGTATGATTACAATTATAGAGAGAACTTTAAGCGAAGGACATGGCGTTCCGCAGCGTAACGCACGCTGCCACCATTCTATCAAGAATCACCAGACTTTAACCGTTCTAATCTCAGTTTTTCACAACCTCTTCCGAACAAGCTCTATTTACAACTCACAACTCACTGACATCTGTCTGACATGTCACCTCGCACTTTCCCGCCCATCGGCCGATCATGCGATGTCAGTGTCACTTAAAACCTCCTTAGAATCAGTCAACAGCGTTTGTCACAAGCGTTACCCCAGGAATGTTGCCACTTCCATTCCTAGTCCTTCGAAATTATACTAAGTGGCACTAAATAAAATTAAACTTATAGCTATTGTCCCGTTACGGCCATCTTGACATTCGCACGTCCTCGGGCGATTATCATCAGTATCTGTAACAAAAAAAGCAATGTGAATGTTTGTTTATCCACCAATCCGCACTGGGCTAGCGTGGCGAGGCGTATGTTCAACATTGGACTATTTAAAAATGTCGGTATAGAATATTCGTTTACCGCTCGTCCATTCCTGACATAATGTTACTTTTAATCGTGTTCGAAACGATGACTTGATAAGATAGTAAACAAGAGATGACTAGACAAGGTAAATAATAATCATGAATTGTTTCTTTACATTAGCGTAGGGTAGGAAAATCAACACTCACTAGGACAACTCTTTGCCAATACCACCAAATCGCACACCCAATATTGGACAACAGTGTCCCTCAAACCGCACTCACCACCCAGTAAATGCGAGAATCGGCAACTGCGTCTCTTTGACTCCAGTCCATCGGTATGAGACCGGATAACAGCGTCCCTTCGATCTTCGCAAGAACCGGACAACTGCATCCCTTCGACTCAGCCCAGATGCAACTTTCGTACAACCCATCTACGCTTATCAGATACCAGATCGAGGCATGAGACCGGATAACAGCGTCCCTTCGATCTCCGCAGAGAACCTGACAACTGCATCCCTTCGACTCAGCCTAGATGCAGTTTTCGAACTACCCACCAACAAAAATTAAATGAGTTAAGCTTTTCTTACCCTCGCTTTTATTATTACAGAGAATTTAAGAATCACTTAAAATATTTCCTTGACCTACTTCCAAAAGTAAAATCTGTGGCAGCATTGTACCAAGAAGTTTGTTGAATCAACAATAAACTTCTTGCATGGTACTGCCACCTCCTTGAGGAAACTGAAAGTTGACTAACCGAATGTTGAAAAAGCCAATCATAGATCTAGGGTCGCCATGACAACAGGCTATCATTAAATTTAACAACGGTTCGCATTATTCTAAAGTATGTACGAAAGGACTTTGTCTACTTCATCATTGTGTAAGGTTCTTTATATTCTCTTAAAAGTGACCAATATTTCCGATCTGATCTAACATGCGTGATCTGGGTGACGCGACGTCCACTTTAAATCCAATCATTGTGCACGGTACTAGGAAACTCAACACAACTAAGTCAGATTTAGTCAAAAACATGCAGAACTACTTTCTAACTAAAATTGGACGAGCTCACCCGGGGTTTTGCCAGACAGCTTCTCGCAGATTGGTAGTTAGTCGCAAGTGACTCTTCCCAGCTTCCCTGGACCCGCTTCTCTAAACAGGCTGTAGCGACATGTTCTAGTTAACAGTACACGAAGAAAGTTCTATTCCGTTTCCTCCCCCGGTGCAGACTGTCTTGTAGCATAGTGGTCTTCTATGTTATCATTCGCCATTTTCTTTTGTGATTTGCTTGATAATATTGCTCTGATTCATAGGCGACAATGATTGATGCAGTCAAAGGATTTTTCTTGTAATCCTGCATCTCCTCAGGATCTAGCCCTTCGATCCCACCTTCTGATGTCGGATCCATAAAAAGAGGCACCGCATCAGTTATGATTCTGCTTCAATGTGGTAATGTTTTATACCACTGACCCAACAATGATTCAGTGTGGCGTGGCGTGGGTTTAGCGGGCGAGGAGATAAAGGCGACGTCACGAACAATCAGTTTATTTCACAGAAGATTACGTATGATTACAATTATAGAGAGAACTTTAAGCGAAGGACATGGCGTTCCGCAGCGTAACGCACGCTGCCACCATTCTATCAAGAATCACCAGACTTTAACCGTTCTAATCTCAGTTTTTCACAACCTCTTCCGAACAAGCTCTATTTACAACTCACAACTCACTGACATCTGTCTGACATGTCACCTCGCACTTTCCCGCCCATCGGCCGATCATGCGATGTCAGTGTCACTTAAAACCTCCTTAGAATCAGTCAACAGCGTTTGTCACAAGCGTTACCCCAGGAATGTTGCCACTTCCATTCCTAGTCCTTCGAAATTATACTAAGTGGCACTATTTAAAATTAAACTTATAGCTATTGTCCCGTTATATTTATTACTTCGACTCATAACATTTGTTGTAAAATTTAAATAATAATTATAAAAAGACCCTGAAATATCTATACACCAGGGGAACAGGCAAAAAAAAAAAAAAAAAATGTTACGCAGCATGACGACAACTGATCCTACTTTTAACTGCAAATTGTGAGGTGGTAATCCAGGCAATTCCAGTGAATTTAACCTTTTGACTGCCAATGTCACCTATACATGACAAGCACTTGCGGGTCCTGTACGCCAAAGTCGTCTATGGACGACAAAAACCCGGCCCACAAAAGGTATGAAATATATTACTGGTATTTTATTCAGACATTCCTCAAAATAGAATAAACCAGCAGCATGTGAGTATAATTAACAAGCCTCTCAGAGCCACAAGTATTGAGAAATATTAAAATAAAATCATGGATTAATATCAAAGAAAAGTGTTATGCCCAGCACGCCACAGTCGTCTATAGTTGACACTAGTGATGTGGTGTGAGAGGCATAGATTCCATGAAATCTTTACAATTTAATTGAGTAAGTACCTACCTAGGTAATGAATTTGAACATTTATTAATTTATATTTTAATCAAACAAAATGTAAAAATCATAAAACTATAAAGAAATAACCGCGCCGCCCGCTCTAAGTCCGAATGACCTTGAGTGTGAGGAGTTGTTCCGCGCTACTACCGTTCGTGATGACAGTGGTAAGGTATGTCGTCGCATTACCGTTTCGTGACGACGTATATTTATTAGGCGATTCATACGCTGCCGCTCTTAGACGACTTAAATGTTTAGAACGAAAGCTAGATGCATCGTTAAAACTCCGGGCCGCTTATAATGACGTAATACGTGATTATATAAATAAGGGCTACCTAAGTCCTGTAAATTTAAATACATATGACGTCACTCGACCTTCATATACGATTCCACGTCACGGTGTGGTACGTGAAGACAAAACGTCGACCAAGCTTCGCTGCGTTTTGGACGCCAGCTGCAAGTCTTCTTCTGGTCATTCGCTTAACGACCTTCTCCACGCTGGTGCTAATATACAAGGCGACTTGTTTAGCATTCTTATACATTACCGCTTATTTAAAATAACGTTATCCGCTGATTGTCGTCAGATGTTTCTCCAAATTGGAGTACGCGAACGTGATCGTAGGTATCAACGAATTTTATATCGCTTCAGTACGGATGATCCAGTTACTGTATACGATTTTAACCGCGTTTGTTTCGGGCTGAAATCCAGTCCATTTCACGCACTGCGCGTGGTTCGCCAGCTGATCGCCGACGAAGGTGATAAGTTTCCCGCTGCAGCCGCCGCTGCTTCGTCATGCCTTTTTAAGGATGACATAGTTATTTCTGTCATGAATAACGTGACCATACGTCCCGCTTTGGGCGGGACAGTCCCGCTTTCAGGCAGTCTGTCTCGTTGTCCCCTGCAAGGCCGACATTGTCCCGCTTTTGCAAACAAACCAAACGATAATAGGTATAACTTATAATAACACTGAAAATAACTGCGGGGCAATTCTGACAACCGATTTCGTTACTAAAGTGACACGTTCTTGAACTTGTATCGTTTTTCTGACAGTTTTAAGCAATCGGAACTGTCAGAAAAACGAGAGAGGTTCAAGAACGTATCACTTTCGTAAAGAGATCGGCTAACAGAATTGCTCTTCTGAACATTCTTCGCGGTCGCTTCGCTCGCGTATGATAGCTATGGCTGGTTACTCATATATGTTTTCAAATCATTGAAAAAAATAAGAAAAAAATTCACGCTCGTCACGCTCGCGCATACTAGCGGTATGATATTTTTCTTTGATTGTGCCTCTTATAAAATTTCTGAAATATTGAGAAATTTTTGAAAAAACGTCAATAAATGTTCGCAGATGAGTACACATAATTTTCGTTAACTAACAAATACAACTTAATGAACCCCCTCTGAACCAACGGCTGGATCCGCCCTTGCTGGAAGTAACGCACCTGATGAAAGAGTTTTTTCTCAAATTAACGAAATATGGACAAGTGATAAAAGCAGCTTCTTCGGTCTAATTGAACCGGTCTTATTGAATATCCATAGAGGAGATCTATGTCTGGCAGTGGACAGTCTTATAATGGCTGGTGGACGGATGGATGGACAACATTAAAAACTTATTTTTCTATACTAATATAATAAAGAGGTAAAGTTTGTGAGGTTGTAGGGGGTAATCTTTGGATCTACTGAACCGATTTTGAAAATTCTTCTACCAATAGAAAGCCACATTATTTGCGAGTGTCATATGTTATAAAGTAAGCGCGGGCAAAGCCGCGGGCAAAGGCTAGTATTATATAATTCCGCAGATGTCCCGCTCTGACAAAATAAATAAATGGTCACGTTAGTCATGAATGATACGCAAGCTTTCACGCTCAGTGACGAGCTGATCAAACTTTTCAAAGTTGCACTCTGTTGGATAAACGCGTCTCCGCATCGTTGGCAGACTTTTGTCGCCAATCGAGTAGTCAAAGTGACAGAAAATATTCCCGCGAGTCGATTCTTCCATGTTTCTGGCTCCGATAACCCCGCAGACTGCTTATCACGTGGTCTTACCCCGGAAAAGTTAGTCGACCATCCTTTATGGTTTTCTGGACCTACTTGGATCATGCTTGATCCAAGTGAATGGCCCTCAAATAAATTAGATACTAATGAATACGCAGTCGTACTCGTACCTGAACAAAGGGCTCAAGTGCACGTCACAACTAGTCCAGAAGACGCCCCGCTTTACGCGCTCGCACGACGATTTTCGTCGTATTCTAAATTATTACGCGCGATTGTTTTCGTTTACCGCTTCATGAAAATATTGCCCCGTAGAACTTCTATAACGGCCGCAGACTTAGAGTTTGCAGAGAATAAATTAATACGGACCGTTCAAGATGTTCATTTCTCCCGCGATAAAGTTAGTTTAACTAAAAATGAACAATGTTCACCTGCTTTAAACAAGCTAAGACCTTTTCTCGATGGTAACGGTCTTATCCGTGTCGGAGGTCGCTTGTCGAATTCCGCTGAGGAATACACACTTAAGCATCCCTCAGTCTTACCGCGCCGCGATCACGTCGTTGAGTTGATTGTTGATCACTATCACCGCAAGCACTTGCATGCTGGACCAGAGCTTCTCATGTCTTTGTTAAGACACAGATTTTGGATCCTTGCTGCAAGACGCATTATACGCCATCGCATTTACAAATGCAACGTCTGCTTTAAATCGAAACCGCGTCCGTTATGTCCGCTGATGGCCGATTTGCCTAGTCATCGCGTTAACCAGGTTGACAAAGGTTACTCGCATGTGGGCGTCGATTATGCAGGCCCCCTGAGATACACTCCCAGTCCCGCCCGGGGGGTAAAGAGCCGCAAGGCTTGGTTATGCATTTTCACGTGCCTTACTACGCGTGCAACACACATTGAAATTGCGACAGATTTAAGCACTCTGAGTTTCATTAATGCGTTTAAACGCTTTCTTTCTAAACGCGGACCCGTTCAGTGCGTATATAGAGACAATGCAACCTGTTACTTAGGAGCACGATCATATCTCCGCGACTTATACAAATTCTTAGATGAATTACGCCCACATTTAGAAGTGGAGTTTGCCGAAAATCGTATCGAATGGAAATTCATCCCGCCCTCTTCTCCGCACTGGGGAGGTTGTCGGGAAAGTATGGTGAAGATCATTAAAACTCACTTGTTTAAGGCCATAGGACAACAAACCGTATCCTATGAAGAGCTTCTCACGGTCCTTACGCAGATAGAAGCTCTTGTTAATTCGCGCCCTCTGGTGCGAAACGGCACAATAGTAGTGACCCCGCAGAGCCTTCAGCTCTTACACCGGCCCACTTTATTCATACCTTGCCACTTTCATCGCTTCCCGCGGCTCAGGTTACGCCGAGAGACTTGGTGCACAGGCATAATTTAATAGACGGTATTGTGCAATCGTTTTGGAAACGTTGGCGTGCTGAATATCTACATCAGCTGCAGGCGCGAGCTAAGTGGAATGTTCCTTCTGTTCCCTTAGAGGAGGGAGTGGTCGTCATTATCAAAACTGATAACGCCCCGCCTCTTGCTTGGCCCTTGGGTGTCGTGGAAAAGGTTTATCCGTCTAAGGACGGCACTACTAGAGTCGTATCTGTGAAAACTTCAAAGGGCAGCTACCTTCGCCCGGTAGTTAAAATATGTCCCTTGCCTACTCAATAATTAATTACATATATTCATTTTATATATATTAAAATACTTTGTTTATCCGCATATTATTTTCCCGCATATATATCTACCGCGTATTATACTATATTTAAACCGCATTTATATAATATTGGTTTCTTAAAGGCAACCCTTTAAGGGCGGGGGTGATGTTGACGCCTAGATGTATCATCCAATGCATTTTTCTACAATAACTAGTTCATTAGCTTTCTCTTTCTGTCACATGGCAATATAGGCTAATTGAGCGATTCCTTCTCCCTTTCACCCCCACCAATCCCAATACCGCCACGCAGTCTACGATAGGAGCCTGCGTAAGAGACTCTCTTCGTGTCAATCGCTTTGCAACAACGCTAATATTGCAGTGTAATGTTTAAGTAACAATCAGAAAACCCGCAAGTACGTCGGTATAAATAAAATAATCTACAGTGTGAACTATATTTACAAAAGGTGGACATTTGTGTGCGAATCTAGCCGAGCAGCCAGGCCCTCGGATCAGGAGAAAGTTCCAGAAGTCTGAAGGTGCGTGGTTCCTATTTTCTTTACCTAGATATCGCTCTAATTGTCATGACATGCCATGTGATATGTAATCAGTGATCCTAGCGAATTAACAGATACAGTCCACTTAATATATTGACGCCATAAAGCCTTCGGGCGCATAACGCTTCCCGCCAACGAAACGGTCAAAGTTAAATACTTGGCCGCTTCAAATACTATACTATTATTTACAATGAATATTATCAATCTTTTATAAATAAGTTATTTACATGTTAGCGTGTAAAAATAAAACTTGCGAGACTTTTGAATGCTTTAGTAATTTTCGCCTATTATTTATTACTTAGCCCGCTCCTGAAAAAACTCTTTCACAAGAGACTGATGTTGCCTGGATGCACAGTCTCTTTAGCACCAACTGGTACAAGTGCGGATATATATTTTTTCTTGATTGCCACCACTTCAGAGGAATCAGGGGATCTTCTTTTCTATCCAAATACTCTTCATCAAGGTATCTATCGAGTTCCCGAATACCGGCAGCAATTGGATTTGACGGCCGTGTAGCCTGAGCTAATTCGGCATCAAAATCATCCCAGATACAGGTTTGGCTTGGTTTTGTTTCTTTCTGGGGCGGTTGCTCGTGTTGTTCAGGTTGATTTGAATTTAAATTAAGATTTGGTAATTGTATTTTACCTATTCTGCGGCGTAATCCTTCTATGGCTCTCTCATATGACTCTTTTTTTAAATCTTGGATCTAAGATACAAGAATCCGAGTACAGAATATTACTTTCTAAATCATGGAGTCTAGTCAGCAATTGAGATTGTAACTTCTCCAGCAGCGTGTGTATTTTTTCATTTTTTTGGGTGTTGATTTCCTTGGCGACATGTTTGTACATTAAATTAGTGAACACTAATACTTCAAGAAAAAGAGTCACATGTTTTTCTGAGCTTATTTCTGAGGTGATTTCATAGAAAGGCTTTAATATTGGCAATAAATTTTCAATAACTTCCCAGTCTGCGTTCGTCAAATTTAGATCGCTTCGGATTAGAGCCAATGTGCTTATAACGGCTTCTTTTATAGTAAAAATTCTGTCCAACATCTCATAACAGGAATTCCATCTCGTTGGACATTCCTGTTTGAGCTTCAATATCGGTAAATTCATCTGTTTCAGCGTACTTTCCAACCTTGATTGGGCAGCGTAGCTTCGTTTAAAATGTTCAACTATTGTTTTTATTTTTGCGAGCACATCAGAAAGCGTTTTTGTGGCTGTTTGCACACATAAATTTTTGGTGTGGGCAAAACAAGCCACAGGACGCCAATCTCCCAATCTGATGGCCGCTTGTACATTGTTAGCGTTGTCGCTAACAATGCACGTAATCTTGTTATTTATCTGCCAATCTTGTAAAATCTGGTTTATAAAGGACATTATATTTTCGCTGGTGTGCCTTTCGTTGTAATTTATACAACCTAATAATATTGACTGCATCTCGGTATTGCTATCAATAAAATGAGCTGTCACTGCAATGTAGCGCTCGACGTCCAAGAATCTGTGCATAAACATATTGCAAAAGCCTCTTTTATTTGTTCCAAAGCAGCTTCAAATACTTCAGTATAAACTTTCGGTATCAGAGTATTTGATAAAGTCTTCCTTGTAGGCATTTTATGTCCGGGGCAATTAGATACCATTTCCACAAGTTTTTTAAATTCGGGCTCTTCTACTATCCGGAATGAATAGAATAGAATATTACTTTCTACCTTTGGACCTTTGGTCACCATTGCCACTACTTGCCTGTCTATTTGTTCAACTTTTCGTGCAGCCGGTGGTTTTCGAATGTATTTCGTTATTAAGTTATTTGAAATTGATATTGATGTGGTTTGTGCCTGTTGAGTTGCGATTGGAACACATGCAGAAGACGTTGATGGTTGATTGTTTGGTGTTTGGTTTGGTTGATTAGTTATTTCTTCTTTTTCTAAAGAAGTTTGTTGTCTTTCTATACTAATTGATACAGTCGGATGCTTATTCGTTAAATGTCTTTTTAATGTACCAAGGGACCCATTCTTGGTACTAAGCCTTATAGAGCAATAATTACATGTTGCTTCTGATAAACCTTCTTTGTAGTGGGACCAAAGAAGGCTACGTTTGGCTCTTGTAGGCGCCATTTTTTTAAATAATCTAGGGAAGCACTCACTATCACTAAGTCACTTGTTTTAAATTCACATAAAAGCAAATGTTAGGCAAACAAAAACGTCCATCACCGTATAAAACGATCCATCACCAACCCTTGACCAAAATATATTATTAAGTACCATTATACTCAGAAATGTTTAATAATCAATAAATTGTAGATTGTAGAAATTACAAACTAAAACCTGTGCAAGCTATACTTTATTAAAGTTTTAGGCAGGCATGCAAGCTATAAACAGTTTGGTTTAGTTTTACTTAAATGAATATACCTATTCTGACCATGAACGTAGAAAACAATCTACGTTCATGATTCTGTCATTAAACTTTTCTGAGAAGGTACGAATGTTTTTCAATCCAGCTATACGTACCTAACAAGTTGTTACACCTACTTGTAACTATAAAAAAAACATAATTTATATACTCCGCAATGTTAGCGTGTAGCACTTTAGAAGAAAATAAATATCTTAACCGAGTATGTTTTATACCGTAGAATGGGGCTATTCGGGACATATTTTCTAAAAAAATGGCCATAAAACTTTTGTATGAAATCACATCCAACCCCATTTTTTTTTTAAATAAGTCTGATGTTTGTCTACATTATTACGTAGTTCATATTAGTCTAGATGCGTAACAAACGAATTTTTTTTTTAATGCCCGAGTCCAAAATAGCCCCTTCGATGGGGCTAATCAAGATCTCCACATTCAAAAGAGGTTTTGTAGTACTTGTGTCTGATTTATCGATTTAGACGACTCGGGTTCTATTTGGGACAGGAATGAAGTTGCGTTTAAAACCTCACAAACACAATTTTTTTTTTTTTTTTATAAAAAAAAACAATTTTTTTTGTAAAGTAATTTTTTATTTTAATGCATAATTATGAATCAAATTAAAAAAACATAAAAAAGTCTACAAATTCGCAGTATTTGGCCTTTTCAATGGCACAAGGTGGTTTTTGGTTTTTTTTCCTTGTCCTTTGCCTTTAGTGCTCGTTGTTGGTTTTGGAGTTAAATCTTTTGCACATATGCTTTTCCCTGGTTCTACATCGCACCGCTTCCTTCTTTTGCTTGGAGCAGTGTCCTTAAAGCCTCTCATGTCTTGTAATATATCAATCACACCTTCAGAAGTAGCTAGGTTAACTTCTGCAGCTGTAACAAGTGCCCTTGGTAGTCTTGATTTCGGTCTTTCAGGGTTTACAGGGAATAGACCGCTCTTTTCAAAACCCGCTTTTAAATTGGCTGATATCACGTCTTTCTCAATCATTAAATCACATAATTGAGCTAGAAGCTTTGGAAAACAAGACTTTGCCATTGTTTTATATTTTCTACCATCTGCTGTCGTTTTCCAGTTTGTTAGAATGTTCTTCCAGTATTTCTTTAACGGCCCATAAAAGGCGACATCTAACGGTTGCATCAAGTGTGTGGACTTGGACGGCAAGCAGACGAATGAAATGTTTAGTGACTCGCAAGATTCTAGAATTTTCTCTGAAAAATGCGACGATAAATTATCGCCAATAATGACTTTTTTTCCAGTTTTTTTTTTTGCGAATGGAACAATTACTGTTTCGAACCAATCTTCAAAGCATGTCATGTCAAACCAGCCGGATTTTGACCTATTATACCTAGTGTCGGGAGGTCCGCCCTCTATCCATGGCTGCCATTTAACATTTGGCCATCTGCCGTTCCGGTAAACATTAAGCTCACTGCCGTCTTCGAATTATTTTAGACTCTTTCCGGGTACTTTGTGCCTCTTTTGAATACATACTTCTTAGCTCCAGGATCATCACAAAGTTTAGTTTCATCAAAATTTATTATGTTTTCAGGAGGAACTCCTGAAATAGTGGTTATATAATTCTCAAAAAAGGCATCAATTGCTTCAGGTGACACCTTTGCTCTCTCAGTAGAAATGTTAGTCGCAAATTTGTGAGATAATCTATTTTTATGTCGTTTCATGAAACTCAGAGCCCAGTCACGCCCTGGAAGATTATCTTTAAGGATGTGAACGGTCCTCCCAATTCTGTTTAAGTATTTCTGTGCTAAGACTCTTAAATCGAAAGCATCTAATGGAAAACCCCACTCTCCTAATACTTCGCAATATGACAGAAAGGCATTCTCTTCATTAGCATTAAATAAAGTAGGGTGACCTGCACTTTCATAAATCGTGTCTTTCTTACATTTACGGGCAAGTGTGCTTTTGGGTATATTATATTTGGTTGCTGCTTGTCGGACTGAACTGTCTCCTTCTCTCACTTCACGCACAGCATTTTATAGGTCTTCTGTGGTATAAGACACATAAGGTAAGAATGTTTTTCCAAGTCTTACGTGCCGATACGTTCTCTTGTATTCACGAACCATTTTTTTTTCCAGACCTGAAAAAAAGTTCTTATTAAAAAAAGCAAGTTTTTGAACACACCCTCCCATTTTAGCATCCAAAAGTAATATCTTCAAAATATGGGGGCTATTTGGTCATGTCCAAAATAACCCCCAAAATATGGATTATTTTTTGTCCAAAGTAGCCCCCAAATGCTGTCTATAATAGCCCCATTCGAAATATTCCACAAAAAAACAAACAACAATTCGATGATTTCAATATTAGAATTATCAAATATAATTATGAGAAAACAAAGATGTTTCATATAAATCACAATTGGTACTTACTATAAAACTTTTTGACCCACGAATCTTAGTTGTGTTGGATATGTATAGTGTACAGCTAACCTTATTCATCTGCGCTTAACCTTATTTATTTTATCTGTATCTATGCCTGTCACTTTTACACACTACTCTAGATTCACTCTGGTCTTGCTCTGCAATAAAGATGGTGTCCAAATTATGATGTGTTTATCATTTATAATTATAATACGCTTCCACTGCGCCACGAAGAAGAAAAATAAAGTGATAACATGATACAGGAAGAAAAATAGATTAACTGAAGTATAGAGAAAGGGCCTAAGAAGATACGCTTAAGAAAATGTCGACGAATACAAATTTCGTGTTGCCCAAGCTACAAGATGGCGCAAATTTTTCGAATTGGAAATTTCGAGTGATTACACTACTAGAGGAGAGGGGTTTACAAGAGACACTCAGCAAAGACTACAAGAAAGACACGACAATCGACGCCAAAGCACGAAGCGTGATAGTGCAATGTTTATCCGACAAATTTATCGACATAGTAAAAAGATGCGAAACTGCCGCCAATATGATGGTTAAACTCGAGGAAGTATTTGAGAGAAAAAGTGTGTTCAACAAACTACACTTGCGAAAGAAACTGCTGTCTCTAAAATGTGAAAACAACGTGAAACTACAAGATCATTTCATGGAATTTGAGAGGCTCATTTCTGAGTTAGAAGCCACCGGAACGACACTGGAGGAGAGTGACAAAGTCTGCCATCTATTATTGACGCTACCTAACGAATATGACACAGTAATAACGACGCTGGAAACAATGGATAAGGAGCTGACCATTGACTTCATAAAATCAAGAATGTTGGACGCAGAACTCAAACTAAAAGGCCAACAAGTAAATACCAGTTCAGCACAAGATGCATATAGTTTTCTATCTTGTTACAATTGTGGCAAAAGGGGCCACAAAGCCTACCATTGCAGAAGCGGTCAAGTGAATGTCAGGGGACGAGCAGTAGAAAGAGGTCGTCGTGGGCAGCGTGGGCAATCCAGAGGCAGCTACAACCGAGGTCGAGGTTCAAGGCCATGGCAATCAAGCAACATCACTCAAGAAAGTGACCGAGAAGATCAAGATGACTTGGCATTTACAGCGTTCAGTGCACAGAACGAAGTTCAAGTGGATGAAGGTATTCAGTTAGTAATAGATTCTGGAGCTACTGAACATCTAATTAAAGATCAATACTTGCCCTATATGACAAATGTTCAAAATTTAGAAAAAGAGGTTAGGATTTTTGTAGCTAATGGTCAATATCTGTCGAGCACTAAAAAAGGTAAATTAAATGTAAAGTACAATAATATTAACATTGAAGTAGAAGGGTTGATAGTGTCAGGGTTGTCACACAACTTGTTGTCAGTCAGAAAATTGCTCGAAAAAGGTTTACAAGTAAAATTTCATAAAGATTGTGTATCAATTTTTAATACCAAATCAAAAGTTGAGGGTAAAATCAAGGGTAAACTGTATATTGTACATGTGCAATTAAATCATGAAAAATGCTACATGTCAAGTGACATCTGGCATCAAAGGTTAGGACATGCGAACAGTAACCAACTGAAACAGATGAATCTTCCATATAGCAAATCTCCGTGCGAGCCATGCATGCAAGGTAAGTCAACCAGATTACCATTTCCAAATTCAGCGAAGCCACGTTCACAACACATTGGTGAGTTAATACACACAGACATATCCGGACCCATGAGAACTCCTACGTTGAAAGGTGAGTTATATTACCATACTATTATCGATGACTATACCCATTTCTGCGAGATATACTTATTAAAACATAAAAGTGAGGCGACAGAAAGGCTTATTGAGTACATAAATAGAACAGAAAGGCAAACCGGAAACAAAGTAAAAAGGATTAGAAGCGACAACGGAGGTGAGTTTAAAAATGATAAATTAAACAAATTTTGCAAAGAGAAAGGTATTATTCAAGAGCACACCACGCCGTACAGACCACAGTCAAACGGGGTCGCAGAAAGGATGAACCGAACTATTTACAACAAAGCAAGAACCTTATACCGACGGAAGACCAGCGCCGGTTGTATATAACCGGCACTATGCTGAGACGGGACCGGCTAGTGACGAAAATAAAACACTAGGTAGTTTAGTCTTTAGTGTATTTCTAATCTTTGTTGCTGTATTTCCTGTGTTTTGTTTTCGTCAATAAAATATTGTCTATAAAATAAAATATTGTCTATTATTAATTGAAACTGGACTGCCAAGGGCACTATGGGTTGAAGCAGTAGGATGTGCGGTGTATCAGATAAATCGGTGCCCATCATCGGCCATCAATTTTTATACACCAGCAGAGAAGAAATACGGTAAATAAAATTTGTCTAAGCTCAGAGCATTTGGATCGAAGGCATGGGTTCATATTTTACCAAAACAAGATAAGCTGTTAGAGAGAGCAAAAGAAATGAGATTTGTGGGATATAGTATAAATGGTTATCGTTTATGGGATCCAGAAACTAACGAAATACAAATATCAAGAGATGTTAGATTTGATGAGACTCAATTTAAGTACACAGAAGACAAAATGGAAGAGAATAATAAATACAATGGTGAATATTACTCTGAAGATGAACCAGCAAAAAAGGAAAATACCAAGATGAACAAAGAAAATGACCAGAACAAGAAGATTTATATTCAGAATGATGTTATGAAACATAAGGAACAAAATAGAGATATTTTGGAAAAAGAAGTAACAAAGAAGAATCAAGAAGATGAAGAAAGTAATGATGAAAGGAATGAACAAGAAGTAACAACAAGATCAGGAAGAGTTATACACAAACCCAAGGGAATTTCAGAAGATTATGAGTTATATACAGCATATTGTTTGTTATCGGAAGAACCACAAGAGTATGAAGAAGCAATTGAAGATAAAGATTGGAAGAATGCAATCAAGAAGGAATTAGACTCTCAAAGAAAACTACAGACTTGGGAAGAAGCAACTTTACCAAAAGGGCATAAAGCAATAGATACCAAATGGATATTCAGGACTAAACAAGACGGTACCAAGAAAGCAAGACTAGTGGCGAAAGGGTACCAACATATCAGCAAGGAAAATTTTTATGCCCCAGTAGCTAAGATATCCACCATCCGATTAATGATGAGTTTGGCAGTACAACAGAATATGCCACTCCGGCAACTTGACGTGCCTACGGCTTTCTTAAATGGGGAAATTAGTACAGAAGTATATATAAAATGTCCAAAAGGAATGACAATTCCCGAAGGAAAAGTCCTCAAGCTAAAGAAAGCACTTTATGGCTTAAAAGAAGCACCTAAATGTTGGTATCAAAAATATGATCACTTCGTCACCAAAAGAGGTTTTATACAATCTAAGCATGACTCATGTTTATACAGAAAAGACAAGACCTGGATACTTCTATATGTGGACGACATATTACACCTTGGACATGACATAAATATTATAGAAGAATTACAAAAAGAATTTAAAGTAAAGGATCTAGGAGAAGTTCACAATTACTAGAACTAACGAGAGAAGGAGATACATTGGAAATAAGACAAACTGAAATGATTAAGAGACTGTTAAAAAAATGTAATATGCAAGACTGCAAAGGGAGCAAGACACCCATGGAAGCTAACTTCAGTGCAGACACTGAATCGGAAGTCATAGATGTACCATTCAAAGAATTGGTAGGTGCTTTACTTTTTATATCAATAAATACACGGCCAGATATCACATATGCGGTATCATATCTGAGCAGACACTTAGATAAGCCTACAAAGGAACTATGGAAAGCAGGTAAAAGAGTCTTACGATACCTCAAGGAAACATCAGGTCAGGGGATGCATTATAAAAATACAGGTGAGCATAACAAACTTACATCATACTCAGACGCAGATTGGGCAGCCGACAGAATCGACAGCAAGAGCACCAGTGGCTGTGCTATATTCCAAGGAAACAACTTAATACATTGGTTTTCAAGAAAACAAACATGCACTGCATTATCTACAGCTGAAGCCGAGTACATAGCATCAGCACATACAGTAAGTGAACTTGTACATATCAAAGGTTTACTCTCAGATTTTTTGAATCTTGAAAATGTTTCAGCACATTTACTGATTGACAACCAGAGCACAATTAAATTAATTAATAATCAAATGAACACAAAAGCTTCAAAGCATATAGCTATTAAATACCATTATATAAAAGACTTAACTAATAAGAAAATTATAACCATCTCATATGTTCCAACAAATGAAAATGTTTCAGATATCTTCACCAAAGCGCTACCTATAAATAAACATGAATATTTCTGTAATAAGCTGAATTTAATTTAGACATAGTACCTAGTTATGTACTTAATACTTACCTAAGAAAGTACTTTACAAAATTGAATACCTAACTCTACATAAGTAAGTATCTATTAAGAATTGTAATTAGTTACTAAGTTTTGTTTTACTATCATAATATTAACTTGTTTTATTTGAATGTGAGAAAATATGTTCTTTTGATTTTCAAACCATTTTTGTACTTATTCTTCTAATAAGTAAACAACTTTGTCCAAAAATAACTTTATTGGAATATAACTATGTAATTAAAATTAAGATAGTCGAGTGTGTGATGATAATGTAACAAAGTAAGGTAATTTATGTTTAGGTAACAACTTTATTATAGGTTTCAATAGATCAAGTAATTTATAGAGTGGACACAAAACCACAGAGTCATTAGCAAATAGATATGTCATGTCATACATTGATAAAAAAAAAATTTATTAGTACAATTTCAGAATAAAGTTGTAAATTCTAAATTGAGGGGCTGTGTTGGATATGTATAGTGTACAGCTAACCTTATTCATCTGCGCTTAACCTTATTTATTTTATCTGTATCTATGCCTGTCACTTTTACACACTACTCTAGATTCACTCTGGTCTTGCTCTGCAATAAAGATGGTGTCCAAATTATGATGTGTTTATCATTTATAATTATAATAAGTTGGACGGCAATTTTAGATCACTATATTTTAGACTTTTGCAAGAAAACACTTCACTCTCACACATGCTGCAATATAACCTTGACAGTGACAGTATTAAATTGCCATTAGATGCTGTGTTGCCAGGTAATTAAATGTTTTTTCTACTATTTTTATAGTAGGAATTATGGCATGATGAAACTTAAAATGGGACAGTGTCCCGAATAAACCTCGAATCTTAAATAGTAGCCCCATTCTACGGTACGTTAGATATTTTTTTCTTAGCTCTTACTCTATGGTACGTACAGCTTTACTGAAAACTCGTCACTTGGTAAACACTTTTCACCGTTTTAACTTAAAAACAAAGCAAAAAACCCGGAACAGCAATTTATTTTCGTTTTGTCAGAAAAACTGTTATTTAAAACCAAACTGTAATTTCTCTTTCGTGTTTAAAACGAAAAATCTACTGACAAAAAATCTAATCAAGCGCTAATTGAAATAAAGTAGAGATAGAACGCCTTACATTCTGAAAGCGCTTGAAGCGATGACGTTGTATTATGACATTCTCAATCGGTCGATTCGGGCTCTCTCGGGATTTGTCGGTAATTCCGTCTCTACTACGCATATGGTATTTTTATAGCCCTATTTCACCTCTCGCTGTGATTGTGTGATAGGTGAGCTTGTTGTTGCCCGAGTGAGTGTAGTACAGTAGTGTCCGAATAGTCCGATTAACGTTCGGCGTCGGGTAATGTTACCTTTAGTACAGTACCGAGTAACATAACCTATTAGTACCTAGTACATGTACTACACAAGACTATTCCCCGCACCTGAGTCAGTCCGTAGCATCTCATCGAGACGGACGCGCTCCGCTCGCGCGCCGATACCGCCGCGATCGTATAATCATGTACTTAGCGATTACGTAGTGGTCGTTCAATAAATATCTGCCATAAATCTCTGAATTTCACTATACTGGCGCCCTCCGTGCCGCGGCAAGAACCGCGAAACAGTGTCCCCCCCGCGCGCCTGGGGCCTCCTACCTCGTCTGGTACAGGCGTCAAAGTTCTCGTGTTCCGCGAGCCGACCGCCTACCTCGTCTGGTACAGGCGTCAAAGTTCTCGTGTTCCGCAAGTCGCGCCCGACACTGTAAAGATATACACATAGAAGATAGCAATAGAGATGGCAGAGTGCTTCGACCGCGTTCTCCGCAAATAGACGTTTTCGCTCGTGCGCTTCGAAAGTACCTAGACTTTACGAGTTAGGTTCCGATTTTTCTTGCCTAGGATTTTGAAAAGTGCCTAGTGTTTCGGACCTTGTGTTTCTCGTCTGTTTTAATACTAGAGACTTTTGAACGTCGCGTACAGTGGTACATTTAAGGCACTTTCTAACTTACAGTGATATCTACTGTGAAGTGCTCGTTGGCTGCATTCCAGTACTGAACTTTACGCGCGGGAGTGAATTAATAATATTAATAATTTGGATTCTTTGTGTCGTATTAAAAACTTTGAACTTAGTGCTTATTATATTATTGTGTTCGAGTAAAGAAACTTTTGTGCTTTGGACAGTACAATACCTAAGTATACTTTCATGGTGTTCGTCATCGTAAATTGTTACTAAAAATGGTGTTAACGAGATCACACGATTCAAGTACGCCCCTCGCGGGTGCTGCGTCCGTGGACGCGGTGCCGCCTTCTCCTGCTGAGGGTCTTCGGGACCTGGCCCTGGCAAGTGGCTCTGTCACACGACATAGTGACCGCGCAGCCGCGGCTGCGCCGGCGGCCGGTGCGCCGCCCGTCCCTACCGATGCCGTGTTGAGTGCGCTGCCTGGTGAAGGCGCGCCAGATGTCACCGCCACACCCGCTGCCGCCGCCGCACCCGTGATGATGACGAATGAACAACTGATGATGCTGATAAACAGGCTAAGTAGAGAGCCTTCGGTAAGCAGTAACCATTCTTACTCCGCGCCGGTTTCTAGATCGAACTTTTCTAAATGCTCTTCCCGCTTTGATGGCGGAAGGTCATCGGACGTGTTGGCCTTCATTGACGCGATTGAAACTTATAAAGAATGTACAGGCGTGGAAGATGATATCGCGTTGAGAGGTTTATCCATGCTCTTAACCGATCTAGCTGCTTCTTGGTGGCACGGCGTGAAAGCTACCACTGCTTCTTGGGCAGAGGCGATTGAAGCTTTACGAGACACATTTGGTCCGCGCCTGCCGCCTCACCAAATTTATAGGAAAATCTTTGAAAGAGAGCAGCGGTACCAGGAGCCTACAGACTTGTTCGTCTGTCATCTACGAGCGCTCATCGCACAGCTGCCACCGTCCTCGCTAGCGGAAGAGGTACAATTAGACATGGTGTATGGCCTTCTTCACGTCCGCATCCGAGAGAAGGTACCTCGTTTGAGTTTTAAGACCTTTGGTGAACTTCTGGGTTCCGCCCGGCGAGTTGAAGATATATTGAGCGAGAGTCGTCAGCCTACTACTTCGGCTCCATGTCCGTCATCATCCTCTGAGTTACCGAGAACGCCGAGTAATAAACGACCGCATTGTGCGTATTGTAAGCAGTACGGGCACTCAAAAGATTCCTGCCAACGATTAAAGGACAAAAAGCCGAAAGAGAGCAGCGGCAAAGACGAGAAGGAAAAGCCCGTGGTAACGTGTTTTGGCTGTGGAGCTCCCGGGGTGATTCGTTCTAATTGCGCGACATGTAAAGCCACCAAGGACACTGTTGCGTCCGCGTTTCAATCTGTGTCCGCGAGTGCCGTTACTTTAGGTTCGCGAGTGCGACCGGTCGTAAGTGTGCATATTTACGGCGAAGAGGCCAAAGTGCTTGTAGACACCGGTGCCAAGCATTCGATCGGGAGTGTTAGTTTAAGACGTCACTTGCTTAATAACGGCCATACGTTCGAAACTGTTTGTACTGAACTTAAATATGCTGATGGTCGCGCTGTTGTCCAAAATGTCGAAATTGCTCATGTAAATGTCGGGGTGAGAAGGGTGCAGCAGCTCGTAAGTTTTATAATGCTGCCCCAGGCAACTGAAAGTTTATTGGGGATGAATTTTATTCAGAGCGTTGGCATGGTGTTGGACTTTGATTTAGGTTTATGGTATATGAGACAGGATAGGACGCCTCAGCCACTTAATTTCGAAGGTACGACCAACCCGTCGCTCAACTGCTCATTGGTAAGTCTCCGCGAAGACGAGGGATCCCTTCTTGAGCCGGAAGATCGTGATAGATTAACTCGTCTTCTGAATATGCACGAAGATATTTTCTCTCCAGGGGGAGAGCCGACAAAATTTGCAATGCATCATATCGATACGGGTAATGCTTCGCCTATAGCAGGACCTCCGTACCGCGTATCTCCTGCGAAAAAAGAAATAATTAGAAGAGAACTTGATAAAATGCTGGAAGAAAATGTTATAGAAGAAGCTGAGTCGGAGTGGGCGGCGCCCGTGGTATTAATACCAAAAAGGAATGGGGAAGTTCGTTTCTGTGTGGATTACAGAAAATTGAATAATGTTACCCGAACTGATCATTATCCCATCCCAGTGATCGACGAGCTGCTTAAGAGCACTAAATCGAATAGTGTGATGTCGACAATCGACTTAAAATCTGGGTACTGGCAAACCGAAGTAGCACCTGAAGATCGTCCCAAGACAGCGTTTACAACTCCTTTTGGAACGTTTCAGTTTCGACGGATACCGTTCGGATTAAAGAACGCGCCCGCAACGTTTCAGCGCTTAATGGACCGAATGAGATCAGGTCTCAAGGATGTGTGCGTGTTGACTTACTTGGACGACATTTTGGTGATTTCGGAAGACCTGGAGAAACACCTGGCCGTCTAAGATGCGACCCACGAGAACGATTTTATTTCGAGTAAAATAGCAATATTTCGTTATGTCTACCTCCTCTAACATGACAACGTACTTAATTCGTCTATTTTTACTCTGTGATGAAGAATCCTCGCGAACGATTTATGTACTTGTGGCACTTTTGTCGACAAACTCTAACATGTGCATGCGAAATTAGCCGAGTTTTGACATTTCACCACGATTGCTTTCTCGTCAAACTTTTTGAGGACGAAATACTATGAAATAGGTAAAAGAAACTAAAATTAACAATTAGCGTTGCTAAATTGTAGAGGATTAGCCAAATTGCGGGGAGTTATCTCCATTAGAGATTGTTGTGGAGATAGATATTTTGTTGTACCGATTTTGCGAGGTAGTTTTGGTAAAGCCAGGCTCCATGCGAAGAATATCCCTAGATTTCAAATGCAATTTAGTAAACTATCAATTTGGATGGGGGATCGGGATAATTTTTGACCTTGAACCTTGAATTTTTTTGAGAATTTTACTTAGTTTATTGAACTCCATCTTCTTTTTTTTAGACGATTTGAATGAAAGCTTGTTTTTAATAAGGATATTTTTTTACTTTCATTTACTTTTTAAAAAAAATTACATGACATTCTAGTTATGACAATTTGAGAAAAACCATAAAAACGTGATTCAGATAAAATATGCAATAACTAAGATCCAGCTTATTTTGTTCTCATTATATCGCATGTAGGTACTTCTTTTTTGTATTTTCGATAGTAAAAGAGGGCAATAGAGGTAGGTACGGTTAATTGAAATCAGTGGTATTTTTATTTATTAAAGAGGACGTTTGAGTTACTTACTCCGTAATCAATAAATACATAATTAGGTCTGTCAACATTGGCTTATTGACTGTTCACGTTCAGTCCGTTCACAGTTATTTTATCTCTAACATATCTAACTACATTTTACTGTCTCTGTTTAGTCATTATGAACCATCACAGGTTAGATAGAGATAGCACAAATGTCAGAGGTAAAATAACTGTGAACGAACTGTAGTTACGTTTCAAAACTATATTTTGAATCACTGATTCAAAATTACTAGAATCCACTGTGGCAGCCGCGTCCGCTGCCCATGTGGGGAATGCTGCCTCCATTTGGAATTGGTGTAAGGATTGATTGAATGTGGGGAATACGAAAAATCCAAAGAAAAAAAACACACGCGCAGTGACAGAATTCGCACGCTGGGACGCCCCCTAGGACCATAAGATTGCGATTTCAGCGTCGAGAAAAGCAAAACTTGCGTTAAATGTGCTTAAAGTTACCTGTTTCAGTCATATAAACTCTGAGTGGGGAATCGGAATATTTTATGTCACCAACTTGGGGAATTTGAGTTTAATTTTTGGGGAATTGTGCTCATGTCCATAACTCCCCAAAAATGAAAGACAAATTCCCCAAGTTCGGGACAAAAAATAAATAAATAATAAATAGCATCAGCGCGTTAAAATGTTACCATTTAATATAATATAATTTCTCTTATATTATTTTAATTTGATTTGACATTAACATTCTTATTTTGGTGATAATTCTCACCAAAATAATATAATAGTTTTTCTTCTTTACCTTGTTGATCAATTGAAATTTTTTCAAACAAAAATCTGGCAAAAGCCGTAGGGAATCGAGATATTTTGTTTTCTTTTTGAGTTGTGCTGTATTAAAATCAATGGATCTCTTTCAGATTATCTCGAGAGACCACACTATTCCTTTTGGAACCTCTGTGTTTTGAATGAACTAAATTAGTGTTGCTTAATTGCAAAATGATATATCCAAAGTAGGTTTTCACAGGGCGACACTAGTTTTTCGTGACCATAGATGACGATTCTATGACAAGAATTTACTTCACATGAATTGGTATTTCGGACGTAATACTTTCGTCAGGTCGTATGCTAAGCCAGCAGGAAGATCTACAGCAGGTTTTCGATCGGCTTCGAATTTTCAACCTGCGAGCAAACCGAGATAAATGTGTTTTCGCTAGGGGGAGAGTCACTTACCTAGGCCATGTAATTTCAGCTCAGGATATTGAACCCGATCCGACAAAGGTTGAAGCCGTGGTGAATATGAAACCTCCTAGAAACCTGAAAGAACTAAAAACATTCCTTCAAACTTGCTCATGGTTTCGCAAGTTTATTCCCAAATTTTCGAAAATAGCACGCCCTCTTACAGATTTGACGAAAAAGGACCGATGTTGGCAGTGGGGGGAGGAGGAAAATAAGGCCTTTGAAGATTTGAAGCTTCGTCTCTCCACAAGCCCCATACTCCGCCAACCTAACTTTGATGAACCGTTCATATTGAGAATAGATGCCAGCGCTTGTGCTTTAGGGGCTGTTTTAATGCAAGGCCCGATTCCTACAGAAGAAAGACCCATTGAATATGCCAGCAGATTGTTGACACCTGCCGAACGCAATTACCACACTACGGAGCGAGAAGCTTTAGCGGTTATGTGGGCGCTGGAAAAGTTTCGGGGATACGTAGAAGGAGCACGCGTACATGTGGCTACGGATCATCAACCTCTTAAGTGGCTTGTCACTGAAAACACCAAGTGGACGACTGGCCCGATGGGCAATGAAAATACAATCTTATGATCTGGACATCGGTTATACTCCAGGTCGTATTAATGTTGTCGCAGATACACTAAGTCGTCCGGTTATCGACGAAATGGAAGAAATTGTCTCCGACCCATGCCACCTTTGCCCAGTTGTAGTGGATTTACCGCGTCGGAAGCCCGAAGAAATCTGCGAAGCCCAGTTAGGAGATCCTGAGGTCAGGAAGATAATCGAGTATTTCGAAGACTCTGACAATCCCAATTCTGCCCTGCGCTAGACGGATAGAGGCTACTACCTTTCTCAAGGTATTTTATATCGCTACGATCCGGACGAGGAATCGGACGAGCCTCAGTTAGTCGTACCGGAGTGTCTGCGAACTGAAGTAATGCAAGAACTCCACGATGCACCAACGGCTGGACATTTAGGAGTGGAGCGTACCTTAAAAAGAATCAAAGAGAGATTTTACTTCAAAGGCATGAGAACTTACGTTACCAATTACTTGAAGACCTGTGAGGAATGTCAAAAGTATAAAGCTAGCAACTTTAAGCCCGCTGGACTTCTTCAGACGCCGGTGATGCATCAAAGGTTTGAGGTCCTTGCAATGGATTTATTTGGGCCGCTTCCAGAGGGATCCCGAGGAGAAAAGTGGATTCTCCTTGTTGAAGATACCGCAAGTCGAAGGGTTGAACTATTTGCTCTTTGTGACGCAACTGCTGAGACTTGTGCAAAAGCACTTATTGAAGAAGTCTTTTTGCGTTATGGGTTACCGCGAAGGGTGATATCAGATAACGGGAGTCAATTTGTGTCAGCGGTGATGCAGAAGGCCATGTACGTCTTGGGGGTGCACCAATCTTTGATTCCTGTATATCATCCTGAGGCAAATCCGGCTGAGCGCAAGAATCGTGAACTTAAACAGCAGCTTGCCATGTTGGTTGGACCTGAACATCAACACCTCAACACGATGGCCGGAAGTTCTCTCAGCAGTGCGTTTTTCACTTAACAGCGCGTACAATAGTGGGACAGGACATTCTGCTGCTTATCTAACGTTTGGTCGAGAGATGCGCTCCCCTTTGGCTGTACACACGGATATCCGAGCTATTTTAGCTGACCAGAATTTCGTACCACAGATTACCCCGTATTTGAATGAGTTTGTTCGCATACTTGTCGACGTCAAGCAACGAGTTGAAGACCAGCAAGACATCCGCAAGGCCGAAGGTGATCGGCATCGTCGGGATGTTCAACTTTACGGAGAGGGAGACCTTGTCTTGGTGGAGACGCATTTGGCAAGCAACGCTGCCAAGGGTTTCACGAGCAAGTTTGCTCCGCGGCGTGAGGGGCCTTATCGTGTCTCCAAAATCATTACTCCAACTTCATTTGAGATCGTAGATTCCTCGGGGGAAATTAAAGGAAAATATCATGCCAGTGCTCTGCCTCCTTATCCGGGAAGTTGTCCCGCAGTCAGGCATCCGCGCCGGCGTGGTCGTCCGGCCAAGTCGCGGCCGGGCCGTCCTAGCGACTTGGAGGGGGAAGTTATAGCGCCCAGAGGGCCCCCTCTCACCCCGCCATCGGGGAGGGCTCGGCGCTCGAGTCGTTTGAGAGCGCGTGCACGTCTCGTTCCCCGCACCTGAGTCAGTCCGTAGCATCTCATCGAGACGGACGCGCTCCGCTCGCGCGCCGATACCGCCGCGATCGTATAATCGTGTACTTAGCGATTACGTAGTGGTCGTTCAATAAATATCTGCCATAAATCTCTGAATTTCACTATAGTTTCACGTGGGGCTGGGTTGATGATTTGGTCCGATATGATACGAATAGATGACGAGGGTGCTGTTGATGTAGACGGAGCTGGAGCTATTGGAGTTGGTATATGTTTTGCCATGTCTGGCGCTGAATAAGAAGTTTGTGTGTTTGGAGAGGGAAAAAAACTTTGGTTGTTATGAATAGGTTCAGAATAAACACTATTAACTGATGTTGGTCGACTCGGAATGACTTGAGGATATGGTGTTGAATATGCACCAGCCATTGACGACGGTTGAGAATAATATTGAGGGTATGGTGTATGACGCTCATTTGATTTTTGACTGATTCTGTTTATAAACAACCCATCTATTTGGTACATCATAATTTTTCGTTCATCAGTTGACAGTTCACGTAGCTTTATAGCCAATAATTTTGCGTATATATCGCAAACATCGTCTTTGTGAGCAGGTATATTTTCATTCTCCTTTGACCCAAAACATTTGTTAATTTCAGAAGAAGGGCGACGACGTTTATTAGTAACAGCTTGTATGGATGGTGGTCTGGATGGTGATCTAGATGGTGGTCTGGATGGTGTGGTAACCGTACTTGTACGGTCTCTTATCAGAGGGTTATCCTCTGTCTGATCTGTATCTTCTTCTATTTGTTGTGATTGCTGCAAAAAAGTAATATACTTAAACTTACACTTCATTTACTTTCTTTTTACAGATGCCCACCACAGCAGAAGGATGGCTTAATATAGAAGAATGATTCATGACTAAATTTCCACATTGCATAGGTGCATTGGATGGCAAGCATGTAGTCATTGAAAGCCCAACGCATAGTGGAACAGTATTTCAATTATAAGAAAACTTTTAGCATTGTCCTTTTGGCTTTAGTGGATAGCAAATACAAACTTGTATTCGCAGACATCGGGAGTCAAGGAAGAATCAGTGACGGGCCGGTCTTTTATAATTGTTTACTATGGAAAAGAATAATTAGAAACGAGATAGATTTTCCACCACCATGTCCACTTCCAGGATCGAATATTACTATTCCAAAAAACCCTGTATAAAGTACATAATATTTTACGTTTCAGATTTATCCTACCTTAAATACACGATTTCCCTCATCTGTCTTTTAACCCATGGCCCGTCACCAGATCGCGGGTCCTGGTTCCCTGACGTGTCCTGAACATTGAAAAAATTTCGAAAATTTGTCGACCGCGCCTATGGATACGCTTATAATGTAATGTTTTCGTTAATTAAGTCTTAAGTGTTATATACCATAAAAAAGGTCTTGAACTGGACTATACATAGATGCTAAGTTTGTAATATAAAAGACTTACCAGTAATGAAATAACACTGAATTTAAAACATGGTTTCATTTCATGTAACAATTTCACGGTAATTACACCATCACAACACAACATTATTATGTAATTAACACTCTCACAACAAAGGGGGTCATTTTTCCTTCAATCTATATTCAATAATTGTAATTCCATGCGAATTTACACAGTAAAAATCACAATAAATAACCGCGCCTAAAAACATTCCGCTAAAACCGCGGGAATTCGCGACGTGAACTGACCGCGGTCAGAGGTCACGTACGCACGTCGCTCAGAAGTACAGATTACAGAAAAAGTGTTTAGCGTGTTTTGAAAAAAGTTTTTTGCTTGAGCAATATATGTTGTAAAGCTATAATAGAGTATATTTGGACACCAACTCGCTTGATTAGTAATTGTAATTTTTAACTATTTATCGTATTTAGTAAATTTACAAAAAAATATGTATGTACATACCTATTCAAGTGAGAAAATATATTCTGATACTAACCTTCACATACTTACGAATATTACATAATGATCTATATTTGACTAATAACTCGCCTGATTCGGAAAGGGATTTTTACCCAACTGCGAAAAGAGGGTTTTGTTTTTCGCTAATGATATACTTGTTAGAAATAAATTAGACAAATAAAACAAAAAAGCTTTTCATTTGTAGAACATATAATTAAAAAAAATACGAAATAATAATAAATGTTACAAGACAAAATAATACAACATTTATTTGGAAAAAATGTAATGAAACATACAATCTCTCAATTTTTTTTACAAAATTGACGATGTAATAGTACAAAAAACACGAAATAATGCTAAAAAGACAAAATTATACATAATTTATACGAATTATATGTTTTGTATGTATATATGCTGTAAAGCTATAATAGAGTATACATATTTGGACACCAACTCGCTTGATTAGTAATTATAATTTTTAACTATTTATCGTATTTAGTAAATTTCCAAAAAAATATTTATGTACATACCTATTCAAGTGAGAAAATATATTCTGATACTAACCTTCACATACTTACGAATATTACATAATGATCTATATGACTAGTAACTCGCCTGATTCGGAATGGGATTTTTACCCAACTGCGAAAAGAGGGTTTTGTTTTTAGCTAATAAATAAATAATAATAAATATTGGGGGACATCTTACACACGGTCTCTGACCCTAAACTAAGCAAAGCTTGTGATATGGCTGCCAGAGACTGATATACTACATTATACATATTTTAAATGCATACTTACATAGATAATAAGCCTGATTACAGAGGCGCCATCGTAATTATATAAGCTAAATAGCATAGTTTTGTTTCTTTTTTACTTTAGGCATTCGATAGAGAGAACCCTTTTTACGTTGCTATTAAATTTACGCTGGCGCCTCTGTAATCGGGCTTAATACCTAAATAACACCCAGACACAGCAAACACCTATGTTCATCACATAAATGCTTGCCCTGGGTGGGGATCGAACCCACGCCTCTGTGATCCAGAAGTCAGGTTCACTAACCACTGAGCCACCGAGGCAGTCATAATGATATACTTGTTAGAAATAAATTAAACAAATAAAACAAAAAAGCTTTTCATTTGTAGAACATATAATTAAAAAAAACACGAAATAATAATACATGTTACAAGACAAAATAATACATCATTTATTTGGAAAAAATGTAATGAAACATACAATCTCTAAATTTTTTTTACAAAATTGACGATGTAATTGTACAAAAAACACGAAATAATGCTAAAAATAATTACACATAATTTATACGAATTATACATAATTTATACGAAACAAATGCAATGAAACGAATAAAATAAGCGAGCCACCTCAATGAGGTCAGTAGGCGAATGCGTTATAGTGAACTCAATGAGGTCACTAGGCGATTGAAGGGATAAAAAATCTCTCAATTATTTTACAAAATTTCTTTTAAAAAAAAAACATTAAATGATGCTAAAAATCCGACTATTTCCAAAATTTACAATGTTACAAGACAAAATAATGCATAATTTATATGGAAAAATGTAATGAAACATACAATTTCTCAATTCTTTTACAAAATTGACGATGAAATTGTATAAAAAAACACGAAATCATGCTTAAAATCCCACTATTTACAACATTTACGATGACAAATTAAAACAAAACATATACACACAATCAAAAAAAACTATTTACAACATTTACGACGACAAATTAAAACAAAACATATACACACAATCAAAAAGAAGACTATTTACAACATTTACGATGACAAATTAAAACAAAACATATACACACAATCAAAAAAAAGACTATTTACAACATTTACGATGACAAATTAAAACAAAACATATACACACAATCAAAAAAAAGACTATTTACAACATTTACTATGACAAATTAAAACAAAACATATACACACAATCAAAAAAAAGACTATTTACAACATTTACTATGACAAATTAAAACAAAACATATACACACAATCAAAAAAAACTATTTACAACATTTACGATGACAAATTAAAATAAAAACATATACACACAATCAAAAAAAACTATTTACAACATTTACGACGACAAATTAAAACAAAACATATACACACAATCAAAAAAAAACTATTTACAAAAAATACCTAGCCTACCTTACCTAGAAAAGCTAGACAAACCTGCCGAAAAATTATAGGTCCTACTGTAGTCGGGGCAGTGACGACAATGGACGAAACAAAGGCAGAAAGAAGAGCCTGTTTACAGTATTGATGGGCTTGATAGCAGCATATTAAATGGATTATTGCTATATGCAAACATACATACAAATTATTACCTCCCTCCCTTCACCCCAAACCCCCTAACTAAGCGCAAAAAAAAAAAAAAAAAAAAAACACTCTTCCTAGTGCGGATTAATCCAAAGGTAAATAATCTGGTATTTACAATTGAACACGAGTGACAATTGTCCTAATTATGGCAAGAAATTATTTAGGAAATATGCATCCTTACGTAAGTCAATCAAATCTCGCTTTCACACTACCATATACACACACATTCGTCAGGAATATATGCATACTTATGTGCGTTTCTTTTTCCGCGCACATATTTCTCGTCCTTCAAGTTCTGCTGCGCTGTGCCACTTAGCCCAGCAATCCGTGAAGCACAGAAATACGTCACAAGTCTCGCATTTCGTTTGCACATACATCCTGATATTCTGCCGTTGGTGGATGACACAACGCCTTCGATTACCCCGTCCGGGACAATTCTTTGGAACGTGGGGAACATCCCTACTCAGCCTCACGGTTGTCGCCGCGGGATTTCTAAGCAATACGGGCTCGCGGCGGTGACGCTCCCATATTGCATTAGCCAGCCCGTAACGAAACTCGCGATGCGTCATGGTCGGTTTATTCGCACGATTCAAAGAGGATGTGTGGATAATGAAGGCGTTGAGTATACTACAGTTCAGCAACCTCTTGAAAATCTTTGCATACCATTTCAGACATCGCTTTCGCTCGACCAAGTAAGTGGACAGCTTCTGGTCTTTCAGGTCTACACCAGCCATGGTGTTGTTGTAGTCCCTGACACTCACAGGCTTCACAAGCGGCTTACCTGCCTTCGATCCCACATATGTTTCGGCATCGTGATAGGTGGAGATCATAGTCACCCATTTGGTATCTTTCCATGCAAGCACGGAAACATCACCAGAGTGGCGAGCTACGATGGTCCCCTTACTCGCGTTTTTCGCAACATTGGAGATCTCATTAGGCACGTTCTTACGGTTTGGACGCAAAGTTCCTAAGCAATCGTAACCCAAGCTCTTCAGGTAACGTGCCAACGCTGGACTATTATAAAAATTGTCCATCGTGACACAGTGCCCACGATTCTCGAGACCTTGCAATAACTCGAGTACCACTTGGGTACTCTTGCCACCCAAATCCGCACCAGGTGCAACCTGGACTGTTGTTTCAGAGTTTTTCCCCGTGTAAATTTTAAATTTGTACATATAGCCCGTACGTGACTCACAGACCTCATATGATTTTATGCCAAAACGCGCGGCCTTTGATCTTATTGCTTGAACCCAGGACAAGCGGCCTTTGAATAAGGTCAAAGACTCGTCAATCGAGATATTTTGTTGCAAATTGTACAGGGAGGAAAATTTTTGGTTGAGATGTGAGATCATCGGTGCTATCTTCGCTACCTTCCGCGACAGACCAAGTTCTGCATATTCTGGACAATCCGAATCGACGTTCGCGTTGTCCACAAAATGCAGAAATTTGTTCAGCAGGATGAAGCGATTGTACGACATGAGCTCCTTGAAGAAGGGCATTCCTAGGAGTCCCTCTGTCATCCAATACTCCGTTTGTAGTGACCGCTGGTCAATTCCCATCAACATGTAGACCGCAAAAAGAAGCATAATCTCGTCGGCATTAGTGGGAGTCCACTTATGAAGACGAGAGGATGACTTCAACAACCCCCTGTTCTTCATTTTGTCAATAGTTTGTCCAGCGTATCTATTTGTTTCCACGGCGATACGCTCCATGAAGCTTCTATCCCAGATTTCGGTAAAAGCTTCATAGGGCGTCTCAAAGTTTTTGATAGGTCCCGGAGATGGTCCTGAAAATTCTTCAGGAGCACCCCGGAACGTCTCAAAATCTTCTTCCCATATGAAAGAATTAGACGCGCCAAGCAAAGCATCGACCCCTTCATCCATTGCCCTCTCAGCTGAAGCTACAATATTTCGGACAGGTTCCTCTAACTCCTCGTCGGCGGGAATTCCCCTGCCCAAACCAGCACCGGCCTCGCTTTGGAAGTGAACCGCGTCGAACTCGTCGTCGAAGTCACTGTCCATTTCGCTGCCGATGTTTTCACACCTAAAACTTTGCTTCATCATCGTCGCCATCCCCGAAGTTGACGGACGAGAATCATCAGCAACTACCGATGCGACTTTCGACCTTTCGAGGGGAATGCTACCGCCTTGCGGGACACTAACATTCCCCGAAGTGGATGGAAAGTTCACCTCGGCAGCAGTGCTAGGTGCATCTGGGATAGACGAGGCGAAATCCTGCCCATACACCCACCTCGACACCTGATCCGCGACGTTAGGCTCGCCCTCCGCCTCGACGTCGCTGAGGTCCAATGCCTCCATCACTTCTTCGCGGTTGCAACTGCCAACAAATGTGTGCATGTAGAAATTATAGCGAAGTAGAAACTATACCTAAAGAAAAATAAACTTACAGAAATAATGGAGGCAATGGAGCGCTTTTCTTTGGCCGCACATGCCCTCCCGGGGTCCGCTCCACTGCCACAGCCCTGCCAGATAAACGCAGGCTACCTCCGGGAGTCCTCTGCACGCCAAGACCAAACGACCTATAAAGAAAACAAATCACATCACATTATTGACCGTGTGAGCGAAGTGTCTGCGTCATGTTCTGAAAAATCTGGCAACACCTCACATAAAAATCCTGATAATGATTATTTATAGCAAAAGGAAAAACTTACGAAGGCAAGGGCGAGGGTTCGCGACGCGGGCCAGCCTCCACCAACTGCCTTATAATTGCACGCCGCGATGCCAGTCGCGGCGTGCTGCGGTCGGTATATTCCGAGCTAGGCGTTACGGATCTAGACCGTAACGCCTGCTCCTCCGCGTACGACCTCAGTCGAGCAGTTCTAAAAAAAAACAATAACAAACATAAATCAAAACATATATCTAGGCTAAAAACTTTGAAAAATACATCAATATGTTCATAGACTTATTCGTATACAAATAAGCCGTAGAATTAATTCAAAGAACATTTTTTTTAAGCTGTTTAAAAAAACATATATCGGACTTATTTGTACGTAAATAAGCAGTAGAATGAATCGAAAGAATAATTAGAGGAAAAAAAAAATTTTTTTCTAAAAATAAAACACATATTTCAAAAGCGGACTACGAAAAAGTCCTGCACTGCATTTATGCAGTAAAATTAATCGAAAGAATAATTTGAGGAAAAAAAAATTTTTTTTTTTCTAAAAATAAATCATATATTTCAATAACGACGATAAAAAGAATCTGTATCTCAATATATCTACTGACTTGACCTTTATTTTCTGTTTTCATTTACGATAAGTAAACATTTTTTATGCTAACTGTACACGGCCGGCACGGCCGTAACTAGGACTCGTAATGGCCGACTCTTGGTTATAAATATGCTCACCATTTCACCATAGTACACTAAAAGTGGTCAAAAGCATATATCAAAATGATCCTTGATAAATAATCTACACGGAGGCACCAAGAAACCAAAACTAACTAATGAAAACTTGTAAAATTACAGCTAGTGAAATGTAAGACGTCATGTACAAAAATGCTTATTTCAAAGTTTTGTCGTTTTTTCACCACAAAATATCCATTGAAACAGAAATACAACACTTTTAATAGCTTTATCATAGTTTTTTCAGTATGTTAGAAGCATTTTACTTACCGTTTCCTTCGGTTTTCCATCTCACAATCACAAATAACAACCACGGGACACCTCACTCGCACGGCGAAATTCGTAAGTGAAAATCAAAATGGCGTTCTATGGGCAATCTTTGCAAAAATATTAAATTTGATTTATTTGGTTGTCTAGATTGACAGGACAGACCAATGAAGTCATTCGAATTGAACCAATGAACACCCAGAAAATTTATCAACCAACAGGACCGGCTACAAAAATTACTAAAAATCCGTCAATCAGAGCGCGCGGCTTAGGCACACCTTTGGAGCATCGAGCGCGCTAGTGACGTTTCCCGCGCATATTCCTTAGGCACACCTTTGGAGCATCGAGAGCGCGCGGGACGCGTCTCGGGAGACCTTTCGACGGTATATACCTACTTAGTGTTTTGTAGATTTTCCTATTATATGAAGTTACTGTATGGATACACTAGTAGAAAGAGATACATTCCAATGTTGGTGCTTTACTCTTCGGAACGTTTTTGGGATGCACGTAAGCTTTCCATTTCTCGTATATAACTTCCTTGGTTATCAGTCGGTGTGGGTTACCAAAAGTCTGTTGGTGAAGCATTAGCTTGTCAATCGTTTCCTTTGTCGTGATCCCTTTTACTGGAAATAACCAAACAAACTTAGTGAAGGCATCTACAACTGTTAAATGGAATTGTACATTTCCGTCAGTGGTCCAATATTATCGCAATGAAGGGTGTAGAGTGGAATACTTCCTTTGTCGATACAATGCAAAAAGCCTTCTTGTTTACCTTCTTTCTTAGTTGCTAACAAACATGGTATGCATGTAAGAAGGAACTCATCAATTTTCTTACTCAGATTTTTGATGTAGTGATCATGTGATAACATTTCCATCATGTTTCTTTTTCCGAAATGTCCACGTTCATGAACTCTTTTCAAAATTTCAGCTTCTAAGTTTTGGGGTATTACCAGTCTTCTTTCTGCGCCTTTGTACAGCAATCTATTGTCATAGCTGTAGTCTTCATTATCTTTTTCCTTCAAAATTTCAATTATCTCTTTATTACCTTCGTCTAGTAGTTGCGCTCTGCCAATTTGGTCATGGAGACTGAGTTGTTCCACTGCTCCTATGAAGGGGTACCGGCTTAAGGCGTCTGTATGTTTCATTTTATCACCTGGTCGATGCTCAATCGTGTAGTCATACTCTTCGAGCAACAGTATCCAACGAGCAACTCGTGTCGTTAAGTCTCTTTTGTTTAGTGTCTTCTGAAAAGCTTGGCAATCAGTTACTATTTTGACTGTTTTACCGAATAAATAGTGCCTGAACTTCTTTACCGCTTCTATTATAGCGAGAGCTTCTAACTCGTAGCTTGTGTATTTTCTTTCTGCTTCAGTTGTCTTTCGGGTAAAGTAATGTACCGGATGTAGCTCTCCCTTACTATTCTTCTGCAGCAGTATCGCACTGTAGGCTACTAGGCTGGCATCTGTGTGTACTTTGGTCTGCAGGTTTGGGTCAAATATTTTCAATACGGGAAAAAATCTGTAGAAAAAAATACAATTCACAAAATAATACTATGCTAGAACCAAGATAAATAAAGATGCAATCGAGTAAAAATAAGCTTTATTTGCATTATGCGTTATTTAAAAAAAACACTGAACAAATCTCAAAGTCAATATTACGGTCAAAGTCAGTATTTGCGGTAACAATAGCTCGACTTGTAAAAAAAATAAAATACATAAAAAACCTGTTTGAATGATCGGACACTAATTTTACATCCAAAAGATTTGGGGTCAAAGATGCTATGAGTTATTTTGTAAAGATTCACACACCGAGACACTTTTTCACAATAAGACACTTTTATTATCATTTGAACACAACTAGTAAAATCAAGTATTTTACTAATAAAAAATACCTTTTACAATCTAATAAAATTAAGAGTAACTTTCTTAAAATGTATCGAAATTCAAGTGGACTGGGATTGTCTTGGGTTCTACCTCGGGCTCTATCTCTCTTATTAAATACTAAGTTGGGTTTTCCTCTAAGCTTGAAATATCATCAAAAAGAAACCTAAAGGATTTCATATTCATAACGAATCCTTAAGCAAAGGTTTTGCGAATTACGAGTATTGCATTATAAATTGTTCACCAATTTTTAAGTTTTTAAAAAAAGCTCAGCGTCATCAAAAAAGCCTTGCCACATACCTCTATTATGGTTTGATAAGGGCGAACTAAAATGTTTACGAAATGGCGAGCGGCTATTCATAATATCAATCACTGCCGTAAAAAAAAAGGGAATTTCCGCTTACCCTAAAAAAATCTATGGCATCTGCTACCGAAGAGCTTAACACTTGGGCGGCCAAACGTACATTCATGTTTTTATTTTGAAATTGTATATGTGCACCTGTAACTTTACTGGACAGCTTCAGCCCTTCTTCTTCCTGAACTTTATGCAAATATTGAATTTATTTGAAAGAAATATCTGACGTAGCTTGCCAGATCATGGATTCGTCGTGAAACAGTATCGTTGATAGCGGAACAGTAGAAAGATGCTTCGCAGATTTTTCATCGAGCATACATTTTGTAATGTCTAATACACATGGTTTTATTAAATTTTCAGCGATAGTGTGCGCTTCACCTGCTTGTGCAATGCGATAGCTAACTAAAAATAATGCCTCCGTGGCCTTTTCGTTGATAGTTTGTGTTACATGCATCATATTTTTTTGACTTTCTAATACCTAACTGATCTTTTTTTCGAACAAAAAATTCTTTATTCTTGTCTTTAGACTCGGGGTGTACAGTTTCTAAATGTCGCCGCAATTTGGCAGGTGCCATGGAACTATTAGGAAGCAGTTTACTACAGAGCATGCAGAGAGGTGAGCCGTTAGAATCAACAAATCGGAAACTGATATAAGATTCATCATACTTCCTTCTTTTCGTCTTTGAAACCGTCGAGCTTGACGTCGTGGCATCATCTTCTGGATCGGTGATTGCTATATTCTCCGCGCACACTGCTTTTGAACATTCAGCGTCATTAGAAGATGTTGTTGCAACACGTTTAACACCTTTAAGCCAACGTTCCATTCTTCTTTATTTATAATGTTACACGTCAGGATAGTGGGGTTTAAATAATGCAGAATCGTTACTGCGTATACGAGACAAAATTTAGTACCTACAGTGAAGAAATGTATAAAACTGAGACAACAGAATACAGCAGGCAGTAAAACAATGAACACTATTTTCTCGCTAGCGAGCTTGTAAGTAGGTAGTAACTTATCGCTCCGAACGCTAATCGTCAACTGACGACGCGCGTCGCGCGATCGCCGCTTTTATAATTAGTCCTAGACTCGATCTCAAATATTCTCGAAAATACTCGAGTCGGCGCACCTTTGATAAACAAAAAGCAAAAATAAAAACAGAAATTTAACCCATGGCCCGTCACCAGATCGCGGGTCCTGGTTCCCTGAGGTGTCCTGAACATTGAAAAAATTTCGAAAATTTGTCGACCGCGCCTATGGATACGCTTATAATGTAATGTTTTCGTTAATTAAGTCTTAAGTGTTATATACCATAAAAAAGGTCTTGAACTGGACTATACATAGATGCTAAGTTTGTAATATAAAAGACTTACCAGTAATGAAATAACACTGAATTTAAAACATGGTTTCATTTCATGTAACAATTTCACGGTAATTACACCATCACAACACAACATTATTATGTAATTAACACTCTCACAACAAAGGGGGTCATTTTTCCTTCAATCTATATTCAATAATTGTAATTCCATGCGAATTTACACAGTAAAAATCACAATAAATAACCGCGCCTAAAAACATTCCGCTAAAACCGCGGGAATTCGCGACGTGAACTGACCGCGGTCAGAGGTCACGTACGCACGTCGCTCAGAGGTACAGATTACAGAAAAAGTGTTTAGCGTGTTTTGAAAAAAGTTTTTTGCTTGAGCAATATATGTTGTAAAGCTATAATAGAGTATATTTGGACACCAACTCGCTTGATTAGTAATTATAATTTTTAACTATTTATCGTATTTAGTAAATTTACAAAAAAATATTTATGTACATACCTATTCAAGTGAGAAAATATATTCTGATACTAACCTTCACATACTTACGAATATTACATAATGATCTATATTTGACTAGTAACTCGCCTGATTCTGAAAGGGATTTTTACCCAACTGCGAAAAGAGGGTTTTGTTTCGCTAATGATATAGTCGTTAGAAATAATTAGACAAATAAAACAAAAAAGCTTTTCATTTGTGGAACATATAAAAAAAAACACGAAATAATAATAAATGTTACAAGACAAAATAATACATCATTTATTTGGAAAAAATGTAATGAAACATACAATCTCTAAATTTTTTACAAAATTGACGATGTAATTGTACAAAAAACACGAAATAATGCTAAAAAGACAAAACTATACATAATTACATATAATTTATACGAATTATATGTTATGTATGTATATATGTTGTAAAGCTATAATAGAGTATACTAGACGACCCGCCCCGGCTTCGCACAGGTGTATTATACATATAAACCTTCCTCTTGAATCACTCTATCCATTAAAAAAAAACCGCATCAAAATCCGTTGCGTAGTTTTAAAGATTTAAGCATACAGACAAACAAACAGACAAAAATAGCGACTTTATTTTATACTATGTAAGGATTTGGACACCAACTCGCTTGATTAGAAATTATAATTTTTAACTATTTATCGTATTTAGTAAATTAACAAAAAAATATTTATGTACATACCTATTCAAGTGAGAAAATATATTCTGATACTAACCTTCACATACTTACGAATATTACATAACTAGACGACCCGCCCCGGCTTCGCACAGGTGTATTATACATATAAACCTTCCTCTTGAATCACTCTATCCATTAAAAAAAACCGCATCAAAATCCGTTGCGTAGTTTTAAAGATTTAAGCATACAGACAAACAGACGACAAAAATAGCGACTTTATTTTATACTATGTAAGGATGATCTATATTTGACTAGTAACTCGCCTGATTCGGAAAGGGATTTTTACCTAACTGCGAAAAGAGGGTTTTGTTTTTCGCTAATCAATAAATAATAATAAATATTGGGGGACATCTTACACACGGTCTCTTCTGATACTAACCTTCACATACTTACGAATATTACATAACTAGACGACCCGCCCCGGCTTCGCACAGGTGTATTATACATATAAACCTTCCTCTTGAATCACTCTATCCATTAAAAAAAACCGCATCAAAATCCGTTGCGTAGTTTTAAAGATTTAAGCATACAGACAAACAGACGACAAAAATAGCGACTTTATTTTATACTATGTAAGGATGATCTATATTTGACTAGTAACTCGCCTGATTCGGAAAGGGATTTTTACCTAACTGCGAAAAGAGGGTTTTGTTTTTCGCTAATCAATAAATAATAATAAATATTGGGGGACATCTTACACACGGTCTCTGACCCCAAACTAAGCAAAGCTTGTGATTTGGCTGCCAGAGACTGATATACTACATTATACATATTTTAAATGCATACTTACATAGATAATACCTAAATAACACCCAGACACAGAGCAAACACCTATGTTCATCACATAAATGCTTGCCCTGGGTGGGGATCGAACCCACGCCTCTGTGATCCAGAAGTCAGGTTCACTAACCACTGAGCCACCGAGGCAGTCATAATGATATACATGTTAGAAATAAATTAGACAAATAACACAAAAAAAGCTTTTCGTTTGTAGAACATTTAATTAAAAAAACACGAAATAATAATAAATGTTACAAGACAAGATAATACATCATTTATTTGGAAAAAATGTAATGAAACATACAATCTCTCAATTTTTTTACAAAATTGACGATGTAATTGTACAAAAAACACGAAATAATGCTTAAAATAAATACGAATTATACATAATTTATACGAAAAAAATGCAATGAAACGAATAAAATAAGCGAGTGACCTCATTGAGGTCACTAGGCGATTGATCTTCTAGTGACCTCATTGAGGTCACTAGGCGATTGAAGGGCTCTCAATTATTTTACAAAATTTCTGATGAAATCGTAAAAAAAAAAGCATAAAATGATGCTAAAAATCCGACTATTTCCAAAATTTACAATGTTACAAGACAAAATAATGCATAATTTATATTGAAAAATGTAATGAAATATACAATCTCTCAATTTTTTTACAAAATTGACGATGTAATTGTACAAAAAACACGAAATAATGCTAAAAAGACAAAATTATACATAATTTATACGAATTATACATAATTTATACGAAAAAAATGCAATGAAACATAAAATCTCTCAATTATTTTACAAAATTTCTGATGAAATCGTATAAAAAAAAGCATAAAATGATGCTAAAAATCCGACTATTTCCAAAATTTACAATGTTACAAGACAAAATAATGCATAATTTATATGGAAAAATGTAATGAAATATACAATCTCTCAATTTTTTTACAAAATTGACGATGTAATTGTACAAAAAACACGAAATAATGCTAAAAAGACAAAATTATACATAATTACACATAATTAATTGTAATTATACATAATTTATACGAAAAAAATGCAACGAAACATAAAATCTCTCAATTATTTTACAAAATTTCTGATGAAATCGTAAAAAAAAAAACATAAAATGATGCTAAAAATCCGACTATTTCCAAAATTTACAATGTTACAAGACAAAATAATGCATAATTTATATGGAAATATGTAATGAAATATACAATCTCTCAATTTTTTTAGAAAATTGACGATGTAATTGTACAAAAAACACGAAATAATGCTAAAAAGACAAAATTATACATAATTACACATAATTAATTGTAATTATACATAATTTATACGAAAAAAATGCAACGAAACATAAAATCTCTCAATTATTTTACAAAATTTCTGATGAAATCGTATAAAAAAACATAAAATGATGTTAAAAATCCGACTGTTTCCAAAATTTACAATGTTACAAGACAAAATAATGCATAATTTATATGGAAAAATGTAATGAAACACACAATTTCTCAATTCTTTTACAAAATTGACGATGAAATCCCGGGGTCCGCTCCACTGCCACAGCCCTCCTGCCCGACAAACGCAGGCTACCTCCGGGAGTCCTCTGCACGCCAAGACCAAACGACCTATAAAGAAAACAAATCACATCACATTATTGACCGAGTGAGCGAAGTGTCTGCGTCATGTCCTGAAAAATCTGGCAACACCTCACATAAAAATCCCGATAATGATTATTTATAGCAAAAGGAAAAACTTACGAAGGCAAGGGCGAGGGTTCGCGAGGCGGGCCAGACTCCACCAGCTGCCTTATAAGTGCACGCCGCGATGCCGATCGCGGCGTGCTGTGGTCTGTACATTTCTTGCCACGGATCTAGACCGTAACGCCTGCTCCTCCGCGTACGGCCTCAGTCGAGCAGTTCTAAAAAAAAAACAATAACAAATATAAATCAAAACATATATCTAGGCTAAAAACTTTAAGAAATACATCAATTTGTTCATAGACTTATTCGTATACAAATAAGCCGTATAATGAAGTCAAAGAATTTTTTTTTATAAGCTGTTTAAATAAACATATATCGGACTTATTTGTACGTAATGAATCGAAAGAATAATTAGAGGGAAAAATTTTTTTTTTCTAAAAATAAAACACATATTTCAAAAGCGGACTACGAAAAAGTTCTGCACTGCATTTATGCAGTAAAATGAATCGAAAGAATAATTTGAGGAAAAAAAAAAATTTTTTTCTAAAAATAAATCATATATTTCAATAACGACGATAAAAAGTATCTGTATCTCAATATATCTACTGACTTGACCTTTATTTTCTGTTTTCATTTACGATAAGTAAACATTTTTTTCGCTAACTGTACACGGCCGGCACGGCCGTAACTAGGACTCGTAATGGCAGACTCTTGGTTATAAATATGCTCACCATTTCACCATAGTACACTAAAAGTGGTCAAAAGCATATATCAAAATGATCCTTGATAAATAATCTACACGGAGGCACCAAGAAACCAAAACTAACTAATGAAAACTTGTAAAATTATAGCTAGTGAAATGTAAGACGTCATGTACAAAAATGCTTATTTCAAAGTTTTGTCGTTTTTTCACCACAAAATATCCATTGAAACACAAATACAACACTTTTAATAGCTTTATCATAGTTTTTTCAGTATGTTAGAAGCATTTAACTTACCGTTTCCTTCGGTTTTCCATTGTTTATCTCAAAAATAACAAGCACTGGTCACCTCACTCGCACGGCGAAATTCGTAAGCGAAAATCAAAATGGCGTTCTATGGGCAATCTTTGCAAAAATATTAAATTTGATTTATTTGGTTGTCTAGATTGACAGGACAGACCAATGAAGTCATTCGAATTGAACCAATGAACACCCAGAAAATTTATCAACCAACAGGACCGGCTACAAAAATTACTAAAAATCCGTCAATCAGAGCGCGCGGCTTAGGCACACCTTTGGAGCATCGAGCGCGCTAGTGACGTTTCCCGCGCATATTCCTTAGGCACACCTTTGGAGCATCGAGAGCGCGCGGGACGCGAGCGGGGTTAAAAATTTCGTTGTAAACAATATCGACTTTATCCTTTGAAGTTAGAGTCGAAAGTCGCTTGTTGACAACTATAGCGTCTAATTCAGAGGCGGCTTTTAACAAAGAGACTGCGCGCTCACAAGTATACTACCCGCTCGCTTTAAGTTTGCCGCTGGCGATAGGTATGACGTTCGAAAAGTAGCGTCAGCAAAACATAATATAAAAATATATTTTATTTAATTGTAACAATAAAAATTGTGTATAGTGTCATAGTTTTACCCAAATATGTACATATTATCCGGTACGGGCAACGGAACTCAAGAGGTCAGAGGCTGGCTGAATTTCTGGAGAGAGAGGAACTCTTTATGATGAACTCTTTCTTCCAGAAGCCGCCTCATATGAAATGGACCTGGATAAGTCCCGATGGTTCCACGAGAAATGAGATAGACTTCATTATGACCAACAAGAGACGAATATTCGATGATGTCTCCGTGATCAACCGGGTGAAAACCGGTAGTGATCACAGATTGGTAAGAGGCACATTGAATGTGAACGTTAGACTTGAAAGGTCTCGTCTGATGAAGTCTACGCTCCGGCCTACTCTCGCCCACATCCAAAACCCCGAAAGCTTTCAGCTAGAGCTCTCAAATCGTTTTGCTTGCCTAGAGAATCTTGCGTCGATGGATGAGATCAATAACAGGCTCGTAGAAACTGTCCAGACGGTGGGTTCTAAGTTTTTTAGACCACGCCGTTCAAATAAAACCCAGAAACTATCCGATCACACTTCAGACCTCATGGCTGAACGACGTTTGTTAAGACTGCAGTCTACTAGGGACGCTGCGTCATATAGGCAGCTTAATAGACAAATTTCTAAATCCTTGCGGCGTGATATACCCACCCCAATATCTGTTGAGAGCTCGGTTCTTGAAGTTGTTGACTCGTACGTCTACCTAGGACAAGTAGTCCAGCTAGGTAAGTCCAACTTCAAGAAAGAGGTCAATCGCCGAATCCAACTCGGTTGGGCAGCCTTCAGAAAACTGCGTGACGTCTTTTCATCTGATATACCTCAGTGCCTCAAGACGAAAGTTTTCGATAGTTGTGTGTTGCCAGTGATGACATATGGAACTGAAACGTGGTCTTTTACTGTGGGCCTTATGAATAAGCTCAGGATAGCCCAACGTGCTATGGAGAGGGCTATGCTCGGCGTCTCTCTGCGAGATCGAATCAGAAATGAGGAGATCCGCAGACGAACCAAAGTTACCGACATAGCCCAGCGGATTAGCAAATTGAAGTGGCAATGGGCAGGGCACATAGTTCGGAGAACGGATGGCCGATGGGGCAGTAAAGTTCTCGAATGGAGACCACGGACCAGCAAGCGCAGCGTCGGACGTCCACCGACTAGGTGGACTGACGATTTAATAAAGATCGCAGGAACGCGCTGGATGCAGGCCGCTTCCAACCGGCCTTATTGGAAATCCATTGGGGAGGCCTATGTCCAGCAGTGGACGTCTTACGGCTGATGGATGGATGTACATATTTGGGTAAAACTATGACAGTCCGGAGTCCGCGCAGCCGCGGAGCGACCAGAGAGAGGTGTTTTGTTTTTTTTTTTCTAAATTCTTGCGGAACCCGTCAGAGGTATCATGGAACCCTAGGGTTCCGCGGAACACACTTAGAGTATAGCTGCTTTAAAGGCTCCTTGTAGCTATGTACTGTGTCAACCGTCCGCGAATTAAAGTTCCATCTCGGTTGTGGAGCAGCTGGAATCTTCTTTGATACTATAGTTTTCAAAATCTCTGTACGCTTCGGTGATCGTGAAAAAAACTTTGGAAAAGCTTGAAGGTTAGCAAAAAATTTCTGTACGGTTTTGTTTTGACTTACACTTTTTTCTATTATTAAATTTAGTTGGTAGGCGTAACAATGAACGAATGAAGCATTTGGATAGACGGTTTTTACTTTAGCCTGTACTCCACCAACATTCCCGCTCATTACAGAGGCGCCATCGTAACATTGTGCTATTAATTGTTGCTATTAGTTATTTGAAGTGCCCGTAATTCTGTTATAATAACAGAACTAAGTCCTTCAGCAGTATGGGAATGCGGCGTAAGATATTTCCAAAACCGTTCGTGAACCTGTCCGTTTTCTTCGTATCTTAAAATCATTACCATCTGCATAGTGGTCGATACATCGGTAGTTTCATCAGCTTGAACTGCTACGTATTCACATTTTTTTATAATATCCGACACTTCTTTGTGGTACACACATAAAATTGAGTCCAAAATATCATTCTGAATCGTTTTTGACGTACCTTTGAAGACTGTAGACGATGTGAGATGCTCCTTCATGACTATATCCAACTCTGATACAAAGTCTATTAATCCACGAAACACCCCAGCATTACTAGACTCAATTGCTACATCGTGACCTCGCAAAGCTAACTCATTTGAGTTAGCACCACAAAACTTGACACAATCGATAAGACGTGATAAAATATATCAGTTTTTATCAACTTGTTCGTTATACTTTTGGATATTGCTTCTATACACAGAATCTAGCTGATTACGAATGTCGACGGTGCCTAACACGGACAAACTCATTACATTTTGTAGGTGTACTTGCGAATAATCATGTTTTTTTTTATTTTTTCACCTAAATGCGTCAAATCCTTGATTCCAGTTTCTGTCCAAATCGATTCTCCACCAAAAATAATGCAAGGAAAGCAAAAGAATGTATTAACCCTTAAATGCATGATTTTTCCTTTTTAAATACAATAAATTGAAACAGGTAGATAATTAAACATAAATTAAGGGATAAATAAAGAAAAAAAATATTTTTTTCTAAAATGTATATTTTTATAAACAAAACCTACTGATGTAGATTTACATCAGTATGCATTACAGTTACCTACTATTAATAACGTAGCCTAAGTACCTACTAATATATTATATGTACGCTTGTCTTCGAATTAGGCTTATTGCACTGAATGAAAACCTTTGAAACAGTTATTTTTCTGATTAAGACACAACGGCACATTACATTTGGTACACGACCATTGTGTGGTGCCCTTACAATTGGGCATCTTGCACCGTAATCGATTGGCAAATACAGGCCAATGTTCGAATCCATCTACGCGCACATCTTTTGATGGGAGCGGATGTTGCGGACCTTTTTGCTTTTTTATTTGAAGCTCGCGTTCTAGAGAGGAAGAACTAGGTCGCCCTCTTTTACTACGACCAGACATACCTTTATTACACAATGTGTCAGCCAAAGAATTACGAAACTCCCCAAGATTAGGCAGTTGCTTTTTTGAGACACCTTTAGCAATCAGATTTTTTTTCATAAGCACCCATGAGTTGATCGTAGTGAGGTCCAGTAGGTGATAAAACAACCGTAAATACCATTTCCGGCTCTTCATTCGAATCCGATAGCGTCCTAAAAAGCCATCCATCAGATCGACTCCGCCCATATGCATATTGTACTCTTGCACAATTTTGGGACAAGGGATGTCAATTTTTTGTTTACCCTTCTTATCGTATCTTGATACTATTCCAGCAGGCTCGGCGCCAACGTAAGTCGATAATAGAGTGATGACTTTATTATCTTTCCACGCAGTGGCCGAAAAGTCTACTCCATCTGAATGAGCAACGCGTTCCTCATATGTACCTCTCGGGATAGAAGTTTTCATGAGTTCCTTTTTGTCAGGGAGTCTACAATTCGGTAGTCTGTTTTGCTGAATAGTTCCGACACATTGTATACCCCTATTTATTCAAATAATTTACCAAAGGCAGGGATGTGTAAAAATTATCGAAGAATACAATATGATTGTTCATCCTAAGCTCTCGCCAAACGTTAGCGACGTTATTTGTTTTTCCGAGATCAGGCTCATCGGCTGGTTTGTGTTTATTTTCTTCTTGTCCTGAATAGACCTCAAATCTGAAGGCATATCCCATAATATTACAGAGAACATAAAGCTTATAACCCCACTTGTGAGGCTTATTGGGTAAATATTGCTTTAGAAAATGTGCAATTTTCGTTGAACACATCTGTTCATCTATCGAAAGTCGTTGGTCCATTGCAACTGATGAAAATGTCGTATTTAGCTGTTCTATCACAGGCCGAATCTTATGGAGGCGCTCGTGATCAGAATAGTCTCGCGGAAGATGTTCACTATTATCGTTGAAGTGCAAGTAGCTCCTTATCATCTCAAAGCGATTTACTGGCATTGCGCTCCTTACGGGATCGTACCCAAATTTGTAATGCCAATATGAGCGTACACTAGGGAAATGCTCCACTGACATATATAAAAGAATTCCAATGAATTTTTGTAGCTCCCCAACAGTAATAGTGAAAGATATTGAAAGGTTTTTTTGTACTGCATGTAAGTTGGTTTCATCAACAATTTTTTGAAGAGATTCGGGTGTGAAGAAGTGAAAAAAACATTTATAAGGTGTATCAAGTTCAGTTATAGTAGAGTCTGTTGTGCTTGGTTGGTGAACTATTTTCGATTCGTCAAACAACAAACTGTCCTTTTTCCAGTTGAGTTTCCTTTTATCAAACTCTACATAATGATCATGATCTTCTTGCAAGGGTAATGAAATAATACTCATACTCATACTCATACTCATTTATTGGTACAAACATGTATACGTCAATTTTAACAAAACAAAAAAATGCAATTTAAATTAGACAACTTAGTACAAATAATTAAAAGAAATGTCAAATAATTCAATAATATAAAAATGAGATACAATTAGTCAAAAACAAAATAAACATGTATACTTAATAGTAATGTCTATTTATAATGTCACCTTTAGGGTCAGAAATTCTTTGTCTATGTCGTAGAACGCCTGACTGACAAGCCAGCGTTTTAACCTTGCCCTGAAAGTAATTAGATTCGCTGCCTCTATCACGTCCTTGGGAAGTCTGTTATATACTGATGTGCCCATGACGTGAGTTAGATTCTCGGATTTCGTGAGAGAGTGTTCGACAGGCATGAGTCTGTTTTTGTGACGAGTGGGTCGTTGTTGACCTTCACCCATCATTCTGTAAGATTTCAGATTCATTCGCACATATACAGCAACTTGCATAATTACTATTGAAGGTAGTGTCAATATCTCTAGAGATATAAAATATGGCCTAGCCGATTGATCCTGTGATAAGTGTGCTATCGTACGGACGGCTCTTTTTTGGCATATGAATGCTCGTTTCCACTCCGCACCCCTAGCCCAAATCTCAGCGCCATACTGGAGTACGGAGTGAACTGTCGCAAAAATAGCATGAGCGGATCACTTCTCTTGGCAGGACTCTGGCAAGTCGCCTGAGGGCAAAACACGCTGCGCCTAATTTTCCGGATACTTTATCTATGTGAGCTTCCCACGTGAGGGTTTTATCCAACTCGAAGCCCAGAAAAGTTGTCTTGTCCACTTGGTCAATTTTGGTGCCATCTGCAAAGACGCTTAGTTGCTTACGTGCCCTCCCTGACAAGTCGAAGTGAATGTAGTGCGTCTTCGTCAAATTTAAAACTAGACCGTTGTCCTTGAACCACTCGGCGAGCTGAGATGCAGTGGCGTTCAGATGTACCTCAAGTTGCTCAGGTGACGGGGCCGTAACTACGGCTGCTACGTCATCCGCGTACATGAGCACTTCAGCCTCCGTTATTGCACTGGGTAGATCATTTAAAAGCAGTGAAAACATTATATTGGAGGCTGAAGAGCCTTGCGCCACTCCCTTCGTGGTAGTCAGAGGATCCGAACTCAACCGTCCACCATCACCAACTACTATTTGGGGTCTTTCGTTCATGAGATCAGACATCAGCGATAATAATCTGTCTCGGATGCCGTAGTGGTTCATTTTCAACGATAATATTCCGCGATCGGCGACGTCAAATGCTTTCGAGAGGTCACAACAAAGAACGGCTACTTGGAGCTTCCTCTCACGAGCACCTACTATCCGACGCACTACTTCTCTCGTCAGCGAGGTCGTTGACCTGCCCTCGCGGTACGCATACTGGCGGTCTGAGAGGGCTTGTGATTCCGATAGGTAATAGACTAGTCGTGAGCTTATGCCATTCTCCAGCACCTTTGCAATCACGGGTATAATTGAAACCGGCCGATACCCGTCGATATCTTGCCGCTTCCCCTTGCCCTTAAAAATGGGTGATATTCTACTAAGCTTTAGCGATTTCGGATACGTGCCCTCCCTGATACAACGATTAAATAGGTCGCTTAGTATCGGAGAAATAGATTCAGCTATTAAACGCAATGTTTCCATAGATATGCCATACGCATCTTTCGTCGGTTTTACTGGTATACGTTTGGTGATTATGTGGAATACCTCGGTGGCTGTAAATAGGCGCAGTCGCAGCGAGCGGTCGGCCGGAGCGCACGCCGCGTGCAGGGCACGCATAACGCGGCCCGGGTGGGCTTTCGGAGCCCCACACACAGAAGACGCGCCAACGAATTTCGCATTCATTTCGTCTAGGGCTGCTTTCTTCGAGGCAAAGGGTTCTCCCGCGGAGTTCCTGACAACGTCCGTGACGTCCATCTGACATGAGTTTTGTTTGCCCCGCTGATCGTTTACAACTTTCCATATTGTTTTTGTAATATTTTTACTGTTAGCTATCATTTTTGAGAAGTAGTTATGTTTTTCATTCGTCAATAATTTATCGTAAAATAAATTTAAGTCGTAAGTAAATTGTTTTAAAATGTCAAAAGTAGGATTATTTTCGCATAAATCTATAATGTCTAACAATAGTAATCTCAAATTTTTAATATCTTCAGTCACCCATGAGGATCGTCTATTAACTTTAGCTACGCGTCGTAGTGGAAAACATGCTTCTATTTTATTACTGATTATATTTATCACGGATTTTGTCAGGGACTCGGGTGAAGTATCCCGTTGTAATAGCTCTTTCCAGTCTATACCATCAATCGATTGAGAAAAATTATGTTTGTTTACCTCAGAGTAATTCCTACTGTATATGAGCTGTGGTTCGACAGCGCATAACCTAGGTCGCGTCAACTCAAGACGTACAGCAAAATGGTCACTCAAGTGACTGTCCACAGGGTTTACCTTAATTAAGTCAGATGCAAGATTACTGTATACATGGTCAAGACTTGTCGAACAGTGTGACGTCACTCGAGTTGGAAAATCCACGAAGTTTATCAGTTGATGTGCGGATAATAAATCGGTAAGTTGTTTCTGTTCTGAGTTGGCGTCACAAATCGTGTCAAGATTTACATCTCCTAAAATAATACATGTCAGGTCAAGGTCGCCTATCTTATCAATCAAGCGCTCAAAACACGACAAAAATTGGTTTACATTGGCAAGGCCTGTCCTATAAATACATATTACACTTAAACGATAGTCGATTAGATCTACTGCGGAAACTTCGCAGAACAACTGAGTGCCTAATTTCACTAGCTCTAAATTTTCTACTGCTTTAACTCCATCTTTAACAAATAAACACGATCCGCCGTGTTGAATGTCTTTCCTGCAGTAGCTTGATCCTAGTTTATATCCGTCTAAACTAACACACTTCAGCTTAGATTCACATAACCAATGCTCAGTCACTGCTAGTATGTCGCATTCTAAGGTGCTATTTAACAATACTTCTAACTGTTGTGTTTTTCGATCGATTGATCTTACGTTCTGTAGGCATACTACTAGTCGTTCCGCTGTTGGAGTGTCACTGCGTCGCGGTTGGTCGCGGCTACATTGAGAATTTGACAGCGTCGGCGCGAGCGGCGGTCGGTGCGGCACTCGCTTCACCGGTTGCAGTGCCCCGTTCGCCGCGGGGCCTACTACGAAACCACTCAGATATCATTACGCGTGCTGGCCACGCAGATGGAGTATTTACTTGTTCGTACATCCTTTCGGGGCAACCAATGATGAAAGCAGCGTGGCGAGTCGATTTTATTTCCCGTTTTTCAATAATTAAGTCGTCAGATTTAACAAGTTTGTTTAGGTACCTGCGGACGTTCTCGACTGTAGTGTCTGGCCTAAACGACCAGGCCGTCATCCATTTCAGGCGCTCCACAGTTTGTAACTCTGCATCTTCTAGGCCCGCCCCGGCAACCGCAACTATTCTTCGCTTTGGAGTGTTCCTCTTTTTTCGATTTACAGTTTCCCATAATTCGTCACTATTCAATACGGGCGTATTCTGAATATCATCTGCATTGATTTGGTCGCATTTAGGCGGAACATCTTGAGATTTTCTCATAGTGTCGTTGTTATTGTTTTGCAGTACCGTAGTAGCCCCCACGAAATAATAATTTCACTTGATGGGCCAGGCAGATCTTGAACCAGTGGTGGATCACTATAGGTAGGATCTTCATGATCATCTGCATCCTCGTCCTCCAACTCTCGAATCATTTCTCTAGCATTAGCAAAAAAAATTTCTTCATCTTCACTTTCAACTTCCAAGCCATCCTCAGAAATATTTCCATCTTCTAAAGCCGTTAGAAGTTGTTCTATGTCTCTATCTGCCAATTTACGGGCCATTCTAGAAAAAAACGAGTAAATAAATTACGTATCTATAACAACTAAGACAAAAATAAATAAATAGTACATTGTTCACCGAGAGGAGAAAGTGACCGATTACCGTCGAACCCGAGCCGTCGTTGAAGCCCGAGCCGTAGGCGAGGGCTTTAAAACACCCGAGATCGGGAATCGCACTTTCTCTCGAGTGATACATAGTGCTTTATACTACACCTACGAGGAAAATAAAAAACTAAATCTTTACTAATTGAAATTTATATTGAAATTGTTGTTAGTGAAGCTTAATGTAACACTTGAAAATGGCGCCAATGGCGTCTGCAATTTTCACATGTTCTTTTTTCAAATTGTTTGACACCATCCAACACACAGCTAGTGGCCAGTGTCATTTTGCGAACTTGGAGATAAAAACTCACTGTAAAAACTTTTTGGCTTTTGATATTTAGGTTACCAGCGCATAGTCTTACCCAAAATTAAAAAAGAAAAACCACGTAAGAAATGGATTTTCATACACTTTTCTCTCCCGCTCAGATGCGTTTTCTCCCCGCATATTTGTTCGATATGCAATGACGTACTTTCTACAGTAAATTTGATAAAGTATCAAGGTACTTTCCGAGCAGGTGTAGTATAAAAAATATTATACCTTCAGTAAAACTATTTCTTGTCGATTTTGCATACTGATGTATTTCTACATCACAATTATACCGCAGATATTTACAAAAACAGTTATTGTATTCCAAAAAAAAGCAACGTTATATGTTCTGCTTACCTTTATCCTCTCGTAAATCAATTTTTGCACGTAATAAGACTTATATAGGAAAAGGATGTTGCCATAGATATAAATAGAAAATAGAGATGTCGCATTAAAACGATCGATTTTATCTCTCAACACCTTCTCCTATTTTAACAATTTTAAGTTATTGAAAATTTTTAAATACCTACATTTAGTGTTATTTTATACCCATATACCTATTAATGTAATACAAACAAAACAAAACCTTCTTTTTAAAAAAAATAACTCAATTTTTTTAACTTCTGAGTACTTATGAAAACAAACCAATTCTAATTTATACTTATGCATAATTATTATACACTATACATTTTGTATCCTTATACCTATAATTAGTACTAATTTATTTCGTAGAGTTATACAATCTATTACTTATTTAGCTTTTATTTCCTATATACTATTATACCATCTGTTACAGATGTATCTTATATTATATACTTAGCTTATTATTTATGATATTAACTTATCAGAATGAAACTTGAATTTAATTTTGGCAAGTGGCTTTGTTAATATGTCAGCCAGCTGTTGTTCTGTAGGACAATATTTTATGTCCAAAATTCCTGTTACAAATTGTTCATGAATGAAATAATATCTTACATCAATATGTTTGGATCGCTTGTTAAAAGCTCCTGTTTTAATTAATTGAATTGAGCTTTGGTTATCAATGTTTAAGATTATTTTTACATCATTATGTAGTAGTTCTTTTAATAATGATTTTAAATACAAGGTTTCTTTACAACAATCTGCAGCTGCAATATATTCAGCTTCAGTTGAGCTTAAAGCTACTATTGGTTGTCGCTTGGAGCACCAGGATACTGGTCCTCCTCCAAACATTATTACAAAACCTGTAGTACTTCTTCGAGTAGATTTATCATTTGCACAATCAGAATCACAATATGAATTTAAAATAGTTACATTTCCATTATTTTTAAATTTTATTCCTTTATCTTTTGTGCCAACCAAGTACTTTAATATTTTCTTTACAGCTATTACATGTGTTTGAGTTGGATTTTCAATATTTCTACTAGCTTTGTTAACAGCTTGAGCGATATCAGGTCTAGTTCTGGTTGATAAATACAACAATGCTCCTACACATTCTCTATATGGAAAGTTTGTTTGTTTATACAAAGTATTATTTTAGTAATAGTAGTTTAAGTATTATTTATCAGTATTATTTTCATTTTCAGTATGGCAAGGTATACATGTGGATTTTGCATCGCTCATATTAAAGTTTTTCAGCAAGTTTTCTATGTAGTTTTGTTGTTTTAATGTAATACCAGTCTCATCTTTAGTTAACTCCACAGATCAGGGAACAAGGGAGATATGGCAAGTAGGCGGGGCACTTCGGGTAGCTTGTAGCTCATTTTAGTCCTGTCCACTATCACTCGAGTCTCATGTCTTGGGTGGCAAGACGTACGAGTAGTGCAGTTATATTCCCAAAATGCCTAGTTGTTCGGTAGTTGTTTGCAAAAAATCTAGTAGTAAAGTGAAATATACCAAAGATGGAATCTCTTTTCACTTATAAGTACCCTAATACTTATTTATTATTTAGTTAATTCGGTAAAATAAAATATCTGCACAAGCTAGGGAATAATCTGGACCAAGAACGCACTCGAGCTCCTATTTTAGTGTTAGTGAACATTAAGTATCGTATAATTGCTTGTGTAGTATGAGGCACGCCACGAATATGCTGTTCTTACGCCGCAATGGATATGCATTCCAGCGATATCTTTTTAAACTCATTTTTTTCTTGGTGCGGCCGCTGGTAGTGTCCGTAGAGTAGAGATGAGCTGTAGATGTATGATTGTCGATATTTTCAGTTACGAAGTTAATAATTATTTAGTCATTTACAAGTAATAACCAAATCAGTGTTTTTTTAGAAATCTAAAAGATCCCAAAATAAAAGAAAAGTGGATAAATGCCACAGGACGAGGACCAATAAAATCCGTTAGTTAGGGACTGTTTAGCGTTGAGTTATTCGCAGTATTCGCACAAAAATAGATCAAAAGATAAATGAGAGCGCCACATGGGTCCGTTGCTCAAACCTAATAAATAAATAAATAAACGTTGATTGTTCATCAAAGTTAACACAAAACAAGTTGTACACTAGATCCCACACTAGGGTGACCTGTGTCGTGGGATCTAGCCTCTTCCTTATAGTATCAAAACAGATTCACCATTATACTAATATACAAACTTAATTTAATTCCCACACTAAAATGACTTGTGTCGTAGGATCCAGGCTCTTTCCCAGACGGGGAAGGTAATACATACTCACAATGCTACATTTAAAATATGGAAACTAACTAACTTAGCATGATTATTTTATACGAATAACCTACCTATATACCTACCTACATAAATATTTAAAATTGTGGCTCAAATTAATAATATCATGGACCTATCATAACCTGGAAGAACATCTGTTAAAGATAGCTAGGTAATTATAACTGTTTTGGGCATTTAAATTGATCCCTAGTAAAATTGAATAGTATTCTTTTATTGTTTTATAAAAAACTGTACTACTCTTTATTTTACAGTTTTAAGTATACCATAGCATATCTTAATTAGTATAAAAATTACTCTGTACCATTGCATATAAATAAATTTTATCTATCGACTATTACTTTTCATCTCTACTTTGTCAAAGTTTTATTTGTGTTGCAGTAAGTTTTTAGTGTGCGTGACAATTGCAAACATGTGTGCTATGCTTACAGTTTTTGTTTTTGTGTTAGTGATGTAGGTAGGGTAAGGACCCTAGCCCCTTGGATGCACCGGGTTTCGAACTGTAAAAAGCCCATGCCAAATCTCCCATGTTCCCTGATCTGTGGTTAACTCTAATCCAACAAATTGGTTTGGTTCTTTGAATATTTTTATTTGAAATTCTTTTTCCAAACTACATAGAATACTTTCCAATTGTTGTTTGTTTTTTGAGATAGCAATGCCATCATCAACATATCGCGGGTTAAGAACCAATACCGTCTATCTCAATTTAGTGAACTTTACACCAGAAGAAAAAAACATTTTAGTGCCACGTATAAAAATTATACTGAAAGTGGTTTGCCAAAATGAAGCATATCGTCGTTCGGCATTCAATACCGCGAATGCAACATTCATCCAATTTTACAGGAGACAAAAAAAACTGTTTAAATGAAACTCTACATCTACTATGCTTTCAATTTATTGTATTTTTAGCTATGTAAATGTGTTATGATTGTTTGAAACCCTTTTTTTTCAGTTTTAGGTAATATTGGTATGACTACGTCACGTTCGCGGCTTTTACCTATTATTTTAGGTCACATTTTATCATATTGGCGGTTATGTACAAGAAAATAAAACAAAAATTATGTTTGTTTGTTGACAATATTATTTTATTTTTTACTTTTCACGTCTCATTTTAAAATCTTGTAAGTCTTACAGGTAATTTACCTATTTATCTTTATGAGGCAGATTATCATAGTACGCATGACAGTCTCTGGGAATGAACTCTTTTAATTCTTGAATGTGTTGAAATTTAGTTTTTTTAATAGGAAGTTGCTGGCTGTGTAAGTTTGGATAAGTGTAATTGGTAGAGATTACACGTGGTCGGATAGCCAGTTCTTCGTATGGGACATTGTCGTCATGAGTTATTTTAACCATTATCTTGCCATCTTCATACTTTAGGCATTTTATGTCTGTCACAACTGCTGTGCGGGAAGGCTTGATAGAACTGTAGCGCATATTTTGCTTGTAATCTTTGAAAAAGTCGTAGAAGACCTGCTTTTGTTCGTAGGGAAACGGATTATATCTTGCTTCAGAGGCTATTTGTGCATACTGGCTGGGCAGGTAAACTTATTTTATGTCTGTCACAACTGCTGTGCGGCAAGGCTTGATAGAACTGTAGCGCATATTTTGCTTGTAATCTTTGAAAAAGTCGTAGAAGACCTGCTTTTGTTCGTAGGGAAACGGATTATATCTTGCTTCAGAGGCTATTTGTGCATACTGGCTGGGCAGGTAAACTTATTTTATGTCTGTCACAACTGCTGTGCGGGAAGGCTTGATAGAACTGTAGCGCATATTTTGCTTGTAATCTTTGAAAAAGTCGTAGAAGACCTGCTTTTGTTCGTAGGGAAACGGATTATATCTTGCTTCAGAGGCTATTTGTGCATACTGGCTGGGCAGGTAAACTTCTTTGTTTTTTAATTTTCTTTCAATACAACTGTGGACAGAGTCGCCTTCCATTTGCGTATGGCCCTTTATCAAATATTTTTGCTCTATTACCACATTGGTCTTTATTGACAGATCAAGGAGTGCATTCGCAATGATTGCATTTCTGTTCTGATACGTGCATCCATCTGAATAAACAATAATCGGTAGGGGCTTATTTTGAATGTATTCGGAGAGAATGTCTACTAGGCAACTAGCAAAAGTTGATGCAGTCAGATCGGTATCCACTTCTGTAAACCAGTAACATCTCGCCCTGTTGTCAGCTAAGTTGTACACTGTGTAATTGTAAACACATAATTTTGTTTTATAGTACATGCTACTAGTTCGGAGATGCGGTGCTAGTTTAACTGATTGCAAATCGACAGTGAAGACGTAACACTCTCCTTTAATTGCTTTTTCTTTGTCTTTGGTCTTCAGTTCACGAGCCTTTTCTTTTTTTTTAATATGTTTGTCATACGCTTCTTTGGTTAAATTGCCGACTTTAAACTTACTACAAGTATCGCACACATCTTTTTTCGGCTGGAATATTCCAATGTTCATTTTATCAAAAACTCTATCAAACGTCCTCTTACTTACAATTTCTGTATTTTGATTTCTTTCCTCGTAATATTCTTTGTATAATTAATATAAATGATTCACGCTGTGTACAATTGGTTCAAGGTATAGTTTTGAAGATGATTTTCGGCAATAGTGCGATGGTACTTTTGGCATCAGTTCTATGAAATCTATGACAGTATGGTGTTTTGAAGTATTACCGCAGCGTCTTTTAGGAGGCGGAACACTTGTATCATCAGATGTAGCAGTTAGTTTACTAGCAGATGTAGCAGACGCTGGTAAAACATCACAACCTTTATTAGCATTTGGATTAAGCCAGTAACGCACAGTCCATTCTTTTATCCCCAAGGAATTGAGAAAAAAAATACGACAGACTCGTACACGTTGGCCCTTTACTTTCAGGTGGTATTTCTTAGTCGTATCCTTTCTTGAATTTGTGGAAGAATTGCCTTTTTGTCTACGTTTTGGTGGAATAACATCAACCATAGATTTGATAAAGACTTTTTTGCTATCCCAATCCATTTCAGTCCAAAAACAGTCAAAAATATTTTTTCGATCTTCTTCTGATATGTCCCGGCAGGTCAGATCTCCTTTTAAGCATGCATCTGATGAACATCGTGGTCCTATTTCTCTCTTCATTCTTTCAATATCCTGAATCCACTTATCATTTTGTTTTCGAAAGCCTAAAAAAGATTCGCCTTTCATTCTTTTTACTCTCTCGATATCTCTTTTTCGGCCACGACGAGGTTCTGATGTAGATGCTTCTAATAATCCTGTTAAATCTGCATCAGAAGAAACCAGTTGAGAAGTAGTCATTAATTGCACATCAGACATTGAATTTTGAGGTTGAATTACTAAATCAGTAGTAAGCTGACTCGAAACTGCTACGTCAGCAAGTTGCAATTGAGGCTCTATTTCAGGCTGATCTAGAAAAGACTGTTGAGGTAGAGGTTGAACTGCCATTGATGTGATTTGAGAGTGCACCTGCACTTGAGTGTCAACAGAATTTAGCTGAGGCTGTTGAGATAAATGCGTATAAGAAGGGAGATCCGTGACTTCTAAGTTCATAGGTGGCTGGGACTCTATTTTAGGGCGGTCCAAAATGGTAGCTTCAGGTCGGACATCGAGTGAACTGAGCTGAGATTGTAGTTCTACCTGGGTGTTAACAAGGTTTGGCAAATCTGTACAAGCTGGCTGCGGTGAAACATTCAGATTGGTGGGCTGTGCCTGTGAATCTATTTCGAAGTTTTCAGAAGTGTAGAGTGACGGCTCAAGTGCTAGTGAAGTAATCTGTGATTCATGTACAAAATCTTTTTCTCCTAAATCCAATAGAATGCTTAGTGAATGGTCATCAGGTTCATTATTTATCACTGTATTGGTCATATCCATCATTACTAAGTTATCGGCAATATCGATAAAGCTTTTAGGAGATGACAGGTCTTTTTGGGGTGCTATTGCGGAAGAATCTTTCAAAACATTGACATGGTTATCTCTGACTTCTTTGTTGCGTACAGACTTTTGCATAGGTGGACCGACTTTTTTATAGGAACTTGATGATGAGCATGATGATAGTGTGGAGAAAATGTTCTTCAACCGCGTTTTTTTCTTAATTTGTTCTATTACTTGATTGCTAAACCCCATACACTTCAGAATATTATTTTCTTCGTCTGATGAGTCTTCCGCTGCAAAAAAGCAAATTAGGATAAGGCTTACCATTTCATAGTATGCCGAGTAAAGTCTGGCTGGATTTGATACGACTAGATGGATAAATCATGTTAGAGAATAAAAATCCAGAGCTGAAAAAAAGAATTGATATATTTTTTTCAATTTTCAACAATAGCTTTGTAAATAAATAATCACTCTTTTATTAATCCTTATGCAAAAACATACATTTATTGAAAATATCAATAAAATGAAACGAATTTAAAAATAATTAAAGCAAAAGTTGGTGTGTGCGTGTGTGTATGCTTGTTACCACTTCACGCTCAAACGGATTGGCTGGTCCGATTTTGATGAAATTCGGTATAGTAGATAGCTAAAACCATTACCACCAACACATAGGCTACTTTTATCCTGGATTAACTCGAGTAAACCCCAGGACAACACTAGTACTTCATAACATTCATTACCGCGAATCTGTTTAAATTGCGTAAAAATTTGGTCAGTAAAACCGCGAATACGACAACTCATATTTTAACCGCGAATACTTCAACAAATAGTATACATTTCAAGTAATAAAATATATATTGCACATTTATAATCATAAATACACATTTCTTGCAAAAAGTCATGTGAAATACGTTAATTAAAACAAAAAAACTTACCCAGAAATCACGCAGAACAGTGCTACTCTCGCTGTGGTTATGGCGGCACTAAGAAACTGAGGCATTCGCGGGTTTGATGGCGGGAAATCACGTTCGCGGTTTTGAATGACTCGACAAACAACAGTACCGGAGTATCGTTTGGTCAAAACTTATATGTAGGATTGCGTATTTGAACGTGTAGAATAAGTCATTTGTTCGCTTATAGCCAACTTAGCTAACCGTCCACTAAAATTTTCTGTAGGAGATGAGCAATCGGTCCCTTTCGTATATAGTCAACTTCGCAATCGGGCCGCTTCTTAAACCATCCACTTCTCAATAGGTCCACTTCTGAAAAGGTCCGCGTATCAATCGGTCCACTTCTCAAACGGTCCCCTATTCCTTGTGTCCGGCAAACTACACTCGAGAGTAATGAATTCGGAAAAGTATAAGTATATTAAATGATGTTTCAAACTTAAACAAAAAAAAAACAATGTGGGTAAAACAAAAAAAATATTTGCTTCAAACTAATCAGTATTTTCTATAGTGGCTTTTCTTAATTTTCCTCAGAAAGTTTATTGGAGTTACTTTATTTCGTAACAGTATCTTCAAATAGGTACTTTTTGTATGTCCTATCAAAATCAACATCACACTTCTTCCATTTTCTCAATAACTGATTGACATTTTTCGCATTCAGTTTTTGACTTTGGTATTTTGCTTCTTTCATCAGATTTAGAATAAACAAAAATAATGTTTTTTTGGGCAGCATCCTAACGTTGAAACGATGGTGCCACCCTTCCAGTTCTGTTATTTTTTTCATGACTGCAAGACAGAATCTGTGGAGTAATTTTCAACATCCATTGCTTATCGACTTTAAATTATCAAAACTATTTTCCTCTGATCCAATTTCAAAAAATATTCTTAAATCTTCATAAAATGTTTATTTTTGACAGAACGCTAAGAGGACCGATTGCGAGGATGACTAGTTGCTAAGTTGACCGATCAAGAAGTTGACTGATTGCGAAGTTTACCGATTACGATGTCGTGAAAAATAGTGGACGGTTTGCTAAGTTGGCCATAAGCGAACCAATGGAATAAGTTTATATTAAAATGTGATTTACGTGAAAAATTTCACGTTCGCGGTTTTGAATGCCGAACGACGATATGAAATACCTAAAATACGATAGTGTCAGTGATACTACCCTAATATTCGCCCAAATAGAGATAGAATGAGTTAGATGGTATTGGTTCAGTTTAATTAGTCATTGAATATCAAGTAGATAGTCGTTTTTGAAGTACAACAGCAACTATTTTCATAGGAAATAACAACCAAAATGACATTGAAAACAATTTATTTCAGTGTAGTATGTGATAAAAATACCTGAAGAAAAATAAAAAAATTCAAACTGTGCCTGTAATAGTTAAGAGGTATGATAAATCCTTTGGATATTTTTATTTGTTTAATCACAAATGTGGCAATGTGTCATAAAAGTTATGACACTCACTTGGAAGAACTTGTTTCAGCTCTTGTAGGTGTTGATATTTCGAGGCAGATATCGAAATCATGGTGGTACGTAAAGGAGAATAGGACACATCAGGGTTAAATGGCTTATGTCTTTGGGGCAAGTCAAACCAATCTTAGTCGAAATGCAGTTTCACTTGTATAGTATCTTGGCTTTTGTCGTACAGAATGCCTCGTATGTCCGTAACAGTTGGATCGCCGACTTTACGTCCAGGTCTTATTGACTTGTAAAGCCAATTAGATGAGTCAGCATAATTTTTTACAAAATTATGGTCAATCTGAACCACTTCATAAGGACATGACGCTCTTGCTTCCTTGGTTGCTGAAACATAGTCACACGGCAGATGAATCACACGATTAATGAGCTTTCTTTCTATTGCGCTGTGCACAGAATCGCACTCCATTTGTGTGTGCCACGTTCCAGGAACTTCTGAATGATGGTGATGTTGTGTTTCTTGCAGAAATTCATTAGCGCATTTGCCAATATAACGTTCCTGTTCTGATAAGTACAGCCGTCAGAATATATGATTATTGGCCTTTTCAATGGTAAACAATGTCGCTCCAAATAGTCTGTCACAAATGAAGCGAAAGTGCTTGCAGTAAGATCCGCGGCCGTTTCAGTGAACCAATAGCATGGACAATGGCGCGAAGTCAAATCATATAAAGTAAAGTTGTGGCACGTTAATTTCGTTTTAAAATATAATGCGCTTGCTGTCGAGTAAGGGCAAACTTTGACGGCTTCTAAGTCCATCGTCAGTAAAGTACAATTTCCCAAAGCCAAAGCTGCATCTTTCTTATCTCTCTCTTTCTCTTCTCTGGCTCTATTTTTCTTAATAAGGTGTTCTTGGTAAGTATGTCCATCTATGTTACCTTCCTCGTGGCCAACACAAACATCACACATATCTTTCTTCAATGTAAATAGTGATAAGTTTTGGTCGTTAAAAACTTTATCAAATGTGTCTCGAGATACAGGAGGATTATATTTTGTGGAACTGCAATATTGTTTATATGCATTGAAAACATCAGATACAGAGCGATAATTAGGCTCCAAATACAACTTTCTAGTGTCCTTGCGCGCATAATGTGACGGCATCTTTGGAAGATTTTTTAAAAAGTTTTCCAAAACCACGATCTTTGGGTTACGCTTTATTTCACCTTCCTGACTATCATCTTGGTTAGCTTTATCTTGGTCAAAACCAGCATTTTTGGCCCATGTCTGCACAGTAGTCGATTTTAGTGATAAAGTGTTCAGAAACATCTGTTTACACACTTGAATTTTACCTCCATCTTTTTTTTGAGGTAAAAAATAATTTAATGTTCCCAGTCGCCGAGACTCCTGGCCTTTAGTTTTATGAGTAGTCGTAGTTCGGTTTACAAGACTTGCCACGTATACTTTTTTTTGGCCCCAATCAAGCTTTTCCCAAAAATAAGCATGAATAGATTTTCGTGTATCTTCGTCTAATTCCTGGCAACCTCTGAATTTACTCTTACGACAGAATTGGGAAACGCAAGCATCACCTAGTTGCCGTGATACTCGTGGGCGATTTTGACGCATCTTTTCATTTCTAGGCTTTGTGTACCCTAAGGAAGGTAGAAATTCTGTAGGAATACCTATTCCTCCCCACGCATTCTTTTATTTTGAGCTTGATTTTTTTTCCATTCTTCTTTTCTTGACACGTGACGACGTTTTCTTCCTTCACTCATGTTTCCATACTCATCATCGCTAGTTTCGCAATCAGTTCTACTTTCATCAATGGTTTGAGCCTCTGAATACTCATAACCATTTCTGACGTTATAAGCCTCTTGAAACAAAGGACCCACTTGTTCGTAAAGGCCTGATATTTCATAAGCAGAAGGCGCAGATCGAGACCTTTTAGTGCATTTTATTAGTTTATCCTGAGTGTCCATAGTTAGGTCACTCAATGATAAAGATTTAGTTTTTTTGTATACATTAGTATAACTTAATTGATCTTCTAAGAGAACACGCTCGTGGTTATCTATTTCAATCTTCTTAGTACATATCAGCGGTGTCAAATTTAATGATCCAGACTCCGAAGTAGCTGGTGGATAATCTGTAATGAAGAAGATACATTGAAACTTGTTAGTAGTGGTAACGACAAGTAAATACTTATGTGAAATTAATTTAGGTATAAAATGACAAATACAGTCATGATTTTATGCAAATAAGATTTATTTTAAATTATCTAATTTGTTAGGGAGCAACGATATTTACGATGCCACAGATATATACAAACGTATAAATATTTTTTAACCTATAAATAATGTAGTAAACTCACCATTCAAACTGATAGGCTCTGGGGGATCTCGTTCTTCAATGGTTTTCTTCTTTGATCGAAATCCCTGGCTGTATCGTTTAGACATTTTTACTGAAACAAAAATGAGATAAGTAAAATTACCATAACGAACCATTCAAATTATTTCTGGAAATAACATCTATCTCTAAAACTTCACTATAAATTGACAAAAAAACTGTAATAAATTGCGTAATTTTATGCTTAAAATGTTACTTACACAACACAAAACACAGTGGTAACAATAAAATCACAAAATTAAACCGTAATAATCACTTTTGCAAATGTTTGAGAAAGAAACAAATTTACCAACCTGTTGAAAGATGTATTTGAATCCAAACTGACTGAACTGCGCGTCACCGACGCGTCCCTCGGCGCCACTCACGACGGCACGACATTCCCGTCTCTTTCTAACAACGGCGTTTATATAAGCTTAATTTTACGAGCACTGGGTGACAATATTGGTCTGAGATAGACAGTATTGGCAGAAAAATAAACGAGTGGTCCTTAGATAGATGGTATTGGCAGAGAAATGGTTTTTAGATAGGTGATATTTTCAGAAAAATAAAAGCGCGGTCTTTAGATAGCTAGTATTGTCAGAAAAAATACGCAGCTTTTTAGATAGATGGTATTTCTATAGCAAATAAAACATACATTTTTGGGATTTTTAACATAACCGATATAGCAGACTATTCGAATTTGGACTTTAAGTCTATTGCAATAAAAATCTCAAATTCGCAAAAATTGAGATATACGGTATTGGTTCTTAACCCGCGATATACAGCAATTATAACAGTTTTATCAATATTAGTAAATACACATCGTTCAGTTTTTGTAGGAAATAATCCTAATTTTGACATTGTTTGAGTAAAGGTTTTATTCCAAGTTATTGGACCTTGTTTGAGCCCGTATAAAGCTTTATTTAATTTGCATATTTTGTTAGGTTTTTTTTCATATCATCAGGTATGTACATATTTTATTTATTTTATTTTATTTGGAAAACATACAGTGTTATCAAGCTAAATTACTAATACCTTAAATAACTATTCACTATTAACAAGTTTTCGCAGTTAGAAGTCTAATAATGCTTGTGCATTAGCTCTAATCAGTGCAACAGTAAACAAAATTTTCAATACGGTATACAGTTATGTTAAGTTGAAAGTGATTATAAATTACAAACAGAGTCGAACCAATCATTAGCAATCTTAGCTTTAATTTTAGATATACGTGTATTAAACAAGTCAAATTCAGGAAAGTCAATAAGATTATTAATATAATTAGGTGATCTACTAAAGAATGAATTCTGCCTGTAACTCGTATAACTTTGATGACTTTGAAGGCTAATAGGATGTCTGAAGGACCTTGAGGGAACTCTTAGATTTATCATGGAGAGAAGTTGAGGAGAGTCAATCTGGTTTTGCGCTATTTTCGTAAAAAAGGTAATGTCTGCTATTCTAAGCCTCTCATAGAGAGGAAGTATATAATGTCTACGACATCTCGATTCATAATTGATGTCACGTTTTTTGCACTTAAATTGTAGGAATCGCAAGAAGCTTCTTTGTATCGTTTCTAGTCTGTTGATGTATACGTTATATTGTGGGTTCCAAATTTGCGAGCAATACTCGAGGCTACCACGCACGTAAGAGCAATATAATACTTTAAATGTTTTAATACTTTTAAATTCGCTGTCTAACCTCCTAATAAATCCCATAGATCTATAGGCTCTGCTAACAATATTATCTACATGTTTCTCATAGGTCAGCTTAGAATCATGGATCACACCTAGGTCACGTATTTCATTAACGATATTTAAGTCTTGTTCTTTAAGTTTGTATTTAAAATGTATTATTTTAGATTAATATAGAAGGTTATAGAGTGACATTTTGCTATATAGAGGCTAATCAGATCTTGCTGTAATAGATAGCAGTCATTAGCGTTATGAATTTGCTTAAAAATTTTCATATCATCAGCATAAAGGAGAAATTTAGAGTATTTAAAACAAGAAAATATGTCGTTTATAAACGAGTTAAACAGCAAAGGGCCTAATAAGGAACCTTGAGGGACCCCGGATGGTACGTGATTCCACGAAGACGAGTAACCATTCAGAACTACTGCCTTTATGAATTGGAGTAACAAAAGCTGACTTCCAGATTTGAGGGACGATGCCCTCTCTAAGCGACCGTTTAAACAAAACTACCAGTGGCTTCACCAATACATCTGAGCAATTTTTTATAAATAATGGCGGAATTTTATCTGGGCCAGCCCCTTTATTCAGGTCTACGGATTTCAGAAGTGTAAGTACTGTATCAGGAATTATTTCTGTATCACTAATGGTGTTTGTACAACAGAATTCTGAGTACAGCGGGTCGGCATGGCCAGGCTGATTAGTGGATGGGCTGGCAGAGGGAGTAAGAAATGTAGACTGAAAATAGTTAGAGAAGAGACAGCATATATCTTCACCGGAGTTCGCTGTTTTATCTATAAAAGTCATAGAAGAGGGCAGAGTGTTAGAATTGTTTTTACTGTATTTAATAAAAGACCAGAAAAGCTTTAGGTTCTTTGTTATCGACTCTTCGCATCTGTCAAGGTACGCAGTGTGATCTTTTTCCAAAACTTTGGCTCTCCTACGTAGTAATGAAAATGTCTCATAAACTGATAAGTTACCATATTTATGGTACTTTTGTAAAAATTTAAATTTCTCTTTAAGTACTTTCTTTAAGGATGCATTGAAACATGGCGGGAAGGTGGAAGACCTAAAGAATTTACAAGGAATGTATTTATCTATAATATCATACAAAAGTTCATAAAAACAATCTACAGCGCTTTCAAGCGGTTTACCAAGCAAGCACTCGTCCCAATTCACTTCTGCCAGGGCTGATTTGATGTTATCAATATACCTAATTAAAAAACCCCCGACACAAAAATATTTGACAACTAACTTTCAATTGACAACCATTTTGGGCACATTTGTAGAATTTTGATGCTTCCATCCCCACTTTAACCCACCATAACTCTTAAACGGCTCAATCGATTTTTATAAAACATAGCTAAGAACACTCTCGATTAAGTCTCCTTTCATCCAAAAAAAAAACTAAACTGAAATCGGTTCAGTGGTTCGGGCGCTATGATGCCACAGACAGACAGACAGACAGACACACAGACAAACAGACACGTCGAACTTATAACACCCCTCTTTTTCGTCGGGGGTTAATAATCACCTGCTTCAAAACGAATTATTATTATTAAGATAAATTGTCACTTAGTCTATTAACGCTGAGTCTTCAAATTATGTAATTCTTTTATGACAATAAAGATATTTAAAAAATCAATCACCTGCTTCAAAAATATTTTTTTTTCTATTATTCGCTCGTAGAGGTTCAGAGTTTAATAAATTAAGCGTAATGTTTAAGGATTTATGGTGTTCATCTTCGGGGACTAGGGGGTCATCACAGGCCGACACTAATATGGGAATACTACATAGCACCAAGTCCAGAAGCCTGTTGTTAGTATTATGGCAAAAATTGAATTGAGTTAAATTACATTTCGTTAAAGTGTCTAGGAAGTAAGTTTGCGTTTCCCCTGATGAACCTTGGTGTTGCGGTTGTCCCACTACATCAGGTTCCCAGAGGATATTACTAAGATTAAAATCTCCCGATATTACATGTACGTCATTCGGAGTAGAATTTACTATGTAGGATAATTTGTCGGTAAAATTATTTAGTTGAGTATTAAATGAATTGCCAATTTTTTTCTTTACACAGATAAATAGTACAAAAATGAATTAATCTAGAGGAGTGATTCTTACTTTTGTAGTTTAAAGTGATCCACAAATCTTCAGCCGACGAGGACCACTCAGGACGATACACAGCTGTGAGATCACGACGTATAGCAAGTAATACCCCCCCACCATACCTCTCCCGTGTATTCGCATAATTTCTGTCCCTTCTCCAAACCATATATCTGTCATCAAAAAGCTCACTATCATTAATACCACTAATCAGCCAGGTTTCCGTAAGCGAGATTATATCGAAAGAATTCATAAGTAAATTTCTTTTGAATAAGTGCGTCTTCGTGCGTAGCCCCCGAGCATTCTGATAGTATTTATTAAGACCCGTGGAAGCCATTATTAACAAATGAAAAAACATAACTCAAGTAAATCGATTTAGTACAGTGACGCACAATATTGTAGCGATTGGTACACACGGATAAACATTACAGTAAATGATATGTTTTACGAATAAATTGGTATTGGACTGTTTAACAAAACTTTGTAGCACCAAATAAACCACCAAAAACGCAAGATAAATTTACAAAACAGGGTAGCTTTAACAATTAATTTTATAAACAATTTGTTATCAGATTGATTCTTAATTCTTTGTATCATCTCTTGTTTTATAAATAATTGCAAACCGATATATAAGATAAACCAACAAAATGGTAAGTCATTTAAATCTACAAAACAGGTTAGCGTAAACAAATAATTTTAAAAACAACTCGTAATCAGACTGTTCCTCAATACTTAGTACCATCTCGAACTTCACAAACAAATGCAAGATTATGTTTGAAATAAACCAAAAAGAAAGCAATTCAAATTCACTAAACAGGGCAGCGCAAACAAATAGTATTACAGTCATATTATAATCGGACTGCTCTTCAACTGCCCGTGCCATCTCCAATTCTATAAGTATTTTCAACATTTTATCTAAAATAAACCAGCAAAGTGATGATTTAAAACTATAAAAACTACAAAACAGAAAGTTTTTACCATAGACTTATATAGGAAGAGGATGTTGCCATAGACATAAATAGAAAATAGAGATGTCGCATTAAAACGATCGATTATCTCTCAACACACGCCAGAAGCCATTTCGGGAACAATGGCATTTAATATGAGGGCTGAGTTATCACTTATTTCAGGAATATTGACTGAATTTCCTGTGGTGTTAACAGCCCGCGCATGGGAGGCAACATCCCTGCGAACTTTTAATTTTTGATCTCTCTAGCACTGCAAGTAAAAGTACATACTCGTATAACCCGGTTTATTAAAGAAAGGAATCTAAAATGGCGGCTTGTACTTGCGTTGACAGATAGTACAGTTAGCATAAAAAATTACAAGTCAGTTTTTTTTTCAAATTATAAATAATAAAAACAAGACCGGGTCGTATTAATATCAAACTAGCTTCTATCAGCGGCTTCGCCCGCGTGAAAGTTGAAAATTTGAAAGACACGTGGCGCCATCTATTATCATTAGAACGTTATTGTTGTTTTCATCGGAAACAGTACCTACTTTTTTTCGGGATGAAAGGACTCTATGTCCGTTTCTGCACCTGACAACGTATATAACAAAATTTCAGCAGGATCCTTATTATGACGATGTTGGTTAAAATAAAGAACTAATATTATTTTTAACTCATTTATTATGTCTATGTGACGGTCCTTCACCAGGATCGTAAAAGGGTAAGGGTTCTACTCCCAACATTTCTTGATCCCAAGAGTCCTCGTTTTCATTATCGTCCGGTGACTTCTCGGCATCTGTTTCAGAATCACTGCTTTCTGGTCCTAAATTAATAATAAAATACTCCATTTCTTTTTCTCTGATAACATTTCTTGTCCAGTACGTCTCCTCAACCCGTTTGATGTGATTAATTTGTTTTTTTCCAGTCATCCGAAGTAATGGATGCAATTGCTTCTTTGGTCAATTGTTTAATTTTAATTTCGTGTTGTTCCACGTTTTTGTCGGCAACCCTTTGTTTTATAAGATTCCAAACGTGCTCTATAGGATTTAAATCGCAATCAACAACAACAAAACTCAACAACAGTAACACACAGGTAACAACGAAAAAATAACAGAAAACTATAACAAGGAATTATTATAATAAGGATCACTGAGCGCGTCAAGACAGCGTGGAAGCAAATCAAGACTAATATTTTTTCTGCTTGCGGTACGCGCGAGAGTGAGTATAGACGGCACTAGTGTACGAGCGAGAGAACATGATAAGCGCCGCCATTTTAGATTCCTTTCTTTAATGAATCGGGTTATACGTCATTGTATTTATTTCCTTTAAAGGCGAGCAGTGTATACTGACATGCCTATATCAAACAGTGTGAAAATTTAGTTTTTATCTATGGAGGCAATTGTTTCCTTCTTTTCTGCTTTTTTTTTTGTATCATAACATTAATTTGTTTGTGAAAACTGCTGCCAAAACGACTTTAGTTGGAAATAACACTGTTACTTACCATTTTCTATTGTTCCACAGTTCCCGGGCTCCTTGGGGCGAACGAAATTCGCCAGCCGCAAAATTTGGATGATTAGCCATGTCCTGGCATGTATAATTTATTTGTGATTTGTTACTTCTGCAGCTGAAACAAAACAACAGTAATATTGAAATAATAATGCTTGCAAGCTACATTCAACATATTGCTTAGGAGAATATTATATGTACCTACAGGGCCGTTTTTACCTGGGGGCGCCTGCCGAGCGCTGAATATTTAGATATTTCATTGAACTAAACGCCATTCCACAGTTTGCGCAAAATGAAATATAAAAAAAGTAGTCATCAACAATAATCATTGTTTTACTTTTATTACGCTTTCGGCTCTTGTCATGCCGCTCATGATGTACAAGCTAAAATGACTCTTATTGCTACTGAAATAACAATTTTATTTAATAAAACACGCGCGGCAAAATTTCTCCTTGTTCTGTGCCTTCGACATATTGCCGTCCGGTCACTTGAAGCACTTAAAGCAAAATGATCTCTAAGCCAATAAAATGTAAGTTCATTTGTAATAGGCGCGCGGCGCGGCACCTGTGCGTCTGTCATAGTCAAAGGCAAGTAATTGCGCCCTTTGACATAACCGTCCGGGCGCTCGCACTTAATGATCTTCTGAATCACTACGTTCATTTGAATTTACAGCGCGGCGCGCGGCGCCTATGTAAGTGTCGGTTAGTGATTGATCTGATTTCTTCTTTTTAAGTAGCTAATTAAATTCGTTAGCTAATTTCATTTGCGATAACCGCCGAATTAGCAGGGAAGATCTAGTGGAGAAATTCATTAATTTATTGAGATTTTGTGCAATGTGTAGTGTAACCATAGTGTAAGAAGTAAATGCATGGAATAAATGGAATTTCTTCGTCATAAACAAGTGAAGTACTCGTACCTATTCTAGTGTGCTAATAAACGGCCAAGTCACATATATTGACTAAGCTGTAGAGCTTGTGGAGTAAGGACTTGTAGAGTAAAGGCGGGGTTGGGTATTAAAACGAGGAGCACAAACCTAAGGATTGCGACACTATGGGGGAGTCACGGGGGTGTTTTTCAATCGTTCCTATGCATTCTGGCTGCCGGAGTTGCGCCGAAGTATATTTAGTTAATTTTACAAAATGTTGGAAAATTCGAGTGCCAGAAGTAAACTGCCTTGATAGATTAGGTGTGAAACAAAAAACAGGTTAAAAATTCTGATATAGCCGAAAGTGAGGTTAAGTACTAAAAAAAATATTACTCAAAAACTAAGGGCCTGCGGCTGGGGGGAGTTGCAGGGAGGGGCTTCCCCCCAACCCTTCCCCCTTCACCCCTCCCCGCCGGTACCGGGCAGCTATAGTTTAACCGTTAAAATTTCATAAATTTTAAAAAATAATTTAAAAAAAACTACGCTTCGCCGGGGGGGGTGGTAGTGGGGGGGTGACTCCCCCTCCCCCTACCCCCCCTCTCCGCCCCCCCGCCCCCCTAAAATCGTGCTCCTTCTTTCAATACCTTACCCTAAAGGCGTGTAGAGTTCGAAGCTTGGCTTTACATGGATCTGATAACTTTTTAAAAGTGCAAACTGTGATCTTGTCTTGGCTAAATTTCACATGAAAATGTTTTTATTGGATTGTGTTTTCATGGTTGACTAGGACCCCTAATCGTACTGCAGTGTGTCGTCGGTCGCGTGCCACGTTGCAGTATAAAAGAAAACGAGGGCGCAGGCTGAGCCCCGCACCCCGGCGCCCAATAGACTGAAGACGGCTCTGTGTGCCTTCCTATGTGCGAAGCGGTGCATGTTTGTGAAATAACAGTTACCTATATTGAAATTACTATTCAGAGATACATTCAACACAATAATAAGATAACATTAGCACCTAGGTAGGGTAAAATATCCAATTATTGACACTTTAAGGGTAGCCATGTCCAAAAAAATATGTAAAAAATATCTTCATGGTGTTACCAATGGTATATATTGTAATAAAGAAAGAAAAGCTATTGTAGAATCATGTCAATAAAACAGAAGTTTGACAAAACGTAGACTGGTAATATATTTTTTAGACTTTGTCGAATTAGTGCAATAAGCCCAGATATTGACACATCCTACCGTAATATCGTCACGCCTGATTCCAATAACTGACACCCTGATATATTTAAAAATAATCGTCATAATTACATTAAAAAGAACATTGATGGGAAAAAAATATATGCGGAACAAAACAAATGAATTAAACTCGAAGCCTTTGATAATCAACTATTATTATTAAATCACACTTTCAGCCTTTTTCTTGTGAAAAGTGTAAATAATATGAACATTTAAGTTATCATACTTCTACTAATTTTACATTCAGTTTGATAGGAACTATGAGTATTATTTTATATATACGAGTATATAAAGAGTTTAAAGTTGTTATTTATTTGGTATCATTTCAATTTTCCAACTCTGTTAACAATCGTTCAATTTCTTCATCTGTATAAAGTACTTTCGTATTCTTACTAGTAGTGGGATATTCGATCTCTTCCGTGCAACTCTGAATGCTATTTTCTTTTTCTCCTTGTATTTGCGGAGATTTCTTGACAGTATCTATACGAAATTCATCGCTTAACACTAAAGCTCTCACTTCATTGCCCTGTGTATCAGTGTTCTTCTTCTTAGTTTTCTGTTTTTTAATTTTTATTTGTTCTTTTTTTAGCTTTTCTTGTTCTTTCTTCTTTTCTCTTTCTTCTTTTCTTTTTTTGATTCCTTCAGCTTTTTCTTCTTTTATTTTATTTTTTTCATTTTCTTGTGCCTTCCATTCAGCCGATGTTAGCACAAATGGAGCTCTTTTAATATCTTTCATGCCTTTTCTTTGTGGTGTTTTTGGCAGAACAAGAATATCCTGCAGTTTGACTGGCGTGCAATCTGATAACTTAATATGTATAGGTTTGCAGGGTGTTTTGTCATGGCTACTCTTGTTACTCGTGCTTTGAGAGATTACTTCATTGTGAGTAATAGTAATAACTTGCGTGTCTTGTGTACTCCATTTTTTATCATGAACATTTGTGCTATGATTGTCGTTGCATAAAAAGTTCGGATCTATCACATTAGGAGACACTCCAAATGAATCGGGAATAGTTTCGTCTAAGTGAACATCATCGCTGATGATAACTCTCATTTCTTCGACAGGAATCGTATTCACTGTGGTTTCATTTTCCTTGTCATGTATGATATTGCTGGTAACATTATCTGAGAAAAAGGTTTGGTCTTCTTTGAAATAATCCCAAATTCTTCGAAAATAGTAGTCTTCTGATGATACTGTCTTTTTCTCCAGCTCTTCTACTTTGTTTTTGCCTATCAGTCTTATAAATTCTTCCTGAGTTAACACCTTTTCATTTGTTTTGCATTGTTGATTTGGTTTTATACAGTCAGTACTCTTTCCAAGGCACTTCGTGAAATCAACCGCATTAGCATCCCAAGGACACAAACCAGTGGCTCTGAAACCGTTTATGATAGTTGCAGGTTTTACCCATTTTTCTATTGTACTTTGTAGGAGTGGCACAAAGTTGATTTTTGTCAGAGCTTCAGAAGGATTATTTCGGCGCCATTCCAGCACAGACTTTTGCCAGCCATATTTTAAAGGCTTGAATGCCGACACATCTGCAGGCTGTAATAACCTAGTGCAGTTTGGATATAGCGCAATGAGAACTATCTTCAACTTTGTGCATAAGTCACTCACTGCGTATGTTAAATGCGTCTTGTGTCCGTCTACAAATAGGATTACGGGAAACTGTGTTCCTGATTTAATCAAATGAGGGTAAAGGACGCCTTGGATATAATCATGAAAAACTTCGGCTTTCATCCACCCATTATCACTCAAGCCTATTCCCCAATCAGAAGGAACCTTTGAGGATATGTCGGATGACAGTCTTTTATTCGGAAATATGACCATGGGTGGAGTAAGTTGTCCATCGGCACAAAATGTAAACATTACTGTTAAAGATGTTTTCGCAGGAGCACTATCGACTTCGTATACATTTTTGTGGCCTTTCGGTGCAATCACTACCCCAGTTTTAGGACAAAGAAGAAAGTTTGTTTCGTCCCCGTTAAAAACTCGAGAAGGATCATGAAGTATGTGAAATAAATCATTTTCTTGCAAATATGCTTCTATTTGCTTAAACCAGCCTCTAACGTCTTATTCAGAAACCGCTGCACTTGCAGCTGTGACTGCTTCCGGTGTCCGAAAACGAAGATTTGGGTGTCTCCGCAAAAAAAGTTTTAGCCACTTTTCGCCATTCGTAAATTTACCTAGCCGTTTCTTCTTTTTCAAATAAAAACGAACGCTGTTTATCACGTCGTCTTTTCTTTTCGGAAAACCTTTTTTGGCAAAGTTATTTAACCATTCTTCCAAGTCATTTTCTTCAGCTTCTGTGAGGAGTGTAGCAGGACCCGGACGTGCGTTATGATCAGGATTCTGAAGTCTATAAATTAACGTTGTTCTTGGCACTTGATATGTCTTTGCAGCCAGTTTTTTGCTCATACCTTTTTGAATTGCTTCTAAGGCTTTAACTACATTTTCAGCTTGATATTTTTTTTCTTTTAAAGGTTTCTTTGGGATTGTCTTGCCTCTTCTCTTTCTTTTTGGTCTGGACTGACTTTTTGGGTTTCATTTTGAAATAATATATCTGCAATAAATGTTACATTATGTATTTAATAAAGTGAAAACAAGAGCAAGGTATTCGCTTGATGGTAACGGCCAGGCTTGCCTATAACTGAAAATTTATCTAGTCCATTTATTGACAGAACTTTTTCCAATTACCGACACTGGTGTTCATAAATGGTTATTATCGACTTGACACCCATGTCAAAATTTGGATTACATGAGTATAATAGCTCTAATTTCAGTAAGCTTCATCCAAGCATCATAAATTAAGTATTAAATATAAAATACGTCTCATAGTTGAGAAATTGTAAAAACCCAGTTATTGACATGGATGTCAATTAATTAGATTTTGACTATAATTAGTATACCAAAAATTGACACCCTATAAAATAGAAATTAAGACAAAAAACGAGTAAAACTTTTGTTAAAATCTGTAGTTTAATCACAAAATAACAGCATAACACAAGATTTAAACGTATGAAGGCTAAATACTTAACATTATGAAGTGATTTATATGACGCTTACCTTATCGGAAGTCTAAGAAAACTGTTTATTTTCCCTTGAACACCGTGATGCACTTTTTTATCAACTGCAGAGACGCCATATTAAACCCGTTGACAGCTTGGTGTTACTAGACTCATAAAAAACAAACCTACCAATATTTATTTTCCTAAATGGTAATGACAAGCGTAAAATATTTCTTATAAATTTAAAAATATTACGGGGTGTCAATAATTTGGGAGAGAGTCAGCAATAGGTCGGTATACTTTATGCGAAGCAGAACAAGTTTTGCTCCCAAGCCTTTTATGTAACCATTACTTACTGCTACTCCTCCGTCCGTCGGTCGGTAAATAGTAAATATTTACTTACTACATTTTTTTGACTCCGGCGCAGACACTTTCACACAAACTAGGTATAGGTAGGTAACAATAACATCAAAAGAATTACAATAACAAAGCTAGTTATTTTTTGCTTGTTGAGATTATAGATTTCTGGTTGAAATAAGTAGGGGAAAGTGTTTTACCTGTGGACATTCGCCGGATTTTGAATGAAAATATGGTTTAATGACTTAATTATTACACGGGTCAACATGAAATTTGACTTTGATTGCAAAGCATTAAACTTCGGTAGTTTAGGTCGTAATTAGACGGAAAAAAAATATATGGCATGAAAAACTTTGCTTTTGTGCTTAGAAGACTGATTGAACGAATTTTTTAAAAATCTCGGATTTTAATTTTTGATTGAAAATAAAACTATTGAAATAAAAATGTTTATTAAGTTTTACTATCAAATTAGCTTACAGAAAAGTGGAAAATAACTTAAAAGTGCACACTTTTACTTTTTCTTTTATGTTCATAGCTACTTTCTCTCAATAAACCCCAAATATAGTCGCCCATCATGTTTTCATTGTATTGGCCTTGATAGCGTTGTTCAAAATTCATGATGTCTTGATGGAAACGTTCTCCTTGCTCTTCGGAATAGGCTCCCATATTGTTTTTAAATTTATCCAAATGAGCATGCAGCATATGTACTTTTAATGACATCCTGCAGCCCATGGCCTTAAAATTTGTAAGCATATCCTCAACCAACTTTTCGTAGTTTTCAGCTTTATTATTTCTTTTTGAAAAATGAGTATTATTATTATAACTATCACAAAAGCAAACTTTATACCGAAAAAAGGTATTTTCTTTTCGTTTTTGTGCATAACTAACTGGAAAATAATAGTATAAACTTTAGGACAAAGAACGAAATTTTTTTTGTAGAGTCGTGTTATTTATTAGCGATATAGTATCACAAATATTATTACAGTAATAGTTAACGCTTAACAATTAGCAGTCTCAAGTTTTGTACGAATTATAATTATTAAAATAAATCACTTTTTTTTAAAACACTAAATTTGTCCACAGGTACATCTTACGATTGTACCTATGGACAGCTTTACTTGTACCTATGGACGGCAATGTACCTATGGACAAGTCACATTCTCTTACTTAATAGTTCTATAAAAATCAAGAAAAATAAACAAAAAAACTTTATAAAGTAACTTATAAGTTATAACATTAAGTAATCAACTAATAATTCTTTTTGGCTTCACAATACTTTTCATACAAGTCTACGGCAGAGTCATCGGAGGCATCTAAATCGCTATCATCTAAAATATAACACTTCTGACATACAAAGTCCGACTCATCATCTGATCCATAAATGTCTTTATGTGATTTGGATACACATTTCTGGTGATATTTTAAATTACATAAAGAACAATTGAGCATTTTGTAAATAGTTTCGTATTTTTTACATCCCATACACATGGCGTAGGGTAACACCTGATCTTCAAGAATTGTGACCGTTTTTTCTGTAGATTGGATGTTTATCTGGCTAGGGCCTGCCTTTGGTGACCCTTCGGCGGATTTTTTTGTCTTTTTCGGTAAGACTTTTTTCTTATTTTTGTTCTTTTCTTCTAATTTCCTTTTTTATCCGCTTTTTTAATAGCTTTATGGTCGATCCGTGTCGACCAAAACCTGCCTACGCGGTCCCTACGCGAGCCGAGTACGCAGTGATTACAGGAGGTGCCTGAAATGTGATTACAGATGATTACAGTGTTTCAGGCACCGTGCGTACGATAGCTCCCTGCCTAACACTTGGTCTTCGCTTAATACTATTTGTAAATAAAACAGTGATCACAATAACACACAATATATTTATTTACCAATTACTAGCTTAAGTACAATCTGAACATCTTGCAACTAGTTCCATTCTTGCACAGTAGGTTAACCTTCACTGATCCGATGGCAGTCGAATGCCGTTTATATAAATATACGCGATTTTGACTCGCGCGCCAGTCGCCAAAGGATCTCCGCTGTGGAATGTCGTCGCTCGTGCCTCGCCCCGCGCCGATGTCCGCCTGTGGCCGCCTGCGCCGCACGTAAATATACACGGCGCTCTGCTCGCGGTCCTCAGTACGCGGCGACTCGTCGGTGGATGCGCTCGTATGCTACAGTGTACTTGTGTAGGCCGCTACAGCTTCGTTCTTTATTTCTTGTTTTTCAGGTGTATCAGTTAAAATTCTACTCTTTCCAGGTTTCCTTCCTCGACGAGTTGCTTTTCGGGGGTCTGCTTTTAAAAATGGGCGTACGGATTCTGGCGTTATTTGTTGAATAAGCTCTTTTTTCAGAGTGATTGTTGTATTTTCCTTATCGTGTCTAGTCCCATCAAGAGCGGTCTTGTCTAACTGAGAAACAGACTTGCTTGCAGTAGACTGAGTTTCCGTAACCAAATTTGTTTGATGAATTTCAGATGGTCCAGCAATATGCACTACTTCATCTACACTGTCATTAGACGGTTGTGTCTCCGGGTAGTCAATAAGATTTTCATTTTGATTGCTGTTGATGTTGATGGTCGACCCTTCAGTGACAGACTTATCAGAAACCGTGGTCAATGGCTCCGGTCGATCAGTGACAAATGAACATAAAAAATCTTCTTCACTGAAGATATCCCTATTAAATGGGCAAATACCTGTAACTTCGAAACTTTTAATAAAGTTTTTGGGTGTGAACGCAAGGGGATATGCTTCACCGACAATTTCAGAAATATCATAAATTGTAATAGGCTTTCCAGGGTGATTTAGCATCCATTTATCCGCTGATTTGTTGTACTGCGCCTTAAATGGTCCAAAAACACAACGATCTAAAGGTTGTAAATTATCTGATGTGTGTGGTGGCAACGTAAGTAGAACTATTCCGTTGTCAACGGCTTTTTCAATGATATCAATTGAGATATGTGTTTCGTGGTTGTCCATTATTAAAAGAACCGGATGTTTTTTCGTAGGTTTGGCAAATTTTATGAAATGATCTAGATATTGTCTGAAGATCAATTCAGTTGACCATCCGGATTGGTTGGCTGCACCAGTTGCACCTGGAGGAGCACCTTTTAACATATTATCTTTATAGAAAACTCTAGGAAATATGATTAAAGGGGGAACTGAATTTCCAACGGCATTTATGCAAGCAATCATAGTGTTATTTACTCCTCTTTCTCCTGATGTGAATTTACCAAGCTGTTTTATTTTTTTTGGAGCCAGCACTTTTCTCGGGTTATGAACTGTGAATATCCCGGTCTCATCAAGATTATAAATATTTTCAGGGGTGAAGTTGTGTTTTTCCATTACTTTTTGGAGGTTGTCAAAGAATTTAGAAATATTGGCTCTGTTAAAACTACTTGCTCGCGCTAAACTGGTTGCTTCGGGCTTTCGTAGAGACAAATTTGAATGACGTTGTCGATAGTACCTTAGCCATCCTATCCCAGCCATTTTGTGTTCGTGCCAGCTTTTTGGAATGTTTTGTTTTTTCTTCATCACCGCAAACTGGTATGCCAGTTCTCTGACTTGCTTGACATTTAATCCTATGTAGGTTTATATGTAGGTAAGCTGCTTTTTCTAAATAGTCTTCAAGATTTTTCTCTTCTTCCTCACTGAATACTTTCTTTACGTCATTCCTCAAAATATCTACATTGTCAACATCCAAATCCTTATCCTTATTCATGTTAAGATATTTAAAAATCGTAGATTTTGGTATTTCAAATTTTTCGGCAGCTTTTCGCAAGGAACATCCATTTTTAACATCTTTAATGGCCTCCGATAACGTCTCTGAACACAACTTACGTCGCGTTTTTCCATCTTTACTACGAGGCACTAAAAAAAAGGAAAAAATATCGCAATTTACTAATTAAGTAAGAAATTCAAACTGAAGTGTGTACCTGTGGACAGTCCATAGGTACACACTCTTCGATGTCCACAGGTACAAATCGGACAATATAACCTAAAAAACATATTATCGCAAGATAGGTACTAATTAACACTGTTAAACCTCTGAAAATAGATGTTTAACAATATAACCTACATTCTGACCAAGAATATTGATCCATCCTCTGCATTTATTCACAAAAAAATAAAACGAAAAAGAGATAAATACTTACTTTTTTGGGAGAAATCTTTCGACAGTCCGTTACCCGCCACACAACAACAAACACAAAATGGCAGCAAGTCAATGTTGCCACGCATCAAAAATACTTTACGGATGCGTTCAATTTGTTCAATTTCAGCATTTATTTTTTTAGATATCTGTGGTGTCCACAGGTATAGCCGTTCATAGGTACAACACCTTCCCCTACCATGAATTTACTGTCTTTCAAATCTGAAAATTTAAAAAGTAGACGCGACGGCCATTTTCACTTAATATTATGACTATTCCAGTGCTACCAGTGGGAGATAACCAAAAAAATACAGAAACCTGTCAAAAAGTAACATTTTCATAGGAGTAAAATAAAAGAATATCTATGCAAAAACATAATATTATATACGCTGTCAAAGAGGAGAAATTAATCATCTAACATTTTGTTATTTATCTAATTTCACCTCTACGGCAATATAATAAATAAATTCATAATAATAAATTAATAAAATAAATAAATATAAATATTACCTAGGGGACATCTTACACACGGCCCAAACTAAGGTGGCTGACCCCAAACTAAGCAATGCTTGTGATAATACCATGGGACTTGAAAATTCATTAGGTTTCGTTATCATTAACTTAATATGGTAACACGAGTGAGTTATTTTGCGATGGCGATGACATATACCTACCTATAATTTTGTTACTAGGTTCTTTTTGACTTTTTACGATGTATGTCTGTGACTATATTTGTTAGGGTGGAACCCTTGAAACTCAATTTTGAAGCCGATATCTTCATTCTTCAACCAATTGAGTTGAATTTTATTGTACACATTTCGTTTGGATGCTAATGTGTGGTCAGCTATGTGACGTCATTCTGAATCAAACATGGAGGTAGACGACAAGACGATGGCTTTTGGACCAGTTATTTTTGATGCACTACTGCAATATAGGTGTCAAATGGAAGGGCTTTCTGAGAATAACTCACAATTAAGACTTAGAAAAAAAATTAAGTAAAATAAACTTTAAGCAAGATTTTATTTTAACAGTGCAAGAGAAAAATTAACTCCTATGTCAATTAAACCCATTGAAGTACTCTTATAATACACAATTTTAGACATATTAATGCTTGTCGCGAGATGATGATGAGGTATGGGAAAGGATGATGATGGGAGTGATGTGTGTGGGGGGAGGCAGGGAGAGGGAGGTCTTACAGAGGGCCCAAGAAAGCCATGTTTATGCCCTCTACACCCCTTATTTCTTCCTGTGCAGGCCTGTGTTGGCGGGGACAGGTGGCATAAGGCCTGTCCGCGCGTTCCAGCCTGATGTATCTGGTGGAGTAAGCCTTATTGTTGTTGTTAATCGAGCGGTGGCGTCGCCACATATGCCTGGCCAAGTTATTGCCGGTGATCACGATGCCGCACAGGGTACATTGCATTCCCGCTCGCGCACGTGTTCCAGAGACGGTGCTGTGCATTGGCGGTATGGTGTCGGCCAATGCAGCGGAATCAACCTCCGGTAGGGATGAGAGAGGTAAAGAGGGCGCAATTTGGGAGGTTGGAGAGGGCGATGTAAGAGTGGTGGATGCTGCCTGAGCAGCTGCGAGAACTTGCGCCACCACAATAGATGAATCACTTGCTGGTGGCGGAGTTTCAAGAGTGGGAAGTGGGGTGGAGCGGTCAAGATCAACGTCATCATCCCCGTCATAACCTAACCTAAGTAGTAAGTAATAGACTAAATTAGAAAAGCTCAATAATCAGCTCATTTATATGAGCGTTTTTCGTTTATCTCGAAAATACCATAAACAGCATGCACATGATTTAACGAGTAATCAAACTAATTGAAAGATGACATTACAATAATTATTACAATAACATTTGATCATAAATACTTTTAGGTAATTAAGAAAAGTTTCATCTTGCTAATATAGCGTACGCGGAACTTTGAAAAAAAAAACATCATAATTGCGGCAACTTCCATAGAATACTACGAGTATATGTTCCATGAAGATTCATAGGGGAGGCCTATGTCCAGCAGTGGACGTCCTATGGCTGATGGATGGATGGATGGATGTTCCATGAATATGACTAGGTAGGTGGTCCCGCCAGAGAGTGTGATACATTGATAGTGCTTTGATTTTAAATGACGTCTGAAAGCGTCTAAAGAAGTAAATTGCTTGAAGCAGTCTATTTCTTCACACTTAATATGAGAATAAGAGTTATCCCTATAGTGTCTACACTGTCTTCGAATGTGTATTAAGAGTTCTTTAACGGTAGGACATAGTGTCTTACATGAGCTACAGGTTAGCATCTTTCTTTTAGCCCGATGTCAACTAGGAAGGTTTTCACTGACTGGAAGATGCGACGATCAGAACACGTGTCAACGTTAAAAAAACTTTTTGGATAAATAACCAAATTCATGGGCTAGTATGGGGTACTTGGCAGCAGTAGCCTGGAATACTTTGAAAGCTGTATCAACAGCAGCTACAAGAGTTAGTAATTCATAACGCGTATCATCAACAATGACATAACATTTTGTGACCGATGTGACTGGCTCACCAATGGTTGGAATGTGATTTTCCATGACCTCAACGATTATCTATCTATGGTCTGCCAAGCGCGCATCTAGATCTCTAGATTAGAATTAGCAGTTACTCGCAATATAAAATTATCACGAACGACGGCCTTGGAAGCTTTCTTCACGCCTTTTCCTTTCAATGGTGTAATATTCAGCAGGAGCGGTAACAGCACTAAGGACACGTTTAATTTATTTTCAATATTTTCTGAAACAATTAAAAAATAACATTGTAACAGAATCAAACTACGACTGGCAGTGAGACAAAGAAAGTAAGATTTAAAGTTTATCATCTTCTCCTTCTTTGTGTCGATGATCCAAACAATATTTAAATGAGAATTTACAAGGTCTTTTCCCAGTGCCTTGCCACTGCCACTCCGCGAGGAGAGGCATCGTAAAGATCCTGAAGTGTGCAGGTATTTGGGCAGTTAGGGCATGAGAGAAGATGTTGCATATTTTGTATCGGAGCACCACACTGGCACTGTGCGCTTCCTGCATATCCCCATTTCACCAGGTTGTCCCTACAGCGGCCTACTTGGGTCCGGGGTCGATTTAGCGACTTCCACGTGGGCCACGGGAGGTTACCGCCAGCTGGGAGTTCTTCGGAAGGCCACGTAATCGGCTGGTGTAGTGAGCGTGTTTTTCCATAATTTAAGACGGGCTTCGCGGAGTGTTGATCCACTTCCTGTGAGGAAACTATTTCGGCTCTTGAGGCGGATGTTTGGTGGGTTCGATCCGAACATTGGGTGCCTAGTATCAGACTCCTGTTTTTGTTTTTCTGAAGCACAAGCTATGTGTAGATGGCGGAGCTATGCCAGCTAGTGGGTAAAGCATGTTAAGTGGGGTGGGCTTGAGGCAGCTTGTAATTTTCCGGCACGTGTCATTGAGGGCGACATCTACTTGCTTGGCATGGGCAGAACGATGCCATACTGGGCATACTATCCAGCCGAAAGGCAGAGCGCCAGTCCTGAGGTCCGGAGCACATGTGGGGTGTGCACACACAAGCGCCCCAGATGGTGGTTGTCAGGCGAGAGAGCAGATTATTACGGGCACTGACTTTGAGTTTGGTTTTCTGACAGTGGTTTTTGTATGTAAGTGACCTGTCGATTTACCATCAATAGAGTCATTAACTCTGTAACTGCCGATTTTATGAATGTATCTTTAGTGGAGGCCTTCAATGCCTTTCTTATGTCAATAATAATGTATCCAACGTTTTGCAGCGAGGTACGCAATATGTCTTGGCCAGTAGCTGGATGGAGTCGGTCGAAATCGTCTATGAGAAGTTTATACCCGTTCGGACCTTTGAGCACTTGAAACTCATTTAAATAATCCTGTAGAGTGCCTTTTTCGTTATGGAGTTTTTGAAGGCGCTCTTTTGCCGTAATTGTCCAAAACTTCTCGATTTCATTCCACGGCGTTGTTCCTTCGACAGCAATCGTAACAGCAAGTAAAGCCTTTTCAACAAGATCTCTCTCTTAGCTGAAAAAATGGAAGTTTACCATTAAGTAAGTTTATATTTTTGAGCACAAGTAAAATTATGAAGAGTGGTACAAGGGTGTAAGGAAACCGTTCCTGAAGCTGAAACATTACTAATATCTATATACACCTACAACTTAAACATAATCGAATACAACTAATTTTATTTAACTTAAAAACAAATCTGTATAATGTATTTGTTTTCCGATATACCTTACTCAATTTTAAATATTTTATGTATTCAAAATTTAATTTTTAATATTTTCTGAATTGCATTATTTAACTCAAACAATATATTCTAAATTCATTTATAAACATATTTTGTAATTTCGGCTAAATTCATCATAATTTTAGGGTAAGATCTATAATTATTGGCACCCTAAGCGGCTCAGCTACATGTTTTTACTCTTATAAGTATTGCTATCTACTAAAATTGGTTTTCACTATTATAAGTATTGCTATCTACTAAAATTGGTTAGAAAACTGCTAAAAAAATAAGTAGATTTATGTTCGAAGAGGTAAAGGCAAATTTTACTAAATTTTTGGTAGTTTTATTGATCAAATATAATATCAAATTAAATTTTAACTTATACTATAATAATTGGCACTTAAATATAAACATTGGCACGTACATTTACTATAATCATTGGCATACACCACAGTCATTGGCATGGAATGGTTTAATAATTGACACCTTATAATTCTAGATTTGTCTAGGTAAATAGGCTACCTAGATAAAGTCATCGTCCTCCAACAATTGCGAAATATCTGTTTTAGACAGGTTCTCCTTATTTACTTTCAGCAATCTTCTCCTTTTTTATCGGTTTTTCTAAATTAGATTTTTGTATTTCATCTGTTACTTCTATATCTTTAATAGAAAGAACTGAATATGTGGTTGTCAATGTGTTTTTGTTGCGTATTGTTGAATTTACTATTACATTCGATAGTATTATGGGTTTGCCACTGGAATTTGGTTTTGAATCTTGTGGTTCTGATAAGTCATGCTTTTTACCAGCCCATTCTTTTTCAATCGTTACAGAATTAGAATCCTTTTTTGTTTTTTTAATTAGAGTAGCGTTCTTGGCTTTATTCTTAGTAGTCTTAGTGTTTTCGGCTTTTTTCTTTCTTTTTGCTTCTATTGTTTCTTTTCTCTCGCGAGATTTTTTTTCCCTTATACGTTTTCTCTCTTCTTTTTCTATTATTATTTTATTTTTCTCATCTTGTTTATCAGTTTGAATCTTCTGCCAGACTTTGCTGGTTAAAACAAAAGGTTGCTTTATAATTTTCATTTTGCTGATTTTAATAGGTGTTTTGGGAATTATTAAAGTTTCTCGTAATGTAGGTGGTTGCTTTTGTAGTGTAGACTCATTAAACTGTTTTATGAATGAACAGCATGGTTCTGGAATGAACTCTGCTGCAGAAGTAGCTGCATTTGTATTCGTCATAGGTGATATTGTCCTGTCCTTGTTTGAGGTATTCACTTCTGTACTATTGTTCATAGCTACCTCTTCTGGCATACAAATTGGCACATTATCAATGGGTACTAATACCCCATTTATATTAAAATGTGTCATTTCAGTAACATCGTCGGTAATGTTGTTGAATTCATTTATGTCTGCATGTGTGCCCACGAAGACATTTTCAATGTTTTCTTTTAGTGTCTCTTCTCTATCAGTGTTTTTATTCAATTTTTCTGTTATGTTTTCTCTTTCTTCATCTATTTCTCTACTCTGAGCCTCTGTAATGTTTTCTCTTGCTATCTCTTTTTTATGGCTTTCTACACTCTGAGTCTCACTGATGTTCTCGTCTGCATTGATGTTAGAGAGATCATTTTCTCTAACATCAATGTGCACAAAATCGTCATCCAACTGTTCTTCTTGTCTTGTTGGATTTGCAAGAAGGAAATATTTATAAATCTTCAGCAATGCTTTTCCTTCACCTGATTTTACAACATTACCATTTTGTAGTCGTCGCATCACTGTCGGTCCAACAATATTTTGGAAATTGTCGAAGCTTATATTGATATTATCTGTTGAAACCGCGTTTTTATTATTAGCTTGTTGCACCCGAGTTCCGCCCAAGCACTTTGAATAACCAATTGCATCTGGGTTCCAGGGGACAAGCCCACATGCACGAAATCCATTCTTCACAATATTTGGGTTTATGTGGTTGTCAACTATTTTCACTAAAATTGGACCAAAATCAACTTTGGTCAGAGTTTTCGTTAGATTTTCTTTTCGCCAATCCAAAACAGCCTTTTTCCACGCTGACTTAATTGGACGGAAGGCAGCTACGTCTGCGGGTTGCAAGATTCTGGTTGCATTGGGGTACAAAGAAATCAGTATAATGCCTAACTTTTCACACATTTGTGACAGTTCCAATGTTGTATGTGATTTATGTCCGTCGACAAACAATATGATTGGAAATTGTGTAATTTTGTTTACCAGAAACGGATAAAGCACATTTTTTATATAGTTGTAAAAAGTCTCAGCTTTCATCCATCCGTTTTCTGACATTCCTACACCCCATGACTCTGGCACAGATCGTAATATCTCATTTCTCATTCTTTTTAATGGATACACGACCATAGGTGGTGTAGTAACCCCGCTCGCGGAAAATGTAAACATTACAGTTAGTGATGTCTTGCTTGGAGCGTGCTCCACCTCGTAAACATTTTTGTCACCTTTTGGGGCGATGACTTTAATGTTTTTGGGGTTAAACAAAAACCCAGTCTCATCCCCATTGAAGACCCTAGAAGGGTCATTCAAGATTTCATCATACTGCATTTCTTTTAAATAGTCTTCAATTTGACGAAACCGGTTTCTTATATCAGTTTCGCTTATTTTAGAGCTAGCTGATGTTACCGCTTCCGACTGTCTTAAAGAAAGCTCTGTATGTCTTTGTAAAAACAATTTGAACAACCCTTTTCCAGGGCGATTGTCAATAAAAGAGTTTTCTCTTGGGTTCTTTACAAGAAACTCTTGCACGGTGTCTAATATGTCGCTTTTTTTTCTTGGGAAACCCTTTCTGCTGCTTGCCATGAGCCATCCTACAATTTCGCTTTCTTCTTCAGCTGTTAATACAGTGCTCGGACCTGGTCTAGTTTTAATAAAATTGTTACCTAACCTAAACTGAATGGTTGCCCTAGGCACATTAAACTTTGCAGCAGCCAGTTTTTTTGACATTCCATTTTTGACAGCTGCCAATGCCTTCTGGATCTCTTCCTCCGTATATTTTTTTAGGTAGGGTTGGTTTTCTGTTGTTTTCGGCATTTTCGATGGAGACCTGGCGAAAAACCATCAAAACAAATACCTGTTAGTAGTAACGCAGGCCTATACTTTTGAATTTTCACGTTTCATTAAAACTTTTTTTAGGTAACACAGTAATTGTCACATGTGCTGACTATAGTTATTGGCAGTGTCAATCATTCGATTACAGCCTTTTTGGAACGTGTTCTAGGTTTATTAAATACGTAAATCTTACAACCCTTTAAAAAGGTTTGTTTTTAGACAGTTTGAACAATTTTCGTAATAGTATAAAGATTGGCATAAGGTGCCAATGACTAGATGTCAGTACAAAAAAATAACTAATAATTGGCACTGGCAAAAACAGGCGTTAAATGAAAAACAATGTATTGAAATCGTTAAAAACATCCTTTTAAAAACAGGTTTTTATCATTAATAAATAAAACATACTTATTAACTTACCATTAATCATGAGAAACGTAACGCAAAATGAGGGCTGTCTTCTGTTTTTCTTAATTTTTCTCAATTGAATCCACTCATGACCGACGCCAGTTTGGAAAGATCAGCTGAGACAAAATGGTGGCCAATATTGGTTTGACCAATGTTGCCATTTCATAAGTAATAAATTCTTCTAAGTAATTTTAGTATTTCCATAAGTAAAAAAGATTTGTATGCCTAAAAACAAGCATAATAAAAAATAGGTGCCAATCATTGTAGGGATGCCAAGAATAGTAGACCTTACCCTATATAACTTCAAATAAAATAATATTTCCGACAGTGTTGCCAGCGAGAAATTTTGGACTGCCGTGTTTTGCAGAGAAAATTGCCGTGTCTTTAAGGAAAATATATTTTTGGCGGCCGTAGCAAATAAAATAACGATTTGTTTTTAACTTTTTTATTTATTATAATACACAAAAGAAAGGTATATTTTTTTAATCATTGCGATAAAAATAATCTTAAAAAATCAACAGAAACTAATAAAAAAACAAATAAACAAAAAAATTATTCATATAAATTGCAAACACTTTGCACATAATCGTCTTCATTTTTGGGCAAGTCGTATTTTTTTTTGTCTTTGATTTTCCGCAACATATTTTCACTAGGAACAAAGTTTTTGCAGTCACCTTTGCCACACATTCTTTAGTCAATAACAATCCGTTCACCGTAGATGTTATTAATGTGTTCCTTTTATTTGTTTTTATGTTATTGACTTCACTAAAAAGTTTTTCACAATCAGAATTTGAATGTGGCAGTGATAAAACTGACAATACAAATTTTGCCAGATGCTTACAATCGGTTGTAGACATAATATTGTGCCAGAACTCATCTGTTTTCATCTGGCTCACTTCTAATTCCGAAAGTTTATTAATGTCGGGAAGCATCCGCCACTCATCGTCCACAACTTGAATTTGGTCATCGTTGTTTAAAATCCGCGGCAGCTCTGTCACTATGGGTAGAAGGGACGGTAATTGTTGCCTAGTAGTCGTTTTGACAGCTTCTTCAGGGGACAGGTATTTCAGCAATGGTAGAAGTCTATTATTGAAAAAAAAAAAAATATATATATATATATAGCATTTTATGAATTTTTGCTTCCATAAAAACTTGATATTCGACTAATTCTGCTTGACGTTTTGCACTGTTTTTAAAAAACCCATAAATGTTGCGCGCAAGATCTTCGCAACGACGGGGCAACATTTTACAGGCTTCGCTGGCGCATAGATGCAAGGAATGACATAAACATTTCAAAATCGTAATTCCTGGGAAATTTTGCAGTAGACGACTGGCGACACTATTATGTGGCCCCATCAAACGTTGCATCCATCAGATGCAAATCCAATTAAATTTTCTAATGGAATATCTTTTTGTTCAAAGCTTTCTATTATGGTTTGGTATGAACATTCTGCAGTAGCGCCGCGTGAAGCTGCTTCGTAATCATTGCCTTCGCCAAAAATTGGTGCTAAACTCCAAAGCGACGTGACGACGAGTCCAACCTGTTTATCATAAAACTTCACAAGGATACACATTGTTTTAATTGTACCTATATCGGTAGATTCATCTATCAGGATACTAAACTTTTCAGTTTTAATTTTGTCAGCTAGATCTTCTTTGTGACTCTCTCCAATAACATTTTTATAATAGCGGTACATTTAGATCGTTTTAGTTTAATCTCGCCAGCAATTCGAGAATCCGGGAAACATTCTTTCAAAAGATCTGTTAAATGATCCATAGCTAAAAATGAAATATTATGTTCTGCCACAAATGCACACAATTTTAACTCAGCCGCCGCTACATTTCTGTCGCTTGATGTAGAAGGTTTAGAAAAAAATCTTTTCAAATCTTGGGCAGTTGATTTTACATTCTTCGCCTTTTTGTGTTGAGTACTTGTAATATGACGACGTAAAGTGCTTAATTCGCACAACAGTTTGACATCACATAATTTACAAGCAGCTTTATAAATATTATCCGGAACTGGTACTATCCATTCTTTATACAGTTCATCTTTTTCCCATTCTTGTCTGTATTTCTGCGCATAATGTTTTCTAGACACTTTCTTTTTGGGTGTACTCGGCCCTTCGTCACTTTCAGAGTCCATAATTAACAAAAACGGCTGACAATTGTACTAATCACAAATTATTAGGATAGTTACGCTTGATCCAAAAGTATGGGTACGAACTACGAAGTAGCCACAGGAATCCATCAAGTATGAAATGACATTGACAACCAAGCTAAATTATAATGGCAGCGGATAAAAAAGGAATCATTCAAATTCAATACAATAACAGGACACTAGCACCACCCGCAACTGCTTAACTGGCTTAACTAAATGTCTATGGTCATTTTAAATTTTTAATTTCTGGCTTTGGCATTTGGTGAATTAGGTAAATTGCAAATAGGTGAATTAGGTAAATTGCAAATACATTTGTTGCCGTAGACCGTAGATTATTCATAAATATCGTGCAATTTCCGTAGAACACGGCAATTGCCGTAGCAATGGCAACGCTGATTTCCGAGCAAACCCGACGCGCGATGTTTGTTAAGCGAGTCGCCTGCCGCGCGAGCGCAGCGCTATTGTTCTCTTCGGTTAAACTCGCTGGCGCTCGGGCCGCTCAGGCTCGGCCGCCTCAAGCCAGTGCGATACTAGCTCCACGGCGTACGCACGCAACTTTGTATAATTTTCGTTCCCTTCGTTTTATGTTAAAATTGCATTTTAAATAAAGCTAAATTAAATATTTAAATTGTAAATTATATTTGGACCTTTTAGGACAATACAGTGTGGAATTCTAAAGTGTGTGTGACTTTTATTAATCGAAACATTCACGTAGGACTCCATAGTGTTATTTTTTTTAAAGGGTTATCTGCTTTCCCTGTACTAAGCCAAAAGAAGGTGATTAAGACCGTCATTATGAACAACTTTTACTATCGGGTCAACCCAAAATTTGTGAAATAAAATCTGCTGTTCCCTAAAAAATTGCAACTCGGGATCGACAAAATGTATGAAGCAGCTGATTTTTTCTCGAATTTTGGGTTGCCACCATAGTAAAAGTTGTTCGTAATGATGATCTGAATCACCTCCTTAAAGTCTCTTTAAAGTCAATAGTATGCTAAAACTTACTCTCGTCAGTATCGGATACATCAATAGGACACCGTGTTGGAGATTCCACATCAGATGACAGTTCAATCGACTCACTAGGAGCGCGCCGTTTTGGGAAAGGCACTGTAACTTTCCTCTTTTTAAGGTATGTCTTGTATACTCGTATTCCTGATGCGTTTCTTTTAGATTGGAAAGATCAGTTTCTTTTAGTTTGAAAAGCTCCTGCCTGAAAAATTCAATACGAGTTATTTAAACACATAAAATTAGTATACTGACCTTGTGGCTCAGTGGAAAGCCGTTCCGCCTTCTGAGCTAGAGGTCGTGGGTTAAATTCCCACCCAGGACAAACATTTGTGTGATGAACACAGATGTTTGCTTTGTGTCTAGGTATTTAAATTATGTTCTATGTAAATATATTTGCAAAAAAAAAATGGTATTCTATCAGCTGTGGTTTTCATAATGCAAGCTTTAGATGGCGTTATGTATCTACGAATATTTATTTATTCATTACTTTATGAAGACTTGTCTAATATTTAATGTGGAGTGGTTTTGAAGCCCAGCCAATTTAAGTATTTTTAAGTTTTTTAATGACTAAAAAAATTTGAAACTTTTCTAGTCATCTATCGACAGTGTATACATATTTAGGTTGTAAGTTTTCCTACATTAAAAAAAATTAACTATATAGAAAAACTCGACTTACAGCAATTTACGACGCTTAACAGAGCACCATGTGGTCATTCCAGCCAATATGGCACCCCAGGTCACAAAAAGAAATTACATTTTGGTTTTGGTTTCTTTTCAGAACATGAATCCGACAGAGAGAGAAAAGAAAGTCTAGAGAAAAATTGGAAGCTGGTGTAGATAGAAACACACTCGCTCCCGACACTCTGGGATAGTTACATTATTTACTTTCGCCATTTGGTACGCCAGTCTTTTGGTGTCAGTCCATAAAACTTTAGAGCGCAGTCCTTTACATACTCTTTATAAACTTCTTCTTGTTCAGCGGTAAAAACGAAATGATTTTCATAATTCAGTAGCAATCTCTTCTCAGCAATCTCCTCTACGTTGACGTGCAAGTTTTGTGCTACGTAGCGTCGTAAGGTTGGGTACGCAATATTATACATTTTCGCTGCTTTTCTAATACTTTCACCTGATTTATGTAACTGAAGAGCCTTAAGCATATTGGTAGCCGAATGTCCACCTCTTTTTCTCACTAATACCTTTTTTCGCGCCATCCTGTAATGAATAAAAATAATTATAATCGCAGTACACATTTAACCACTAGGGTGTACACAGTGAACCGTGGTTAAATGAGTACCACCCAAAAGTGGTTCAATGTGGGACAGACCACGTTTTGACAACTAACCTCAAAATTTTACCGGGTAAATAATCTCGCAGCGAAACGAATTATGGCGCAATAAAATGCTGGATTGCCGTGTAAAATAGCGTAAATATATAGAAATCAATATAACTTAAAGAAAACAAATGAAAAAAGAAATACATTTGTAGAAAAAACTTACTTTTCGAGTCAATTTTCATAAAAATGCTCCTCACACAACCACTTGGCACGCAATTGCCACGCGAACTAGTAGGCAGAAATGGAACGTACAACCCGGTCAGAATATTTGTGCACCTCGCTGGAATGCGGCGCCTCTTCCGCTTCCCCTGTCACCTCTCCGCGCACTCCCCGGTGCGACAGTACGGTTAGCATCTTCGTTGCCGATACACGTCCCGAAAATAATTTACGTCCAGACGGTCTACTAGACGTCCGGTAATGTATATACGTCCCGATAATTCGATATGACGTCACGAAATCAGGTGCACAGATATTGTGACCGGGTTGTAAATACCTCTCTTTTACTCATATTAGCACGGTTTGGCAACGTCGCATTTTGGAAATAAGATTGTGGTTAAATGTAGCTGCCTGGTTCAATCTGAGACACCCGACTCTTACATTTTTCAATGAGTCGTCGCCAATGTCGCTAACTGTTCGCAACAATTCCGCTACAATTGTCCGAGTAAGAGATGACGTCAATTTCTTTATTGGGATTTTGTTGTACCTGCAATTTAATGTGATATAGCTGCAAATTAAACAGCTTCTCTATTTCCTTCTGTTTCAAGCCGTTTAGCCGTGAAGAGGTAACATATAAACAAACAAACTCACTTTCGCATTTGTAATATTAGTTACGATAGTATAATACATACCTGCTAAAATATATCAGAAGGCTCATTGGTATCCAGTGTGTTCTGTTTGCATGATGACAAGCATCTCCATGGGTCATATAAATACTGCAGCTCCTGTATTGATTTGGGAGCTATTCTTGGCAACATTGTGAAAAAAGGGACCAAGGTGGTAGATCTTTCGTGTGATAGACAAGCTTCTGGACTGATTGTAGAAACTGTGTGTAGCAGTTCATCGACGAGGCGGTACCTTTTTCTTTATCTACCCTTTTCTTTTGCCCTTATAATGAATTTTCTGCACTTACTTCTGAACTCACGTATGTCCTTCGCATTATTTGCCACTTCAGGTAGCGATAGTTGTTTGCGGACGCCGAGCCCAAGATATATGTTGTCGAGCTCCAGATATAGATTTTCGTTGGTAGGAACAATTGTGTCGAGCTTGTCATCGCGCATGCACTCCAGCGGCATGGCTAATTTGATCAGATCTCCTACATAAGTCTCTCATATTTGTATGCATTTCTGTGATAACAATACTTTCACTTTGAAAGTAAGCATGTAACGTCATGGTCTGTGGAACGGGAGCCAGATCTTCCTCTACCGAGTTTTCAGCAATATCCGATCCACTGATGTAAAAAATCATTACATAGCATAGTTTCCTCGTAGCTCATAGGGTCAGAATTACTCTGAACCAATAAAGACATATCATAATCATTGTACCTGTCTGGCTGTTTACCACAGGTGCTCCTAGCAGGTCGCGAAGTGACGGTCACTGAACCCTCAGGACTAGTCACGGCGTCTTCCCCTGCAGGACACCACCCGTCTGACTCCGAAGATATGTCGCCGGAAACGTCGATAAACATCGGACTTCCTGGACTAGGCGCTTCATCACCAGTACCATACTCCGACTCAGGAGCTGAAACTGTTACATTTTTATTACAAAAACTGTCATCTATAATCTCATAAAAAAAATTCCTTTGCCTGTAAGACAATTTCGACTCACGTCGCTGGGCCCATAACCTGTAGAACTACCTATTTGCAGTTGAAGCGATGCAGCAAGGTTACAGAGGGTCAAACGTCCGAGGTAGGCGGGCACACCGCAGTTCTTCACGTGGAAAATAAATACACACACGTTCACTTTAGATATGCCTTTAATACTCAGTATTACAGGACATATAAAGTTTATAATGAGCACAAGTAACAACAATATCATTGAAATAATCCGGAAATAAAAGTACACATGGAAATCCTATAATAAACTAACACAAAACATATAGTTTGGCCTAACAATCAAATTGTATTTGCCATGAGGATATAATATCATTCTACTTACCCAAAATATATTGTACAGTAGTTTATATGAAAAGGATTTTTTTTAATATTTACATGTTTGTTATTATTTGGAGGTTAACAGTATGAGCGAAACATGGGACGTACCATGTACGGACCCAGCAAAATATTGAAACATTTGAAATCAAATATACACTTTGAGACTTTTATTGGATCGCAATAGATGATCTATTGATCTATTATAGATCACAAATCAAACGATTACAGAATCTCAAGAATCAGTAGAATCACACTTAAAAGAAAATATCTAAATCTTGGTACAAAAACTTGAAACGCATCGATTCCGCGTTTTAAGAAAGTTCAACGCCATCTATCGGGCTTCGTACAAACCACATTACTAAACGTATCGATAGATGGCGTGAACCGTGATTTAGAATATTGAATATTCTGCCACCCATGGACCTCTCGTCCATAAACAAAACTAAAGTCATTACATTTAAGCTGAATTTAACAGAATTAGGAACAAGTTCTACTAATAAATTGCCATAAGAATTATAAACAAAGGTTGAAGTTACGATAGCGATACATGGACTGTAAATACACAAAGTTTAACTCTTAACAATTTGTAAAAAAAATTACAAAGATCTTAACATTATGCTAAAGTTTTATTTACATTAATATTTACTCCCGTTACAATTAAAAACAGTAAAATAAGCTTAGATACAGGTCGTTTGATAGTCCCCCCCGAGTGGGTTCCCGCCTTGTCGTGGCGGGGGGGCTTAGTAGCCAGGTCTTCCCAGCCTGGTGAACGAAGAGGAACCCGAGGTGGGGCCGGCCTCTCCGGGTCTTGGGCCCAGACAAGCCCGTGCGGAGGCTGGCCAGTAGGTCGGCTTGCCGACTGAGGTGGACTGCGGTGTCGCGCTTGTCGCGATGCCGCGGCCGAGCCCATCGAGGCGGGGGCGGCGACGGGATGGACGGGCGGCGAGAAGGCCGCTGCCTATCCTTCCTGCCAGCGGCCCTAACGGGTGCCGCCAACGTGTTGGCGGAGGCGGTGGGGCTGCAGGGGAAGAGGAGTGTCGGTATCGCGACGGCCGTTCTCCCTATCCTCTGCAGCCGTAGTGGCAGGCGCGGGGCCACTTTAATTGACCCGTTGCATCGGGACCAGGGCTGTCGGATACGGGTGCTGTCTGACGCCCAGTGCTGGTTGGTCCCAGGTGGTGGATGACGGTGTGTCTGGTGTTCGGCACATCGTCATTTTGGCGGGAGCCGAAGCTCCGTGGTGGGGCCCAAGTTGGGCCAGCGCTGTCGGGTGCCGCGGAGGAGTGCGCAAGCGTGCCCGTAGCCCCGACACTAGGCGCAGTGGTGCAACACCCAGGGGTTTTGGTGGGTATACTGTCCAGTCGGCAGGACTCCCACATAACCACCCGCCTGCCCACGAGGTGTGGTGGTATCTATAAAAGATTTCCCCTGGCTAAAAAAAAAAAAAAAAAAAAAAAGGTCGTTTGATAGTAGTACCCTTGCTGCGCAGACTAACAACTCGTGTGACGTTATCCGGTCCACTATGCTTCTCAGATACTACACCATACAACCATCTGGCCGGGGGAAGATTGTCTTCCTTGACCAATAGAACTCTCGAGTACTACTTCCATATATGTCGTTGCAAAAATTGGGTTAAAAATTCTCGCGACCGCCTTTTCCAGAACTCTTGAACCTTTCTTTGAGTCAACTGACAGCTCCAGTCCTAATGGCGGCGGTGACGTTGGCTGCTTTGTCGCTTGATATGGCCGTGATGTTGTTTTCTATGTCCCATTCAGTGATGACATTCTTAATGTGCTGGGCCAGATTCGGGGCTGTCGTTTTTCCGTCATATTGAACGCAGCCTAGCATCGTCGATTCCAATTGTATTTTTTTTTGTTTTGCTCTAAGATGTAGTGCGCCGTTATAGCAACAAAATGCTCGTTATTTATGGATAACCATCAGTGGTCAGACTGATTGCTGAAGCGGCAGTTACCTTCTGCTTCGCCTTTTCCAATTCCCTTGTGTATAATTTTGGCAAAAGGGTTTCCGAAATTGTTTTCCTCGTAGGCAGAAAATATCCTGGGCAAAGCATTGTCAACAGTTTTTAGAATTCTGGCTCTTCGACTATTGAAAATGGCTGGTGGCCTTTAGCGATCATTTTTAATAATTGTTCGTCGATCTTTTCCGTGCGACGAGGAGCAACTGGTCGCATATTCTGGACGAATTCTGTCATGGCCTGTTGAGCTGGAGTCGAAACCAGGCGTGCAGGGCATAATACACTAACCGCGCTACAATCTGCTGCAGCTGTATGAGCTTCTTCGAAATTAGCAGATGTTGCGACTGTAAGCATCTCTGGCTGGAGTGCTGGGATAAGAGGTACTGTTGGATGTTTTGCTTTCAAATGTCTGTTTAGATTAATTACCCACATTACCACCAGAAATTCCAATTGAATTTGAACAATATGTACACTTCGCCTTTTTTTAGTCTATTTCTGCGAAATGGTTCCAAACGGAGCTTCTTTTGCGACAAGACATTTTCGAATATATTATTATTTACACACACAGTTTATTTTACAAATAAGAAACGAATAAGTAAGTAGTACTAAAATCAGTAAACATATACAAAACACTAAAATAACACAATGAAACACGTTTATTTAACAAATTTATATCCTAATCTGTACACAAACTCATTAAGAAGAACAATTTCTTACAACTTGCACTCGCACTCGCAGTTCGAAAACACGAATGCACGAAATATTCAAAAATTCCTTGCAAAATATTTGAATCTCGAACTCGAAAAAGCGGGAAAAATTGTTTACATGATCACGAAAGAAAGAGATGGACGGAGTTTGATATACTAAAGTGCCCCGTAACGTGATGCAATAAAGTTCAAATTGTTCTGAACAGTTTTGACCTATCGCTCGTCCATGTTGTCCTGTGCATTTTGGGAACGCGTGCTAGCTTAGAGCTATGTTCGGTTTCTTGATTCTTGCTTCAAAATAAGCGTAAAAATATGTCAAGAAACCGGCATTTTATGCTTAATTACTTTGAAGAAAAATATATTTTCTGAATTGATTTTTTTATTTAGGGGAAAGTGTTTTACCTGTGGACATTCGCCGGATTTTGAATGAAAATATGGCTTAATGACTTAATTATTATTTATTAGCGATAAAGTATCACAAATATTATTAAAGTAATAGTTAACGCTTAACAATTAGCAGTCTCAAGTTTTGTACGAATTATAATTATTAAAATAAATCAATTTTTTTAAAAACACTAAATTTGTCCACAGGTACATCTTATGATTGTACATATGGACAGCTATACTTGTACCTATGGACGGCAATGTACCTATGGACAAGTCACATTCTCTTACTTAATAGTTCTATAAAAATCAAGAAAAATAAACAAAAAAACTTTATAAAGTAACTTATAAGTTATAACATTAAGTAATCAACTAGGTAATAATTCTTTTTGGCTTCACAATACTTTTCATACAAGTCTACGGCAGAGTCATCGGAGGCATCTAAATCGCTATCATCTAAAATATAACACTTCTGACATACAAAGTCCGACTCATCATCTGATCCATAAATGTCTTTATCTACACTAATGTTGTAACATTCTACGTACTTATGTTTCCAATACTTGACTCATAATGACTACTGTTACAGCGCAGACAACAAAACACTCAATTTAAGCAATTTCACATGATGTTATAAAATCCACATCGATATCGTAAAATCTCATTATAACATCGCGCGCTCGCTCCTGATTGGCCCTGCGCGCGCAGCTGCGCTCTCATTGGTTAGATTTTAATGGCACCAAGTTCACTGTGACAATACACGTACGCGTGAATTTAATGTTTCGCGATATGTTTTTTTTTATTTTTATTAGTGAAGATAAAGTAGTGTATGCAACTGCTTATAACACGGGTATTAAAACACTCGTTACTATTATGAAACTCGCTGCGCTCGTTTCATAAACTCACACTCGTGTTTTAATACCCTTCATTATATGACAGTTGCATAAACTACTATTATGTGATTTGGATACACATTTCTGGTGATATTTTAAATTACATAAAGAACAATTGAGCATTTTGTTAATAGTTTCGTATTTTTTACATCCCATACACATGGCGTAGGGTAACACCTGATCTTCAAGAATAGTGACCGTTTTTTCTGTAGATTGGATGTTTATCTGGCTAGGGCCTGACAATTCGGCGGATTTTTTTGTCTTTTTCGGTAAGACTTTTTTCTTATTTTTGTTCTTTTCTTCTAATTTCCTTTTTTATCCGCTTTTTTAATAGTTTCGTTCTTTATTTCTTGTTTTTCAGGTGTATCAGTTAAAATTCTACTCTTTCCAGGTTTCCTTCCTCGACGAGTTGCTTTTCGGGGGTCTGCTTTTAAAAATGGGCGTACGGATTCTGGCGTTATTTGTTGAATAAGCTCTTTTTTCAGAATGATTGTTGTATTTTCCTTATCTTGTCTAGTCCCATCAAGAGCGGTCTTGTCTAACTGAGAAACAGACTTAGTAGACTGAGTTTCCGTAACCGAATTTGTTTGATGAATTTCAGATGGTCCAGCAATATGCACTACTTCATCTACACTGTCATTAGACGGTTATGTCTCCGGATAGTCAATAAGATTTTCATTTTGATTGCTGTTGATGTTGATGGTCGACCCTTCAGTGACAGACTTATCAGAAACCGTGGTCAATGGCTCCGGTCGATCAGTGACAAATGAACATAAAAAATCTTCTTCACTGAAGATATCCCTATTAAATGGGCAAATACCTGTAACTTCGAAACTTTTAATAATGTTTTTGGGTGTGAACGCAAGGGGATATGCTTCACCGACAATTTCAGAAATATCATAAATTGTAATAGGCTTTCCAGGGTGATTTAGCATCCATTTATCCGCTGATTTGTTGTACTGCGCCTTAAATGGTCCAAAAACACAACGATCTAAAGGTTGTAAATTATCTGATGTGTGTGGTGGCAACGTAAGTAGAACTATTCCGTTGTCAACGGCTTTGTCAATGACATCAATTGAGATATGTGTTTCGTGGTTGTCCATTACTAAAAGAACCGGATGTTTTTTCGTAGGTTTGGCAAATTTTATGAAATGATCTAGATATTGTCTGAAGATCAATTCAGTTGACCATCCGGATAAAACGGAAGTTAAATAATCAAAGTTTATTAAAACATGGAAGTCAAGTAGGTAATCACAGTTCATTTAAGTACATAAATCAAAAATTATGTTAATCATCATCATTTCATTTCTCATATAATTTCTAAAAATATAATTACTAAATGGAAATAAGAATAAACTTAGTTATAATTTTTGACAATTTTCAAACAATTTTTGAGTGACGAGATAAGTGATTACTAACATATTCTGCTATTTTGCCAGGCTACTGCTCCTTCTTCCATGAAATAATTTTTATAATTATTTCTGCGTTGTTCTGCTTCATAGGTATAATTATTGCTTCCCTGATTTTCAAGATCTCTAATATATGTAGATCTGGGTTCTAAAGTCCAATGGCCAGGTCTTTCTTCAGTACTCATTGTTCCCCTATTCCCATAGGGGAACAATGAGTCAACACCATCCGGTGATGTTTTGATCAGCCAATTCTGTAGAGCACATGTTGCTTTCACAATTTTGTCAACTTTTGTAGGATTTACATATATAGGAGTACGATAAATTCTGAATCTCATAACCATTAACCCAAATGCATTTTCGACAACCTTTCGTGCTCGTGAAAGACGGTAGTTAAAGATTTTTTCTTCATTTGACAATGTCAATCGACGTGAATAGGGTTTCATTAAATATGTATTTTAAAGCAAATGTTTCATCTCCCAAAAGGACACCCCAAGTAGGGAAATTTAGACTGCCATCCTCTAACTTCTTTTTCAAAGAGGAGTTGTTAAAAATTGTACTATCGTTCATTCTTCCCTGTGCTCCTAGGTCAATGTATATAAAACAGTAATTACTATCCACAAGGGCTAGAAGCACAGTACTGAAGTAACCTTTGTAGTTGTAAAAATCACTCCCACTGTGTTCTGGTTGTTGAATATTGACGTGTTTACCATCCAATGAACCACAACAGCCAGGAAAGTTCCAACGATGATGATATCCTCTTTCAATCGATTTCCATTCTTCTTTTGTTTTCGGAACCTAAAAGATAACAAAACATAAAGTTAATAAAATATGTATTTCTTATTGCAGATTCAGTTAGACTCCGATAGGGATGAGATAAGTACTCCAGAGATACCAGCAAGTCCATCTCAGAATTTACAACCTTCCTGTATAGTAGAAGAACATGTCGCAGCGACTTCTCCACCAGCACCAAATTCATTGGCACCAGTTTCACCTTCACATGATCTCTTTATGAAACCCCAGACCAAGAATATAAAGACCAAGAAACGAGCTAATGTAGATCGTATTGAAAAGTCAATTCAACAACTTCAGACTATAAAAGACCAGGTGTTACATAACAAGGATTCAGAGGATGAGTTTTCCCACTTTGGTCAGATTATTGCTAGTCAACTAAGGCAACTTCCGGTAATAGATGCTCTAGATTTGGAAACTGAAATTTTGGAGTTAGTGAAACGAAAGAGAAAATCTTTTCTGGAAGGAGAGCATTCCCCTGCAAGTACTTGTGGCTCAAGCTACACAATTGAAATACCGGAGCATGTATTACACGGCGCTATGTCACAAAATGATGCATCATATGAGGTAATAGAAGAATCGCAATCAATGTTGATACCGCAGGCACAGGACAATGCATTAGTTCAAGCTATAAGAAGCATAGGAGGTTATGATCATCTAGCTGAAGAATGATTAGAGATGTAGGTTTAAGATTCATAATTTTGTATTTTTATAATAAACATTGGTATGTGATAGATATGTTATTTAATTTACCTACCTGAATAAATTCCTCTAGCGCTTCATAGATGGCATCTAAGACGGACGGCAGAAATTTAGATATACTGCTCTTAGGAACCCGAAAATAACTTTCAAGGGTCGAGAAGCTATCGCCAGTTGCCTAAAATCTTAAGACTATTTGAAGCTTTAGTCGTGCTGGTAATGCTGGTCTCATAACGGTATCTTCTTTTTGTATCTTTGTTTCGATTATACTCAAAAGGTAATCAAATTGTTCATTATTCAGCCTTATATGATTCTTATACGTATCAGGATCTTCCTGTTCAATTTCTCTGAGGAAATTGTTCGATGCTCCTTGTTCTCTGCGACGTAGAATCCACAAGCGAGTCCAAATTCTTCTCCTTTTCTTTATGCCGTCTTAGCTCTTCAATTAACAAGTCGGCGACAATTCGCTATTTGACAGTTGTAGCAATAAAATATGAAAATTTTTTATGTTAGCTTGTAAGTAAAAAATAATTATGCAGTATGTTTTTTGCATTAAAAAAAAATATTTAAATTTTACTTTTGAAAAATTAATCTGAGTTATTTATATCTGTGGTTGACATGGAGCGGCCATGATTGATCATCGTGTGACGTCATAATTCAATAAACAAAACGTCGTTATGTACTCTCAAGTCACTTGTTCTATAGTTTGCTGAGAAAAAGTGGAGAAAAATAGCTCAAATATTTCAATTTGTGCTGTCTAAAGAGTTTCACGAAATGGAGTTAGGCTTTATTAAAGCGGATAGTGCAAATCTGCCCAAAATCGATTCGTTTAGGATCGCAAATTTCTTTGCCTGTAATCCTGATATTTGTTCTGCCGAGTTTCGGAATGCAAAAACTTCCGTGTAAGTACCTACCGAAATAAAGTACATTATTATATCTGTACAAGACGTTGTATATAATTTTTAAATCAATCAAATACCTACTTTAAAATTTAATAAAACGTTTCAAAATACTTATAGGTTATGTTTTTAATTTTAGATCTTCGCGACAGTCGCACGGCGATGACGCCATAGGATATGTCCAGCTGAAAAGGGAAGGAAATTTGTGTGTAGTAAAGGTAATGTAGGTATACAATCGTAACCATTGCTTTCGACGTTTTGGGCATTTAGGAACGTGTATAAACAATTAGTTGGGACATTTAATTGTCGTACTTTGTACGTACACATAGGCACCGCACATGTTTTGTAGCTTGTTATTTTCACAATTCCATTTAAATCTGTATACTTATCACTCAAAACAGTTAGAGCGCCGTATTAGCCTTGTCTTGTTTATTGAAATATGACGTCATAGCTCGGAAATGTCACGTGACACAGTGTTTTAGCGCGAACTTCTAACCAAAAGATAAAAATTTCATGTTTTCTCTATCAATAAAGCTTTTTTGAAAAAAAAATATAATATATCCTGCATCCGCGACGAATTTTTGAAATGTTTATCATAAAAAGTAACTCTTTGAAAAAATATAATGTAGTGGGTTTAAAATAAGTCTACAAAAATTATTAAATATATTTCAGAAAATTGGCAAGTAGCCAATTCCAATACTTTTTCGTACCAAATCCGACATTTATCTGTGAATTTTGATTGTTTTAAGAAATGTTGTTTTAAGAATTGTTGTTAAGAATGAAGAAAATCTTCCGAGTGTACTATGTAAATGTCAACAGCCATCCTAGTATACTCGTATGTAGCTTACTCGTACGAGTTCACTTGGTCCGAGCGAACTCTGATGGTGTCAACGCGGCTTAATCGGCTTTGAAGGACTGCATGCACACCCGTTGGCCAAAATTTCGAAGTCCCATAACTCCTTAACCAGTAACTATATTACAAAAATGTTTGGTACACGTACCAAGGACATGTATACGTAGAACATACTCGAATATTATTAAAATCGGAAACATCGACTTTTTTACCTGTCCGCTTGGCGTGGAATAGTCAGTTATATAGTCAGTTACTTAGTTTTTGAGAAAAAAAATAAAACAGTTTTTGCTTTAACTGGGTGTCGTAGCCCCCTGAGGGGTGGTAAGGGGTTGAAATTTTGTACATGTTATCTCTATGAAAGGTATCATTTGGTCATAGTTTTGAACCCCAAGCTTTGGGCGCAATTTTCTCAAGGCTATCCTGCTATACCCATTGCTAAGCACTATGTCTAAAGTAATCAATAAGCCAAAGCTATACATTGAACTTCCTAAAAATCTGTATTTTCTGATTGATTTAATAAAAAACACACAAGTTTCTCTGAGCCGAATATTTTATTATGTTTAATGAAAATCAAATTAAATACATTTTCTTAATGATGATATTGATTTGTCTGTGACTCAAGCCAGCAATAATTTTTCAATAATTTGCCTGGTATTGTAAAAGTTTTATCACCATTTATGAAACAATTTCCAATAATATCCATAAAAAAAATCCCATAGCTTTTAGACACAAATAAAACCAGGTATAGTACGTGCCACCAAAGATGAGACTTGACGAGCGTCAGTGGTGGGGATCTTGCGCAGGTACAGTCGTATACAAACTAATTATCCAGAATTTGTATATTTATTACAAACCAACGTGGTTTCTCAAGTCTCATCTTTGGCGGCACGCAGTATAAAATGTATTATTGATTGCTTGGAAATTGAAATCCGAAAATCTACAAAAGCTATCCAGCAAGATTTAACCTGGTCTGAGTATAAAAAAACAAATAGGTAGATACTATAAAATATCTCATGTACGCCTGATGGTCTTGTTAACATTATTTCTAATGCAAAAGCAAATCGATTTCTAAGCAAATCGTTTTCATAGATTAGAGCGAGTGAAGCGAGCGTGCCGCGGCAGCGGCGTGCAAAGTGCTAGAAACAAATCGCTTTTGAACATTAGATGTGAAACAAAAAAGTAGATCAGGTAAGAACATCGTCACCTTCAGTCTTTGAATAGGCTATCGACCACTTTTATCGAAAATGACTTTTTATCATAATAGAGAGAAAAAATTTACAATTCTAATGGTATAATCGGTTTTTTCAATTTTTTGATAGAAATTGCACAATTTGTAAAATTAAGACATTCAATCTCCAAATCGAAACCACTTTTGAGTCTTTATTTAGCCAATATACGTAGCTGGCGCCAACATCCGTATTGAAAACTCAAATTCAGTCTTTGTTCGCCTCAAATCTTCCGATCTACCAATCAAAGCGAAGGTCGCACTTCGTGACGCCACCCCAACCTTTTTTTTTTGTGAAGTTCATTCTGTGTAAAAACTTGCCGCGCGTGCTTGTTTCTGTAGAGAATTTCATTGTTTTAGTGTATTTATATTTATTTATTTTTTAATTACAATGTCTGTGACGATAAAAAAGCATAGTTGCGATCAACCTAAACTGAATATAGAAAGGTAAGGCATTCAGATAATTTTATTTTACTATATTTCTAAAATTTGATCAACGTCTCACAATATATAGGATGATGTCGGCAGTAATATTGTTTTTTTAAATTTCAAACAAAGTTAAATTTAAGACAAATGAGTTTTTTTGATGATTTTTTGTGCGTACAGAAATATAGTAACATAAATTTAGCAAATACTATTTTAAATTGGTTTGTAAAACTACTTCACTCGATTGTTTTTTGTGGACACAGCTTTTGTTTTTATTTTGTAACCTAGCTTACTCATCTTACAAATTTTTTGTTAATTTTATGTTACCTGTGTAATGGGTACAAAAGAAATAATTTACTAAATACAAAATTAAGTTACATATTGTGTAAATCAATCTAAATAAAATTTGCTCTATTTTGTTTATTTAATATAACATAGCCAATAAACATGTTGTGTTTATTTTTCTGTAACACGTGATACAGGTCGCGGCATATAAGTCTAGCGCTGAGCGAAGTGTGGAGGGGGTGGCTGCGCATGAGTTAAGTATGGCGGTCCACATGCGCAGCCAGCCTCTCCACAGTACCCTCAGAGCTAGGCTTACGTGCCGCTACCTGTAATATACATAAATGCTGTTGAGTTGTTGTTGTTACTATTTGTGAATATTTAAAAGAATGGTTATTCAATGTATTTAACTTCACTACATAATTATTATAAGACAAAGCAAAAACTTCGAGTCACGACTAAAATAAAATTATAAAAATCGAATTGAAGACAGCGTTACATTTTTTATTTTTAGGATTGATACCGTGAAAAAGAAGTTATTTTCGATGGAATCTGACGATGACGAAAATGTTATTACAAATACGTGCAAAAATCTGAACGAGAAGAATCAGCATATCAAATTATGAACACGTGCAAAGGAAAGCTGAAATCTAAAAACGAAAAGATGGCAAAAGAAGAATCGGAATATGAAAAGCTGAAACAAAATTTAGTTTTTAGTGAAAACAACTGCTATCAAAGTAAAAACGAGCTTACAAGGAAACGAAAACGGCAACCAGAAAATGGATACAAAACAAAAGAAAAAAAGAAAGAGAATCCTCAGAAGAACATGTAAATTTAAAAAGAGAAATTAGACGAAAGAGACACGTTCAAGCTGGCTGTGAAATAACATGTAGTCATAAATGTTCGGCGAAATTTTTTTTGTGCTACTTTAGATATTTCTGTAAAAAGAATTTACCACTTTTACAAAAGGAAAGACAGCACTAAAACAAACATTGCACCTACTCCTAAAAAAAGGCAAATATGTGAAAAAACAAACTGATAGTAAAAAAATCGAGGAAATATTGAAACATATACAGTCTTTTCCCATACAAGATTCACATTACTGCAGGTCTACATCTAAAAGACAGTATCTAGATCCAAATTTAAGCGTTACAAAAATGTATGCACTCTATGTAGAATCACACAAAAAGCCAGCCAAAGAACACATTTATCGAAAAGTATTTAATGAAAACTTAAATTTAAGTTTTCATAGGCCTAAAAAAGATGCATGTGATTAATGTTGTGAACACAAAGCAATTTTAAATCCCAATAAAGACCAAGAATTCAAATATCAGGAGCACATGAGACGTAAACAAGGCGATGAAGAAAGAGCAAAAGATAGACAAAATAATTTAAAAAATTCAGACAGCCGTCTTTGGATTTGATTTGGAAAACATTTTTAGTTTACCAAAAGAAAATATTTCATGTTTCTATTATACTAGTAAACTCACAGTTTACAACTTAACAGGCCATTGTAATATAAATAATTCTGCCACCAATGCAATATGGGACGAAGCGGAGACGAAATAGCCAGCGCTTTGATAACATTTTTAACTAAAATAATTTGCCAACACATGTCACAAAAATTATTCTTTGGTCTGATTCTTGTGTACCACAAAATAGAAACTCACTCATGAGTATGGCCTTAATAAATTTTCTGCAGTCTGAAAAATTGATCTGCAGAGGAACCAAAGTTACTGACTTAGCCAGTGGATTAGTAAGTTAAAGAGGCAGTGGCACTTAGTTCGAAGAACAGATAGCTGATGGGGCCGTAAAGTTCTCCAATGGAGACCACTGACCAGCAAGCGCAGCGTAGGACGTCCACCGACTTGGTAGACTGACGTTATCATAAAGATTTCAGAAACGCGTTGGATACAAGTCGCTTCCAACCGGCCTAATTGGATATTTATAGGGGAGGCCGACGTTCTGCAGTGGACGACCTACTGATGATAAATGGAATATTATTCGATTTCTTCACATTTCTGACGTCATCCAACGACTGAAAGTGACGGTGAAGTTCATTCTTTTATTTTAATTTTAAGAAAATATTTGTTCACTATTTTATTTTTGCGTATTTCGGCCTCAAAAACAACGACGAAAAAATACTCGTGAAGTAATGTCAAAATTCGATAAATTTCGCTTACACATGTTAGAGATCGTCGACAAAAGTGCTACAGCCAATAAGCACTCACGATAAGTCTTCATTTCGTTGCGTAGTCATGTTAACGTCGCACGAAATCTCGAAGATTGCTTTATTGTAGAAATAATGCTTTAAATCGTGGTCGCATGCTTGCCCCGCTGGATCATGAGTAGAAATGTCAGTTGTGTTCTGCGGCGTCGTTAGAGAATTAGATTCCGGCGATGGATTTTGTACTGAATAAACATGATGTCCAGAGGAATGTGCATCGGCAGACATAGCTGTGTTTTGTTGTAAAAACTGACGAATCAATTCCGTATCATTAGTGTTTGGTGGCATCATTGGAGTACTGGATGCTGTCGGTGGACTTTGTAATGAATAATGGACAGGCGAATTTAAGTCTTCTATTTCATCACATTGGATCATTTTTGACCCCTTACATTTGCATCGCTCCTTCAGACTTCTTGGTCATTTTTCTTTTTCATATACCCACTTAGAATCTTTTTTATCCTTCCATAGTATTTTGATCCTGTTTTTTACTGCAAACCATTTGTTGCGATTTAATAATTTTTTTGTTTTGCTTTTCATAGGCTTTATTTAGCTAACTCACTATCAGTGTCCGAAAAGCTAGAATAATAGGGCAAGTTTTCGCTATGCATTATATCTTGTCAAACACCAGTCATTTCTGTGTCAGATATTTGGCTTTCATCTAAGTTTACTACTTGCTGGTTTGATGGCGATTCGAAGGGAAATTACCAGTAATCTTCTTCGGGACCTGATTGTTCAACACCTTATTGAAAAGCTATCGTTCTTATCTTCTTCGAGACCTAATTTTTCTGGCTCAATGATATTTAACTAAAATATTTAGTTATATTAATATTTATTTAAATATTTAGTATTTAACAGGCGATAAAACTCTGATCGTACACGTAGAAGGCAAAATATCATGCTATTCAAAAGAGCATGTAGCAGTTTTCATTTCCGATAGGACAGAAGATGATGTAAGAAATACAGGTAAGCTATTGATGTCTAATTGGGTATTATCATTGTTTTTAATTATTTGAACGTCACTGTCATTATAATTTGTTAAAATAACGATATTAGAGTTTGGGTCTATAAAATCTGAAGCGGAAGGTATGCTGTGAGGTTCAAAAGATTTGATGCAGTCGTCGTCGGCAGCTTGGGTTTCACAAATTGAAACCGCTGATGAGAAAAGGTTAAAATCTGAAGCGGAAGGTAAGCTGTGAGGTCGAACAGATTCGATGCAGTCTTCGGCAGCTTGGGTTTCACAAATTGAAGCCATTGATGAGTAAAAGTTAAATTCTGAAGCGGAAGGTAAGCTGTGAGGTTCAAAAAATTCGATGCAGTCGTCAGCAGCTTGGGAATCCAAACTTGAAGTCATTGATGTGGAAAGGTTATCAAAATAAGGCAGGGTTTTATTAATACACATTTAAAACCATGTGTTTTCTACGAAAGCATTTTGGGCTACTATCAGGGTTGTAGTTTTTGCTCATCTGAAACAAAGTAGGAAAACCAAGCCCGGAAACCAACCAAAACATATCAGATTTTTTTTACCTTGCCTAAGAACCCGGAGTTCCACTTAAGTTGGTTTGGTTGAAAAGAATGGCATACCATTAAATTAGCGGAAAGTGGAAGAGGAGAGAGGGAAAGCCCCAAGCTCCATCACAAATTAGGCAATCACAATAAATAGTGACATTTCTCAGTGGCAAGCGTAGGTAATTATTTGAAAAGCACCTTTGGATCAAATCAATGCAGAAATACGTCAACGTGATACGTCAAAAACCATTTATTTTTCGATGAAATGTTGTGAACACTCTTGTTTCGGCTTGACTCTCTAACAAAATGGCGGATTTTAAGCGGGCAATTTTAAACAGTGGAGATAGTAGTTATGTTTGCGTTGGATTTTACGATTTTTGACGATTCAGTCGTATTTAACATTTTTTACCGTCATAAAGGTCTTTTTTCTCTTTCTAATGGTATCAAAATCTCAACATGGTTGAAAATGGAGTTAGCATCTTAACACTTTTAGCCGACGATAAGCTGTTTTCAAGGGTCATTACGAGTCGTCCCGTCCGTCCGTCTCGAGAGCAGGCTTGATGACTTCCAGCCTTTCGAACAAGCCGGGTTCTGAAAGCGCTTTAGCATAATAAACCACATCCATACGCTGCGGCAAAATATACAGAAGACCTAAGAGTATAATCTGCCACTTTGCTTAGGGTTTGTGGACTATGAGAAAGCCTTTGATTCAGTCGAGACATGGGCTGCTTGAGTCTCTTCAGCTATGCCGTATTGACTAACGGTATATCGAAGTGTTGAAGTGTTTGTATAATAACGCCACTAGGTCGGTCCGAGTCCGAGTACAGGAAGAGAGGTCCAAGTAGGGCTTGCAATTATTCGATAAGTTTACTATTCGAATATTCGATTTCTAATTCGCATACTATTCGAACTGTATTCGAATTTTTGAAAAAAAAGTCAGTTTTTATAATTCGGTTCTTGTTTGTTTTAATAAGGTTTCACCACTTCAAAACACAACGCTCGAAGGTTCGCCAATAACATTTTATAATATACTAAAAATCACAATATGAATAACAGTCTTATAAATTGAGATCTTGGGTATAAAATCAAATCAAATACTGTTTGTATCATCACGTCAACATAAATTCACATTCATCATAATCATACACAATAATATAAATCAAAAATCCACCTAAATCTGACTTTGTAGCATCAAGCATTCAACGCTTTCCTTGAAAGTGCGACCTCAGAAAGCTTAAAGCGTCAATTGAATCATCTTTTAACGAACATCTGAGATGACTGCAGATATATTTTGTGAAAGAAAAAACTCTTTCTTTCTTCTACTCTCGTAGGTGGTATGCAAATCAGAAAGTTATAGTCTTGGCTTAAATATATCGATTCATCCGTAGAATAAAGTCCGATCTGCGGAGTTGATAGTTTTCAGTAGACGTTATAGAAGTTGTTGACTTGTGTAACTCTTAAACAGTGAGACTGAGACTTGTCATTTAGATTTTTTGGTTTGTTTTTACAATGTTCCGGCCTAGTTAAATGCTTTAAGGTGTAAATTTATTATCCTTTTATTTCTGGAGATAGTGGGTTCCATATTTATATAGGACGTTTTATAGCGGAACAGCGGGGGTCCGTTGTGAACATCATACGTTGTTTTACGGAAATGTCATAACTAAGTGACGTTCTATATTATCATGGGTCGTTTTTTGTAAGAATTATATATCCCGTAGGAGTCTTAAGTGAATAATTACCTCATAAAATGTTCGTGAAATTAAGACCAACAACAACAACATTATAAAATAAAAAATTAAATTATTATTAAAAATCGTTTATTAAGTTAAAATTTTCTCAAAATTAGTAACAAAACCATTAAATGGCATCAATTGTTGTTAAAACTTAAAATACTTTTTGAATGGCATATCTTATCACATCATAAGCATGATAACTAGGTCACCAACCAGGTAACAAGTCTACAACATGGACTTAAATTATCAGTCTTAAACTTATAAATCTACGAAAATATTTATCAAAACATGAAGATATTGAAACTTTGCACTAGTTAAATCACATAACAAACAGTCTTCATAATGTATCACTTAATAACAATTTTATTTGCTATAAAATTATTATTATCTACAATTATTATGCGAGTTAAATTAGAGTATTGAATTATTAGTAACTAATCACTATTTCCCTAGATCAGTGTGATGAATTCAGATCTAAAATAAAAAAAAGAAACATAATATTTCTTATTCCGATAGGTCATCATCTGAGTCTTCTGAAGCATTAACAGTGATGTGATGTGGCAAAGAGTTAAAGTATGGATGATATACTCTAAGGGTATAACTTCTGAGCGGCACATATCCATTAAATCCTTATATTTAGCCGCAGGAACCATAATAGGTTCAGAATATGCAGCTTTTAGTTCAGCTTGTACCGAGTTCCTCGTGTTACCTCGAATCACCAAAATATCATAATCAGATTGAGTCAGGTCATATTTAAAAAACAATTTGTTTGGGTCACTACCGTCTGCATGAACTTTTCGAATGTTACTCCAGTTAATCTTCTTGCCCTTCATGTCTTTCATCCAAACCTTATTATTTACAAGACATTTTTTTAAAGTCAAACACGTCATTCTGGGTTACGCTGCGAACAACCTAGGGTTCTCCTTCATTCTTGGCCCATCTTACTAATAAACGCCATTCATCATGGGTATAGATAGTTTTGGTTTGAGAAGTTCTCTCAATGACAGAATGGACGCTGTCCCCCTCATTTTAGGTGTGTCCCTTCTGTAAAAACCGATGTGTTAGGCGTATGTTGTACTTTTTTGCGGCGTAAACGTATAATAAAAACACAAAGCGATTACGATTTTGGCTAGCACAATTATTTGCCTCGGTCCTCCTCTGTCAAATAGTGCCATTTGCATGCGGATCGACATTTCTAACTCATCCCTGTATGTCAAACTAGCGGTCGATGCAGGAAATGCTGTCACGTTATCATGAATTATCTTTTGCTACTGTTCCTTGAAACTTAAATATTCAGGCTCGACAGTTTCAGGCATTGTTTCATTTTGCTCCTGTGATTGGACATGAATCAAAGGCACGTCATCGTCAAATGCTTCGGGATTCTGAGTTTTACAAAAGTACTTTTCGTTTTTGAAGTAATCACTTGAGGCCCTGTATCATTTCCTGCAGAAGAAAATAAATTTGAAGCTGGCGCGTAATATTTGCTAGGATTTTGCAGATATTTTAACGCATAGACAAGATCTGTTAAGCGCCTTTCAGCAATTCTGATGTTCTTCAGAGCTTCAAGCAGACGGTTGCTTGTAAAACTGTTCATCTTTTTAAGGCTCACGATCATAAAACTAAGCGCTGTGTCAGCTGTGAGCAGGTTTGCATTTTCCTGACAAATTGCTTCTACTGTTGCTTTTACGATATTGAGTGAAGAAGACAATTCCTGTAATAAAGCAATTACAGTTGAGCTAAACGTGACTTCTTCCTTCAAATCTATAAGCACCTTCATGATGGAATCTTTCAGGGCCCAAAATCTTGTTACCATATCAGTCAGGCTGCACCATCTGGTTTTACAGTCTAGAATAAGACCTACAGTTTTTTTGTTCTGGCGGAAGGTAATTAGTGAGGAGTTCACTTTTAGTGGGTGATTTTCTAATTTTTTTTACAATTTTTCTTACTCTATTCTGCACATCTTTGACATTCACTTCCCTGTATTCCCTGTGAACGTTTTACCTACTGTTCATTTATGGTTCGAGTTCAAAACCATCTTCTTCTGCATCGGCCTTAGAATCGCCGTCCTCTTTTGTTTCATCTAAATTTCCGGTAGAGTCTTCCCATACTTCATTATCATTTTGTATTTTTTTTTTATATATGAAATCCAGCACAGCACTCTGTATACCATGTGCATAACATAACTGGTGATAGGATGGCACTTTTCGGCCCTTAGCACACAGTACACTTATGCCGTCAGTTACTTCATAGTAACTAGGAGGCTATATCCTCTTCAATAGACAGGTCAAAGGACAATCGTTTTTCTTTTAAAGTAGTAGCACAACGTACCGCTAGTTATTTTTGCTAGTCCCAGATTCCGAAAGCTTTTTCCTCGAAAGTTTGGAGAATGAACGTTTACGTTCATGTAACGTCGGTTACGAGCTGACGTCCATTCATATACTGCTACACAATTGAATTGAAATTGTACATATGACAAGTAAGGTCGAATACTCGAATTATTTCAAAAGTCGTATTCGAATATTCGTGCTAATGTATATAGGTAATATTCTATATTCGAATGCAGGCCCTACCCCTACGACCGCGATCCCTTTGAAAAGAGGCGTCAGACAGGGAGATGTGATATCTCCGAAACTATTTTCTGCCACTTTGGAAGACGCCTTTAAGCTCCTGGTATGGAAAGGATTCGGCGTCAACATTAATAGCGAATACATCACTCACCTTCGATTTGCCGACGATATCGTGGTCATAGCGAAGTCGATGGAAGAGCTCAGCACGATGCTCGATGGCCTCAATCGAGTTTCCCAACAGGTGGGTCTTAAGATGAACATGGACAAGACAAAGGTCATGTGTAATGCTCGTGTTGTACCCACCCCAATATCTGTCGGGAACTCGGTTCTTGAAGTTGTTGACTCGTACGTCTACCTAGGACAAGTAGTCCAGTTAGGTAACTTCAAGAAAGAGGTCAATCGCCGAATCCAACTCGGCTGGGTAGCGCTCGGAAAAATGCGTGAGGTCTTTTCGTCCGACATACTCTCAAGTCGAGAGTTTTCAACAGTTGAGACTACGCACCGGCAAGCGCAGCGTAGGACGTCCACCGACCAGGTGGACCGACGATATTATTATATTAAGACCGCTGGAACGCGCTGGATGCAGGCCGCTTCGAACCGAGCTTATTGGAAATCTATGATACTTATGTCCAGCAGTTGACGTCCTACGGCTGATAATGATGATGATGATGAATGACTTGTCTAGTAAATTTACCATTATGCTATTGTATAAAAAATCTATTTGTGTCTATGTTCGCAGGTGCTTGATACTTTTAAACTGTTTTGGCTTGTTTGTTCTTGCACAAATGACCGTTCCCACTTTGTTTAGTGTCTGCCAAGCTTACCAACAATGACTGGTCTGAATGTTTTTCGATATCGTCGATTTTTAAGCTGGCAAGTTCATTTCCAACCATACAGAGAGACAAAAACAGATACTTTATTAGATAAAATTAATTTGTAAACTAAGAAATGTAAATGTATGTGTAATATATGTGTAAACTATGCGTAGATAGTTATTACCTGTTGTAAGTCTGTACCAAAATATTGATTAATCAGATTGTCGTTGATTTTTTACCTATGTTATAGTTCTATTGTAATATGTAATACCTAAATACAGTATAGAATTATGTATACCCAGAAATGTTATTTTTGTATAATGACCAATTATTACAGGTACAATACCGTACCTTTTTTATGTGTTTAAATTGGAAATTTATAATAAAATATTAACTCCATATTGTAACATTGTTATCAATAAATTGATTATGATTATAAGTAGGTACTCACTTTCATGTCAAGGAAACTGTGATCGGGTGCTTCATTAAGATAAGTTTCTACATTTTCTTTTGTAAAAACTTTAATATTTTTGCAAGGTGGCCCTCCGATTTCTTCCTCAAGAAAGCCAATAATTTGCCGTACGTGTTAATTTGTGTTTGTACGTGTTAATTATGTTTCATCATCATCATCATATTATGTTTGATGCTTATGGCAGATCTGAGCATTGAGTAAATGCACAATAAGCTGCTTGACTTTCGCATTGGTTACTTATATTGTTGGGTGACCAACGGGAAAGTAAGTATATCTACGTAAAATGGATAAGTCTCCAGCGGTCGGCGTGAACAGAGAACAGCAGGATTTGGATAATTTAGTAAACAAGTGACTAAACTTTACCTGCGCTCTTATAGCAATGCCTCATATAATATTTCATAACTTACATGTTTTTCGTAATTTATACCGTGTTGAAATTATATTATTTTGTGTCATCCTCTGCGGCAGCGCCATCTTCTAGAAAATAATCAATATTACCTTAAAATGATGTACATTAGACGTACATGATGTACGTATAATATAATTGCTGTACGTCCATTGGATACTGACAAAATAGACATCAAATGTGTCTCTGCTGCGCAGCATACTCTCCAGCAGAGCCAGAGCTCCGAACTTGTATTCAGGAAAGATGAATGCGACTTTTTTATGATGGAAACTATTGTACGATTAATACTTAATGCGTAGGTGTAAAAACATTACTATAATGACAGTGATTTCACTTAGTAATACTTCACTCAAATTTTCGTAGTAGCGCCTGGTTATTTTATGTCAGCAAATGTCTACCGTGTACCTAATTTTTTCGTAACAGCTTCGGTTCCATAAATATCATCATATTGCGTACCTATAATCATCATCGTCATATACGAAAGCCTATATACATCATATACGTGTGTCTCGAAACGCTCTTGACAACTTATTTTTATTGATTTAACAAGTAAATAAAACAACAATATGTAACAAAATTTATATATTGGCTCATTGGTTTGGACAAACTATACTTTCCAGCGTCTATAACTAAGCAAATGGGAATTTACTTTTTTTCTCAGGCTTAACTAAAATTATCTTACGGGACATATCGTCGTAGCACTGCCATTCGGAATTACGGCATAGACAGTTAGTCTTATAATGACCAATGCCTCTGGTATTTTTTATGAATTCCACGACTGCTGCTAACTGAAATATCTTTTCACAAAGCAGCAGTTCGTTGGGGATGTCGCATAAACGCATGTTAAGATCTAATTCAATAAATATTACATTTTCGGAAATGAAACATTCTGTGCTTACTTTTCCTTTACAATTACCGTTATTGCATTGAGATACTTTGCTTGTCAACATGGATGATACCGACTCGTTTAATGCGGACATACCACCATCAGATATCATTACCACATCTAAAGGCATAAGTAAAACTTTTTGTGTTGTACACATTTTACAGTCTGAACAAACTTTTAAAAGTGTTGCGCTAAAAATATCATTGATTAACATTTTTTCTACCACAAAAGTTACGTTACAGTTGCAATCAATTAATTCCACATGCCCTTTTATTTTTGACCCATAATATTCCCGTAAGATTTCAGTTCTGCTTTTCAAACAATTAAGATCAACGTCTTTATGTACTAAAGCAGAAACGAGTCTTGAAAAAGCCGAATTTATAGAAGTAATAGTTATCAAAATATTGATGTTGTCAATACAAATAACTAACATAGCATTAAGCACGGCATCGAAAGCACAAGTGTTAGTGACAGTTACATTTTTTATACCCGAATTGCAAATATTTCCGTTAGGCAAAATTTGGTTTTTTTTTGGCAAGTTCGGTTTACACCTGTCTTTACTGCATATTAAAGCTAAATATTCGTTTCTAAAACGTTGTCTAAAATCTTCACGTAACTTCTGTAAATATTGTAGGCGTACATTAAGACTTTTAGAATCGATTTGATCTAGATCAGGTGTTTCATTGGAGGGCAGAGGCTGCAGAAACATCATTGGTGTTAAGGCTTTAAGGAATCATCGGTTGTTGCTACATATGTCAATGGCCTACTGTTGATAACTGCTTCGCAGTCACACAGTAGTGTAGACATCTCTATCCAGGTGACAGACTCCTTACCCAGTATTCTTCTTAGCATTTCCTTCACTACTTTGATAAGCCTTTCCCACCACCCTCCCCACCACGGGGCACGCGGAGGGATGAAACGCCATCTAATGGCCGGAGTGATGGTGGCTGTCGCTGCTTCTACCTCAGCCCAGTTGACCTCCTTTAGGAGGTTCGAGCAGCCCTGGAAGTTTCCAGCATTATCTGTAAAAATAACATTAATTCGACCTCTTCGAGCTATAAAACGACGTAGAGCCATGAGCATGCTGCTGGTTGATAAAGATTCTACCAGTTCTAAGTGAACTGCTCTGTATGTAGAGCAAGTTAGCAGTACTATCCAGCATTTCCCTTGATCTCTGAGATATACCGGTCCGGCCAGATCAATTCCCGTGACCTGGAATGCAGCTGTTGCTTCGAGTCTCTCTGTAGGTAACGGAGCTTCTGGAACATTGTAGTGCTTACACTTGTCTCTCTTGCAAATGACACACTTTGATACAATCTTCTTGACGAGACGTCTTATGTTCAAAATCCAGAAATCATTTCTGAGATCTGACAACAAGAGTTGTGTCCCGGCGTGATTGAGTTTTTCGTGCCATTGCCTTACTAGCCGTTCTACTATTTCATTCCTTCCAGGCAACAGTACCGGATTCACGAAATCTTTGTCTTCTTGACTTAGCTCCAGTCTCGTTTTCACTCTGAGGATTCCTTCTTCATCAATGGTAGTGCTTACATTGTTCGGCATTATCCTTTGAGTAAAGTTCTCTTTCTTCTCACATTGCAACTCCATCGTAATATCCATGCTACTACTCTCACTATTTTGTTAAATTTTGAAAAATGCATCAATCTATCACTTGTGACTTCTGTACAGATCACTACTTTTTGACTTCTTTCTGCTGACACCAACTCTTCATTACAATTGTCAAGCGTTGACTTTGGCCAATCTTCAATATTATGTTTTAGCCAGTCTGGGCCTTCCTGCCATCTGCTCTCTAATAACTTCTTTGCTGAACATCCTCTCGATGGTAGGTCAGCCGGGTTGACTTCTCCAGGTATATGGTGCCAGTCATTGCAGTCTGTGGTTGTACATATCTCTTTGACTCTATTAGACACAAAAGGTTTCCATTGTGTTTGTCTCTTGATCCATGCTTGTACAACTGCTGAGTCCGTCCAGAAATAAACTTTATATTTCTTACACTTTTCCAATAGTCTAGATTCTATGACTTCTTTGTATAATCGAGTTGCTATGAGTGCCCCCATCAGCTCCAGTCGTGGGAGAGACATTTCTTTGTTTGCAGGAGCTAGCTACTCTATTCTTAGCCATAACCAGCTGTACATTAACCTTTTTATTCTGCTGTGTTCTCAAAAATATGCAGCTTGCATATGCTCTTTGGCTTGCATCACAGAATACATGTAGACTGGTTTCACATTCCTCCACAGGTCTCGTTGACATGCATCTCGGGAAGCAACACTGGTTAATCAAATGTGCTGTTTTCAACCAATCTTTGAACTCCTGTGCTAATTCTGCTGGTACTTCTTGGTCCCAGTCAATTTTCTGTTCATGGAGTCTTTGCATGGTAAGACGTGGCATCAATGTTGCTCCACAAACAAATCCAAGTGGGTCAAACACATGTTGAGTCACATATATCATATACCTTTTAGTTATCTTCTCTGGTATGATTTCACTCATGTTCATATTGCAGTGAAGCTCATCTTTCAATGTGTCCCATGTTAATCCCAACACCGGAACTGTAACTGTGTCATCAATTCTATATGGGGCTGTCACCCATCCTCGCAGATCAAACTTTCCTTCTGCCATGATGGCTTTTGCTTCTGTTGCTTTCAATTTCTTAGTTGTCGCCTCCAGTCTCTTGCATGCAATCTCATAATTTGTGTTTACCTTCGGACACCCTTCCTTCCATAGCAGCGCGACTTCGTAACGGCCTTGTGCATTTACTGAAACGTTATTATTAAACACACTTAATATTTCTGTTTCCGTTCCAATTTTATTCTGCTTTTCATAGGGGTCTTTAATACCTAATAACTCGACACTCCACAAATCTTCAAGATTTGCCTTTGAATAGCATGAAACACTCAAAGTGTTGACTGTAGCTGTACTTTGAATTGGGCCTTGTAATGTCCATCCTAATTTGGTGTTAACAGCCATCAGGTTGTTATCTAAATGTACAAAATTATCAGTTGATATGGACCCTATAAAATCGGACCCAATCAAGAGACTTACTTCAGTGTCTGCAATATCTATATCACTGACCTTAATATTCATGTCTCGTTATTTCTTTAATAAAGCCACATCTTGGATTTTGGGCAGGTGTCCACATAAAGAATCAGTTTTCTGTAGAGCTTTGATCTTAGTAGAAAATGAGTTATTTATGTCACTCACCTGTATTTCAAAGCACTTGTATACCTGATCCGGTTCTTCTACACCACCAAATAATGTGTGACCCAAGCGTTCTGTGCCAGTCGGCTGCAGTCCCAATTTCTTGACCACTGCAGCTTTCACATACGTTCTCTGTGCTCCGCTGTCAATGAAAGCTCTCACTTTTTCAACCTTCCCGTTACTGGTAATGTTGACTATCAGCGTCTGTAAAAGAGTTGTAGTTATATTTCTGGCACAAGTAACGTTCTCTGAACTTTTATTATTCTCGTTCTTGTGTACTTCTGGACACATGATAACTAAGTGTCGCTTTTTGCAGCACAAACATTGTATAAAGGCACCGATTAGCCAAATGTCCCTTTCTGAGACATATGTAGCAACAACCTTTCCTCCTAATTGCCTCTGTTTTAGCTTGTAGTGACATCTTATTGGCTTTGCTACATTCAAAGATATTATGGTTATTCTTATCACAAAAACAACAGCTATTATTTTGAACATCCTTACCTTCTACGACAGGCTTCACATTCGACGCTAGGACTGCTGCTGTCGGCAAACTTCTCTCTGCTGGAGTGTCATTGTAACAAGAACTAGTACCAACGCAACCAAAATCGGACCTGGCCAACTTAATACGCTCCTCAGCCTCACATTTTAAAAAATTCAACAATTTAGCTAGTTGGTCGTTTGACTGATTAGGGTTTGTTCTATTCCAGGCGACAAGAATTGTCTCTGGAATCGCAGATTCAACGAGAGGATTTAAGATTGTTTCATATTTTTGCTTTACAATTCCTAATGTTTCTAAAGATAAAAGATAGGTGGACAATTTATCATATAAAGACTTTACAGATACCTGAATCTTGTTATGATTTAAGATAAGACCTAGAAGTTGCCGAACATATACTTGGATTAATATTTCATCGCACCCAAACCGTTGTTGTAGCTGCTCAACCGCCTTCTGGTAGTTTTCTGCTGATGGGGGGAAACTCTCCACCAAGCTCCGGCTGCTGCTCCCTTCCTTCGTCGCTTGGATGAGGTACTGGAACTTGTCCTCGCCCGTGAGTGATTGGTCTTCATGAATTTTTCGGAACTGTCCCCAAAAGCCTAGCCAGTTGAGAGGTTGGTCATCAAATTGCTTGAAGATTATCTGTGGTAGTTTGTAGCTACGGGTTGTCTTCTTATTGTCATCAACCTTTTCCACAGATAGTTTCATTGAAACTCCGGTTTGCATTTTGCAGCGAATTGACGTCCATCGATAATTAAAGCTTTCTGCCGTGTCAATTTCTTCCTGATAAGCGGTTTCCTCGAATGTGTCACTCTCCAGCATTCTATCTTGAATTTGCTTGTCAAGATTTTCCAACTTGCTCATTTTTTCTCGAAGAATCTCGGCGTCTACAATTACTTTGCTGTGTTCGTTGTTTTGAATGGCTGTCTCTATCGTTTGTGCCGTCCTGTTGAAGATTCGCCGTAGTTGTTCGCGTTCACGTATAGTTTTTAAGCTCGTAGTTGATACCGCCATATTGTGTCGCAGGGTCTGAGAAACTCCGATTCGTAGTCACGATCTTGAAAATTGCTTTTCGTAACCAATATCACAATGGTATCCTCGGCGTGGCGTTTAATATTTGCGGTGCAGTAATAATCTTAGTAGTAGGGTCCCGTTTTTACCCTTTGGATACGGAACTATAAAAAATATGAAAATGATGTAGATAAAGACGTTCACGCTCTCCAGACTAAGATAAAAATTAACCTGGTTAAGTCTATGTCACCCGTTTAGGGCATCCGTCAGGCGAAAAAACCTGGCTAAAAATGTATCTGCCCCATTCACGCACTCCCGCCGGTATAATTTTTCTCCTGACTAAGTTTTATCGAGGTCTTAAGGAAGATACATTTTATCATGTCTCTGATTAGTTAGTTGTCATCGAATCGAATTAAATTGGACAGATCGTTCAAGAGTCTGACAGATGTGATTAGTATGTAGTAGATTTGAGCGCTATGATTGGTTTAGAGCAATGACGCCGTTCACGGACGCCCCTCAGAATATTTTTTATCTAGCATACAAATTATCTGAAGTGCGTAAACGCACCCGAGTAATTGAGGGTAGTTCTAAATTAGAAAATTAGTAGAAAAAGTAAAACCGAAATCAAGAGAAATAGAAATTTTGCCTAACGGAAATATTTGCAATTCGGGTATAAAAAATGTAATTGTCACCAACACTTGTGCTTTCGATGCCGTGCTTAATGCTATGTTAGTTATTTGTATTGACTACATCAATATTTTGATAACTATTACTTCTATAAATTCGGCTTTTTCAAGACTCGTTTCTGCTTTAGTACATAAAGACGTTGATCCTCCTTCTTCAATAAGTGGCGTTAAGATACCATCAGATCTAACATCAAAATTAAAAACTGCATCTGAAATATTTTCTTCATTTACGTTATTGGCAAAAGTTGTCTCACCAATCTCTAATGCTGTATTTTCTTGACTTTCAAGGCTTCCTGATGATGTAAGGTTTTTCCAAAACAAGAATAGTTTTTCGTATGTGGGGTCACTTGTCCAGTAGTTACCTGCCTCTTTAAATAATTTTAGTGTACCCGGTGATAATCGGTTCTCGAATTGTTTCTTGAACTGCTCATTTTCATTTAGATTGTAGAGTTGTTGAGTATGTAATACGTTATCCTGGCTCTGATTGACTTCAGACACTTTTTCTTTGCGTTTCTTCACTTTGGATAAAAGTTTGTCATAGTCAAAGTTTTGCTGATCAAAAGGGTAGAGACCACAGCAGTTGAATCCGCTTTTTATTGTGTCAGGCTTGAGGCTCCTATCAAAGCATTTTTGCACTTCTGGAGAAAAGTCTGTACGCTTAAGCTTGGCATAGTTGTGCTTTACTCTGAACTCCCGAACTATATCTCTCCAAGTTCCTTTGACTGGTCTAAAAACAGCCACGTCCAAGGGCTGCAAGACGTGCGTTGAATTTGGTAGCAGAGCAACTAGCACGATCACTTTTTCCTTGCAAAAAGTAGTCAAAGGCAAAGATATATGTGAAGTATGGCCGTCTAAATATAAAACAACGGGCAGTGTTATTTCTTGTTGTAGGAGCCATGGGTAAAACAAATTTGCAACATATTCAAAGAATGACTCCATGGTCATCCAGCCTGATTCAGTATTACCAAGTCCCCACCATGAAGGAACCGTTGACTTGATGTTGTTGGGTAGTATCTTGTAAGGGAAAACCACCATTGGGGGAGCTACGTTACCATCTGCTGACGCATTGACTAATACGGTCAAGCACTCTTTCTCATCATTTGCAACGCGATTGTATACTCGTTTGCTTCCCCTTTTCACCAGAACTTGCTTTTCTTTTGGGCAAAGAAAAAACCCAGTTTCATCGCAGTTAAATATGCGTTTTGGATCTTCAAAAACATGTAGCAAGTCGTTTTCTTCAAAATATTTTCGTACTCGACCAAACCAAGCTCGCAGTGATTCTTCCGTGACTTGATTCCTACTTGTTGGGAGATTTTGTGGAACACGTTTTGACACTGATGGATGTCGTTTCATGAAACCCAAAAACCATTTTTTTCCAGGAACTCCATCTTTAAATGTTTGGTCGCGGTTTAGATTTTCAACTAACTTAGAGACAGTGTGTAGCAACTGTTCTCTAGACACTGGAAACCCACATCTACCAAGATAATGTATCCAATCAACAATTTGTTTCTCTTCGTTTACGTTGAGTACTGGCTGTCTACCACACTTTTCATTTTCATAAAGCTCATCGCGTTTGCTCCGTAACGTTGTTTCAGGCACATTATATTGTTTTGAAGCTTGGTAAATACTCATGCCTTCTCGAATTGATGAAAGTGCTTCAGCCACCTGAACATCAGTATAACACTTGCGTTTCTTTTTATCCATTTTGTCTGCAAAAATAGAAAAAATAGCTAATGCAAAACTAAATCCATCCAATAAAGCAAAACTTTAGTAGGTACCCTTAACGTAACATTGTATCAAAACTTTTATTTAATGATGTAAGTAAGTACTTTACATATTGTTTTTATGGAACCCTAAAATAAACATTTTGTTACTCCATAATAGGTACTATGAAATTCCTGTTACGGAGGCATGCCCACCGCCTTAGGAGCTCATAGAACCTATCACGGAGGTACCTCAAATTCCTACCTCCGTAATAGGAGAATTGTTCGTGTTTTAATAATCCTTATTCTGACCCATCAAAATTTCGATACATAAACAATGAAGGTAACTCAGTCGATCGACAATAGTATTTTGGTTAAGGTACCTATGTAAGACTCAAGTCAACGATACTACAGATGACTACTTTTTGATAGACTAAAATACACCTTTTTTGTTTACCTTTCTAATAAACTCTCATTTTGCACTCAACAGTTTTCATAATTAAATAAAGTTTCTAGAGGATAAATTATACCGCAGAAATTGGTTTTTAGTAAGTGGTATTGAACATTATTTCAAGTCAACTTAGAACTAATTAAATACATTATTATATTGAAACTTATGAGCAAATAAATGTAGCACAGTATTTCTCCTAATACGGATGATACATCCGTATTGGGACTAACCTTTAAAATTCTTGTCCTTTTACGGCGTGGCTTTGTTTTTTTTTTTTTTACGTATAAAAACAATTGCAAACAGGATAAAACCTAAACATATTGATAGTATAATGATAGACAAAAGCTATAAATGACATATTCACACACTTGAACGGCATATTAATATAAAAAACTTAGATATTAAATATCAATGCACTTACGTACGTCGCTCCGCGTTTGTATGAAACACCCGGCCGTGTCGCCGCCGTGACACTGACTGATGAAGTAAAAAACTATGAATGGATAAACTCCATTTTGGTGTCTCTAACACACGACAATAAAAATGCCTCTGTAATGGGAGTCGATTTTGACTACCTCTGTAATAGGAGCCTTTACCTTAATTAGTTCGATATAATTTTACCTGAAACATAATTAAAGTTTTGCGTCTAATTGAAAATACTGTTAATAGCTACGGAACATTTTGCTGACATTAAATTATCAGGCGCTTATATGAAAATTTGAGTTAAGTAAAAATAAATGAAATCACCTACATCAACCTCATCATCTATACATACACAAACCAACCATAACTTTAAATGACATCGCCCTCCAATATTACATCAAAATCTCCTCGTTTTTTCCTCGTTTTTACCTCAATTACTCCCCAGTATCGCACTTAAATATTATCACATCAACCGGGAGTGTGACAGTGAAGCCGGTGCGGGTAGGCAAGAAACGGAGGCAACCGGAAAACCCACCTCAACTTTGTTGTGCCTTGTGTTATATACGAACGGAATAAGGTAAAAAGGGATGGCGCGTAGCAGACCACAATCGCCCATCCCCTCGGCATCGGCTGCTTCCACGCCCCCCTCATCTCCTCTACTAATCACGTCAAGTGACACAGAGGAAGATCACAGTCACCCAACACAGTTTGTGGCGCCACAGACACCACCTCCAGCAAACCCAACCACTCATCAAACGGAACTACCAGTGCAAGAACAGCAACAAATGCATCACCAAGAACCCCTAAAACCACCAGTACTGGAGTGCCTTAACTGTCTGTGGTACAGTTATACAGTAACACAGCTCAAAGATGTTATTAAGGACAAGGATTACGAGATTCATCAACGAGACTCTACTATTGAATTTTACCAGAAGCTTGTGTCCGATCTGGTGGCTCAAAACAGTAGTGCTGGGGGCACCAATAGAAATTCAAATACAACTCAAATGGAACGACAGCAGAATCCATCACCCCCCAGGGCTGGACCCTCTAGCACAGCCCAGGGAGGTAATTGCCTGCATGCTATAAGCCACAACCCTCCCCAACCAACAACGAGCCTCCTCACCCCCCCAAATTCTATGAGATTCTCGGATATCTCATCAACCTCAACCCAACCACCAATCCCCATCCTAACCCAATCCAAATCCAAACTGAAAACCGAGGTATCATCCACAATGGCTCAAACAACCCCACCTACTTGCACCAAACCAATAACAACACCCTCATATATGAGAAAAACACAGCGTAATGCCTCGATGCGCCTCCAGATAGGACTCGGTGCGCATAGAAAGGGGGGAATACAGTGTCTCCTTTGCGCGAAAATACTAAGCAAGGGAAACATCCTAAGACATTTCCGCACTCGACACCCCCAATACTTGGGAGGATTCTGGATCAAAGTGATCGCCCCCCTCGCCAGATGCCCGAAAGAAGTACTTCCACCCAGGAGGAACCTGAGAGGCGTAGACGGCCTAAACAGGTTCTTCTTACGGCTAGATGATGATACAGATGAGGACTCTCAGTGATGTGCTTAGGGTGGGAAGGTATAGAGAATTAATAATAAGAATAATAAACTGTAGGAAAAAAAAATTGTACATATTAAAATAAGCTCCATTATTATATAAGTTGTATGCTAGAATAAGTCACCAAATAAAAAAATAAAAAAAAAGATATGATAAGTATTGTTATATATAATATAGTAATAGAGAAAACATAAAATAAAATAAGATGCATGTACATAATAGAATAAGGCACCAACAAAAAAAAAGGAAAAAATATATATAAATAAAATAAAATTAAAATAAAATAATAACAAAAAAAAAAACTGTAGCGTGCTAGAATAAGTTACCTAATAATTAAACAAGATGTAACATATAAGATAGATAAGTACATATAGATAGATAATCAAGATATAACATATAAGATAAGTAATAGGTAAGATAACTAAACATACCAGAATAAGCCTCATAATAACAAATAATTTGTATACTAGAATAAGCTACCTAACAATAAATAAGTTACACATGTAATTCTTTTTCTTCGTATGTAAGTAGTATATAAGATAGTTAAGCAATAGATAAGATAGTATATAGCATAGATAGTATCTAATTAAGTTTAATTGTAATAAATAGCGGGGAAGGATAAAAAGAAAAAAAAAAAATTGTAGCCCCCGCTCACCATCCCATACCACTACATCTCATCACTCACCACCCGCATCGCCACAACAGACATAAACTGACGGTTGTGGCGAAACGGGTGAAATAATTTAATAAAAACTTCAACCTTCTTTCACGCGTGGGGGCAAGAAGTATTCCATTAGCATCGAGCCCCCACAAAAGCGTAAACAAATGACTTTTTCTTAAAAAAAAATAAAAAAAAGACTATCTCGCAGAGAGACTCCGAGCATAGCCCTCTCCATAGCTCAGCATAGCCCTCTCCATAGCTGAGCATAGCCCTGTCCATAGCTTTGCATAGCCCTCTCCATAGCTATTTTAGATGGTACAAGAAAGTAATTATTCATATTATGCAGGTAATCATGATCAATTCCTATTTCTTGTACAATAAGTTTTCTACCCAAAAATCAACTTTGTATGATTTTACAAATAAACAATAATAATAACGAGTAATGAAAGTGAGAACGATTTTCTCGAATTAGTAGCGTCGACTGCTATGTTGTCCACCCAGAAAGAAAATAAAAAGAAGTGTTTGGGTACATGACATAAATAAAGAAAGAACTGAATCTGGTTAAGCCCACACTTTGTATCCACATTTATTAAGAGATGAACGTTGGTATGTAATTAATTTGAGAATGAAAGAGGATCAATTTTAAATTTTGCTAAATCTAAGTGAAAATGACATTGAAAAGGAAAAAACACAGTTTCATACTCCCATATCAGCAAATGAGTGTTTAGTCGTTACGTTGAGGTAAGTAAATAATACAATATTATAATTAAGATAATCATAATCAATTTATTGATAACAATGTGACAAGTCAAAAATATGGAGTTAATACATTATTATAAATTTCCAATTTAAAAACATAAAAAAGGTACGGTATTGTACCTGTAATCATTATCGTAATAATTGGTCATTATATAAAAATAACATTTCGGGGTACATATACATAATTCTCCATAAAATAATCACAATTAAAATTATAAAATAAATAATCAATCATATAATCAATGTCAATAAGTGAAATCTATGATTTGAATGTAATAAATTCATTATAGCTGTAGAACGTCTGCTCGATAAGCCAGTGTTTCAGCTTTGATTTAAAGCTTCCCAAGGTCAGTGCCTCCCTGATGTGCTTTGGTAGTTTATTATGAACTGACAGGCCTATTACGTATGTAGACTTGGCAGTCTTTTCTAGGACATGCGGCACCTCAGCAAGTCGGTCCTTGAGCCGACTGCATTTGAGCGTTGATATTATTTGTTCAACAAATTTATTTTTTAGCTTTTTGTGAATTATTAATTTCAACATTTATTTTATTAGCTCATTATTAAATATTGCTTAAGAGCAGTATGTGCTGGGCTATAATATATCTGTGAGCACCCTGGTTGCGCACGGCTGTCTTCTTACTTGATCGTTGTGAATTCAATTCTGGGATAGGACTTTCCACGGCAGCATCTTGTATTTAGCCGTTAACAGAGACATTTGTGAAGTTGAAGGTTGAATGATCGGAAGAGAACTTTTCTTACTAACTTAAAAAAAAAAAAGGTTTTTTTCATAAATACGAGATGCTATAGTAAGATTTGATAACCATGTTTAACCTTTACTTTTAATGGCTTGATTTTTTTTTCAGTTAGATTGAAAAATATCATAACCAATGTCGAATTATCCGTATTTTTTGCAAAATTCCTAGGATTTTTGCAATAAAACGGTTTATCAAATTTTACTACGGCAGGTATAACGGGTAATGAGTTAAAACATCAAAGAAAAACAAAAGCACTGTTAAAAAAAATTGAAACAGAATCCTGCATCGGTCCTGGGAGGCGGCCCGGCGGCGCTGCATCCTGCTTCGCCGCTGGCTTTGACAATTGTAGCGCTGCCTCTTGGATGGGAGGCGGAGGAGGCGGAGGATTTTTGTGAAAATTGAGGCATATTTTGCATACATTATTTTTGTTAACAAAGACAGACTTTCTATTTCACGATGAAGGTTTGGGGCCATGGTTGTAGTAGTGACATGTACAGACACGCACGTTTGTGTGTGTAAACTGAAGGAGCGTTAGCAAAAAAATGTGAAACGCATTATTAAATTAAGTTTTAATTTTTTTTACTGCGATTTAATAAATTATGATTATTTAGCTCCTATAACATTTTTTTTTATGTAAAGGGAATACAATATGATAAGTTACTAGAAACACTTAGGTTATAATGTCACACATTTTTATTTAGCCAAAAATAATAAAGAATAGATCAAGAAAACAAAGTTGAAATAATTAGCTATTTTAAGTTGCGCGCGCGCTCGTATCGGTGCGGACGTGTTTACTTGTTGTCGCAGCAATTATTTCTATTTTGTTCGATCGCAATGTTTACGTTGTGCCGGGCTTGTAATAAAGATGTTACCGGTGAACTTATAATGAAGTGTACACTAACAAACTGTGAAAAAGTGTATCATATATTGTGTCTCGGTATAAAAGGACGCGACTTCGAGTCTTTTTCCACGGACTACGTGCGCCAATGGATTTGCCCGGAGTGTGACAGCACTAAAAGAAAACGCGCTGGGAATGACACGCCAGTTCGCACTCCAGAACATAGGAAGTTACCAACAACAGCGAGCCCTAATTATGTCAATAACCAACGGGGTAGCAAGTGCAGTCAAATGGAAGTCTCCGTGCTGGAGGGCGACGGCGGTTTGTTGTCAGAATTCCAAGAATTTCGACGGGAATTTAGAAAAAGATTAGATACGCAAGATCAACATATTTTACAAATTCAAAAAGTATGTTCAGCCACTAATGACGAAATTCAGGTACTAAAGACCGTTATACAAGATAGGCAGTGTTCGTGCGATTTGACCTCAATAGATACCTACTTGAAAAAGCTTTGCGACCGCAACCAGCGCATTGAGTTATTGTTATGTAATGCACAAACAAATCAAAGCATTTCGGATGATAAGGGGGTCAGCCAAAGTCCGATACAGGTACAGAAACAAGTTAACTCCAAGCGGATTAGTGATAATAGTGCAGTAGTAATTACTCCGAGCGTATCTACCCCCAACTCAGAATCGAAGAAACATAACGGTTCGGCCTCTAAATCGCCGAATACCAGCGAAATTGTAACAATGTCAAGTCGAAATATCGTAGTTGGAATTGATTCTGAGCCTGATGAGACAAATAAACCATCAGAAAATGACGAAAATAACTGGATTGAGGTGCGTAATAAAAAGACAGGTAGTCGCAGCAAAACCATATCGCAAGGCAGGCTACCTGGAAAGGGGGAGAAAGCGCCGATTGTAAGCAGTAAAAATAGTGATGATACGAGTAATGTTAGGAAACCGTCACAGCTGCCAACAAAGAACGTGCAGAGAGGTCAAAACACTAACTTTACGGAGATCAAAGCCCTAGAACAAAGGAAGCATCTTCATGTCTGGCGACTAACGTTAGATACTACGGTAGAAAAACTGGAATCGCACGTGAAATTAGTATGCGGACCGGAAGTCAAGGTTAAAATTGAAAAAGTTAAGCTGAAGACTGAACGTGACTATTCGTCATTCATTATAACAGTTTCAGAAATCGATTATGATAGACTGTGTAGACCAGACGCTTGGCCCGTGAATGTTGCTTATGCTGAGTGGATATGGTTTCGGAGGCCTACAAATAAACCAATCGATAAAGCATAGCTATTCAACTGAGCAGAGCTTATTTATGTATTATCAAAACGCGAGAGGTCTCCGGACTAAGTTAAATTTATTCCAAAATAATATGGATTCTTCGAGTGCTGACTTCTTTGCAATTACGGAGACAGGCTGTAATGAGTCCATATGCGACGCGGAAATTGTTCCACCGGGGTACCAAATAATGAGATGTGACCGGACCGACGGAAGGAAACAAGGCGGCGCGTTTTTTGTGGCCACTCACCGATTCGAATTGAGAAGACTGAAGTTACCGAGCGACATAAACATAAGCACGCGTACTTTTGAAATTGTCGGCGTAGCAGTGTACAAGAATAATAAATTGTTATTTGTATGTTGCGTTCTTTACATACCGCCGAGTAGTTCGGAAACGGAATACATGGGTTTATTTAGTATAATAGAATATTGGTGTGCTAAATACCAGTCAATAATAATTGCAGGAGACTTTAATTTGCATTCAAGCAACGAAAACGTCGTAAATTACTACGAGTATTTTCTGGCGTATTGTGAATTAGTACAACTCAATAATGTTCCAAATTGTAATAATAGGCAACTCGATTTAGTGCTGTGCTCGAGGAGTGTGGGGGGGAGGGCAGAGGTGCGCGAGGCGGACGAGGCACTGGTGCCGGTGGACGCGCACCACCCGCCGCTCGCGCTGCGCCTGCGCCGTGCCGCGTCCGCCGACCGCGTGCCCGCCGCGGCGCCCGCCGGGCTCGGCCGGCCGCGCGCACTCTCGCACTCGCTGCGCGATAACGAGGTATTGGAATCTTACAATTTTGCGAAAGCGGATTTTAGAGCGTTGTATGCATTGGTGTCTGACATCGACTGGAGTCCAATCTATGATATGCGGGAACCAGAAATTGCTATTAATTACTTTTATGACTCATTTAATAATATTATTTCTAATTGTGTACCGGCAAAGATATCTATTAAAGACAGGTCCGATAGATATAGTTACCCAGAATGGTATACAGTAGATATTATCCGATCTATACGTTTGAAAGCGAAGCTTCATAAAAAATTCAAATCTAGTAATTCGCCTGAGGATTATAATATGTTTTCTGAATGTAGGGCACGGGTCAAAGCTATGATTACACAAGCGCATGCGGAACATTTAGAAAAGGTGGAAAACAATTTAGCTAGGGATCCTAAATCATTTTGGTCGTATGTAAGATCGAAAAAAGGGACAGTAAATCGCAAAAAAATCACCAAAGATGGGAACATTTTACCAGATTTGGAATGCGCGCGTGAGTTTGCGATTTTTTTCCATTCTGTGTACGGAACCGATACGCCACAACTGGACGCGGAGGCGGCGGCGGCGGGCTGCGGCGGCGCGAGCGCCGCGAGCGTCAGCCTGCCGCGCCTCACGCGGCCGGAGGTGCGCGCGGCTTTAGCTAGATTAAAACCTAAACGATCGGCGGGGCCCGACGGTATACCAGCTTTCGTCGTAAAGGATTGTGCCATTGTTTTAGAGAAACCACTGCATCACATTTACAATCTGTGCTTGGACGCGTCATATTTTCCCGATCGGTGGAAAATAACTAGGGTAATTCCGATTCCAAAGTGCGGCACCGATTCCGAAGTGAGTAGCTTTAGGCCTGTAGCTATCTTGTCGACGCCGGCGAAGGTGTTCGAGTCGGCCGTGCAGAGCAGCGTGCAGCGGCAGGTTAGCTCGCAGCTCGCGGACGCGCAGCACGGGTTCCGGCCGGCGCGCAGCACCACCTCTAACCTGCTCGAGGCGGTGGCGTACATCACCCCCCACGTGGACGCGGGTGGACAGGTCGACGTTGCTTACTTTGATTACAAAAAAGCATTCGATTTGGTCGACAATGATGTCTTATTATCAAATATGGCCGGCATAGGATTCACCAATAAGCTGCTAAAATTTTTTGCAAGTTCCCTGAGCGAAAGAAAGCAGTATGTTGAATATGCGGGGCAAAAATCGGAGCCATATTTCACAAAGACGGGAGTAAGCCAAGGATCGTATCTCGGACCCCTGGAATTTATTATTATGATAAATAAATTACCGGAAGTGATTCAGGCGGCACGCTGTCTTTTATTCGCGGATGACCTCAAATTACTACTGGCGGTTACAGACGCGAATGATTGTCAAACCTTGCAGGAGGATATCGATAGAGTGGTTATTTGGAGTAAGAACAATAAGTTACAATTCAATATCTCAAAATGCTCGGTGGTGTCCTTCAGTAAGTCAAATAATCCCCTCCATTTTCACTACAATGTCGATGGTGAAACTTTAAAGCGGGAATTGACAGTTAAAGATCTCGGGGTGAACATGAACAGTGAACTATCATTTAGAAACCATATAGTTCAAGTCTGTAAAAAGTCTTACAGAACATTAGATTTCGTGTTGCGGCAAGCCGCGGGGTTCAGCAACATTAGGGCGATAGCGACTCTGTACAATGCGCTTGTTCGAAGCCAGCTGGAATATAATTCTGCCGTTTGGGCTCCGCACGAAGCTAAGTACACATTGATGTTAGAAAGAATACAGAATAAATTTACAAGGTTCTTATACTTGCGGTTGTATGGTATATATCCGTACTATCCCCTTATGTATCCGACGTTGTTTGTATTGGGCATGGTCGGATACAACAAGCTGGAGGTGAGACGGGACGTGGCGCTCGCATATTATATGATAAGAGTATTCCGGGGTGTCATATCGAATTCCGCTGTATTGAGTGTGATGGGACTGAGCGTGCCGAATGAGTATGTGTCGCGCCGGCGCCGGCCGCGGCTGTTCGCGGTGCCGCGCGCCAGAACCAACTTACTCGCTAAGTCACCGATGGTTCGGACTTTACACGCACTAAATCGAGTTGCACAGAAAATTGACATGTTTGTATGCTCTGTTCCTAAATTTAAGAGGGCGGTGCTGTATGATGCCTGCTATAGAGATGTAACTAAACTGTGACGCTATTATTTGTAAGTTGTAAATTTGTTATTTGATGGAATTAGATTATTTTGACATTATTAATTGGATTTTTGTGACATTAATTATTTTTATTGACATGATGAACTCATTGTATTTTTATGACATTATTAAGCATTATTATTCAGATTTATGTGATGAATTAATTGTAATCATATGACATTATTTTAAATATTTAATTGGACATTTTATGACTCATCATTATTATGAATTGAATATTGTGTAACTAATTTTGGAAGTAACTTTTTTCTTACACTATCGCATTAGTTTTAAACTGTAATGGTAGATGTAAGTTATGAAAAATAAATGAAATGAAATGAAAATTACTGTCAGATTCGTCTTCGGATTCTGATTCGCTGTCATCGGAATCATTTTGCAGATTAATCATAAACTCAAAATCCAGGTCAACATATTTCAAGTATTCCTTTTAAATGAGACAAATCACAGCTCGGCTCCATAACCGATTTTGTAAATTCAAACTCCTCTTTCAGGAAATGGTAAACACTAGCTATCATGCTTCGACCCTAAAATATAAATATAATCGGAATTCGTGACTTTCAACTAATTCAACAAATTATTGAATGTAAAAAAAAATGTTACTGTGGACGACTTTTCTGCGTTTAGTTGCCTTGCTGACGGTACTTTGTGCTGACATCTTGCGCGGGTACAAGAACACTAGTGACTTCGGGCGCTTTTAGTGTCACGCGGATTTGCTCACGCACGCGGGATTGGCCCGCATGCGTAGAATCCGCAAAGAACAATTTCATATAGGTATCTATTGTAAAGCGTGATATACGCACGCGGGACGCGGGACGCTGTGCGGGGCGTCACCCCGGTGCGGGGTATCCGCATGCGTAAGCGCTGCCTACAACTTCAGTGCCCATTTTAGAGTCGAACGGGGCGCACGCGCCGTATTGTACTACCGAAATGAAAATCGATACAGAGCGAGTAATCATTGAAGTTCATCTGCGGCCCGTTTTGTGGGATAAACGCAATGAATTATACAAAAACAGGGACGCGAGAGAGGCTGCATGGAGAGATATTTTGAAGGAATTGGCACCTAACTACGAAAATTTGAGCGAAGAGGAAAGAAAAGAGGCGGGTATGTGTTTGGTTCATTATTTTATTTATACAAGCATCATTACTTTATTAAGCATAATTATTTAATTCACAAATAACATCAAAAACCTTCTAAAACCTTTTGAGTTTAGTTAATTAATTATATATCGGTGTTGCCAGGAGACTTTTCCTTCATTGATAAAGTAATCTGCAAATATATCTCTGATATTACTTGCCGACGTATTACTACTTTCAGTCTGCTGCCTGGGTAGTGGTCCCGTAAAACCATTTGTGACAAATGTATGGCTGACCATGTATCCATCCCGTTTCCTTATGAAATTGTGAAGTACACATGCCGTCTTGACTATTAATTGTGCTAGATCTAACTTGACAGTCATGGATCTGTGAAATATTCTAAATTTATTTGACATAATTCCAAAAGTGCATTCTATGTACCTTCTAGCTCTGGACAGACGGTAATTAAATATTTTCTTTTTGTAAGGTAAATTATCACGAGCATAAGGCCGCATCACATGTGATGATAAACCAAATGCCTCGTCTCCCACTATCACGAACGGCAACTTTGCTCTTACACTAGATGGATAAGCTACTTCGGGGCAAATAATAGGCAACTCTTGCGGGTCAGGGATACCCAACGTGTTACTTTCCAGTTTCGTATACAATTGACTCCTTCTAAAGATGGTTGAATCGGCGTTACTTCCACTGGTACCGACATTAATATATGTAAAATTATAATCAGCATCACACATTGCGAGGAGCACTACAGAATAATATTTCTTATAATTAAAATATAGTGATCCACTGTGCGGCGGTCGAATCACTCTTATATGTTTTCCATCAATAGCACCCAAGCAATTAGGAAAATTTGTATATGTGAGAAATCCCTCTGCGATTTCTTTCCATTTGATCCCATTAAGCTGTGGAATACATTCAGACTTTAGTTCAATCCATATTATGTAACAAACTTGTCTTACTATTTCGCTAATTGTTGCAATTCCAATCACGTAGGAATAGTGTAGATCAGTGAATGTATTACCAGTTGCCAAATATCTGAAAACAAAAACAATATATTAATAATATTATTATGATAATATAATATATTAATAATGCTGACATCAGACATAAGACGGCATGCACCGCTCGAATTTTACTTCAGAAGAAAAATAAATACCCTTAAGGTGAAAGGGCACGGAAGTAGCTAGCGCTAGAAGTTTTTAATTCGTTTTAACTACAGTACTGTAGCTACGTTAGATTTCTATCATTTGCCGAAAATTTTATCATAGGGGGGTATTTATGCAGTTATGATTTCATATGAAATGTTCGAAGTATAGTTATGTATCTCATATCTGCTAAAAGTGGCCACTTTTAGCAGATTTGAGATACATAACTGTGCTGTAAATATTTTATAAGAAATCTCCTCTGTATAAATTAACCCCTATGGTAAAATTTCCGACAAATGAAAGGAATCTAATGAAGCTAATTTTTGTTAAAACAAATTAAAAACTTACAGCGCTAGTGACTTCCGGAAGTTTTCACCTTAATATTGATGATGGCAAATTTTATTGGTACTGGTTTTGGGTAACTTGATCTGAAACTGTGTGTACTTTTGCCAACTACTTATTATATTTTGTCATTTCAGACAAGAAAATACAACAACGCTGGCGAACAGCAAGGGACACTTACCAGAAAGACAAGATATCTGAAAAAAATCAGCCATCCGGCTCTGGGAGTAAGAAGAAGAAGAAATATTCTTACTATGACATTTTGACTTTCTTAGACAGTACAACGGAAACTGCCGGAGAAGAGTCACTCTGTGAAGAAATGTCTGAACAAAGTAATTTAGAAACACCTAATGAGTCCACGCAACTAGGTACTTCACGTCAAGAAAGTTCTCAACTAACATCACAACGTAATTTAGAAACACGTAATGAGTCCACGCAACCAGGTACTTCACGTCAAGAAAGTTCTCACCCAACATTAAAACAAAAACAAGTAAAATCTAAAAAGCAAGCACCATCCGAATTTGAGGCACAGTTATTAGAATGCTTAAAGTCTAATTAACTGGAGCTGGAAAGTGAGGATTTGGCTTTCTTTCAGTCTCTGCAGCCTTCATTAAAAAGATTCACTAGATATCAAAAACTAATGTTCAGAACAAAAGTGTTAAATATAGTTATGGAAATGGAAAGTCAAACACAACCTGCATACTACAGCCCCATACCTACAACAAGTTCTAGTGCTTTTACTGAGCTTGACAGTTTGTCACCGATAAATCAAGATTACCAAACCAATAGTATAATCCAGGATACTTCCAGTCTTAACGACAATGCTATTAGTTCTGCTGCAGTGAATGACAATGAAACTCTTATTTCGACTGAAAGTCGCCTGTTTAATATCACGTCTTATGACATAATTTATAACCCAGCAACAACATCATCTACTGGCGAAAGTAATGTCAACGCTCAGGATACAAATTTACAAAGAAATGAATGATGTAAAATTTGATTTTTAATTTATGAATAAAACTCTTTTTATTAAAATGAGTACGATTAACTTTTTTTCTCCAGTTTCTCTCTAATTGTTTGTTTATTCATATGAGTGCGGTTGTACACACGGCACAGATCAAGTTACTCAAATCCAGTATAAGCGGGACTCCGACGGGTTACCTAAGTATGATAATGCGCAAGGTGCGAGTTCCATTTATACTGGTTTTGGGTAACTTGATCTGTGGCCATGTGTACTTTATCAGATAAAAAAAGGATTGTGTATGTAGTTGAAATCCCAAACCAATTAAGAAATTTTTTTGACTTCAAATTACTGTCATGTGCAAACCTATAACTTTTATATATAATTTTATAAGTCGCGTGTGATGAAAGTTAGGAATGATTCCACTTTAAAGGCGACATTTTATGAGTGAAATAATCTGATTTTATGAAATTTCAACAATTAATAACCAATGACGCATTACTTTACGATATTTCAAACAAACAATCATTATTATACCGTTTATTTAGACTGGATAATTACTAGAACATGTGTTGTATGATGTTGACCACGATGGTCAACTACTGAAAATATCATTGATTTGATTTTTCTGTTTAACATTTTTGCAGTTGACCAGAGTACATGACCATATTTTTTTTGCACATGTAAATTTACACATGACAGTAATTTGAAATCAAAAAAGTCCTTTACTGGTTTGGGATTGGTACGTTTATCCTACCTGTTCAAATCCCTTTCCACTAAATCATAGCAAGAAATTAAATATTTAAAATTTAAAACTTACCTTAATGTAATAGCGAGCCTCTCAATCGGTTGTATTGTAATCCTTCGTAAACTGCTTTTTTGTAGCTTATTCTCAATTTTACACAACAGTTCATCAAAAGAACGAATGGACATTCGAAAGTAATTTTTAAATTTACGTTCACTATTTTGTAGTTTTCCAAAATGTGTAACAAACGCCCCAGCAAGAAGCCTATTATCAAGAAAGGGATCAACATGTACTCTTGTCTTCTTGTTTCGTCGTTTGTAAAGTATGTAAGCGACACATATTCTTCTGACATTGATCATTTTTGAACACGTCTATACCGTTACGCAGCCCGTAGAAAACTGAAACTCATGCTGCGTATGATCCGCAGCGTGAAATTTTACGCATGCGGGCCAATCCCGCGTGCGTGAGCAAATCCGCGTGACACTAAAAGCGCCCTTCGACCGCATCGCGATCGTGACTACGCGCCAAGGGTGGTCAGCTGCTGAACTGGCCAATACCAGGCCTGTGTCACTCCGCGTGTAGGTATTAAAAACATACCTACGGGCGGCGGCCATTGCGCAAGGGCCAATCTAGTAGGCTGCCACAAGCGAAAGAAAACACACGCGTGCGCGCTATATGTTCGACCACGTTCAACTTAATAAGTAAAGTAAGTTCGTATAGGCCGGGTGGCTAGCCCTGGTGTCAGAGTTTTTAGGCCGCCTGAAGGCCTCTGACATGGCTAAACGGTTAAAACAACCGGGACCTACAATTTAACGTGTCATCCGAGCCACGGTAGCGCTCAGTTGGAAAATACCACCCGCGGTCACCCATCCAAGTACTGACCGTGCGGAACGCTGCTTAATTTCGGTGATCGCTGACAATCACCTAGTCAAACTACGCTACGAGCGCTACTTCAACTTAATTATTTGATTTGATTGATTCATTATATAATTGCAAGGACACAAAACGAAAAAAAGCAAAAAGGTACTGTGCAGTATTTAATTGTTTAAATACGGATCGTGATCGAAATTTAACTTTTTTTTGGTTACCTAAAGACGCTGACAGGTAAGGGTAAAATCTATTTTGACTGGATTACATTATGTTCCTATATGAAATGAAATTAATTCAAACTACAAACCGTTTCTCCCCGTACTATTCCAATATCCTAAAAGTATTTAAAAGTACAATAAAAAAGACATTTTAGTCGTTTCATTCGAGTTGCATTTCATTTGTCGTTGAGTGTCATTTACGAACTTAGACTAAGAGCCCAACGCAAAATATTTTCGGTGATACTACAGATGATACCTATGGAATTCTATTCAACTTAAAGGAAGTTAGCGAATCCATATTGAGAATTTCTTGCTTGGAAATAAATAAATAAATAATTATGATAATAAAATAATATTTTGCAATATTGCAGTAAACCTGTAGGTGCAAGATAAAAAATATTGAGTTAGTTTCGTTGAGCACTATTCACACTAAGCACACATTTAGGTACTAGCTGATACCCGCGGGTTTGCTCGCGCCTTAGTTTTTGATTTTAGAAACTGATATCGGTTTTTAACTGAAGATTAATTTTCATCGATTTAGTAGTTTTCACAACATTTTAAGATATGCAACCACCGCCAGTAATGACATTGTAATTATAATATAGTATACATATAGGGGAAGTACGTACAAAATGACATATACGGGTAAAACGGCATACCAGCTGTATTTAAAATCTGGCGCGTTTTTTTGTCATGTTGGCACTATTAACACGCGCCTCAATTGTCTATGAGTAAACTGTCAGAATATTGTGATTGTAACCGCAGCCATTCTTTCTCAGTCAGTCTGAACAGCATTTCGCCCGTTACGAGTTTTTCTTTGTTGCAAAGAGTTTTTTATGTTTTGGTAAGTGATTTGCTTTGAAACCATATTGTAACAGATTATTTCTATTCCTTAACATTTTGGCTTGAGTGATGTGTTTTGTTTTGATGAAAAACTGTGATGTTATATTGTTTTTTGAATTTAAAATATTTGAAACACCAAACGGACAAAATGGCATAGATACACTATGGACAAAACGGCATAGGTATGCCATTTTGCCCGTCTGTTTCATATCTCACGGTAGATTACAATATGTATGTACTTCTACTGTTAGAAGTACTTCTACTGTATGCTTCTTTTATTATATTTTAGAAATGACAACATGCCGCGCAACTACAAAAGAACGACAGACCGACAATCTTGGAGCGAAGTGTCTATGAAAAAAGCCATAGAAGCGGTCAAGAATAAGGAAATGGGCTGGCTTTTAGCAGCAAAAACATTTGGGATTCCGCATACTACACTTCGACGGCACGCTTTAGATCACAATAAAATGTTGAAGCCTAATTTCAAAGGTTTGGGCAGATACAAACAAACTTTTCCACCTGAAGTGGAAAGGCAGTTTGTGGAGCATTTAAAATTTTTAGAAACACGTTTATTTGGTTTGACACGCACATCCGTACAAGAGCTTGCCTTTCAATTGGCAGAGAAAAATGGTTTTTCACACACCTTCAACAAAGAAAAAGAAAAAGCTGGACAAGAATGGTTGGAGGGGTTCCTTAGACGAAACAAAGACATTTCATTGCGCAAACCAGAAGCCACATCTGCGGCTAGAGCCCAGGCTTTTAATAAACCTCAAGTGAAGAATTTTTTTAAAATTTATCAAGATTTAGTGGAGACTCGCAATATTTTGCCCCATAAAATATACAATGCGGATGAATCTGGCCTGTCTACAGTCCAGAAACCACAAAAAATACTGGCGACAACAGGAAGAAAGCAAGTTGGTTGCATCACTAGCGCCGAACGTGGGTCTAACGTCACTGTGGTCTGTTGTATGAGTGCTGGTGGCTTTTATATTCCACCAGCTTTGATATTTCCCAGAAAAAACATGAAGATTGAACTCATTGATGGAGCTCCTGCTGGCACTCTGGGTATAGCTCAAGAGTCTGGATGGATGAATACAGAAGTGTTTTTGAAATGGTTGAAGCATTTCCAGACCTATGCTAAAGCTACTGTTGAAGACAAAGTTATTCTAATCGTGGATGGCCATGCTAGTCACAAAGGAATCGATGCCTTGAACTTTGCCAAAGAAAATGGTATTGAAATGATATGTTTACCGCCGCATTGCACTCATAGAATGCAACCACTCGACGTATGTTTTTATGGACCACTCAAAACATATTTTAATCAAGAGATATCGAAATGGTTAAGATGTCATCCAGGACGAGTCGTAACACATTTCCAGATCAGTAGTCTATTTAATGAGGCATATGGAAAGACAGCCACCATTCAAAATGCGTGTCATGGCTTTAAAACCACTGGACTCTGGCCTGTAAATCCAGATATATTTCCTGACTATATGTTTGCCCCTGCAGAAACCACAAACATATCAATAGAACAAGAAACACCTGGAACTGCAGCAGCAGACAACAACTCTTCTGAATACTTTGCATCAAACGATTCAAACGCTACTGCACCAAACCTTGAAACAGTTCCAGAGACCAGAGATCTTGAGGTTGAGTCTCAACTCCTGCCATTCAAAGAGATTCCTGGTCCATCTTCTAGTTCGCTAGCTGTCCCCTTGGATGTTTTATCTCCTGTCCCAAAAGGTAAATTTATCAGTGGCCAAGGCAAACGAAAACCAAAGACTCAAAAGTCACACACAATTTTGACGTCGACTCCAAATATGCAGGAGATCAAGAACAAGGCTCCTAAAAATCCACCCAAAACCAGAAAAAGCCAGGTCAAAAAGAACCTATTTGATTCTGAGAGTGACGAAGAACCTTTTGAGACCCAGACGCAAGATGAAGTTGATGACTGCGCCTGCATTTATTGCAATGATCTATATTCGCGCTCAAAACCTGGAGAAGGGTGGCTGCGCTGCATGCATTGTTCTCTTTGGGCTCATGCTGAATGTGCTGATTTGCCCAAAAGAACCAAAAAGTTTATATGTGCATTGTGCGTTTAATTACGGTGTATTCCATTTTGACCCTTAAGACTATTCCATTTTGTCCGTATAGTACGGACAAAATGGTTTTTTATTGATCTTCGTTTAAGACTGATTATAATTTAATTACCTAATATAATTGTTGATTTTGCATGTATATTCTATGAATAAATGATTGACGTTTGTGATTATACGTTTATTACGGTTCTAGATTAAAACATAAAGAAATTATGAAAGCAAAAGAAAACAGTATGCCGTTTTGTACGTACTTCCCCTAGTTCTTATTCTTATTCTTATTCGACGTGGGGGCGATAAGTCCTGCACTGACGTCCCGCATGGGGTGTTTTGTGCATTTCCCCCTCCAGCGTCTACCCGAGCCAGCCCAGCTCCTTAAAGTAACGGAGCGTGGCTCTGGGCCGCTGGCATAACTGCTCCAGTAGCTTAGATGGTGAATAAGATGATGGCGATGTGGATGACAAAGCTAATGATAATGCCAATGCAGAAGCGTCATGCAACCCGTTAGCTATTCTAGTGTCTTCTGTGGCTTTGCAATGCCACAGAACATGCTCCACAGTTTCGTTTTCTTCCAAACAGCCACGACAAAGTGGGCTGTCAGTGGCTCCCAGTTTACACAGATGACTATTCAAGTTGCAGTGACCAGTTATGAGGCCTACCATAAGTCGGAGATCTTGTTGCTGCAACTTCAATAGGTCGTTCGTGATGTTTTTATTCAGGGTTGGAAAAGCAGCCTTAGAATGCTTGCAATCCTCCCTTTTGTTCCACATATTCTGTTGTTCTTTTTCAGTGTGACGGCGCAACAATTCACGCACTTCCACTGCTGTCGGCTTACAGTGTATTGTTGCCCCGTCCCTAACCTGTTTTCTCGTACCCTCTTTGGCAAGGGTGTCGGCTATGTTGTTACCCGTACATGAACCGTGACTCTTTGTCCATCGCACGATGATTCTATGCTTACTTGATAGAGTTTGGAGTGTTGTATGACACTCAGCAATGACTCTAGACCTTGTTACAGGTCTTCTGAGTGCGTAGATAGTAGCAGCACTGTCAACCGTGAACACGATGACTTCTTTGTCCTCTCTGTTTCCAGTAGCTGTCAGAAGCTCATTTAAAGGTTCAAGTGCTTTTGCGGCTAGTAGCAGGCCCAGGGCCTCCGCTTGCAAAATTGTTGTAGTTTTACTCACGGCCAAGGACTCTGAGCCCAAGCTCCGGCGAGTAATATCCGCAGCCTGTTCCTTCCTTGTTTTTTGCACCATCCGTGTACACATTCCAAGATGGCAATACATCGTTTGATACATCGTTCTCTATGATCAACTCATACTTTTTGCAGTCGAGATGAGTTTTAGCTATTTTATCCGTACCACGGCTTGCTTCGGGAATTATTGCTGTCGCCCGATCTATTATTCTGCAGTGGTTTGTCGTGGCACCCGTACTTTTCCACTGATTTGTAGATTTAATCCGTAGGGCAGAAGCCATCGCCTCCTGCTGTATATGCAGGTGCAGTGGTGTGAGCCCTAAGATGATTTCGAGAGCAGCTGAGGGTGTCTTTTTCATACATCCGCTGATTAGAGAGCACGCAAGTCTTTGCGTTTGTTGTAGTTTAGTTATAGCGGTCGCTAGACTCGTACGTGTCCACCACACGACACAGCCGTATGTGAGAACTGGACGCACTATGACTGTATAGAGCCAGTGACAGAGCTTTGGCTTAAGACCCCAGTCTTTTCCCACCGCCCTGGTGCACTGCCACAGAATATTTGTTGCCTTCGTGGTGACATATTCAAGTTGCTTTCCCCACAAAAGTTTGCTGTCTAGCCAGATACCTAGATATTTAACTTCCTTGCTTAGTGATAACTTAGTACCAAACAGCGAAGGAGTTTTTAAGTCTGTTTTCTTGGTTTTTCGTGTGAATAACACTAACTCGGTTTTTTGTGGATTCACAGAAAGTCCATGGCGTTCACACCATTTTTCAACGATCTTGAGCGCCTTTTGCATCTTCTCACACAGAGTCGACTCGAATAGTCCGGACACCATGATCATCAGGTCGTCAGCATATGCCACAGTGACAATGCCTTCTTTGTTAAGGAGTGCGACGAGTTCGTCCACCACTATTACCCATAGTAAAGGTGACATAACTCCTCCTTGTGGGCAGCCTTTTGTGACTCGACAGCGCGTCGCGCCTGCCGTTTCAATGTTGGCTGTTCTGCCAGCGAGCATTGTGGTTATCCAACCATTTACTCTACTGTCTGTCTACTCCGTGTTTTTTCAATCCATCTTCAATACTCGGGAAAGTAGTCCTATCAAAAGCCCCCTCAATATCAATGAAAGTGGTCAAACAGGACTGTTTGCTTTCCAGTGCAGATTCAATTTTGTACACTACTTGGTGGAGAGCAGTCTCCGTTGATTTGCCCGATTGGTAGGCATGTTGATTATTGTGGACTGGATTTTCCGTCAGGGGTCCACCTCTTATGTGCTTATCGCAGAGTCGTTCCAGCGTTTTCAATAGAAAAGAGCTGAGGCTTATTGGTCTAAACGACTTTGGATTTGTGTAATCAGTTTTTCCTGGCTTTGGTAGAAATACCACTTTCACTTCTCTCCAGGCTTTAGGTACATATCTCCACGCCATACACGATCTAAATATGGCGATAAGATGTGTTTTTATTAGTTTTAGGCCCCATTGCAGGAGAGCCGGAAATATTTCATCCAGTCCGGGTGCCTTGTGTGGTTGGAAAGTACTAATTGCCCATAGAAGAGTCTCTTCTGTGACAATAGAATCTGCAAAATCCCAGTCTTCCTTACCAAGTTTATGTGGTATATGTGGTTCCCATCCATCTGTGTCGTTCAGTTGACAATCTGGAAAGTGTGTTTGTAGAAGCAATTCAAATTGCTCCTGTTCTGAGGCTGTGTAAGTACCGTCAGCTTTCTTCAGAGTGCCTAACTTATTTGTGAGTCACTGGATATGATTTTTCTGAGTCGTGCAGTTTCACTCTCCGATTGGATAGAGTTACTATACTTTTTCCAAGAGTTTTTCTGGCTCTTTTTGACCTCCACCTTGAATCGGTGGCGCATCTTTCTGTACTCTTGCCAGTCCACCGGTGCATCAGTGTTCATAGCTCTGTTGAAAAGGTGTCTGACCTTCTTCCTGAGCTTGGTCAGGTCCTTATTCCACCATCTATCTTTTTTAGGAATTGAACTATAGTTTTCCTTTTTTAACGGACAAGCTTTTTCATAGCTTGTAATCAAAGCATGTACCAGTACTTCTGTCGTGGTCTCTATTTCCTGCGGAGATAGTTCCGCATTTGGATCTAGTGGTGTTCCTGACATGGCCTTTTCGAGTTCAGATCTAAAGGTAGGTATGTCAGTTTTCTTCGGGTTCCTATAGGTTCGTGGTTCGTGCTTACCAACGGTTAGACTATATCTGATCCATCTATGGTCCGAACCAGAGTATTCATCAGTCGCCACGTGCCAATCATTGATCGTATTAGAGATATTGCTTGTAGCCAGTGTTATGTCGATAATGGTTCTGGCCCAAGATGTTACAAAAGTAGGCTCAGAGCTATGGTTCAGTAGGTTCAAGTCATGCCTGAGGATGAACTCAAGCACATCATTTCCCCTCTCATTTGTATCGGGACAGCCCCACACAGTGCAGTGGGCGTTTGAGTCACATCCTATTATACATTCTAGTTTGTTACTTGTACAGAAAAGCATTAATTCTTCGAGCGCCGGATGTGGCGCATCTTCTGTGATATCTAGGTAAGCCGAGGCTACAACTACGGTGCTGAGGTTGCCTCGAAGACCGGTATCTAATTTAACTACAGTGAGATCATCATTACACAAATGTGTCACCAACGACGCCTTATACGGCTGCGGGATATATATAAGAGTGCGCATTTTATTTTGCACAGGAGGAATGAATACGTTACCTCGGAGACCATTTAAGCCGCTTACCTTGCCACGGATTAAATACGGTTCCTGGACCAGTGCTATTGTGTTCTGTCGCTTCTCAAGGGCTTCGCGTAGGGCGGCGGAGCCTGAGACGCTATGGTGAATGTTACCTTGAATGATATTGAGATTAGGACCACTGTTTAGTGTACTATGTGAACCTCCGGCTGCCGAAGCAGTCGAAGTGTGTGTGTTTTTGTGAATCAATTGAGTTTGGCAATCCATTTTTAAGACAATTACGCGGACCCCTATCTACACATTAGGCATCGTGGTCGGCGCGGGAGGGACCTGCACGATCCGTGTCCATGGACGACGCGGGCGAGAAGATGTTGAGCCCGTACAGGTCCAGCATCCCATCGCCCTCGTCGGCCGCGTCCAGCAACCGCTCCTCCTCCTCCCGCGTCCACCCCATGCTTTCGGCGAGCGGCGTGTCGTCGTCGGCGTCGGGCAGCGCGAGCGTGGTTTGACTGCACGAAGCAGCGCCCCCGACGTTCTCACCCCCCGGCACCCCCGACGACCCGCCCCCTCTGTTGGCTCTGTATCCCCTCACTCTCACGAAGACCTTCGCGCAAATGTAATACAGGCGAAAGTCGACACGTCTGAGGGGCTCAATGTCCTCTGGCGCAATACCCACCACTAGGAGGTGGTTGCGAGCGCTCCCCACAATTTCCACCTTGTGGGTGAACACTCGCCACCGCTCCACACCTACCTCCGGATTCATGGCAGCCAGGTATCCGACGAGTTGTTCCGGTCCGTCGCCACACAGCGCCGGCACTCCTCTCCCGAAGTCGGGGATATTTATGACCGCGGAGTAGTACCGCGGCACGGCACCTCGCTCTCCGGGACGACAACGCACTCGCCAAAACCTTCCCACAGAGCCGGCGACCTCTCCACGAGCGACTTGAGCCAGTCGAGTGCGCAGTCGTCCGCAGGTACGTACCTCAGCCCGCCGCGGGACGTCGCAGCCAACCTTTCGAACTGAGGCAGGCGACCATTGGCCTGTATGTTGCGGTTCACATAGCACTCCTGCTGTGCCTGCTCAATCGTCATACGTACATGCATAGCCCGCAGTTCGTCCATAGGTGCACGGTTACGCTCCATAATCAGCACCGCGGGGCCCCAAGTCCTGGCGGCTTCGGCGTACGACGAGGGCCCCGCGGCGACCATACCTCGTCCGCCCGCGAGCGCGCCGCCGCCGGGAAGCAGCGAGCCCGCGGGTGTCTCGTGTGTGCCGCGTGTGTTGTGCACCGCGTGTGATTCGGCAGAGTTCGCGCGTTGACAGACCTTTTTGTCGACTGCTACGCTCGACGTTGGTGAAACGAAGTCAGAGCTCCGTTGTCGCTTAGCTCCTCGGGTCGACCCCTCGCCTACCCCCGAGTATGGATTAACCGTGTCGGACGCGGCGAACCCGGCGACCTCTCTCTCTACCCCCGTCCCTATCCCCGTGCCCGTGCTCACCTCCTTCCCCTTTTCCCTCCTATGGCCGTCAGACGGGCATAGGGCGGTTTTCGATGCAGGTCGGTGAGCACCAATTGAGTCGATCGGTGCCGGGTCGCGCGCCACGTGTGGGGCGTTCAGCGGCAGAGCCCTCGGGGGAGGCGGCGGCCCTCGGGCGCGCGCCGCGCCGGTCGTGACGGTCGCGGGCCCGGCGCTCGGGCCCGGACGTGGCGCGGCTACGCGGCCGAGGCTCGCCGCCCGTGGTGGGTCACGCGTCATGCATGCCACGATGGGGGGCGCAAGCGCCGCCATACCGGGCAGAGGCATGACGCCCTCCTGCCGCAGCTGATGCCAACTCTCCCTCAGCTGATCCCCGAAAGCCCTGCGCTGCCTCGATAAAGCATATAGTTATAATGTCGAATATCGTTCAAATTCATTCAATATGGTTACCAGACGGAAAAGAAAATTAAAATTATAAAAAAATTATCTTGTGTCGTTCATAATGCCTGTTTTAATTATTCTTTCGTTAAAGTATTAAAATTACAGACACAATTAACCTCAAAATTTATTAATGAATCTATTATAAAATGTGCGCTAATGCTAAGGATTAGTGCTAAAGGAAACTAACCCAAAATATCATAATCAATTTTATTTCAATATTATTAAAAATAAAAGGCCTTGACTGAATGAAATGTTTTAGGTAGATACCTATTTACTTCAAATAAATGAAATCGTACCTCTAAATTTATAAATAAATAAATAAAATGAGACAATCCACACAGCGCCATCTAGCTTCAAACTACGCAAAGCTTGTACTATGGGTGCTGCTAGACAACTGATATCAATACGTAGATACTGTCGGCGCGCGAGTTGAATGCAGAGCTTAGGAATGCGAATGTCTCCCCCCGCTATCCGCACGCCCAACCCGCCCAGGCGCGTGAGGTGGGGCGTGCGGATAGCGGGGGGAGATGCTCCCGCTCTTTACCTCAGACCCCGACTGCATTCAACTCGCGCGCTATCAGTACTTTTATTGTGGGTTTCGTCCATTTAAAATGTTTTGTTTGTTTATTTCAGGCGACGGACCTGCTGGTTTAGCATACGACCTGACGAAAGTATTACGTCCGAAATACCAATTCGTGTGAAGTAAATTCTTGTCATAGAATCGTGATCTATGGTCACGAAAAACTAGTGTCGCCCTGTGAAAACCTACTTTGGATATATCATTTTGCAATTAAGCAACACTGATTTAGTTCATTCAAAACACAGAGGTTGCAAAAGGGATAGTGTGGTCTCTCGAGATAATCTGAAAGAAATCCATTGATTTTAATACAGCACAACTCAAAAAGAAAACAAAATATCTCGATTCCCAATGGCTTTTGCCAGATTTTTGTTTGAAAAATTTCAATTGATCAACAAGGTAAAGAAGAAAAACTATTATATTATCTTGGTGAGAATTATCACCAAAATAAGAATTTTAATGTCAAATCAAATTAAAATAATATAAGAGAGGTCCTTAAATGGTAACATTTCAACGCGCTGATGCTATTTATTATTTATTTATTTTTTGTCCCGAACTTGGGGAATTTGTCTTTCATTTTTGGGGAGTTATGGACATGAGCACAATTCCCCAAAAATTAAACTCAAATTCCCCAAGTTGGTGACATAAAATATTCCGATTCCCCACTCAGAGTTTATATGACTGAAACAGGTAACTTTAAGCACATTTAACGCAAGTTTTGCTTTTCGCGACGCTGAAATCGCAATCTTATGGTCCTAGGGGGCGTCTTAGCGTGCGAATTCTGTCACTGCGCGTGTGTTTTTTTTCTTTGGATTTTTCGTATTCCCCACATTCAATCAATCCTTACACCAATCCCAAATGGAGGCAGGATTCCCCACATGGGCAGCGGACGCGGCTGCCACAGTGGATTCTAGTAATTTTGAATCTGTGATTCAAAATATAGTTTTGAAACGTAACTATAGGTACAGTTCGTTCACAGTTATTTTACCTCTGACATTTGTGCTATCTCTATCTAACCTGTGATGGTTCATAATGACTAAACAGAGACAGTAAAATGTAGTTAGATATGTTAGAGATAAAATAACTGTGAACGGACTGAACGTGAACAGTCAATAAGCGAATGTTGCCTAATTATGTATTTATTGATTACGGATTAAGTAACTCAAACGTCCTCTTAAATAAATAAAAATACCACTGATTTCAATTAACCGTACCTCTATTACCCACTTTTACTATCGAAAATACAAAAAAGAAGTACATGCGATATAAGGAAAAATAAATAATGCAAAATGCAAACAAAATAAGCTGGATCTCAGTTATTGCATATTTTATCTGAATCACGTTTTTATGGTTTTTCTCAAATTGTCATAACTAGAATGTCATGTAATTTTTTTAAAAGTAAATGAAAGTAAAAAAATATCCTTATTAAAAACAAGCTTTCATTTAAATCGTCTAAAAAAAAGAAGATGGACTTCAATAAACTAAGTAAAATTCTCCATATTAGGTCAAAAATTATCCCGATCCCCCGTCCAAATTGATACTTTACTAAATTGCATTTGAAATCTAGGGATATTATCCGCATGGAGCCTGGCTTTACCAAAACTACCTCGCAAAATCGGTACAACAAAATATCTATCTCCACAACAATCTCTAATGGAGATAACTCCCCGCAATTTGGCTAATCCTCCACAATTCAGCAACGCTAATTGTAAATTTTAGTTCCTTTTACCTATTTCATAGTATTTCGTCCTCAAAAAGTTTGACGAGAAAATAATCGTGGTGAAATGTCAAAACTCGGCTAATTTTGCATGCACATGTTAGAGTTTGTCGACAAAAGTGCCACAAGTACATAAATCGTTCGCGAGGATCCTTCATCACAGAGTAAAAATAGACGAATTAAGTACGTTGTCATGTTAGAGGAGGTAGACATAACGAAATATTACTATTTTACTCGAAATAAAATCGTTCTCGTGGGTCGCATCTTAGACGGTCTGGTTATTGGCATTAGGTAGAGAAGATTTACTATCTAAAGATAATTTGAAGCACTCAAGTTATTATGTATGTTCGTTGCATTTTGAAAAATCAGCAATTAAAATTGTACAAAAGCTCAATGAAGATGCAAACCCAACTTTATCGTTACCTAATCTATCTCAAGAAGGAACATCTCAAACAAATGTTGACAAAACTTACAATGTCATTGCAAAACCTTCGTCAAAAGTAAAAATAATATCTGATGTTGTTATTAAAAAAGCAACAACTAAGTCAGTTGTGACTCAAACAGAATTATCTCAGATGTCGCATGAGGAAACACAAACATCAGTTTTGCTCAGTGCAAAAACTCCACGTAAACGTAAACTAAAAGAAGAACTAAAGACGACCAAAACCAAAAATCGACGACTTGAGTGTGAAATGAAAAAAATTGAAAAAGAACTAGAAACTAAAAATTCACTACTTATTGGAAACGATGAACCTGAAGACGAAATCGGCAGAAGGTTTATGAAATTGATTAAGTGGCAAAATTAACTAAAAAATAAATTTAAGGGTAATAGATATTACGCAGAATATAAACTCTTTGCTTTAAACTTGCATTACTCAAGTTCACAAACTTACCGATGTTTAGAAACTGTTTTAAAATTACCCAGCAAAAGCACCTTAAACAAGCTAAAAATAAGTATACCTCCAAAATTAGATGAACGAGTTCTAGAAAGTTTAGAATTAAAAGTAAAATCTTTCCCTGAAAAAGCCAAGTATTGTACGATTTGTAAAGACGAAATGACTCTGAAACGAAACATATACTACGATATTAAAACAGATGAAGTAATAGGTTTTCATAATATTAATGGTAAAGTGACTCCGGAAATTGCCAGCAATGCGTATGTGATAATGCTTCAAGGAATTTACTTTAAATGGAGCAACCATTAGCATACGCACTACTTGCCAGTGCACGTCATTACAAAGAATTAGATATATGGTTAGAAGAAGTTATTACAAAACTCTCCGGAATTGGAATCGACATAAAAGCTATAACCACTGACCAAGGCTCAAACTTCGACAAACTTGCCAAAGATGTGAAAGGAGTGTCATCCGAAAAACCATTTTTTATGTATAATGAGAAGAAAATCTATTATATTTTTGACGTGCCACACCTAATCAAATGTTTACGGAATAATTTGTTAACAAGTGACTTCTATTGTGACGGTAAAAGAATATCTTGGGATTTTATGAAACAACTTTACGACGACCAAAAAGACAAAAACTTAAGACTTATACCAAAAATAACTGAGTGTCACATTGAACCCAACAACTTTAAAAAAATGCGAGTGAAGTATGCAGTTCAAATTTTAAGTCATACTGTGTCTGCAGCACTCCACACGTACATCGATTTGGGAAAATTACCAGAAGAAGCCAGATCCACTGCCAACTTTATCGAGTCTATGAACAACCTTTTTGATGTTTTGAATTCTAGTAGGGTGAAAGTTAAAAATAAATTTAAAACTGCCTTAAAACTCACTGACGCCCAAGAAGAAGTTTTGGTTGAAGCTCAAAATATGTTTGCAACGATTAAAGCCATAAATAAAAGAACAGGAAAAGATAACACAAAACATATGAAATCTTTCGTTATTTTCAAATAAGTATACAGGCAATCAAAATGTTGTTCAGAGACCTAAAAGAAATCGGATTTAAGTATATATTTACGAGAAGACTAAATCAAGATGTCTTGGAGAACTTCTTTGGGTCGATTAGACAGCAAGGTGGCTCTTGCACAGAACCAACGCCGATCCAGTTTCGAAGGGCCTTTTCAAAACTGTTTCTTTGCAACATGTTAAAAAACTCGCCCGATGCTAATTGTGAACTTGATATAAATGCCAAATTCTTTTGAAAGCTGAAGACATGATGAAATTGAGAGTCATGAGTGAAAAAAACAATGAGAAATTATGTAGGTCTGCAGTGTATTTGGAGGGTGAATCAGACTACAGAGAAGTAGACTTACCAGAAGAAAATGCATTGATCTATGTCTCGGGATACCTTATGTTTAAATGTATAAATAAGCATAAGTGCGTGAATTTAAGCGAAGTTTTGAAAACTGTTCCTGAGTTGGGGAAAACAAATTTGTTTACCCGTTATAAAGCCTTCAACAAGAATTCTTCATTCTACGGAAGTTTGAAAATGCCCCCAAAAGAATTTATAGACTATATACAAAACTTAGAATCAAGTTTCACCCAGAATTTCGAAAAAGTAATTCAAACGAATCCAGGAAAACAACTTTATAATTTATTCAGAACTATTACTGCGCAAGTACCTTGTTCGAGTTTTCCAACTGAATATCTCTTGAAATTGTTTACCAGATTGCGTATATATGCGACATTGAAATTTAATAACCGTCATTTTAAAGACTCAAAGAAAGAAATTAAGAAATTTGTAAGAGTTAAACATCTATGATAAAGATCTATTATCGATATACATATTTTTAAATTCCTATTCCGCCCTACCCCTACCCTACCCTAACCTACCCCTACCCAAAGTTTGATCAAAATCGGTTAAGAAACAACCATATTAGAATTTCCTGCCTACCCCCTAAGTGAGGTGGCGTGATTTTCTGCCTATGTGTTATTTTGGGTCTTCAGCTACCAAATTTCATAGTAATCGGTTCAGTAGTATTTGCGTGAAAGAGTAACAAACATACATACATACATACATACATCTATACATACATCCATACACACTCACAAACTTTCGCCTTTATAATATTAGTAGGATAATTTCAAAAGAGATCATTTAAGTAATAAATTAATTTATTAGTGAGGTAAAAATGATACAATTATTATGTTTTGTCCGAAACAAAAACAATTCCAGATATTTTTACACATACATAACATCTATTATTCTTTTGTCTATATAAGTATAATGAACAAAATGTGTTTTATTTTATTACTTCATTAAATTAAATCTTTGGCAATAATCGTATAGCATATACAATTATGCAGCCAGCTCTTAGACTACATGAACGTACTCGGCGCTGCCTGCTGCGCGTTGCCCGCCACAAGTAGGAGTAAACGCTCGTGCTGTGCGCTAGATGGCATAAGTAGTTTCTCGTAGTAAGCAACCCTAGTCCGCGGCTCTTTCAATACGTATAACCATGTATAACTTATTATGAACCGTAGTATAGTGAATTAAGGCCCATATTCCTTCAAAAAGAATTTGGTAGGCATGTAAATGAACACGTGCTCGACTGGACCGCGAGCTAAATTAAATCTTATTGTTTATCAGATTGAGTCATATTTCTTTGAAAACCATTGCGAAGTAAAGCTTCTGTACTAGTTATTATTATTCTGTGCCAATACCAACACGCGTAAGTAATGTAAGAATGAGATACAGCCATACAACAAAACGAAATAGATACATTGAACCGACGGGTGAGACATAGCAAAAAAAACATACAGTTTTGAATAATTTTGTAGAATTTTTTACTCCGTGTTCGGTGAATTAAGAGCTCTGCACTGTATGTCCTTTTTGCATTATCATTCAAAGATTCATTTTTCAATTTTGCCCCAAGCGATTCACATTGTGTGCAGGCATCCACAACTGGGCGACCAAATGACAAGCTGAAATTGGTTCTGAAGTATTTCCAATAAAAATGGTATGTTACATTCAATTCAGGATGTTTCTGTCTAAACTGCTTGTGCATTATCTTAATTGATAAGTCTGCTGACAAATAATAATGTACTTCTGATGCATAGTGTGTTTCCTTTGTGGGGTATGAAGAGATATGATCATGAATTTTTTCGCAAACATCAGCTGGCACTGCATTTGCACAAGGGTGCTTAACACGTTTATCTTGTGGAGTAATACCAGACTCCAGCAAGTTATACGTCGTTGTATATACTCCTATACGTCGAATACGTTTGGCAGTTATTTTGTGAGCATTTATAAATGCTGTTTTACAGACCTTTGTTCTCTGACGATTTATTAATAAAAAATATTCTATGTTCTTTGTTTTAGGTTTTCGCTGTGTGTCCAATGTTGAGTCTCGTCCTCTTCTTCTCTCCACTCCTTTCAGCTCAATAAGTCTCTGTAGATGAATATCCTGTTCATCTTTTGATCCCATTGCATAAAATGATACGAGAATATCATCAAGGGCTTCTTTTGGATTTATTTTTTTGAGACATTCATTGTGGCAACTGTAAAATTTCAAACAAAATAGCATTAACTTTGGTTAACAAACTATTTAGACCATAACAATGAGCTGTTTGTTGAGTAAAATAAAGTAGCTTACCAATCTAGATTAATAAATTCAGGGTCATTTCTAGAAGGAACGTAACGACCCTTCTGAAGGCGACAAGGTGTATACAAGTCGCTAGCGTAGCGAGCACTTGTACTGAGCGAGAGAGAGATGAGAAACTATGTGGCGTTGCGTGTCTCTCTTGCCAAGTACGCGCTGGTGTACTCGCCCCTTAAGACGCTATCTGTGTGAAGTACAAGGATTTGCTACTCAAAGATGCCTGAAGTAGCTGATCTGCCGCTGACGTGCAGGGGTCTCGAAGTAAAACTCCGGAATCTTAATTAATCCTTGGCTTTAAGTAGCCCTTTTATTCACAAAACAATCCTGTACAATTCAACCGTTAACTGTACACTCACTTTTCACTACTAGTTAACTTGCCGAGATCGAATTGTCGTTTGTAACTGTTCGCTTTGCAAATTAATACTGACTATCGGGCGATCCGCGTGCCCTTTTATACTAATTTAACTACTTGGCTGTTCGTTTCTCCGAATGTTCGAGAACCTTCCCTTCTTTCCTCGGGGCCTGAGTAGGTTGCGATGTAACGGGAAGGTTCTAGAACACATTTCTGGAAATTTCTATGAAACGAACTTGATAGAACTCGAATGTTCGAGAACCTTCCCTTCTTTCTAAGTAAGTAACAAAGTATCGGGAAGGTTCTAGAAAACCTTTCTAGAATGTTCTAGGAATCGAATTCGATAGAGCTCTCGAATGTTCGAGAACCTTCCCTTCTTTCCTCAGGGCCTAACTAGGCTATGATGTATCGGGAAGGTTCTAGAACGCCTTTCCAGAATGTTCTATGAATCGAATTCGATCGAACGGCAAAAAATAGGTAAAAATCTAATCTGAACTAATTCTAAACTGTAACTTAAACTATTTTATGTCCGAATTAGTGTTGATCGCCGACACCTTCCAATTGGCGTGACTTTCGCCAGAAATTTTGGCCTTCTTGATCCTGTTTCTTTCATATTCTTGATCGTGACGAACACCCTTATTTCTTTTTCTTTCATCCGAATCCCTGTCGACCATTGTTTAGCGACAAAAAACAAAGTATTTCAACACGAAAACCGCACAACGCACAACAATACAACGGCAGGAGGCGGGAGGCGCTAAATTGTAAATAAAAATGACATTGACGTTTTGTAGGGTGCGTTCCAAAATTACTTGTTAAAAAGGTTCATGTCCATGGACAAGTGCCCGTTTAGGACTAAACAGTATATTTATAGGTATGTAACTCTATGGGCAAAGATCGGACTTGAGCCGTTCTGACACAAAACGATGTGTTTAGGTCTTGCCAAACCATTTAGAACATAAAAAAAAATTGATTAAAAATGTGACATGTGCCCTTTAAGTAATTAGACATTCCTATTATCATAAACAAATGGTTAATTTACTCTTAACCTATAGTAAGTTTGAGTTAGCTTTTTGGAATTTCTGTTTTAAATTATAATAGCATTAATGTCAAGTGGTCATATTTTTTTATTTTATAGCTTCAGTCTCTAAACGTCAAACTCATCGTCAAAATCAAAACTTTCTTTTCGGTTATTTTTCTGGATTCTTGTGGGATTCTTCAACCAATTATTATAATTATTTGTGCTTTTGAGTTTGTGCTGTAATATTTTAAGTGAAATAGACACTACAATTAATACTATTTATCATATTAGGGACAGCGATAGAGACGTTTTGTGTATTTGTGAATGTGATTGTGGTTTACATGGGCTGGAATCTTAGAAGAAAAAAAATTGCCCTTATTTGATACCAAAGACAAGCCATAGACAATTGTAAATTTTCATTTTGAAGTACCTGAACCAATTTACCGGAGCGGCGACTGTCAATGTCAATATGTCAAATAATGTTTGTCGTTAAGTTTTATTTCGTTTTCATTACAGTTACTTGATTGAGTGAAGTGTTTGTACTTATCCTCTCCGCTTTAACTGTAATAAAACCAATAATTCACTGGGCTTTATGCGTTGGTGATCTTTTATTGGTTTGTCCGTATATTTTTCCATCAAGAAAAGTACGTGTTGTGTGCCGAACTGCGCCAGCAGGCGAAGTTTAGTTAAGTTACATCGTATTCCAAAGACTGAGATAGGACTCAAGTGGGTGTCTGTTATCAATTGTGCCCAACTGAAAAACCTTAGCTCAGTAGAGCGGCAAAAGTGGTTTGTGTGTCACAAGCATTTTGAGACAAAATTTACAACGAGCAAATGTCATCTTCACGTGGGAGCTTATCCCACCTTAGGTGCGTTCGGTTTGGGCTCGGTGGCGTTTTTGGCGTTTGCAAAATTAGCGTTAATGTAAAGCGTTCGGTTTGGGATTTTCGCCCATTTCGCCAACAATGCTACTTTTGCTCACTTCCCAAAACGAACGCAAAAGTAACAAACAGCGGTGCGTCAAATGTCAAACAACATAATTATGGCGGCAACACTCCAATCTATCATAACATACATGCGTCACTCGTGGCAATAGGCATAGAAGGCACTGGCAGTAGTAAAATTAAAAATAATAGAGTTCTGTGACAGAAGCCAGTTGATTTCGTTTCTTCTATGGACTCGATGGACTCCGTGGACCCGCCGCCGCCGCCGGCGTGGGCAAAGTCAAAGAGGGCGCGGGTGGCTAGAGCTATTTTGCCTTTGGTATTAAAAAGTTGTGAAGAAGTCTCGTCATCATCGGACTCATCAGACGATGAAGTTCTTATGCAGGAGATGAATAGACAAAGCCAAAGGAAGTTAGCAAAGGCGAGAATAGTTAATTATGTGGAGCTTACTGTAAACATTTACTCTGATGCTGACTTCCAATCTCATTTCAGGTACGTATGGATCTTGGAAACCGTGAATGGACCATTTTCAATTAAACTTGAATTATTTATTAAATGTTAATGTTTGTTTTTAATGGTTACTTGCAGATTGACAAGATCCACATTTGAGTGTTTGTTAGCACTAATTGGCCAAAATTTAGTCCGTAAGAAGGATGGGCAGCCACAAGTAGACCCTGAAAAACAGATCCTGGTTGCCCTATGGCAAAAGGGCAATACAGAAAGTTATAGGTAATGTTTAGTAACTTAATTAAAATATGAGTGATTGTAAAAGTTTCTTTCATATTACCTGTACAGGTAGTTGTAAAATGTGTCTTTTATTATTTTCTAGGTCTGTAAGTGACAGATTTGACCTGTCCAAAGCCACTGCACATTTGTGTGTAAGTAGAGTTACCGAAGTCCTTGTGCAGAATATAAACAAATTTATTAAATGGCCATCACCCACAGAAGCTAATACAATAAAAAAAGCCTTCCAAAGAACGAGTAGCTTTCCCGACACAATAGGGGCAATAGATGGTACTCACTCACATTGAGATTGAAGCTCCAAAAGAAAATCCAGCTGATTACATAAATCGCAAGGGATATCCATCTCTCCAACTACAGCCCGGGTAGCACGGCAAGGGGAGAAAACCATTATATCCACTCTTAATGTCAGATGTCATTGTCAATTCATACTTTATTTCCTCCTTGAGGGGATATAATGGAGGAAAGAATATTAGTCCCTTTGCCATGCTTCCCGTGCAGGTTTGTTTTGAATTTGTGAAGCCTAGGTACTTTTGTAAATCTTATTGAACAACTTTTGTATTTGTAATATTTACTAGCTGTGCCCTGTGTTAGCCCGAGATTACAAGTAGTCTATGTGTTAATCCAAGGTCTAAGCTACCTCTGTATTGAATTTTATCCAAATCGGTTAAGCCGTTTGTATGTGAAAGAGCTAGTAACAAACATCCATATATACTCACAAACTATCTCCTTTATAATGTTAGGACTAGGCCTACCAATAGGGTGTTTCATGATAATATATGTATTTAGGTAATAGTACTTGGTAGCCCTACAGTACATTCAGTTGTATTTAATTATAATTAGAACTACATTACTGTACTAATAACCAACCCGCACTGGGCCCGCATGGTGGATATGGCCCAATCACCCTTCGTGGGTAGGCCTACGTCCTGCAGTGGACAGCTAAAAAAGGCTGGTACAGGTACTGTACTAAATATTTTATCTTACTTGTAAACTACTATTAAATACTACTTATTCGTACTAAAGAATAAGTAATATTAAATAGTAGGGAATGGAGCAGTTAGCATTAGGCTGGTCTATTTTCATTATGTTGTCCAGCTGTTTTAAGTTAATTATGACTCAATTATCATTTTCCAGGCTGTATGCGACAACAGGATGGTGTTTCGGCATTGGCATGGTTATCCTGGGTCAGCTCATGACCAAAGAATATTCAGAAACTCTCCTGTTCAAGACTATATCAATGACGAAACAAAATTTCTTGCCAACACTCATTTAGTTGGAGATGCAGCATATGCAATTGACCGACATATGATGACCCCTTTCAAGGACAGTGGCCATTTAAATGCAAGACAAAAAAATTACAATTACTGCCTGTCTTCAGCAAGAGTAACAATTGAGAGGTCTTTTGGTCTTCTGAAAGGAAGGTGGCGAAGCCTACTTAACTGCCTCCCAATGAAAAAAATGGAACTAATGCCACAGTTCATCGCAGCATGTTGCATTCTACATAATATATGCTTAGCAGAAAATGATGTATTAGACATAACAGATTTAACAAGTGACCAGCAAGAGTCAGAGCCTGTGTTCTTGTTAACAGAAAACAATAGTGAACGGATGCAGGATGGACACAACAAACGAAATTCTATTATGCATGCCCTAGCTATAAGAGATGTATAAAATAAACAAACTATTATTTATAAATTTATTTTACACAAGAAACCTTAACTTGATGAACTATATAATTTAGTAGTAAGTACCTAATTATTAACTCTTTAAGATCATACAAACATGGTAAAAAAATTAGTAGATTGCGAATGTTAAGTGGTCCTCGATAATACTCAATATACATATAGGTCAAATCATACAACAATCATACTTATTTACTAACTCAGGTTCCACAGAACATAGTAAATTTATTCACAGAATCAGAATCTTCAACATCAGCAACACTACCAAAAGAAACTCAATCTGAAGCAGGTGCTACATCTTCTGTTGTTACAGAAGATGTACCAGTTTCCACAGAAATTTCAATATCTGCGCCATCATCTGCAATTGATCAAGAAACTCCAGGAAGTAATAAATATTTTTATCATTTTATTCCATGAAGCTAGAGTTACTGTTCATATAATGGAACTGACTGGAAATGAATAAAACTAACAACATACTAAATAAATATTAGATAGCAATGGTAATTCTGTGTACCAGGAATGGGCCGGAGTGAAAGTCATCTGACGAAGGTGATTAATTACATATTTTAAATATATTTCAGATACAATATATCGTTGGAGGGAGAGTAATATTTATCTTTTGCTCAATGTGTACGAGGACCTCAAAGAAAAGTTTGCTGACCCAAAAATAAGCCAAAAAAAGGGATGGATAATGGTGACTATTCTGATTGTTTATTACAATTTCCAAGCAATTATCAGTGAACCTGTCTCTTCTACTTCTACTCGTGTCTACCCATGACCACGGTCGATGCAAATCAGCCGAAACGTTGGGATGAGAAATTTTGTGTGTGATTAGTCCCGTAGTATATAATAATAATGTCACTTCTAGCTTAAATAATAAACTATCAATTTGGATTCTATCTTCCTAATAGGTACTAATTTGTATTTTAGGTGGCAGAAGAAGCAAACAAAAGGAACAACAATTTTGAAATTACAGGTCCTCAATGCATGACAAAAATGAGGGCATTGAAAAAAATTTACAAAACAATTAAAGATCATAACTCAAAATCTGGAAATGATCGGAAAACATGGAAATATTTCGAGGTGCTTTATTTTGAGAATAATAAAATACCTTTTAGTAAGTCTATGAACTGCATTCAGCACCTATTAGGAATCATTCATCTATCCCTCAGCCATAGTTTGTCCACTGCTGAGCATAGGCCTCCCCTATGGATTTCCAATAAGACTGATTGGGAGCAGCTTGCATGTAGTTAAATTCTATGGTCATAATGAAGTCAATCATCCATCTTGTGGGTAGACGTCAAGCACTGTGCTTGCCGTTATGTGGTCTCCCCACTTAAGAACTTTACAAGCCTATTGGCATCAATCCTTCTCATTAAAAAAAATGTTTTTTAAGTATTTTTACTAGGTACAAAGATGAATTAAATAAAAATATTAAGTGACATTTTCAGATACAATGCAGGCAGCCACCTCAAAATGTGATGATTATACTCACTGGCAACGACATCCCTAAAAAACGGCTTAAACCAGGTATTTTTTTTCATAACTACGAGTATGTATAATACTACTTTCTATAGGACGAATCGTACAACTTGGTGGCTCTGATGTTAGCTGTGGAAATTACACTTCCTACTGGTCCTGTCCGCGCACGTAGGTACAGTGACTGAGAGTGGACATGTGGGCCAAAATTTTGACGTAACAAACTCATAACTAGCGTCACTCATTTTAAAATAAACAAGGTGGACTTTTTTCCCCACCGTGTCCGTTTTATCTTCCTTTCCCTTAAAAAACAAAAAAGTATTTCTAAAATGTTAATTTATACTATCTATTTTTCACAGCACATTATGCCGATGGAAAAGCAGTTAGTAAAACTCTTCTGAACACAGCAGAGACAGTTTCGTTTTTAGACAATCTGTTTGATTCGTGCAACGGAAGCATTAAAAATAAAAAGAAACCTTTACGACAGCCTTTGACACAAAAATCATCAAAAACTCACATGAAGTTCTGGGAAGAAGCGATAAAAAAGTTGGAAGAAATGAGATTTGTCACGAAAGAAGGCAAATAAGTCATGGTACCTTCACAAAAAAATTTTGTGACAACTTTGAAGAGTTTAATGAGAATATGGATGTTATTCAAAGAGAAAGGGTATAAAACAATGCGACCACGCTACTTTAATTCGGACCCGCTTGAAAATTTTTTCGGACAAATGCGAGCATACAGCTATAGAAATAATGACCCTAAGTGTGAAACATTCAAAGGCATATTCCGTTCCCTACTAATCACCAGATTTATCCATTTTCACTCAGAAAGCTATAATTGTGAAGACACTTCGGGAGACCAAAAAATAAAACTAAAAAAAAAAATTCAGTCAGACGAAGTTAAAGGCGAAACGCTGACAACTTCCTGTGATACTCCACAGGAAGTCATTAAGTCTCCCGAAGTCACTAAAAATATTCAGGCAGAAGCTCGGAGAGAACGTTTAAATGTACACTCAAGTGCATACACTGCGGGATGGGTAGTAAGAAAATGCCTAAATAAAATAAATTGCCCAGACTGTAAAAAATGTTTGACGCAGACAGAGGAGTCATCAGTCCACAAATGGATTTCTCATAGAGAATATAAAGAATTTAAAAATAAACAAAAACTTACTTATCCCTCAGAGTATGCAGTGAGGCGTTTTACAGAAATTGTAAAGGAATCAAATGAATACTTGGAATGCAAAGCGAATTCAAAAAATATATCTGAGAAAATATCTAAAACAATTAAATCCAAGTATTCATTTGATTTCCTCAACTGCAAAACTGGTGCAATGCAATAAATCGAATTTTAAAAGGGGTGGACCTAAATCGCTTAAAAACGGATTTGCCTTTTATGCAAAAGAAAGCTTTAGAAAAATATAAAAAAAAATTGAAAAATAAAAGACTTAATAAGTAGCACAACCTATGGTTTTATTTTATTATTAAACTTCCTGTAGGTTTTAAAAACTATTAAGAAACGGTGGAATATACGTATTGGGATTAATAATTAATTTTGATGCCAATTGGAAAAAAAAAGTACTATCGCCATCTTAGCCGCCATATTGTTTTAAAAAATAAATAAATGTCAAACTCAAAATTGCTAGTCCGCCATTGGTTGTTCGTAGATTCCTGTCTGATACGTTACTACCCACTTTGTTACTTGGGTAGTATCTATAGTAGTCTGTGGTGGTTTATGAGAAATTGACTCTTCATCGAAATAGACGCGTTTATTGATAAATTGTCTCTTCATGCAAAATAGATGCTTGTTATTTTGTTAATGCCACTGTCGTCATGGTTGGCAAATCAAAAAAAACGTGCGCCAAGTGTGGCATTACTTATATAGAAGATCCTGCTAATACCTTCCATAGATTTCCCCTTCCGTCCACACAGGGTGCTTTAAAGTAAATATTTCGAATCTAAGTATAAATAAACTTGTGTGGGTAAGGTCAGTTGGGGCAAGCGCGGCGCATAATTTCGATACCTGACTTTGCACTCGAATTACTTTGATTAATTAGAAATATGCAATCAACAAGTTTCAATATCATAAAGTATAATGATCAATATCTTAAATGAAATTGCTATTATAGCGCTCAGTTACAAGTTTAAGAGTATTTTGATATACTTTTACAACCTTGTCACTAGCCGCACTTACCCAACGAAGTGGGGCAAATGCGGCGCACGCAAATATTTTTCTTTATAAGACTTATAGACAGTATATCAACACAACATTATCATATTAACAAAAATATATTAGACTCTATCTCGTTGTAATAAGATCCATTACAAAAAGCATGAAAATTATAAGCGGGCGCAAGTGTGGCATATTTCTTACGGGCAGTGGTGCTAAACATTTTTTCAGCTTGCAGCAGCTTGAAGGTTCCGATATATTTGACGAAAAAACTGACGCCCACTAATAATTTAATGTTATAATATTTAAAAAAATAGGACAATTTTATATTTTTAGATTGGGTCTGTCAACTCGGTTACCTACTCGGAAAGTGCTGACCTAATTGAAATGTTTAATTATTCGGAACCACTGCAGAATATAGTGTCAAAATATTAAATTTAAGAGTGTGACGTTGATGTGAAATTATAAGAAAAAGGTTTTCGAGAAAGTTTAAAATATAAAACGTATATACAGAACACACAATTTATTTTCAAGAATAGAAAAAATACGTTAATTTCTTAATGTAAGGCAAAAAACTAACTTAACAAAATGTTAGGATTAAAAAATATTGCGTATGCTTATTACAATTACCTAGGTGAATAAGCTTTGAAAAATAATGTATCAGTCTATGTAAAACGTAAAAACGTACGACACAAAAATATAATATCTTTTGTCACAAAAATCTAACTTATGCATAATTATAGAACATGAACAGTCTTCTAGTACAATTAGTATCTTTGGCCATTTTTGTTATACCTATAATATTCTTGCTACTACACATTAAATCCGTTAAATTGCATTTTAAAAATTATTTGACCACGTCGGGTTATGTCTGGCTTAGGTAGTACTGAAACTAAATCTTCACTGTGCTTCAAATCATATATGTCATCAATGATTGGATACGCAAATATCGCATCTTTTTTTGCTTTGTGAATTTTTCTTGCGTATTTTATTGTTGGTATCCCATTAGTTATATTTTGGACATGACCTACAAAATGTTTAACTGTTTTTTTAGACGCAAACTGTAAAACCCAGTCATTTATACAACACCTGACAGAAGAATCAGTACATTGTTGGGCCTGATTAATGTTTTCTTTGTCATCAAAGTCAGGAAATTCTAAATTTAAGTAATCATCTTGAAGTACTGAGTTATAAAAATCAGCAAAATTTTCAACAAAGGACACATCATGAACGCTTAAATCACTGTCATCAGTTGATGATTCATCTTCTTCTTTGATTTTTAGTTTCTTTGGTTTTTTAAGTCCTTTATCTTTGTTAGTTTCCTTTGTACCTTTTGTCACCATATTTATAGCGCTGTCTTGAAGATCTGCAGCATTTTACCTGAGACGTGAGTGGTCTTGTCTTGTTTTTTTTTTATTTAATCACTGGTTTATTACTTATGTTTGTCATCATTTTTTTATTAATACTTCCCCGATATATAATGTTTGATGTTATAATAACTTTTTTTGGATTATTATTTTTTGTGTCCTGGTTTTCTGATTGAAGACTAGATTTACCGGAACCTTGACCGTTCATACCAGGAATGTCTGGAGTATCAGGTAAAGGGCCCTTTTTTTCTTCGTTATTGTAATTTTATCGGTAGTAGTTTTCTTTTGTCTCGTTTTGAGATTGTCTTTTTTCTTATTATTTTCGTCTTCTTTTTGTTTCAGTTTCTTTACAACATCAGGATGAGTTATAACTTCTGCACCATTAGCAATTTTTCGCTTTTTTGCAAAAGTAACTTTGCTTTCATGCTTTTTGATGGTATTTAGCAGCAATTGTTCGAAGGAAATTTCATTATTTGTCCGTCCAGATATCACAGTTTGAGGGCTTTGGGTCACCAATATATCTTCGCCATTTATCTTTTTTAAACATATAGATAACAATGTAGATGGGCTTGAAACTGTGACTGATGCGTTAATTGCAGCATCTTTTTTGTAATCTTTCCATTTTCTTAAAGTTATTTGGTCTAGTTTATCTTCTGATACTACTGTTATATCCAGAGGAAATATTCCGCCTTTTCTGAACCCATTAATTATTATTTCTGGGTCTAAGCTACGCCACACTTCTCCAATAATAATGGAGAATTCTTTCTTTGATAGCTTTTGGCCGTAGTTACAACGCTGCCATTTCATCATTCTGTCATCCCATCTATCTTTGAAAAGTTTAAATACTGACAAGTCCAGCGGTTGCAGTAAATGGCTTGTATGGGGAGGTAATTTGATGATTGTGACATTATTTTGTGTTGCTGCCTCTATTACTGCCAACTGTATGTGCGTGCTATGTCCATCAAATATTAACAAAGTAGGCTCGTCGGTAGTACCGAGCATTGGTATAAAACTCTTTGTAAAAGATTTAGCGAAAGCCTTGCTTTCTATCCAACCATTTTTTGTAGCTGTGTACAGAGTTCCTTCGTATGCATCAGGCGAAGTCCACTCGCTCCATACATTTTTGCCCTTATATATAATGAAAAGGTGGTCCTTTACCACCAGCAGCGTTGCTGGCAAAGAGCACTGTCGTGTTGTCTTTTCCTGTGGCAGCTGTTGTTCTAGTTGATTCGAAACCTTTTTTACCAACGATCATTGATTTTTTGGGATCGTTGCAATAACTAGTCTCATCGATGTTCCATATTCTATGAGGTTTATTTTGCAGTTGCAGTTTTTGGATAGTATTTTCAAGAATTTGAAAATAGTCATCCAACACAAATGGGTCTGCAGCTGTTTTCGAGCATACTCTACAGCTTGCGGTTTTTTAATAGATAAATTGTTTCTTTTCACAAAACCAGAAAACCAGTCGTAACCGGGGACTCCATCTATAAATGGAGATTGCAAATGGTTTTTGTTGACATATTCAGCTACAAGCTCCACCATTTCTTTTCTAGTCAGTCCAAATCCATTTTTTTCCATGGTGGAAATGAGAATGGCTAGTTTTTCTTCCGTATTAGCGTTCAAAGCTGTTGGTCTTCCAAAGTTATTAGATTTTTGCCCTGATTCTACCAGTCATGTGATCAAATAACGTTGCTCTTGGAATCTCATATTTTTTACTAGCGGCGTAAAATGTGAGAATTCCATTTCAAATCTCTGTCAAAGCTTTTTGCAATATTTTGGGAGTCCAGTTTGGCCCATTTGATTTTTTTACATTCTTTCGCACCATGGTCTGAAAAAAAATGTATTAATTTTTGGTCTTAATTGCTTTCTACTTAATAAGTTAGTCATAGCCTTCGTTTTTACAGGTTTTTTTGTCGTTGGCAATACTTTATTTTTTATTATTTTTTATTAGGGACTCATTTCATATGATTTGAGGAAATAAACCGAAAATGTTGTTCCCAATAGAAGGGTTGATAACCTCTGATTTGGGGCAAGTGCGTCATAGCGTCGCACTTGCCCCAAACGATGTAGCCGCACTTTCCCAAACAACACAATTTGAGGTTAGTAGTTTGACTCCTAAATTTTATCACAAAATTTACGAACAAATTGAAATAACTACGCGATAATTATGCTTTAGGTATATAACAATTACTTACGCTTGTCAGATCAGCTTTTGTCTCGATAATAACCAAAAATTTTATTACAATAATGTACACACGTGAACTCCGTATCGTAGTGAAATGCTACTGACAAATAAAAATGACGTCAAATCAGTTTGTTGGCGCAGTTTGGCCCATTTGTTTTTTTTACATAATTTCGCACCATGGTCTGAAAAAAATATGTATTAATTTTTGGTCTTAATTGCTTTCTACTTAATAAGTTAGTCATAGCCTTCGTTTTTACAGGTTTTTTTTGTCGTTGGTAATACTTTATTTTATATTATTTTTTGCGGGCGCTGTCCGGTGAGTAAATTTGTGTTATTTTTAATGTTAAAACGTGTTTCCAAGCCATATTTTATATTAATTACGTAAATTGACTATTCTAGATTACTAGTGTGAAGAAGTGTGTGATAAATATCAGCAATTGTAGAAATAATATGATTTCTTATAGGAATACCCGATTCCGTTACCTCCTGTCCGTGACTATAGCGGTGGTAACGTATAGGCCGGACTTGAAAGTAACGGACAGGACCACGTAAAGCAAAGTTTACATGGTGCAAACTCGCCTTTTTTACTTTTTATTTAGACTCATATTTACTATTAGACATTTTTACTAATCATAATTTAAATGTTACTGTTTCATTTTAGTTCCGTTTTCCGGAGTGAAATTTTTAATTGATCATTAAACAACAGAAAAAATTACAACATTAGTGTTTAAAATAATAAATATTCTAAATGGAATTTCAGATTTCAAGGTGGCGCTAACGCCAGCTGAAAAAATGCGCCATTATCGCCAAAAAATAAAAGATAATCCCGAAAAATATGAAGAACAGAAGAAAAAAGACAAAGAACGCATAAAAATTAAAAGAAAGAAAATTTCACAGCTCGATGATGAAAAAAAAAGTAAAATAAGACAACAATGGAGAGATCAAAAAAAAGGCAAAGGACAAAAAAAAACAGGAAATGAAAATCAAAACGAAGACAATATTGATGGAGTTGCGCTAAGAACAGGTTCTATAGCTCGACAATGAAGAAGTTTGAAGTGTTATGTTGAAGTTTAATATTTCTTAATTTTTTTTTTTTTTATTATTTAATCTTTATTTATTGGGAACTTCAGTCGCTACGCGACTATGTCAGTTCCATTGTTACATTCTTAGATTTACTTTGCACTACTTACATAATATCGCACAATAATTTGCAAAGTGTTCTAACCGCCTCGCTTAGCGGAGCGGATAAAACACTTTGTATATCACCAACATCGAGAAAATTGGAACCGTACTGAGCCAACATGACCGCTCTGACCGACTGAGTCCGGGAGCACTCCACCAGGACGTGGTACACGTCCTCGGGCCGGCCGCAGATGTCGCAGGTGTCTGATTCAGCGAGTCTCATTAAGAATATTTCTTAATTAAAACTCTAACAGCCGCACTCAGAAACGTTCATTAAATTAGCGCTAATCATTACTTAACTAATTTTCATTAAGGCTGTTAATTATCGTTACATCCCAGAGACAGAATTTAAGTTTTCGTTAGTTAATGACAGACTTAAGTATCCCTCGGGCGAGGTAACGTCAAACCAGCTCTATCGATAGAATATCGATGGAGCAGTTGTGTTGCCGCACGAAAATATGAAAATATTAATTATCAAAAATATACAATAAAACATCTGTAATCATTCATTTCCTACATTTTTACGTATTGCATAGTACTTTTACAATCAGTTCTTACTAAAAAAACATAGAAAACAAAATGTTTTTGTGCAAATTCGAAATTGAATTTAGGATTTTTATGTATGGTATTATTTACTGCAGAATGCTAATGTCAATTCATCAGTTGTCAATGTCGAAAAGTTTTCGCTCGGTGTTTTGTTTACGTTTGATTGTGTATTATTTACTAAATATTCAAAAAATAGACATGGTAAGTATTGCAATATATTGAGTAATTAAATATATTTCATGTTAAAATCAACTTTCAAGCTTAATAAAAGTGTTTCTTTTTCAATTTAGGATCCCCAAGAAAAAACACCACGCAAGAGAGTAGCCAATTTCACGGCCGACGAAAAAGCTTTACTAGCACAGCTAGTAAAGAACAAGCCCATCATAGAATCGAAATTATCGGACGGCAAGGCAGTTGCTAAAAAACAAACGGCGTGGGAATTATTAACGAAAGAATTTAACTGCCACGCCAATGTCAGCAAGGTAAGCTCATCTATCCACTGCTAATCAATCTTGTGCTTTACAAGAAAACCATGATAATACAATTTGTCATTTATTTATTACAGCGTGAAACCATCTCAAAATCAAAGGGCTTGGGATAATATGAAAGCATGGACGAGAAAAACTAGAGGTATGGAACGGGGAAACCTCATCCGTACTGGTGGTGGCCCATCCCTGCCTCCGCTATCACCGCAACATGGGGCAATCATATCCATGATTGAAGAAGTGAGTAACATTTAATAACATTTGCTTTTTTATAAAACCAACTGCTCATCGCAGTTTCTCCCAGATATGATTATTGTAGCTGCAAATTTTTTCATTTAAATACTCATAAAAGATAGTAAAACTGCATTCAAATCTGTTGTATAGTTTAGAAGAAATAAATAGATACATAGACGGGCAGACAGACACAGAAATAGTGACTTTTTGCTTTATAATAATTATGTAGTGAGATTAGGTAATAATCTATACTAATTTTCTTTTATCAGGCTGCACCGGTAATGATCTGTGAAATCAGCAACAATATGGATAATGATGGAATGATTTTAAATTCCATTAACTCTGAAGGAGTAGACTTCGTTGAAGATGACAGTCAGCAAATTTTAACAGAAGTTGCCTATGGTATTAAGCTAAATTTTGATATGTATTTAATACTTAATAATATGTGTTATGTACTCAAATTTTATCATTGATTATATTTTTGGTATTTTCAGTTTCCGAGCCAAGTAGCAGCCAAGTATTTGTCGAGGAGGAAAAAAATCTACACACAGATTCAGTGGTGGATGTTAATGACCAATATGATGTTCAGTTTGATGATGATATGCCTATAAAAACAGGTGATTGTTTTTTTTTGTATTTTACAAAGTCTAATTTGTAAAAGCCGTGTTGTTTCATGGATGTTATATTAGCATAAAAATTTTAATATGGGCCTTTGACTGTATTTGTCTCATATTTGTGTTTATTTTTTTTAGAGCAATCCAAACGTAATAAGATTGTCAAAAAGAACTTGCCAACTTTGATCAGTCAAGATCAAAACCGTAGACCTACTGACTACATTCGCCGGGAAGCAGTCATAAGAATAAGGCATTCAGAAAATAAGAAAAAGATGGAAATTCAGATATTAAGGACACAGGTACAAATAACACATGATTTTATAATATATATATTTATGTCAATGTTTTTTTTATTTTTCAACATATATTTAGCCATTTTGTTGTGGATCGTAAATATTAGAGTGTCAGTCAGTTATATTTGATATACTTTTATTATATTGATATAAGGTCTAATTGTGAATTTTTATTTTACAGTTGGAAGTGGAAGAAATCAAAAAAAGGGCAGTGTTATTAGAGGAAGAGAGAAACAAAATTTTACTAGAGAAGACTAAAATAGAGTTTAATATGTTAATGAAATCCGATTAGTTTTAATTTTAATTTTAAGAAGGTTAATTTTAATAACTAACGTACTTTGGTTTTAATAAATAAAATACTTGATTATTTTTGATGTAATAAATTATTATAAGTCTTCAGTAGTATTATTCATCTCTAGTTTAGTCATTTAATTTGATAGTAATACATTTTAGTTTCATAAATAATAACTTGTTAAATGTAAATGGTAGTTTAAATGAAAACACATATTATATCAATTTACGATTTTTTTATTTATGAGAAAGACCTATCTACTAGAGCTTGTCGCAGTATAAAACCATTACTATTAGGGCTTTCAGATATTGTTGGGGTAACATCATTATCACCATCAATGTCCTCGCAGTCCCAGTTTAATGAAACCAAGTTGTCTGCTAATAAAGCAATATTATGCAATGCTGCACAAGCACATATAACAGCTACAACTGTTTCTTTTTTAATTCCCATTCCTACTTGTAGACAAGGGAATCTTCTTTTCCACACACCAAAACATCTTTCCACAGAGTTTCTTGTTTTCTTGTGACTTATATTATATTTTTCTTGTGGAATGGTATTTGGTGATAAAAATGGTGTCAGCAGTACATTGCTAACAGCATACCCGCTATCCCCTAAAAGAAATCCCTGCAATACACCAGTATTCATCCGCTGCTTCACAGAACTGCTATTGTATATAAAATTGTCATGTGTACTGCCCGGCCACCGTGCTACTACAACATAAAATTCCAAGTTTGGCCCTGTGACTGCCTGGACATTAATGGAGAACCACTCTTTTCTATTCCTATAAACTTCTGAAACCATTCCTCCGGGGCTTCTTATTTTGATGTGGGTACAATCTATACAACCAATCACTCCAGGAAAATAACAAATTTCATAAAAATTTTGCTTCACTTTGTTAATTCCTTCTACAGTAGAAGGGAATTTGACGTAATCCTTCATTTTGTGTCCTATCAATGTAGAGACTTTAGCTATAATTCTCGAAACCGACTGCTGGCAGATACCAACTACATCTCCATCTAGTTTCTGTAAATAAATAAAAATATTATTAGGTAGGTATGTATGTATCTAAACATGTATACTTAGTGAATATTCCCAAAATACATTAGGTATTTATTAATAACAACAGTGCAATATCTACCTTTGAAGAATTTAAATAGGTAAGTACATAATAACAAATAGGTAAGTACATAATAACTAACCTGAAAACTGCCTGTAGCGAAGTATCTTAATGTTAACAGTAACATTATTTCAGGGGCAAATGGTAATCCTCGTCTCGATGGTTTCCGTAAGTCAATCAGCATGGGTAATATTACACTTTTTACAGTTTCTGGCGTAAATCTGTAGCGAGAATAAAATTCTTGCACTGAGTACTTTGTAAAGGGATCAGAATAATCCCTTAAATACCGCCTTGGCCCTACTTCCCTATATCTTCTTGCGTAATTCACAAACTCGACAAAATCTATAAAATCAGACATTTTACAAAACAAGAAAAATAATATGTATAAAATCAACACAAGATCAACACCAATGAATTTCAATTTCTAACATAACCTCAATCGTAGATGTCAAAACCTTCCCTTAAGAAGCTTAAGTAAGGGTTGGGCGCTACTTAAAGTTAAGGGATGATAAGCCCGCTAACGAATCGTTAACTGACTCTGAGTGGTAACTTTTCGAAATTTTTACTTAGTGATGGTTTAAGTAATCATTAAATATTAAGTAATGTCTCTGAGTGCGGCTGTAAACTGATTAATGTCATTAAAATTTCTATTAGTTAAATAAAAGTTGTTTGTTTTGCTATACCTATGTACTTAGTAAATATCTACTATCACCTATTTAGTATACGAGTAGAGTCAGGAAATGTATTTGATGTCTAATTTTGAAAAAAATACCTAATATAAAGTGAGTTGTAGCTATTTATATTGATAATTATTAAAGGTTATAGCAGTTATGTTTACTAAACAGTATTTATTTTGTTTTAAAATATCACAGATGCTCTAGCCGCTAACGGTTAAAGCCGCTCTGTTAATTATTATAGATTTTTCATATCTTCAAAATGTCACCGATGCTATAGCCGCGAACGGCTAAAGACGTTCTGTTAAATATTACAGTTTTTCTCTTTTTTCAAAATGTCACCGATGCTATAGCCGCCAACGGTTAAAGCCGTTCTGGTTATAACTGTAGTTTTTACCAGATATATGTGCTGACAGTACGGTCACAACCGTTCAAACAATATACTTGTGTCAAAAGTAGGTGACATTGTGTCCATCAACGTGTCAGATGCTTTGTGTTTTTTACAGTTGAAAATTGAAAGCGCAAGCGTTGTTTTTCTTTCATCTTCCTCATGTTATTATAATTCCCTTTCTTCACTTTTCGAAAACGCCCATAATTCTTGTGTGCTCATGGGCCCCAGCTTAGTTTAAGACGTTTTTGTAAGTAACTTACAATATGTACACGGAAATTGTTAAAATTTTGGTATGAAAAATGCTATCGGAGTGAAAATGTGTGATGTTGATAATATTCTTCAATGGTTTCAGGTGGACCCAGTTGGCCAAGCCAGTACATCTCAGTGTTCTGATGCAAATACTGTAGAATGCTCAAATGTGGGGAAGCCTCAGCATACAAAAACAACCAAGGTAATAAATATGACTAGGCACTAAAAAATATCTCGACGTAGAGCCCCCATAAAGCCTTGGGCCACGCCTGGCTTGCTTCGCTGCATGAAAAACAGAGATAAACTGCACAGCAAATACAAGAGTGATCCAAATAATGACCTTGCAAAAATCACATACAAGAGATATCGCAACTTCCTTACGCAGCTACTTCGTAACGTTAAGCGGCAGTACGAACGTTCAGAAATAGAGAACGCAAAAAATGCCAAGGACATGTGGAAGGCTATAAATAAGATAGGGAACATCAAACAGAACCAAACAAAATCCAACAACCTGATTTCCATCGCTTCGACCCCCAAGGCAGCTGCAAATAAGGTCAACGAGTATTTTGCGGGAGTAGGTGAATCACTAGCTAAGAAAATTGAAAATTCTTTACATTCAGCCCAATCTCAGACTTCTTCAATAGTAACAACACCAAATCAACCTATGAACTCATTTTTTATGGTAGAAACAGACTTAGCAGAAGTTGTCTCTATAATAGACTCTCTAAAGAACAGTAACACTGCGGGTGTAGACCGCATTTCTTCTCGGATTATCAAGGAAAATAAAAAGGTTTTTGCAGGACTGCTCACTCACATCTGCAATTTGGCTATTAACTCTGGGCGTTTTCCTAAAGCTTTTAAAACATCAATTGTTACACCGATCCACAAAAGTGGCCCCAAAGATATAGTTAGCAATTATCGTCCCATTTCAATTTTGCCAACATTTTCGAAAATACTTGAACGAATCATGAATACTAGATTAGTCAAATACCTTGAAGATCACAACTTCTTATCTCAGCAACAATTTGGTTTTCGAAAAAATAAGTCAACGTCGGAGGCGGTCTGCGAACTTACCAATCATGTGGCTGAGATAATGGATGCAGGAGACAAGTGTCTCGCAATATTCTTGGATATTGCGAAGGCATTCGATACAGTTTCTGTACCTCTACTGTTGAAACAGTTGAAGGAGTTTGGTGTTCGCGGGCTCCAACTGGACCTTTTCGCTGACTGTCTAACGGATAGGAAACAGTGCGACAAGCTAGATGACACCATAAGTGACCCAGAAACCATAAATTACGGTGTTCCCCAAGGTAGCATAGTAGGCCCAACTCTTTTCCTCTGCTACATAAATAAGCTCTGTAATTTAATCTTAGAGAACGGTAGAGTTGTCACTTTTGCTGATGACACGGCGCTCATCTTCCGTGGAAGAACCTGGGAGGAGGTTTACAATCACGCTCAAAACGGTTTCGATAGGGTTGTCGATTGGTTAAATAAAAATTTACTAAGCCTCAATATCGAAAAAACCAAAATAATACCCTTTTCGATTTTAAAGAGCACACAACCGCCTCTCAGTCGGAAACTAAATGTATTCGCTCACGCGAGTCTCGATAATGCCAGGTGTCAGGCAAACGATTGCACATGTATACCTCTAGAAAGAGTTAATACAATTCGCTATCTTGGGGTCATTATCGATAGTCAACTTAACTTCGCAAGCCATATAAAAACATTAGCAGGTAGAGTCAGAAAGCTAATCGCGGTGTTTAGGAACATAAGGCACGTCGCTGACAAAAATATCCTAAAAACGACGTATTATGCACTTTGCCAGTCGTTGATAATGTATTGTATCGAAGCGTGGGGCGGTGCTGCTAAAACACATATGTCAGCCTTGGAAAAAGCCCAAAGAGCAATATTAAAAGTCAGCAACTTTCTTCCCTTCAGATACCCAACCTTGGACCTTTATCGGGAAACGGGTGTGCTTACAGTCAGACAACTCTTTCTATTGAGGATTATTTTAAAACAGCACAAGTTATGTCCACAAACCTCAGAAACGAAAACTCTCACCAAACGTCGTACCGATAAGGTGTTCAAAATACCTAGCTCCAAAACGTTTTTCAAACACAGATTCTTTTCCTTCCTTGGGGGTTACATCTATAACAAACTATCGGAACAAGTGGAACTAAAAAAGCTAAATAAATTTTCTCTGAAAAAAACTGTCTCAGACACATTACAGAAACTATCATATCAAGAAACTGAGAGCCTGCTCTCAGTTCTAAGATAACTCATCCATACACTTCACTCACTACATACTTTATACCGGAGACTCTACATTTTATTTTGAGGTATTTATATTGAAATTAATTATACTTTATTACATTTTAATCCAATTTTTTGACCAAATATAATAATCTTTGTAATCAATTAAAATGAAATCTTATTATTATTATTACTTTTTCAATTTATTGACAAATATCTGAATATGCTGTGTACTATTAAATTTATCAATATTATATTGTATTTACTTGAATAAGCACTAATTTGTTAACGTTATATATTGTATTTCAATAAGTCTTGTTAAGGGAGCACAGATCTCCGAAATACAAGCTATGCTTAGTTTGGAGATCTGAGGCTCATTGTCATCATAGGTATACTATTTGTTTTAATGTCAATAAATGAATTTGAATTTGAACTAAGTAAATTTAGGCTTAGGCCCTATCATATAGCTTAGCAGCTTAGATAGCTTAGCGAAACAAGCCTTGACTGATCAAATAATCATTACCAAAGAATATTTTGATTCGAGATCTAGAACAAGCAGCATCTGGTATCGAACAGTCCAGCCTTAGGGGCTGGACTGAGACTTCACTCACTTTGCTCGGTCAATAATAACTATTCTATACTGAACCGACACTAACTGCTTTAAGTTTTTATTCAGGACACGCTATTTGATGGGTATATCAAACACATTATACTGTCAAACTTGTAAGCACAGAGATGACACATCATGGTGGAGTGTGCCCAGAACAAAAACGTATGCAGAAAGAAACATTTAGTAAATATGACATAGGTTATTACAACTGCGCGTTCTGACTAAACTGCTGTCGGACTTGGTCAAAATGCTGTTCAAAATAACACATAGAATGTAAATTGTAATTGTAAAAAGAACCAAATATGCAAATGATTGCAATTGCTGTTGCAAAACTTTCTACTCATTCATTTATTTCAATTCTGCTTGCAGGTAGCACGCAAACACGGAATCTTAGAAGATATAGGTGTAAAATCATTGGTCGAGCTAACACCTAGAAAAAAGAAAATGTATAAGAGGTGTAGAAAAAACTTATCTTAGATTTTAGGATTAAGAAATAAACTCAAGACCACAAAAAAAAGAAAAGAAATATACTGGAAGCTCTTGATTCAGATGTAGCAGTGAAAGAGGTTTTGCAAAGCAACTTAAGCAGTCCGTTTTATCGGCTGCTACAAAGTCAGTTAAAAAACTCCCCGAGAAAGCTAGCTGGACGGAGGTGGACACTTTATGACAAGGTGCTGGCTTTAAGTTTGTATAAAAATTCGAGATCTTGTTACAGACTGCTAAAAAAGTTATTATGTCTACCAAGTGTTACCTCACTGAAATCTTTAAAACTAAGACTACTAAGAAAACTAAACAAAGTTCCACTGGCATGCGGAATAAATAATCAAGTTGTGGAAACAATAAAAGACATAACAGAAAGAACGGCTATTCAGTACAATTTATGTGTGTTGGCCTTTGATGATATGAGCATTAGAAAAAATTTGTCCTATAACGAGAAATCGGATCAAATTGAAGGTTACCCAGGATCACGCTGGCCAAGGAAGAACAAAAGAAATTGCCAGCAAAGCCTTAACCTTTATGGCTATTGGTCTCAGAAAAAAATGGAAGCAACCCATCGCTTATAATTTTTCGGGGGATCATGTTACTGCTGACAGATTGTCTGCACTAATAAAAGAGGTAGGTTAAGCTGATTGTCATCACTATTTATAGCTTTTCTCACTTTGGAATCTGTATGGTATATTTTATTAAGATCTATTGAAAAAATCAACCTATAACCTAGCAAGTACTTGCTAGTGATTGCAAATGGTGAGCTTCATTATCATGTTTTAAATAATAATTTGTCTTAATGAACAAATATATAAAATGATATATTATGTATGTATAATATAAACTTTGTTCTTACAGGTTTTGGGTGCTTGTTTTACGGCAGGCTTAGAAGTAGTCGGGACTGTGTGTGACTGCGATGGTGTAAATATACGCGCGCTAATCGCATTGGGTTCCTCGACAGATAATCCCTACTTCGAATTCGAAGGACATGAAATTGTGTCTATCTTAGATCCACCCCACTTGCTGAAATGTTTCAGAAATAATTTCATAAATCATATTATCAAATTCGAACAAGATATGGAAGAAGATGGCGAAAAAACCACAGGTGATATCACTATTTACAAATATGTATATTATTATAATAATAATATATATTTTTATCTTAAATATTTTTGTGTATGATGTAATTACTAACAAAATTATTTATTTCAGGAGTGGCAAAATGGAGTCATATCGAAGAACTATACAAAATTGAAAAAAAATAATCTATACTTCTTTTTTGCTCCAGCATTAACAAAACAACACCTGCAACCGAATGGAAAACAGAAAATGAAAGTGCGACTGGCTGCACAAGTCTTGAGCTATTCAGTTGCAGCTGGTTTATAATGCCAAAATTTCAGCAAGTAAGTATAAGAAAACATAAAAACTAATTACACCATCTACAAAATATATGACAAAACATCATATTAAATTTGGCATATAATATGTATCTTATGCCTTTAAATGAGCAATTTTTGAACATTTATACAGGGTGGAGAGCTGATGCCGACATTAATTTGACCCACAAGTAGTACTAGTAACCAATAATCATAATAGCAAAAAGAAAACAAATTAATCCTTAAATTGAAAAAAAAAAACAACTAAATAATAATTAAAAGAAGTAATTTAGCTTAAAGTGGTTAGTTAATGTTGACAGTAGTAAATTATAAACTTGTTTGTTTTTTTGCAGACGAATTTCCGGCCGAAGCGTCCGCTACAGCAAAGGTGGTAGCTGATATGGACAAGTTGTTTGACGCCGTTAATGGAGACACACCCGACCGAATGCGTGGGAAACCATTGCTTACAAATATGTCCTCAAGCAGTCTTCATGTGGAATTATTTACAAAAATGAAGAAATTTTTCAAACAAATGAAATTTATAGGTGCAAGGTCTAAGCCTCCATCACAAGAAGGCTGGTTGAGGACTTTAAATGCAATAAAAGACTGCAGTAATTTAAAAACACGTTATAACGTTAAAACATTATCCACAAAACGCCTAAATCAAGACCCAATCGAAAATTGTTTTGGGTGTATACGCAGCAACTGTGGGTCCAACCCTAACAACGCAGTTTGTGGCAGCTTTAAAAACAAGCATCATGACAAATTTAATAAATATAAATAAAAATCGGAACTGTGATAACGATGATAATGAATTACTGAATAGTTTCAAAAAATTTCTGTGTAAGGGAGAAACGCAAACTGAAACCCCAGTGGAAGAGACAACACCTTGTGTTGAGGATATTATAGTCGAGACAGATGACGTAGCTCAGTGTTCGGGAGAAACACAGGCATGTGCATACATTTGTGGACTTATCACAAAAAGTATGAATTTAAATTGCACTACATGCAAAGAAATATTTTTAACAAACCCGAACACCGAGTTATGTACTATTTTTACATCTTTCAAAGAATACAGCGACGATTAAATTAGTTTAAATTATATAAAGCCACATTTTGGTGATTTCGTTGAAAATGCTGCCACAAACATAAATCACTTTTTAAAAGAGAAGTCGCAAGAAAAACGGAATAAACGCCGTTTATTAAAATTATGCAATGGAATAAAATCCCATTGCCTGAAAGGTTGTGAAGAACATGATCAAATAAATTTAAACAAAATAATACAGTCTACAATTAGCATATCCATCAAACGATATTGTATTGTCAAAAACAGAGATTTTGTCGACGAGGCTTCAAAACAGTCGTTTATAAGAAAAATAAAATTATAAAAAAATGTTTAAATCACTATTTTTTTATTTATGCCCACATCAATAACAGTAGATAGTAGGAGTGGGTAATATCGCCTTTGTCAAGATATCGTATCGAAACTATATATCGATATTTGATATCGGATTTTGAAACTATATATTGCTAGAAACCATATATTGGTCAAACGAATTCTGATTTCGATACAATATCACTCGATCGATACGCTGCGTATTGAATGAAATATTATTGTATCGAATTCTGAATGAGTTACCGTGATGTGAAGTATCAGATTCAATAATCTGCTTAGTTCTGTTTATGAACTTTTTTTTAAATATCATGATAAACTTTCCTTCATACTTAACCAGGCTTAGGACTGGCTGCATTATTATTATTTATAGCATTTTTAAGGATTTACTTTGCAAAGTGCAGGGACTTTCAGTTTAATTCAGATGAGCATAGGTATATGCTCGTCATCATGAACAACTTTTACTATGAGGTCAATTGTGAAATCGCGAAAACAAAATCAGCTGTTCCGTACAAAAAAATCTCTTCACTTTGCATATAATGCAGGCGTATTTAAAAGTTTAATCGATGATATGTACATTGAATCGATTTTTTTTTTCAATATTTTTGTTGATTCTTAATTTGAAATTTTATACAATAATATTTACAGTCTGACTAAATACAAAATATTTACAATCTGGGTATGTATAAATATTTACAGTCTAGGTTACAGTCTGGGTATGTACAAATATTTACAGTCTAGGTATGTACAAAATATTTACAGTCTGGGTATGTACAAAATATTTACAGCCTGGGTATTTACAAATATTTACAGTCTAGGTATGTACAAATATTTACAGTCTAGGTATGTACAAATATTTTCAGTCTGGGTATATATACATATTTTTTACAGTCTGGCTAGATTAAAAATTAAATCTCTTTTTGTCTAAGTTGACGTTTAAAAACGTCAGTTGTTTTACTTTTGTTGATGTAAGGCGGGTTCGGCGGTCACTAACAATTAATCCAGTTTTACTGAAGATTCTTTCACATGGAACTGAAGTGGCCATTATGTTTCCATATTTTTTGAACAATTTTGTTAAATATGGGTAAGTGAACCTATGTTTTCGCCACCATTCGAGGGGACAGTTCCAGTTTGAGCCGTTGAAAACTGGTAACGTATCGTCGTTAAGGTAGGTATCAATTTCTTTTGTTGCCTTTGATAATGGGGTCCCAACATTTTGTTTTTGGCCCACTATTTCAGATAAAATGGCCCATGGTGAAAATTTGTCCTTTTCTTGTGCACGAGTATTTTCTGTTTCAGTCAGCGCACTTTCTTCGCCACTTTGTTGTGCTATGACTGAAACAAGAAGATCTTGTACACGCTTTTTCGTATTCCTGGCCTCATTGAGGTCAGAAAATACGGCCAATTTGTATCGTGGGTCTAAAAAAGTACAAATAGAAAATGTGCCACTTCTTTCTACATTCGGAAATCTTGCAATCATGCCTGTCCTCAGATTGAAGACAAGTTCGTTGGCTGTCTCAAAAAAATTTTCTTGCAGCAGCTTATCACACGCTGTGATTAGGCACCGCGTCATCACAATCACCGAGCTTGCTGTCAAATATTTTTCGCCACTCATCGATTCCGTGGCTTCATCAAACGGCTTTGACATCTGCTCGAGTAACAGCCACTCTTCGTTCGTAATTATGGGAAGATCTTTTTTTATTACAGCTGCAGTTGAACGTATGTGGTGTTCCAGCTCCACAAACCGCTTGATCATGTGGTAGGTAGAGTTCCACTGAGTCGGAACTTCTTGGATCAAGCGCTTGGGAATGGAATTTGGCTGTGCATCTGTTTGTGACTTTAGGAGCCTTTCCAGTGCCGTGCTACTGCTTTTAAAAAAGCGCACAATTTTTTTAACTTTTTCAGTAGTACTTGTAATGGCTGGTTCACTTATGGCCCTCTGCACGATCAGATTCAATGTATGGCCATAGCAACCATAGTGTTTCCAGCCAATGTTGGTGATGGCTTTGACGATGTTGGCTCCGTTGTCAGTTACTACGAAATTTATTTTATCTGTCAAATTCCACTTATTTACCATTTCATTTAGGACTACTTGAATATTTTCTGTGGTTTTGCTGCCTTCATAATTCCAGCAGTCCAATAAAAATGTTTTCAGTTCCAGGTTATCACAGATGAAATGGCCAGTAACGGCTAAATAAGATTCATTGGCTCGTGAAGTCCACAAATCTGTTGTTAGGCACACATTTTCTAATGTAGGTACCATTTCAGCCTTCAATGCCTCTTTTGTTTTATTGTATAAGGCTGGGGTCATAACTGATGATATTGTTTTTCGTGTTGGAGGTTGATATCCAGGAATCCAGCGGATAAATTTTTTGAAGGCGCGTTCTTCAACTAGACTGAAAGGCTGGTAGCCGTCGATAAATAAATCTAGCAGATCATTGTCGATTTTTCGCTTCAGCTCCCCAGATATTTTCTTGGAAGAACCATACCTGTCTATCTTCTGCTGCTTTACTTGCTCGTTGGCAGTTGAGCAAAACGTTGTTGAAGCCGCCCTAGGAATGATCGCGTCAGTTGATGACGATGTGCTGGGGGCGGATAATCCAGCATCTGTTTGTAAACTACAAACAATTTGCGACGACGTTGGTATCACCGGTGGTGGCATCGCCGTCGTCGTCATTAGTTGTCCAGTTACCACAGACGTATATGCACTAAAATGTTTTTTTCTCAGGTGGGCTTTTAAATTGCCGGTTGTGCCTTTAAAACTATAAGTTTCACCATAAATAGTACACTTGGCCTTTTTCTCCACATTATTCGTCTTTTCGAAACACTTGAATTTATTCGAGACATTATTAACTGTAGAAACTAAATTCTTTAAATTTTTCACGTTAACGGTAATTTATTACATAAACATGCAGTAAATATCGGCATCACAAATTCACAGAATTCAAATTTGTTACAAAATTCATTCAAAATTCTCAACTAGATATTTGCATGGATGCCAACATTACCATTCAAATATTTAACTCAAACACCATTACTTTATTCGTATAATTTGAACCTTACAGCCTTAGCATAAGCAGCAACGAACAGTCATGCTGTATTTCGATGGCATAAGGTACAAATTAGTGGTTACACTTTCGACTCTGGTGCTGATCAGTCTAAGTATGGCGCGAAAATCGTGTGGGTCGATATTGAACTTTATTGCGTTAGCTAGTGATTACAATATCCTATGTACGTTATTCTTGTAGATACGTCGTTCGATTTTACAATGCCTACAACTTCACGAATCAAACCCCAATGGTTTGCAGTGTGACCAGAATCAGTATTTTAATACATTAGTATATTTCATGAACTTTTTCAAATATCAATATTTTTACGGAGGTCAGTATATTAGAGTGCATTCAACGTATTTTTTTGAAAAAACGTACTTTCGAATATATTTAGTTAATTAGAGGAACCTGGTTAAACGCTGCTGGCACATAATGGTTTTGGTGGAAAATAATTTAAAAGTACTTATTCGGTATTTTTAAGGTGCTTCGGTATTTTCATGAATTTTTATCTGGTCACACTGATTTGTGTTCGGATAACATTGTGAATTATACTATACCATACATTCATTTTGGATCGAGTAGTATCAGAATCTGTGGACCGATATCACGATACAAAAAATATAGTGTTTTAGGCAAATATATAGTTTCACCGCGGGTCGATATCGGATATCCGATGCGAACGTAATATATAGTTTCTGTATCTGTATACGATTTGTATCACCCACTCCTAGTAGATAGATATACGTATATGTAAATAGGAACTATAAAGACACTTATACATATAGGAATGCACCAATAATTTTGAATTTTCCCGCGTTTTTGGTGTTAGTTCGCTACGACTCTGAGAGCGCTTGTGTTGCGTGTTTGCCTTTTCTTATTGGGTACCTGTACTTCTTCTCTTGAGTATTTTATTCTATGCTAAGCGCTCCCGAGGTTACGCACACTAACTCAATGTGCATGTGCACGACTAACAACAAACAAGACCAAACCTTCATCGTGAAATAGAATATCAGTACTAGCACTAGTTTTGTTTTGTTTGAATTTTTTTGCAATAACACAGCTTGTGATCAATCGCATTACAAAATTTACAATGGGGGGCTACAGGGGAAGCACTAGCATGATTATTGACATGTTGAGGTTTTGAGGACTTACCTTCGGCTTGGTGACTTTCTTCGAAGCTGAGAGCGCGCCTCTCCACAAAGTCAAAAAAATCCTTGAGGGTAAGCAGCTTGTCTTGATCTCTATCAGTGAAATATGCTCTGCAAGCTTTCTCATTATAATCGTCACAATTATCATGTCCCAATATTCCACCTTTTGGCGCTCCTATGTGTTGGCGAGCTTGTGAAACTAACCGTCTCAAGTTTTGAGCTGTACCTCTTGCAATATGTTTAAGTGATGTGTTATCAATACACATTTGTTGTCGTATCTTTCTTTAAGCAAATTGAGCGCTTGAGTATAAGACTTGGTAACTAACGGCAAACCTTCTATCAACGCAAGAGCATCACTTTTTAAATATTTTCTTAAATAATACAAGTTTTGCACTGGTGCCCTGTTTTATCACTGTCGATGACTGCCGTAAACATTTCACTGAAGGCTTTGAACTCGATGACATTTGACCCGTCGAATGTGGGTACTTCCAAATTGGGTAGCCTGGTCGCTGTCGGTTTGGCCTCTGCCGGACTCGGCGAAGGCGCTGCAGCGCTATCGAGTGTCCTTTGGAGCTCTTCAACATCATCTTCGGCTAAGTCGTAGTCGGCACACGTGCCTTGTAAAATTTGTAGTTCCAACTGGTCTTAACTGTATTTTGACAACGAATCTTGAAGGCTTTTCATCCTAGTGGTGATAGCAGCAGTGTCAATCAGCACCTGATTTTGTTGCTCCTGCGTGAATTTGATGGCACGCGTTATTTGGCCCTTAAATTGGCCGATGTGGGCCTTGAGTCAGCGCATTTATGCCGCGTTTTCTTTGTATTAGCTCATTGCCATCTCTAATAACTCGGAATACACTGATTGTGTGGTAGATAATAAGACTTACGTCTCGAGCTTCACACACAGCAATTGGCGGCCCACGCACGCGGTCGCCATCAGCCGAAATCGAAGAACGATGCGCAACTGCAACCCGGTTCTTTAGTTTCGGCACCAATATGATTTTGTATTAAACCAATAATTAAAACAAGCCTGTATGTAACGTTATAAATATATTTTCACAAAGAGAGACAAAGAATATTCCAACACTGAAAGATTGTGCCGCAGTAAAAAAATAGGAAGCGGAAATCATAGTGTTGCCAGAATCACAATGTGGTGTTGATGATTGTAATATATATTTTTTATGTTCTAACAGTCTTAGCAACGGAGGCAGAGAGGGGCGGCAGAAGTTCGCTTCAACCGATTTAGCTAGGGACCAGAATGCCTTACTACCCGCAGGGTAAGAAGCAAGCTTGTTCCCTATTCGACTAATGTGATCAAAGCGAGCCCTCCGCATAAGCTTTTTGCAGGACTTAGCAGCCCTATTGTATGCCTTCTTCCTTAGACGAACGAACTTATTTATACTTAGCAGAAAATAATCTTAAATTATAATAGCAGTAGTAATTAAATAACACATGATGTTATAACATATTATGTTATTTAATTTGGTTTACTGGAAGTAATGTTTGTCGCAATCATCGATCAAGTACTTGTTGTTTTTATTTCCCGTATTTAATTTCACATATTTTACTATACACGATGAAGGTACGGTATCTCGGTTATTCTACGACATTATGAATTTTAAAGTGGGGTGTTTGACCGTTTTTAGGAACGTTGTTGAATAATACGTCTCTTGTTCTTTGGTTTCTGTTGTGTCTATAAATCCAATATAAAATTTCCATTTATTTCTAATATAATACCGGACTAAAACACTTTTTCCTTTATTTCGGTAAGTTCGGTTTCGGCAAGCAGTTCCTAAACATTTCGTAGTTTTTTAGTATCACTATTATCAGAGCTCATGATCGCCTTCACTTCCTGTCTTTCAGTATTTTCTGTATCATTTACTATTGCTTCGGTTGTATTGGATTCTAGAATTTTTGTTTTCTTGCTTTCTTTAATTTTGTTGTCTAGTACTGTTTTATTCATGTCAAATTTCAGGTTTGCTTGTTTACATTCTTTGGTATTCTCTTTTTCATTTGGTTTATGTTTCAAATCTAATATCATACATTCTGTTTTCTCATGTCCGTCAGTCTCTTCTTTCTCATTTATTTTGTCAATGATTAAGGCCCTTGTTTGAATTTCTTTAGTACATCCTACAGCTTATTTTTCCTGGTATATCCTGATAAAATCTGTATTACGGATATTTTCTTGGATTTTCTCAATTGGGTTTTCATTTAATTTAGCCTCGTCTTTTGTAGAATCTTCTAAATATTGGCCAGTCGTTGTAATTATGTATATCAGTTATTATTGTTAAACACCAAGTAATTTTATTTTTCGAATAACATTGTTGTATGCTTTCGGAATATAATGTTCCATCTGAACATAATTACCACCTGCAACCTGAAGAGGATAATGCCAGTAACCATAACCGCACCGACACCTCGCGCAACGCACCCACACACCACGCACTAGCTCTATTAAATGATTTGATTGCCAACAAACCTGAAATGGACTTGTTTTACACAAATATCAAAGCTTCTAGCTATCACCGTTCATGAGATACAGCCTGGTGACAGACAGACAGACGGACAGCGGAGTCTTAGTAATAGGGTCCCGTTTTTACCCTTTGGGTACGGAAGTTGAAATTGTTATGTACGGAAATGACGCCGCTAAGTGTATGTATTATACCAAAAGCTAAATAAATGAATGGAATGGAATGGAACCCTAAAAATGATATCACTGAAATATTGAACAACCTTACAGTCGTTACAGTTACTGTTAATGTTATAGAAAAAAATCAAAAAGAATTGCAAGAAACACAACAACAACTTTTGTTACGCGTTATTTCTATGCAAGCAGTTTGAAGAGTTTTGAGAAAAACACATAAAGAGAATTTACTGTCACACGGTAGGCGGTTATTATGGCGACTTGTTTACACCTAATAGCGAGTAGTAACTATGCCTTAACCTGTGGTTTTATGACTCGTGCGTGATCGGACTTTGTTTATCTCTTTTTTTGTTAGTTTTTTTTTGTGTTTTCGTATCTGAGAACAATAGGGAAGTCACGAACTTTCAGGTTGTTTATTTTGTCAAACACAATGGCACCGATAATTCCAGAGTATTCGAGGCCACATTAATTCAGATATAAATAGAGCGATGGTGTTCCGTCCGACTGAGTTTTTCGTTTACCGTCGAAGCGAAAGCATCTCGTGTTCAGTGCATTATTCAATAAATAGTGCATATGAATATCAGTGCCAATGTGAAGTGTTTTTCTACGAACAATTGTGTCGTGTGTTTTTGTGATTTTATAAAGTGATTGTTTGCAATTAAGTGCAGAATGAATAATCTGCGTTTAACTGACTATCCAAGGACCCATCCCGTAACGTTACATAAAGAAATAGATTAAAACACATCAATAGTTTGGATTTACAACAAAAACTGGAAGATACCCTAAAAGATGATAGATGTACCCCAGAACTTTAAAAAAAAAAGCTTATTTGCGGTGATTAGGCCAAAGCACTGAAGCCTAACCAAATAATTTCATAACGTCAAAATCAACAATCTTTCTTTCACTTACTAACTACTTTTCTTTTTGCATCGAAGAACGCCGGCCGGCATATTAAAATAAAACTTAAGATAAACGAAAAAACTCAGTGAATATACAAAAAAGGTTCAACAGAAGCCGTCCCTCAAGCACAGCAGCAAGCAGCGAACCTCAAAATCCAGGTATGTAACCCTAGCATGCGGTACTTGTAAGGGTAGAGGTTTAAATAGTTGTTTCGCCTTGGTTGATGTAATTTTCGACAGAAGTTTTCTTACAACTTATTCATGGGCTGGAGGTGCACGGGGTGAGGATAAAAAAATGTTTTAAATCTTTCGGTCGTGTGATGTTTTTCTCAATCATCGTACAATCAGACAATAACTTCGCAATGAAAGAGAGTGAAGAATTTTTCAAAAACATCCTTCGTAATTCAAATTGAAGAAATACAGCTAAAATGATGAGGTCCTCAGCAACGAAAATAAGAGTAAAGAAAAATAAAAGAGCTCCAGAAACTTAACTCCAACCAAAATTACCTGTCTGAACCAGGCCCAAGTCAAAACAATGCAGTACCAGTGCCTGCACAGGGTCAAAATGAGAATGCTGAAGTACCTCAACAAGGAGAAAATCAAAATATCGCGCTAGTAGAAACTACACAACATTAATTAATTTGTATTATTTTAAAGGTTCAATTTTAATGGGCAGGGATAGTTTTCATATCCTTAAAAAACTTTTAAGATACAAGACTATGAAATTTTATGAATGTACAATGCACAATCGTTGTCAGTTACCTTAATTTTTGTTTTAATTTTCTGTTGTTTAATAAAGGGATATTTATGGCGTGTTACGTTTTCATAAGATAAATGTAGTGTATGGCGGTACCTACATTTCTATATCATATTCTAACAAATAACAGTGAAGAGAGGGTAAGCCGCGGTGACGGCCCGTTGTGTCAGTTGGAATAAATCTGTGCTACGTTCGCAAGTGTTTTCCTTACCTCGAGCCCTATCTCGGTATTTCACAGTGGCGACGAACTATAAGTGATTAAACTCACTCGTGTAATTAAATTATCATGCCGATCGGAAAAATTGATGAGTTTGACATCAAGGAGGGCGTGTGGTCGTCGTACGCGGACCGCCTTGAAAGTTACTTCAAGGTCAATGGCGTGAAGGACGAAATGAAACTACCGACGCTCATTTCTTTAATGGGGGACGAGGCCTACGAGCTGTTGGTGAACCTGGCTAGTCCTAAGAAGCCGGCCGCGCTGACCTACTCCGAGGCAACAGATTTGTTGCGCCAGCACTTACAGCCGACGCCATCGGCGCTCGCGGAGCGCTATCGGTTCCGGCAACGGCGGCAACGGGCCGAGGAAGGAGTGAGCGAGTACGTAGCGGATTTGAAGAAGCTAGCCCGGCACTGCAAATTCGGAGAGGTGCTAAACGAAAATCTGCGAGACCAATTCGTGTGCGGTGTGGCGAGTGACGTCATCCGCCAACGGCTTTTCGCGGAGTCGGATACGTTGGCATTCGCGAGCGCGGTGAAGATGGCGGGCTCGCTGGAGGCTGCGGAGCGCGATGCTGCAGCCGTGGAGGCACGGACGGTGCCGGAGGCGGCGGGAAACAGTGCGGTGCATGCACTGCGCGCCGGCGGCGGAGGACGCGGAGCTCGCGAGCGTCGCGGGCGCGGGAACGGCGGCCGGCCCGAGCGGCCGGCGGAGACGCCGGAGACGGGACACGCGCGGTCAACGCTGTCCAACTGCAGGGGCTGCGGAGCCACGAGTCACACCTACGCGGACTGCAGATACCGAGACTTCGTGTGCAGCCTGTGCAAAAATACCGGTCATCTACAGCGAGTGTGCCCGGCGGGAACGGCCGGCGCCGGCCCCGGGAAGAAAACCGGCACCGTACGCAAGACTGGAGTGCATTTTAAGGACACGGAACCGGAGGAGCCTACGACAGATCTATCTTGGGATGATTGCGTGGATTTGTACCAATTAAACTTGGCAGATTATAAACCGTTTGCCACTATTAATTAACGGTAAAGAAATAATTATGGAAGTCGATACCGGAACAGCAATTTCGTGTATAAGTGAAACTACGTACCTGAAATATTTTAATAAAAATGAAATCATACCTTACGATCTGTCCATAAAATTTTACGATGGTTCAAAAATCAAGCCGTTAGGTATAATTAGACCTAATGTTAAATATCGAAGCATTACAAAAGAGCTTGAATTGTTTATCATAAGAGGAGGCACGACGTCTTTGTTAGGCCGGCAATGGCTCAGCGAGCTTGGAATTCAAGTACCTAAAATACCCTGTGACAACTTAAATCGTTTAGGTAGTTATAGTAATCAGGAATTGAGTAATGATATAAATGGTTTGTTACACAGATATAAACAGCTGTTTGACGGGAGCCTGGGGAGGTTCACGGGGGGCAAGGCCACGTTACGAGTGCGGGAGGGCGCGGTGCCAGTGTACCACCGCGCGCGGCCGATGGCATTCGCCACCCGGGCGCGGGTGGACGCCGAGTTGGATGCCATGCTGGCGGCGGGCGTCATCGAGCCGGTGGACAGCTCCGACTGGGCTTCGCCGTTAGTTCCCGTAAATAAACCGGACGGGGCGCTCAGGGTTTGCGTAGATTACAAAGCCACGCTAAATCCATGCTAACAAGTAGATCGTTATCCGTTACCGAAGATTGAGGAGGTTCTTTTCGCATTAAACGGCTCTCAGTTCTACAGTAAAATTGACTTATCGCAGTCCTATAATCAGATTGAACTCGATGACTCAAAGAAATATACGGTTATAAACACTCATCGCGGTTTATTTTGCTATAATCGACTAGTATTCGGGTTATCATCGAGTCCGGGAATTTTCCAACGAATTATGACAAATTTACTAAAGGGTATACCGAATATAGGTATTTTCATAGATGATGTAATAATTGGAGGGAAAACAAAACGTGAGCATTTAGAGGCGCTCGCGGCGGTATTTGAGAGATTGCAATCCAGCGGATTACGTCTTAAACAAAGCAAATGCGTATTTTTGGCACAGGAAGTAACTTACCTAGGATATGTTTTATCAAAAGACGGTATTAAAGTCGACCCGGCAAAGGTGGAGGCGATTGAAAAGATACCTAGGCCCACTAATGTTCCAGAACTCAGGTCATTTCTAGGATTAGCCAACTTCTTTGCAAAGTTTGTCAAAAATTATAGTGTCAAGCTAGTACCGCTTTTCAATTTACTTAAAAAAGAAGTAGACTGGGCGTGGTCGGAGGAATGTGAAAGGGCTTTCCAAGAAATCAAGAAAGTTTTAGCAAGCTCTCGAGTATAAGCGCATTATGACCCAGCTAAGATTCTTATCGCGACCTGTGATGCGTCCTGTTACGGAATCGGTGGGGTCCTCACCCAGCCAGACGCGCGGGGGGTGGAGCGGCCCGTCGCGTTTGTGTCGCGAACGCTAACAAGTGCCGAGAAAAACTACTCACAAATTCATAGGGAAGCGTTAGCGATAGTTTTTTGCATGAGAAAATTTCACCAGTACTTGTACGGTAGACGTTTTACACTACGCACGGACCACAAGCCCCTGGTATCTATATTTGGTCCACATAATAATATTCCAGTCATGACAGCGAGTCGAATGGCGAGATGGGCGGTTATATTGTCGGCGTACACTTATGATATAGAATATGTTCGTACTGATAAGAATAGCGCCGACGGATTGTCTCGCTTGCCCATTCCCTGTAAGGAACCGGTTTTGCCCGAGGTGCCGCAACAAACGCACCTTCACTTCGCACAAGATGCTTTGTTATTAGATTATAACGATATTAAGAAATGCACTGTCCGCGATCCTATATTAGGTCGAATTTTAAGTTTCGTTCGAGACGGCTGGCCATCGGATTGCGAAGTGGTAGGAATGCAGCCGTATTTTAATAGGAAAAATGAAATATATGAGGAGTTAGGATGTCTTATGTGGGGCCACAGGGTTGTTATTCCGGAAAAATGTAGGGAAAAGGTTTTAAAAATAATACACGAGCCCCACATGGGAATAGTGAAGTCGAAGGCCTTGGCTAGAAGTTACGTGTGGTGGCCGGGGCTCGATGAAGCGATAGAAGCAGTATGTAAGGAATGCGTTACGTGCGCGGCGCAGGCGGACGCGCCGCCGCGGCAGACCCCGCGCCCGTGGCCTTGGCCAGCCCGCCCCTGGTCAAGGTTACATTTAGATTATATGGGGCCGATTTTTGGTAAAACATATCTAGTGGTAGTCGACGCGATGTCAAAATGGTTGGAGGTGTTTCATGTACCTAGTACGGCGGCTAACTGGACTATAGATAAGCTAACGGAGCTATTTGGGCGGTGGGGCTATCCGCGCCAAATTGTCAGCGACAATGGACCACCCTGTACGAGCGCTGAGTTTGCAGAGTTTAACAAAACTAGGGGAATCGAACACATTTTTACTGCTCCGTACCATCCAGCTTCAAATGGAGCCGCAGAAAATGCAGTTAAAACACTAAAAAGGGTAATCAAAAAAGCCATTCACGAAAAGATTGATGTAAATAGAGCATTCAATACTTTCCTCATGTATTATAGGAACACGGAACATACTTCCACGGGGGAATGCCCAGCGGTCCTTATGTTAGGTAGGAGACTGCGCACGCGCCTGGACGCCCTGAGGCCAGACCGGGAGGCTCGTGTGAGTCGCGCGCAGCAGCGACAGGTAGAAGGCGCCGCCGGCGCGGAGAGGGTTATTGACCCCGGCACCGAGGTTTGGTATCGCCAATATTTAAAGGGGGAAAAATGGTTGCCAGGCAAGGTAGAAAGTAGGCTGGGTCCGTCTAATTTTAAAATTATAGGACAGGGGGGAAATCAGGTACATCGTCATGTAGATCAGTTAAAACTGCGGAGTAGAAGTTCACTGGTCTGTCCAGCCCCTGACCCTCCCGTGATAGTAGAAGAGCGCAACAGGGAACCTAGTCCAATCTCTGATATTCCCACCGTAATCGCGGAAGGAACTGAGTCGAAGCGCCCATCGACAGTGAGCCCGTCTGCCGTTGTCTATAGGGAGCCTAAAAGTACGCCTAAACCCCGTGACCCTTCGCCAGAGATCGAATCAGTTGTAAATAATCCCAAGGGCAGGCCACGACGACTCTGTAGATTAAATAATCCTAATTATAAGTTATAGGTTTTAAGTTTCGATTGTATAGAAATTAATTATAAGCCATAGTACATAATTCTAGTTGTACCGCCAGAACACAATGTTATTGTTTAACATAAATATAAGTACGGCTTACTAACCCACCCCTTTATTGTATGTTTCATATTTAGTGCGGAGGAATGTAGTGTATGGCGGTACCTACATTTCTATATCATATTCTAACAAATAACAGTGAAGAGAGGGTAAGCCGCGGTGACGGCCCGTTGTGTCAGTTGGAATAAATCTGTGCTACGTTCGCAAGTGTTTTCCTTACCTCGAGCCCTATCTCGGTATTTCACAATAAATATGTTTCCGCTTTACATATTTAATTTAGGACTGACAATAGACAGTAAGTAAATGAGTTGAATTTATTAAAGACTAATTTATTAAAAGTAAAGACTGTATAATAATATGATTGTTTGCCAAATATGTTTTACTCAAACGAATAATATATACAACACACTATAGCATATAGCGTTACAATATTGTTAAAGATAGGTAGGAAGGTATCTTTTATTTAAGTTTCCTTTATACTAAAATAAGATCGTTAATGAAGGTAGGTAGATAAAACTCAACACATAATTATTATGATCAAGGGAATATTATTATTTAGGAACGTCGTTACGTTCCCCGAACTTAGCTCTATGTTGATACTGTGTCGGTCCACGCGATATCACGCCACCGCATTCCACGGCCCAGACGCAGTGTCAGCAAAGATAAGCCCGAGCTTACATTAGAACTTAAGGTGTAGGTTTAAACAAGTTTAATATCAACTTCGCATTAAATATAGGTTTTAGAATTAATTTTAAGTATTGTATTTTTTAAAAGATTATTAAACGCTCTCGAAAGTTAACTGGCGCAGCCGGTAGAATAGCCGACTGTTGCCATCACGGAGTATTTTTCTCGAATAGATAATTCTCTAGTGTGTGGCAGCAGTCAGTGCATCCGTTAACCGGCTATCTTCGAACCAAATAAATACGTTACTTCGAGCAGAGACACATGGCGACTGGACTGTGAGTACGAGTAAAATCCTTTTACTTCCTTTCTATCCCATCATTTCCCTGATTTGCGTAAATTAATTTCATAATTGCAACGAAAACCGCGCACAGTTGAAAACCTGCACATTAATTAAGTAATTGCGACGATAATTGCCCAAAAATTAAGAAAAGTATAATAGTTTATACCATTAAGGTAAAATTAATTATTTTTAGAATTTCAATTTGTGGCAATATAAAATCTATTGCAGTAAGTTAAGTATTTGTAGAAATTAAGTAATTGGCGCAAGAAAATAGAGGCCCTCTGCCTTTACCCGTTTTACCACCGGCTCAAATTCCCAAGGAAATGTTATCCTTAATTCCGGAGTTCAATGGCGAAACAAAATTATTAATTTTATTTTTAGGAAAATGTGAGTACGTATTACGTCAACACCAAGGCACACCGCCCCGCAACGAATTCCTTATGCAATATCGTCGGCTAAAAGTGTTAAGATGCTAACTCCATTTTCAACCATATTGAGATTTTGATACCATTAGAAAGAGAAAAAAGACCTTTATGACGGTAAAAAATGTTAAATACGTCTGAATCGTCGAAAATCATAAAATCCAACGCAAACATAACTGCTATCTCCACTGTTTAAAATTGCCCACGTAAAATCTGACAACTCCGCCATTTTGTTTGAGAGTTCAAGCCGAAACAGAGTGTTCGCAACGTTTCATCGAAAAATAAAAGGTTTTTGACGTATCACAGTATTTCTGCATCGATTTGCTTCAAAGGTACTAAATGATGTTATTTTACAATTGCTTTTCAATTAATTACCTACGCTTGCGGCTGAGAAATGTCACTATTTATTGTGATTGCCTAGTTTGTGATGTAGTTTGGGGCTTTCTTCCTCTTCCACTTTCCGCTAATTTAATGGTATGCCATTTTTTTCAACCTAACCAACTTAAGTGGAACTCCGGGTTCTTAGACAAGGTTAAAAAAATCTGATATGTTTTGGTTGGTTTCCGGGCTTGGTTTTCCTACTTTGTTTCAGATGAGCAAAAACTACAACCCTGACAGTAGCCCAAAATGCTTTCGTAGAAAACTCATGGTTTAAATGTGTAATAAAACCCTGCCTTATTTTGATAACCTTTCCACATCAATGGCTTTAAGTTTGGATTCCCAAGCTGCTGACAACTGCATCGAATCTTTTGAACCTCACAGCTTACCTTCCGCTTCAGATTTTAACTTTTACTCATCAATGGCTTCAATTTGTGAAACCCAAGCTACCGAAGACTGCATCGAATCTTTTCAACCTCACAGCTTACCTTCCGCTTCAGATTTTAACCTTTTCTCATCCACGGTTTCAATTTGAGAAACTCAAGCTGCCGACGACGACTGTTTCAAATCTTTTGAACCTCACAGCTTACCATCCGCTTCAGATTTTAACCTTTTTTCATCAATGGCTTAAATTTGTAAAACCCAAGTTGCCGACGACGACTGCATCAAATCTTTCGAACCTCACAGAATACCTTCCGCTTCAGATTCTATAGACCCAAACTCTAATATTTTAACAAATGATAATGACAGTGACGTTCAAATTGTTGAAAACAATGATAAATACCCAATGAGACATCAATAGCTTACCTGTATTTCTTACATTATCTTCTGTCCTGTCGGAAATGGAAACTGCAACATGCTCTTTTGAATCGCATGATATTTTGCCTTCTACGTCTACGATCAGAGTTCTATCGCCTGTTAAATACATTGAGCAAGAAAAAATAGGTCTCGAAGAAGATAAGAACGATATCTTTTCAATAAGGTATTGAACAATCAGGTCCCGAAGACGATTACTGGTAATGTCTCTTCGAATCGTCCATCAAACCAGCAAGTAGTAAACTTGGACGAAAGCCAAATATCTGACACAGAAATGACAAGATATAATGCATAACGAAAACTTGCCTTATTCTAGCTTTTCGGAGACTGATAGTGAGATACCTATTACAAGCAAAACAAAAAACATAAATCAATCGCAATAAATGGTTTGCAGTCAAAAAGAGAATTCAAAGAAAACCTGGATCAAAATACTATGGAAGGATAAAAAAGATTCTAAGTGAAAAAGAAAAAGGACCAAGAAGTCTGAAGGAGCGATGCAAATGTAAGGGGTCAAAAATTATGCAATGTAATGAAATAGAAGACGAAACCAGAAAAGGAATATTTCATAAATTTTGAAAGAAGCTTAACTGGGGTGAAAAGAAAATATATATTGACAAACACGTTAGAAGCATACAAATAAAACGTCCAAATAGGAAAAATAACGATGTATCCAGGAGGACGCAATCTTTGCTCTAAATATTAATAATTGCTAACTCCGTTTTTTTTTTACTTTTTCGTAAAAAAAAATTGCTGTCAATACTTCTAACTCCATTTTTTTTACGATATGTTAATGATTAATTACTCTATTTGTAGTATAAATAAGTAAAATATAACTTTATTTACCAACGGGATTTTCAGTTTTGTATTAAACGTAATAGGATAAAAGTAATAACGTTTTAACCATCTACTGAAAAATCGTGCTAATGGAGTTAGCATCTTAACACTTTTAGCCGACGATATGTAACTAGTAAATTGACCGGAAAAGCCGCCGCGGTTATCAGTGAGCGTAGTGATTTCGAAACTTATGATAACCTGCGAGAGGTACTCGTGCAACATTTCGGAGATCCTCGCAGCGAATAATGTGTCGCTATCGAACTCGAGTCTCTAAAAATAAGGAATAACGAGAGCTACTTAAATTTCTGTAGCCGAATTCAGGACGTTCGCGCTACGAGTATCTTATATTCTAAGGTATTCCAGACTAACAATCCAGAAATTAGAATTGCCAAAAAAATTATTTACGACAACACCGCGCTTAACATATTTTTGTATAATTTACCGGAAAACTTGGTTCGAATTGTCATACTGAAAAATCCAGCAACTCTTGAGGACGCATTAAAAATAGTGTTAGAAGAGGTAAACTTCCATGAGCAGTTTAACCTCCGCTCAAAATTACTTAATAGGTCCCAAATTTTAATGCCGCTTCATAACCAAAATAACTTTAGACCAACAATTCCCACACAATTTAAATTTGGCATTCCGGGAAACCAAAATGTATATTTACCAGCCCCTAGGCAGCCTACAGAGCGTGCACAACATCAAGCAGTAAGCAGACCGCAGTTTGGATTCAAACCCAACTACTCTTCAATAGGCTATCTAAGAAAGAAGGAGTATCACATTACGATGCTGTTTACAAGTACAGAGTACTTGCTATGATTGATTCGGAAATAAAATAAATTATTATATGCAGAAAAGCTTTCATGTCGATACATGGAATAACGAGAAAAAAAAATGAATATTTAGTAACAAGTTTGAAGAAAACTGGTTGTGCTGTGATAAGAGAGGAAAACATAACAGTCATGTCAAACTCAATGATGATGTCAAAAGTTTAATTAGAGGGCATATTAATTCATTTAAATGTAATGTACTCGTATCATTATAAATAACTATGTAGTTATAATTTTTTGTACATTTACTCTTATAAATCATGATAACACATTATTTTTAACCTTTGTTTTAGGTCGTTCCAGTCTACATGGCTCAAATAAAACATATCTGCCTGAAGACTTGAATGTAAAAAAATGCATGCAATGTTCCTACAAGATAATCAAGGTGTATCTGTATCTTACGAAACTTATAGAAATATTTTTTGCACTGATTTTAACATTGCTTTCGGTTATCCACGTACAGATAAATGTAGCATTTGTGATGAATTCATTGCAAAATCAAAAGCATTGGAGGCTAAGAAGAAGATATGCACAGATACAATTGCCAAGTCCACATTGGATCGGGATTTTTTAAATCTTTTTAATCAAAACAAACTACATAAGATACAAGCAAGCACTTTTTACTTCAGGAAACGGATGGCAAGGTTGCAAAGCAGAGAAGCAGGCAGCTCAATGGAGGGAATATGCTTTGACTATGGCAAAAATCTTTGTGCTCCTAACATACAAACAAACGATACTTATTATAAGCGACAGTTATCTGTCTTCGCTTTCAATGTGCATGTATTATCTTCATCACAAAGCATCTTTTACCTGTATCTAGAAACAGAAGGTAAAAAAGGAAGCGATGATGTATGCTCGCTTGTCCATCACTTTGTCTACAACCGCATGAAACCTACTACAATATTTCCTTCAAATATTTAATTTAATTCAAATATTTTGCGACTCTTGCGGTGGGCAAAATAAAAATTTTACTATGTTTCGTTTCTTGCACTTTTTTATTTATTTATTATTATCAACAAAAGGTTACAATATAATGTACATATTTAAGTAACACTAAAAAACCTTGCAAAGGTTTGTCGTAGTGTTAAGTTCTACGCTCAATAATTCAATTCAATGTAAGTGCAAATAAACAATCGGTAATTCGTGCGAAACCGCAGGTAGCCGAGCAAGAGCGCTCGCGTCGCACTCTGTCTTGCTTTCTCTCGTGCATCACTTAGTACATTATCAGAAAGAGCTAGAAAAAATTACTGTGACATTTCCTGTGAGAGGCCACTCATTTATGGAGTGTGATAAAAATATGGGTTTAGTGAAAGCTAAGACTAGAGCAGAACTTCCTTCGGATTGGACAGAAATTTTCCTAAATGCCCGCTGCAAGCCAAGCCCATTTAAAGTCATAGAGGTGGATACATCTTATTTCAGATCATGGACCAGCCATTTGGACACAATTTACGCCAGAAAGTCATCTTTTCCTTCACGCCCTATAAAAGTCTTCAAAATTGATAAGATGAGTACTAAAATAGGCTTCCGGTCCACTTATAATGGGCCTTGGGAATCTGCTTGCATCAGTGGCAGAAAGAAGAAATCCTGCGAGGTGAACACTGTACAACACAATGAATTCACTTTGCCTGGAAAGTTGTAAACAGACACGCCACGTATGCCATCAGCTTCACCACCTAGGCGTACACAATCAGCTTCGTCGCCAGGTACGCGACCGATATGTTCACCACCAGGTACGCCATCTTTACTCGAATCAGACTTATCACTGCTACGTTCACGATCTGGTTCACCTCAACGCATTTCAGATCCCATTACTGTAACACTGTTACTAGATTCGCCAGTACTATGTATGCCGTCATCTTCCTCAAATACTATGCCAGCCTCTGAAACTCAACGTCTTTCAAATCCAACTACTTCAACACTGCTGCTAGGTTCACCAGTGCCAGGCATGGCACCATCCTCCTCAATTATAACAGTCTCTGAAATTCCAGAAGATAGAGGATTAAATAGAGCAGGTTTGCCACGAAAAAGACGAGCCATTTCCGAACCATTAATAGAAAGAAAGAGAAGAAAGCTTGAGTCTGAGATTGCAAAACTTGAATTAAAGTCTCCTTGTCAAGATAAATGTCCGAAAAAATGTCCGTCTAAGTTTACATCTCATGAAAGGGAAATAATTAACAAAACGTACCGTACACTTAAAAAAGAATCTCAAGGTATATTTATAAAAGGATTGGTTGACATTAAAGAAGTAAAGACAAGAAAAGTTTCACAAAAACAAAATTTTAAACGAGGTAGAACTTATGCATATCATTTGAAAACTAGTAATGATGAAAGAATTGAAGTATGTAAAACTTTTTTTTATCTACTTTGGGCTATAATGCCAAAAATGATTGCAGGGTTTTAAACATTTTAAAGAAAAACATGGATGATCAGAAAGATAAACGAGGCAAATATATACGAGAACATAAAATAAACGGAGAGGTAATAAAAAATCACGTATTAAAATACAACCCAGCTATATCACATTATAGACGCGAGCATGCTCCAAATAGACTTTATCTGCCTAGTGACATAAATATGACAGACATGTACAAAGATTTTTGCCAAACTGAACCCGATACTAAAGTGTCAATAAAAACATATCGTCATGTTGTGAAAAAAGAGATGAATATATCCTTCGCCAATTTGGGAAATGAAGAATGTGAACTTTTCGCCTTATTCCAAGAGCACAACAAGGATCACATTGAAAGTCAAGACCAGGACTGTGATACTTGTAAACTGTACCAGACTCATAAAAATAATTACACTAAAAGCCGAATTATAAATTAGATGCTGAAAATAGTGCAAACAAAACTAACACTGAATACTATTCTGTGGATCTACAAAAGGTTGTAATGCTCCCAAGAATGGAGCAATATAAAGCAGCAATTTTTTGCAGTCGAATTATTGCATTTAATGAAAGTTTTGTTCCACTTGGTAAATCGTCTAAAAACTTTCCTATTGCAGTATTGTGGAATGAAACTGTGGCAGGCAGAAGCTCCCAGGATATTCTTTCAGGATATAGGACATTCTTTTTGCTAAACCGAGACTCTGAGAAAATTGTGTTGTGGGCGGATAACTGCTCATCTCAAAACAAGAACTGGGGTTTGTTATCTTTTTTAGTAAATATTATAAACAGCGACCTTATTGCCACCAACACTATTGAGATGAAATATTTTGAACCCGGGCATACTTTCATGTCTGCGGACCAATTCCACCACCAAGTTGAGAAAAACTTGCGTAACACCAAAGTCTATGATTTTGATGATTATGTTGCACGTGTGAAAAGTGCAAATGCTATGAAAACGGTCGTTAAAGCAATGAATGTTACTGACTTCTATGACTATGATGAATGTGTTTCTCAACACAAAATTCGAAACTCTTCACCACGTGTTTACCTAAGAGACATCACACACGTTAAAGTGGAAAGAGGATGCTATAACCTAAAATTTAAAGAAGATCAAAATGGCGAAGAGTTTCTAACTTTGGACTTCTTACAGAACAAAGTCATGAAGAATAAATCGTTTCCTGAACTCAGACCAAAACTGACTCCAAGAGGTATATCAGAGGAAAAGAAAAAAGCAATTTTAGACAAACTAGTCCCTTTGATGCCCCTAAATAGACGAGCATTTTGGTCTAACATACCAATTTCTGATGCTCCGAATCTTCTTGTAGATTAAGATGTTTTGTTGGGATGGACATGTTCCCTATTTTTAAAAGTATTTTTCTTTAATATAATTATGTGATTATGTTTTTTAGATAAACATTCTATGCTGTGATTGGGCGACTACAATATTTTTAAACGGTTTTATTTAGCTTACCCCGTTTATTTATGTTTATAATCTCAAATAACTAAGAGATATTAATTTAGGTAGGCACAACTCAGTGAGACTAAACATTTAATTATACGAGTGCTATGTGATTGTTGGAATTTATAATAATTATTATATGTATAACTGATTTTAGTGTTATTAATAAACGGAAGTTAAATTTCAAATACGTTATAAGATTTTAACAGTATTAATAATTCATATTATTGTTATTTAGTAAGAAAACGTTACTCAACGTATGTGATTATGTGCTTCTTCTAAGGCATACATAAAGATAATAAAAGACTGAATAATTCATATTTTTGTATTTGTCTTTATTACACATTTTTATATAATTTATATTGTTTAACCTGCCTTTTTATGTGATCTGTAGGTATATCAATGTCGTTTTTAAAGGATACAATTACAGTAACTTGCATATACAGGACATTTTGGTAAACATAATTACAGTTTGTTACCGACTTACTGTAAATATGCTTAAGAATGTGTTAGTAGGTCTAATAGAAAAGGTTATTATAAATACAATTTCTTATCCTAAAGAAAATACACTTGAGTTAAAGAAATATATTTTAGTTCATATTAATATACGCAATTTTAGTTTTTATTGTGCTTTTAAATATCTGAGATATCTGCTATAATCATTCAGATACACCAGTTTAAACATTTTGACACAAAAATGCGATTTCCCACCATTCCATTTTTTTGACTTACTGTAATTATAATAACGGGGGCAGAACTGTTATTTATTGCCATCCCAACATAGAAAAAAACAATTATAATAAAATAAATATCATTGTCCCGATAGTCGTTTCGGTAAACGGCTTAAAAGCAAAGAGTCTCGACCACCTTAAGAGGCTCTCGTCGCTAGACGGTTGGGTCAAGGGTCAGATACAGAAGGCAGTAATCCTGGACACGGCGCGCATTGTCAGGAGGTTCCTCTCGCTGTAGCCTCAACCACCGGTAGCTTGGGCCTTGCCCCGCTGCCGGCGGCACCCTAGTTTTTAAGTTTTTAATAATATCTATTTTTTTATAGTTGTGTATTGTAAAAAACTTAAAAATCAAGATGATAAATAAATACCAAGAAAATAAATATAAAAACGACGATCCGCTGACAACTGTCTAACGCCCTTTTTTTGCAGTCCCACTTTTAATTTAATTTTATTGTATTTTATCTATTTTTATCAGCAATTTACCGTTATCCGTGTTAAATACATATACCTATAAAGTAAATTAAGACGATATACTTTTGGCTCGAAAACCTTTTGGAAATGATAAGTATGGGACCTTTTACTAACACCGGACATTTTGACAACCTGTTAAAATTGAAAAAAAAAATGTGAAATACAAATAAATACAAATCTGACCGACTAAAACATGCGAACAAGGGCTAAGAAAAAAGCGGAATCAACTATCGCACGTCTACCACCTCCGCCCGCCTCGGGATCCTCATCTGGCGGAGATTATCTTACAACGCGAGAAACTGGAACATCGAGTGACTCGAGCGGGCCACGGACGCCGCCGCCAAGACCACCTGCGCGGAGAGGACGTCCCCCGCTGCCGGCATGCCTAGGGCCTGTAGGGCAACCTGCCTCATCTCCGGCCCCTGCTAATGGTGGTTTTGTGCAACGCATGAGATGGACTCCCAACATTAATGAGAGTGTCATGCGTGCGTACTATGGGGCGACAAACGGGGGAATCGACCTGACGGCGTGCCGTCCTAGAATACTGTCTTTGTTTCAGACAGCAAGGAATAAGGGTGGAAATTGAGGTTACGTTCCAATTTGAAGAAATCGTGCAAAAATAAAATAGTACGTCGTGATAATGAAAATAAACCACCAAAATTTAATGAAACTACTGTTCAGGCGAGATTGCGCAAAATAGAATTTAACAAATTTGATGGGACTTCAGAGCAGTGGCTTTTGAAGGGCTTTTTGACTCATTGATTCATCGTAATCAACGTGAAAAAACGCACTACGTTTTGTCGAACGTAACAGGCAGAGCGTTTGATTTAGAAAAAAAAATCCTATTACCGACCGACGCTAACTACCCTAGATGCGTATCATTTGCTTAATTTTCATTTTGACAAGAAAAGGCAAATTGCCATACACTAATATGACAAATTGATAGGTTGTGAACCAGTGAAAACCAAATGAGCGAAGGAATTAGACCGGGTCTAGCGTACATTTTCAGAAAACTTATCCTTGTTAGAAAAATATGGGTTGCCTGATAAAGACTTTATGCTGTTTAATTTATTGTCGTCAAAATTAGATATCGTATTAAGGCAACTCGGGAACCATTCCGATTAGTAATTACAAGTGATGAAATCCCGAAACATTCTCAAGTTCATGACTTTATTCAAAATCACTACCAAGGAATAGAAATGTCCAACATTCCCGGACCAGGGATGTGGAGTAACGGAGTAACATTATAGCCAGCCACTCGTGCATCAACTAATCAAAATCAAGTCCAAGTAAGATCTAGAGCTGCTTTAGTAGTGTCGACTGCCACATCCCGTATTGTTTTAAACCTCATAACTTAGCAAATTGTCAAAATTATCTGAAAAAAAAAAACCTGTTGATCGTTTTATTATTATTATCAAAGAAAAGGGTCTATGCGTCCTTTGCTTAGGAAGTTCACATTAGGGCATGTAAGGACACAGCGCACTGCAATAATGTAGGTTTTCGCATCACTTCCTTCTGCATTTCCACAATCGCCACAGCCAACCCTGGAAGTACCTAAGAATAATACGGTCTCACCTCTGCTTATAAGGCAAGCTCCGTATGAGGGCGACACTAAAAGTAGAACTGGCCACTTGTAAACAAAGTTACAATAGGAGTAAGTTCAAATTTTGAAAATGGAACTCTTTGCCACTATTATTGAGTATATACACATATTTTATCTATTTGTTATTTGTTTTACGATTTGGCGCCAAAGTGAAAATTGTCTGTGTCACGTCAGCATGAATTTGGCAAGAAAATTTTTGTGCAATGATTTTTTAAGACTTCCGATGTCATCTCGTCCGTGTTTTGTTTCTGTGTACCTAATTGTTTTGTCCCGAATAAAATTTTCTGTAATTTTTTTTTGTATTTCTGTATCTTAGTCAACAAAAAAGTTATGTTATGATAGACTACATTGGCTTTTCACTATAAAGCCCCATCTCGTGCTACTGTTTACAACTGGTTTAATGAAATTAAACGTGGTCGCACTAATCTCAGCGATAGTCTGCGTGAGACGCCCTTCTACGGCGACGACTAAAGATAACTTCATTGTTGTTCGGCGTTTGATAGAGACTGATAGAAGAGTGATTTATCACCAGATTCGGGCAAGCTTGGGCATTGTTATGAGTCAAGTGCACAAAATCCTCCATGAACATTTAGCGGTCAGCTTTGTGCCCGGTGGATATCTCATAATTTGACCAAAGGCCAATTAAAGAAAAAAAGACGGAATAGAATAGAAACGCTTCATTGTTCACACAATTGACAATATCACAATACAAGAATACAATATAATTAAAATAGTGGGTGAATCGGCGGCCTCAACGCTTAGAGCGATTTATTCTAGGCAACCTGAACATGAAATTAAAGAAGGGCTCTCCTAACTCTCTTCCCAAAACCTTGCGCATGCATTCCCCTTTCATCGTTGAGGTGGGTTTCCTCAGGGTGAGCGGTCGCTTTGCGAATGCTAAGTTGGATTTCGCCGTTAAGCATCCCCTGCTTTTGTCGCGTAGGCGTCGGCTGACTTCCCTTATTATTCAGGACCACGAGTATGATCGCTCTATGCACCCCATTGCCCAGACTGTACATAACCTACTTGCGCAAGAATTTTGGATTCTTTCACTAAAACGAGCCATTTGGACTGTCGTAGCTGGCTGCATTCAATGTTTTCGAGCCAAGCCTCGCCATGCCGCTGCTCCCCTTCACTGGTGCTTAGTCAGCTACGATCGCTACGGTCTAAACAGCTTCGGGAGAACATAAACGGCCAGCGGTGAAGCTATGACAATTGCCTACAACGCAATAACTAAATACTGATTACGTACGTACCACAATAACCACCCATGTCAAAAATATATATTTTTTTGTAATTAATCTAATTAAGTTTCCTCAACATATCTTAACACCTTGTCGTAGATTTATAATGGTTCTCGTTAAAATTGTCGTAAATATTTCACATTAGGTGGACGGAATGTTCTTTATTGCCTCTCCAACCTAGAAAAAAAAATGGATAGTCTATCAACGACTAGATGTCATAGACAGGATTTTCATATCCGTTTCTTGCCAATGAAGAGCGACGGTCGCCATTAATATTACGCTTCTGGACCTCCCCTTTAACACGCGTCGTTTCGTAGTAAATCAGTTATATTTTGCTGCTGCCCCATCCGCCGTCATCCTGTATCCCTGTTCTTTGTAACTACCCAACGGATTTTGATGCAGTGTTTTTAATAGATAGAGTGATTCAAGAGGAATATTTGTATAATTATATGTATAATGCACCTGTGCGAAGCCGGGGCGGGTCGCTAGTTCTTGATAAAGGCTTTAGAGACTATTGCAGACATTGATACTGCTGGTTATGAAACCTACATGCCACCATCGAAAAAAGGTACTAAACTCAACCAATTCAGCATATTAGTCACCAAAAAATCACGGATGGTAACAATTGTCAGATGGGTAGTAGAAGTTATAAACAGGCTCTTAAAACGTGACTTAAAAGTACTCCGACACGATTATTTTAATAGAGCTCTGCCACGGACTGACTGATATTTGAAGACGTAAAAATTGCAGCTGCACTCACGAACACTTTTAAAGAGCCAGTCAAAGATACATGACATGCAATGGAAATAATCAGAATTATCAGAGAAAGGCTGCACAAACCTAATGTTTGAGGCGATTACATCACAGAAACCAATCTAAATAGAGAGCAGAATTCCGAATAATCATAGACCAAGGAATAACAGCGTTTCCCGTACTGAGTGACAACCTTGTCCTGATAGCTCTAAGGACGTATCAAATAAACTTGCTAGATCGTATCTAAGTGAGCATATAAGAAACGGCATTCACACTTAAGAAAATTACTGAATCGGTCATTCAAAAGCTCTATGTGAGATCAAGTGTAGAAGAAGAATTTTTACTTCGAGGTCGAACACAATCTCGACATAATATGTATGTATTACGAATAAAATATATCTCAAATATTTTTGTCAACTCACAAGGTAGAAACTCATAACACCATTATTATTGTTCCTGCATAACGGGGAAGAACAGTGGGCATTTGTGCTCTTGTAATGAGTATAATCTGCTATTTAGGTTGGGCGAAACTCCAAGAAAATATTTATTACCAGCAATTTTTCTGGATGAATTATAGTGGACAGAGATAATTGATCAAAATAAACAGTATAAAACACCATGTTTATTTTACTTATGTATGTACCTAACTTATTGCTTTTAAAAATGAGTAAGTTCGTTTAGGCCGAGTGAATGCTCTGATGTCAGTTTTTAAGCCTCCTGGGTTTCCCTCAGAAGCTTATCGGTTAAATATAATAAATCAGCCGCTAAACTTTGACGTGTCATCCTAGCCGCGGCAGCGTTAAGTAGTAATTGTGACAGTAGTCGACAGGGCTTCAAAGTTCTCGATTGGAAACGTACCGGCAACCGCAGCTTCTCGTCCTACAATCAAAGGACATAGATTGTAGGACGTCCACCTCGTGGGAGGACGCATGGGCGTTGGTTAGGCATTCTGAATTTGACCCAAGTTCATGTCATGGATGCTTTCGTAATATATCAATTGTTTTCTTTTATTCTCTTCACCAAATTCCGGGTGATGCATGGGCCTTTGTCTAGACATAGTGATGAATTTACTGTAAAAATTACTCAAAAAACTTCAAAGGCAGGAGCAGAAAAAGGACCGCAAGAAAAAGCAGAATATTTTAATATTTTTAGCACAATTTTATAAATATACAACTAGAAAATATTATCAATCTGGATAAAACGATCAGGTTCTTGCACTTTTGTAATTTTGCATGAAAAAGTGTTGTTAATTCCACCAAAGGAAACATATCTCTTACGTTTACAGCCACCGCGAGCGGTAGATATTTTCCTCTGTATATGGTCTACAAAGCAACAAACTTGTACAGGCAACTGAATAAGCTAAGGGCCACCAAGAACCAAATATAACTGCAGCTATAGCGCCTTGTTCGAGTATTACTTTGAAAAAATAACACTCTCATGAGCACATGAGACACCAGATACAAAAGTTGTAATTTGCGACAACCTATTAAGTAATTTGAGCGTTAAGGTTGTAGAGTTGTGTGAGCGAAAAAACAACTGGTTGCACTCCGGGAGTGCTGGTAGAACTGAAAACTTGAAAGACTTGTCATGTGCCTGGCGCGAGTTTAACATTTTTCAACCATCCCGAAAATTGCTCAACGCGTAAAGAAGTTTTCACTTCAATAAAATCAACTTGGTGTTTACCCCTCCGCGATCGTAGCATTTTTTGTGTCTTTGAAAAAAAGCCTGGCGTAAAATTTTGTACGAGTACAAGTTGAAAAACCCAAACCAAACTGCTACTAACAACTAAAAAGCATTTTCCAAAGTAGCTCAATGAAATAATAGAAGCCATTGAATTGAAGGAGGAAAAGAATATAAAAAAGCATCTGGAATATTTCCAATGAATAAAGGCTATTTTATTTAACCTTGTGTTTGTTTAAGCATAATGGGTTCATGTGTAAGCTAATTTTAGGGACTCTTACATAAGTTTGTACTGTTTTAACAAATAAATATTAGGGGACATCTTACACACGGTCTCTAACCCCAAACTAAGCAAAGCTTGTGATATCTCCAAATTTTATATATTTCGTCTTATTTCACGATATCCAGGGATAAATGTCTTCATTTGGTACCGGAGCTACGTTTTTTTTTTTTTTTTTTGGTTAAGATGATAGTTAACGCATTTGTGGGTACTACTGGTTTACTTCTTGCCCCCACGCGTGCAAGAAGATTGACTCGGACAACAAGATTGAAAATTTTACCTACCACGTTGCATTTGTTTAAAGAAACAACCGCCGGAATCCTTCACAAGTGCGTCAAAACCTTCAGAAACTGGTATCCTTTGATACTCCAAGTGTCATGATATTTATTTGTGCTTCAAATTGACGCATAGTAGCGCAGCGGCGAATGGATGAGTATGTCGCATGTCGCGTTTAAATTCTAGGTCAAGTTCAGGAAACTTGTTATCAACATTGATTCCTCTTCTGCTGTTAATTTATAACGTACTATTATTTTATCTTCTTTAGTATTAGGATCGACAAATCTTTTCGCGTCTGAAATGACTGAGTTGTGTACCATTTCCGCTAACATACTCTCTGGGTTTCCAACATCCCTAGCGATCACTTTACGTATTTCATCATCATAATCGAGACCGATTTTACGCATAATATTAGGTACGATTGAATTTGAAACATCCCCACCAATACGGTAATTTAAATGCCTATATCTTTCCCTAAGATACGGTATTTTACCGTAGCCCGGACCGACGTGAACGATACCAAGACCTGAAACACTAGTTTTGGGAACCATAGTAACACTAAACACACAATCACAAAAATCTGTGTTTTCAATTTTAGGAACATTCACAATTTTATAGGGTCCAGAAGGAGCACAATCTTGGTTCTTGCTTTTATGTCCTTTGCGGGATCTATGGGCGCGCCGGTCGACGTAGGTTCAATGCACACCCATAGTTCTTCGTGTTGAAGATACATTTTAACCGAAAACTTCCAATTTGAATAATTGGATCGCCCTATTAGTTTTTTTTTATAAATTATGAATACCGTATTTGAAGCTGTGCTCATTTTTCTTACAACATATTTAAGTTTTATTTGAAAATAGCAATCTTCTTTGTGCGCCCACGCGGCGCCGCGCCGGCCGGTCTTTTTCGGACGTTGGATCTCTCAAATTGCACCGGTATTCTTCTCGATTCTTCGGCAAACCGTAGCTCCGGCAGCTGGTATCACTACACAATATACACCTACTGTATACATCGACGTGTCTAAGTGTTCCTAATATGTGTTCCTACGGAAATAAATGTTTTTGACTTTGACTTTGAATAACTCAATTGAAGGAGACTATCAGAGACAAGGATTACGAGATTGCACAACGTGAGTCTGCCATAGAATTCCTGCAAAAACTCGTAACAGACCTAGTAAGCCAAAATAGTAACACCAAGGAAATGAACAAAAAAATAAAAGTAATGTGGCGTAAAGCAGTCCTAGAATGGCGAACAGACAACTTAACAAAATCCTTACTAAAAACAGACGTTGCACCTATATTGGAGAAGCTTTTACCCAAATTAAATAAGACGACGTTGAAGAACGGCTTTGAAGCTTGTGGTTTATGCCCATTTAATCCAGATCACGTAGACTACACAAAATGCTTGATGCCCTATAAACCAGCCCAAGAAATTTTGGATGACAACTGTTCTACAAGTCTTAACTATCAGACATTTGAAGAAATAGTTGGAGCACAGTTAATCAGAAAGATGAAAAATCAGGTGGTAGGAAAATCAATAGAAGCTAAATATCTCGTACCAAAAATTTCAACACACAAGTTATCGTCGCAAACAATAGAAACAACTTCTGAGGAACTAATGCAACACAAGGACAGGAGCAATTTAAATGAACAAAACGACGACGTTTCAGAAGATATGACCACAATGGCAGCCCTCAATGAATTAACGACAATGCCAACAGAAATAGAATGTTTGCCAAATGAACCAGAACTGTCAACTCATGAATCTCAATCCAAAGACACTGGCACTTCTAAAACAAACACGATGGTTGACAATTATTCAGGAACTTCAGGATCAGGACACGAAAAACTTCTGAATGTTGAACTTCAGCATCAGGGGATTGAGGAATTACCTTTGGCATCCTGTATAAATCTTACATCGACAAACGATTCAGTATCAGAAGCTGTACAAACGGTTGAGGTTATTTCTGAGTGTGAAAGAGAAAAACAAACATATGTAATACCTATTCCATCCACCAGTCGAAAGTGTAGAGCTGATTGGAGACAAATGGGTACTAGTGGATGACATGCCAACCGAAGTCCATTCAAAGAGTCCAATAAAGAAACAAAATATAAAAGATTTTTTAAAGTTGCCAAAGACTCCAATTAAAACACAAAAAGCTGGTATAGAACATCGCTCTTTTGTTTTAACGAGTAATGATTGGGAGGCTGTAGAACTAGAAAAACAACAAAAAAAGATGAAAGAGATACAAGAAAAGGAGAACAAACGAATAGCAAGACTAGAAAAAGCCAAAGAGAAACGCTTACTCAAAGAAAAAAAACAAGCTGAAACTATAAATAAAAAGAACAAAGCCAAAAATTTAAATATAATTAAGAAAAGTAAACCAAATTCGGATAGTATCAAATCAAAAATTGTTATCTAATCAAACATTTTAATTAAACCTGCAAATAGAATCTCAAGTGATATTGAAGAAGAAAGAGAATATACAAAGAAAATAAAAAAAGAACATATAAACGAAGTTAAACCTGCAAATGTTATTGCCCTGAAGGATATAAAAACAGACCAATTTTAGATGCAGTTGAAAGAACCTTTAAAGAATCGGAACAAGTACAGATGGTAAAAAAAGAATTGAAGAAGGGACCAATTTTAGACGAACTTAAACCTCCTAACATAACTTTTCGAGATTCAAGGGAAACTGGAAATGATAAGAAAATAAAAGTTAAAGTAAACAGATTGAGACCATTGACAAATGAAGAAATGTTAAAAATGTTGGAAGATGATTAAGCGAGATTTATATGGACCTAGGCACGTAGGTACCTAGGTGTGCCTACATTGGTAAATACAACTGCCAATCGTTATACCAAATTCACTGTGCCAATAATTATACTTCAGTGCCAATGATTGTGCAATAGCATAGAATTAAGTTTTATGTTACTTTTTAAGCAATAAAGCATTTTTTTTTTAAATACCAATGTAAATCATTGTAATCTATACTTATATACAACAAGTAACAACTGCCCTTGTAACGTAGTCGTACTAGACGTAATTTTCATCGCGTTCATTCATAATTCACCGTATCCAGTTGTAGCCCTAAGCGCTCCTGCACGTGTTGAATTAGTATTGGTTATTTTTGTTTACCGTGTCCAATCGTAGCCTTAGCCCTAGCTTTGCGCTCCTGCACGTGTTGATTTTTTAGTTGTTTGACGAGTTGACATTTAGTGCGCTCCTACGGCATTTTTAAATTGTGTAGTGACTATGGCTACTTTTTCCAATGCGGAATATGCGGATATCGTCTTCATGTATGGTAGAGCAGACGGCAATGGATCTTTGGCGCGGCGAATGTACCAAGAGCGCTATCCGAATCGCAGGGTACCGAATGTTAGAGTGTTTTACAACACATTTCGTCGGCTTGCTGAAGTTGGGATACACCGCGTGGAACCTGGAGTCAACCCAGGCAGACACACTCCTAACGTCGAGGAAGACATCATAGCAGCATTTGAAGCGGATCCACATACCAGCACCAGAGCAGTAGCTCGAAATCTTAATATTTCACAATGGAAGGTGTGGAGTACAATGCACCAGAATGATAAATGTCCGTTCCATGGCACGGGTGTGCAAGGTCTGGAAGAGCAAGATCCCATCAGAAGGATTCAATTCTGCCGTTACCTCCTCAACAGAGACATTGAAGATGAGTGGTTCCTGAAGTCAATCTTGTGGACGGATGAAAGCAAATTTTCTAGAGAAGGCATAACTAACTTTCACAACCTCCATCAATGGGCCGACAAGGGCAACAACCCACACTGGAAAAAGCAGGTGTCGTTCCAGAGGAAATTCTCTGTCAATGTGTGGGCCGGAGTAATTGGCAGTACGTTGATTGGCCCCCACTTCTTACCAGACACTTTAAATGGCGATAATTATTTGGAATTTCTACTTGAAGATCTACCTGTGCTTGTAGAGGAATCCCGTGCCCCGATATTCGAATCGGAGCGCGAAATTATCTTTCAGCAAGACGGCTGTCCAGCGCATTGGACATTAAATGTACGGGAATGCTTAGATATTTACTTTCCTGAAAGCTGGATCGGCAGAGGTGGGCCCATCCCTTGGCCCGCTCGTTCACCAGACCTGACCCCGTTGGATTTCTACGTGTGGGGTCGTGCCAAGGAGCTAGTGTATACGAGCGTAGAAATCAACACAAAAGACGAACTGATAGAGAGAATCAATTCAGCTTTTGAAACCATGAAACTGGAGATGATGTTAAAAACCACAACAACAGAAGTGAGAAGACGGGCTCGTGCTTGTGTTAGAAATCGCGGTAGTCATTTTGAACATGAAAAATAAATTATTTCAAATCAAATGTTGTTTTAATTAGTCCACATTAAATTTTTTTTTTTTTACTTAATTTGGTTTCTACGCTTTAATTTTGGTAATTTTTAAGATATCGGCGTAAATGATAACTCAAAAGAACGAACAATAACTATGCATGTTTTCAAAAAGGTTTGAACTAAAAAAGCTTTATTAATTATTTTTTTAAACGCCGTCATAAAACAGTTTTCTTAATCTTTGAAAATTTTTGGGAACTTCAAGTGACTGTAAAAAAAATATCTGATGACACACAAGCTCAGTACATGTTTTGTTAGATTGCTTACACATTGTTTTAATTAAATAACATGTAAAAAAAACACTTTTTATTCAAACTGGCCACCATAAGCAATTAACGGTAAAATTTCGGGGATTTTAGCCAAAAATCATAAAAAATTGATTTAAAAAAAAATAGTCCCACTTCGTCTTAGACAACCATGGCTCAAAAGGGTCTAAATGATCTATGCTAGCGTCACCTTTCAGCTTTGCACCCCTCTCCCCAACACCCTGTATGTTGAAGGTTATCTTAGAGTGCCAATCACTGTACTGTTTACCCTATTGAGGTACATTTCTGTATAGGTACACATGCGCAAATAATTCTCAAATGCATACCTACATCACACACACACTCACACACACACATACACACACACACTGCAAGCCCTGTCTCTCAAGAGATCTTGCGTATTGCAGTGTTCAGTCAGACACACACACACACGCACACACATGCACATCCTCTCATTCGTACTGTTAATACAAGACGATGTTAATAGCTATTAAGAACCTACGTTCCAACTCCGGTAATTGTGTAAATTTCAGTTAGTGCTTTTACTTTTTGTCTATGTGCCTACCTATCTGAATTGTAAAAAATCTTTTTTTTACAATTCAGATACGTACTTAAGTACTTAAAAATATTCTATGTACATGATGGATGAAACTGTTGAGACATAGGTAAATGATTCGTATTCTTTTATTACATCTCAGGTTTTTTTTTCAGGACTCACTGACGCAAATTTTGAGTCGACTGTACTTGACTGGCTCAATTCTGACTGTGATGACGATGACGACGTTGACTTCGACCAAAATCCGATTCTGGCCGAGCGACTGACGGACATGATTGATGAGGAAAATTTGACTACCAGAGAGAGAGACATTTTAAATGAAGAAGACAAACAGAATGATAGGGCATTACAGGAAATGTTACCGGAAGACTGTTTTACTTTTAAATTGACAAAGGACAAGGCGACTTTTAAATCCAAACGCGAGACTTTTACTGGGACGCCTGGGCCGACTTTTGACATGACTGACATAAAGTCGCCTATAGATATTTTTGAAAAGATGCTTGACGTTGAATTTATTAACAGACTGGCAGTAGAGACCAACCGATACGCTAAACAGACTCTAGACAAATTAAAAGACAAACTAGGGCCCAAATCTAGATACTACTGATGGACACCGACTGACAGGACTGAGATAATCGCAAATATGTCAGTTATGATTCTGCATGGGCTATACCCTCCAACAACAGAAGAATCATATTTTACCTTTAACGGTTATGGGACTATGCCCTACTTCCTGAAAATTATGACTTACAACAGATATCTACTACTAAAGTTTCAGTTCGCACTTGCGCTTCCGCCGGTCGGTCGTGTTTTCGCACCCACCCCGGCTGACCGCTTATCCGCAAAAATGTCAAAATCAACGCTAGAATCCCTAGAAAAATTGCTAGCCAAATTTGTGGCCCCACTAGAAGAAAAAAAAAGCTGTGTTCTTCAAGAAGTGAGGACCCTCAGGCAACAAGCGACGGGTCCTACGTATACAGGTATAACCAACATATTGTCAAAAATGCTTTTATTGCATCATTCGTCCTCAAATAACCTATTCTTTAATATCCTGAAAAAATATTTTCCAAAAATCAATTAATTTTGAAGATAAAAATGTGTAAACTGGTGCAAATACAACTTTTTTCCGCCAAAGGACTGTCAAAACTGGTATAAGCCTCTAGTCTACCACTTGCACCAGTCTACGCGGTCTCGAACTGGCGCTCGAGAGCAAGTGAAGGTCACGCCAGTACGCGCGCGGCGAGGTTACCTCACGCACGTACTAAACTAGTGTAAGTACATAGAGTTTGCTTTAGTCTCACTCTATTTTCAAAAAAATATCATTTTAATTAGATTTTTGTTTTTCATTTTTAGGCAATAACCAAAGTCGTGACAATAAAGCGTTCAAGAGGTCAATTAATGTTAGATTTAGTAGAAAATAAACGTACAAAAGTGGAAACACCTGCAAATTACAAAGGTAAGAATGAATTTATCATTTTAAACACTGTGATGAATAATTAAACTTCCATTTATAATTGATTTTCAATAACCTTCTGAACAAATTATGTTTATTTTTTTTTTTACTTCACTTGCACTAGTATACGTGGTCGGTGTTATAATCAAAGAACTCGTGCATAGTGGTGAATTTTCATGATTAAAATTTTTATAAACTGATCAATAGAGCGTGATACAATATAATTTTTGAACTTTTAGATGCTGTTCCAGTAGAAGCACACATTCCTCACGAAGAATGGGATCTGAATATATTAGAACGCCAAACTACAGAAAGACCAATGGACGACGAATTAGAAATATTAAATTTTAATAATGAAAACCTACAAGAGAAGAAATTGTGTATTTCTATAGCTAAAACTGCTGTCTTATTATTGTTTACATTTTATTATAAAAGAATATTATTACAGTTTTATTTTTAAATTTAAGTACAATATTATTCGTATACTTTTTAAGCCAAAGAGTTTATTTGAACGCGGTAATTCCAATAACTGTAGATCCAATTTGGCCAGGGTAGACCACTAGCAATATTATAAAAAGTATAACCACGTGGTACAAGTAGTATAGATAAAAGGAGCATTTTAATAATCATTTTTAAAATATCATTATGCTTTGTTATTTTAGATTCACCTTTGCCCCTAAATGCAGATGTTGTGGCTGAAGAAATGTCGTTCATCAGTCAGGTGATTAACTTTAGCAGTCCAGCTAGCTTAGCATACAAGACCACGACAAGAGTTTACCGACGTGTGCAAAGGTGACAGATATATACTTCATCATAACTCTGTCACGTTCTGACACGTCGATAAAGTTATTTTATGGTCCTTATGCTAAGCCCGCAGAACACGTATTTGACGAAACACCAACTGTTGATAATTTATATAACAATTTGTCAAACATGTCGCAAGATTCTGATAGCTCTACGGATTGTTTTAACATACAAACTATAACAGCTGTTGTACATAATTTACCAGGAAAAGAAAATAAATCTCAACACGTCGACTCCCATTCTGAATTACATGTTTCAATACCAGATAACTTTTCACAAAGTGACATTGAGATCCTCACGCCCATGCCTTCACCGCCAGTTTCTTTTTCACCAACCAACGAACAAATTGAAGATGAGATAGATCCAAATCTAAATTCTGATTACACTGATACACCATTGAGTAGTCCTGTAAGTGTGAAGAAAAGAAGCCAGAAAAAAAAAGATACCGGCAGAATGCGAGAAAGGTATAAAAAATTGTGGATTGATGAACAACGAAAATACAACTTAAATAGAGGTTTAGAATACAAGAGTCGGACCGGTAAAATCCGTAAGGAGAAGGATATGAAACCTGCTTGTAACTGTCCAAGAAAGTGTTTTGAAAAAATAGAAGAAGCTCCAAGATCCAAGATATTTCAAAATTTTTGGAACATAGGCGATCATACTCGGCAATTGGACTTCATAACCAAATATGTTTCCAGACTGGAAACAAAACGGGTAGTCACCGAAAATTCACAACGAAATTATACTCTCCAATACTCATTACCGGTAATGATAGATGGTAATACTGATAAGATTTTTGTCTGTAAGATAATGTTTTTAAGCACATTGTCTATTAGTTACAATTTTGTAAATACGGCGCTGAACAAATTTAATACAGGTTTAGGGGTGGTGGAAGGTGATCGTAGAGGACAGCATTCAAATCACCCAGTAAAGATATCCCAGTCGGCCAAAGAAAGTGTTTGCTCTCATGCAAAAATGTTCCAACTAGTAGAGTCTCATTATACTCGAAAAGAAACGAGTAAAATCTATTTAGATGGGTCAATGACATTCTTAAAAATGTTTACCTTTTACAAGGAATGGTGTGATGAAAATAACATTTCCAAAGATTGCAGGGCTAAGTCGCTGAGGCAATATAGAGACATCGTTAACAAAAACTTTAATCTCTCATTTCACATCCCAAAAAAAGACAAGTGTGAATATTGTCATGCATTTGAAAACTTGCAAAATCCTACAGGTGATGACGTGTCAAAACATAATTGGCATTTAGCTGAGAAAAATAGGGCTCGAGAGCTAAAAGAAATGGACAAACAACTATCTAAGAATGATAAAACTGTGGTTGCTGTTACCTTCGACCTTCAAAAAACACAAAATTTACCTCATGGAAACGTCAGCACTTTTTACTATAAAAGAAAATTACATTTTCACAATTTTACTCCATTTGACATGGCTGCTCTGCAAGGATATTGTTATTGCTGGGATGAACAGACTGCAAAAAAAGGCGCCAATGAAATAGCCAGCTGTGTTTTCGATTTTATTAGCATGAAGGTAAAGGAGGGAGTCAAATCTTTTAGATTCTGGTCCGACAATTGTGGAGGACAGAACCGAAATAGGATTGTTTTCCTTATGTATATGTACTGTGCTTGGAAATTTGAAGTAGACATTACTCATAGATTTCTTATCGTTGGCCACACTCAAAACGAGGGAGATTGTATTCACTCTGTTATAGAAAAGAAAACCAGAAATGTTTTGATTTATACACCAGATCAATGGACTCTTGCCTTCAAAATGGCCACGGCTAACGCAAAGCCATACATAGTGAAAGATGTCACTCAATCTTTTGTGTTCGATTTTAAGTCTTGTCTCAGTTTTTTTGACAACTGGAAGAAAAATTCAACCGGGGAGCTTGTAAAGTGGAACAAGATTTGTGAAGTCAATGTAGAAGCCAATACTCCGTTTGCAATTAATTACAAGCATACCTTTGAAGACAATGCCTACAAAACTTTACAATGCCTAAAAAGCAGCACATGAAACAGTGTACAAAAATTGTCTAAACGTTTCGAAAATATGAAGGTAGCTTATACAAACGTATTACCTATAGATAAAAACAAATTCAAAGATCTTCAAGATCTCTGTAAATCAAATGTGATTCCGGAAAGATACCATTCATTTTACAATAATTTGCAAATTAGTAGATCTCAAAACACTGAAAACTTACCTGACTAGATAATAATACTTACCAAACAAAGTTTTATACCTATAGTAATATTATTTAGTGTACTTTGATTAAGCTGTGATGTAATAGGACTTATGTGTTCATATTTAGTAGGTCTAAAAGACTGAATATCCTACCCATTTATATTTCTTATAATTTTACATAACTATCTGAAAGACTGATTAAAGTGTAACTCTATCTCATTAAAAATTTTAAGAGGTTAAGTATTTAAAGTATCTACTAAAAAAAATATAAGTAAAATACCTATTTAAAAATAAGTTAAATTTTTTTGTGATAAAAAAGTCATTGGTTACTTTTAACAATATTTCAATTAAAGTTTAAGCTTTATTTCAGTGTTGTTTTTATTAATACAGATAAAAGAGCATGCTCAAAATAATTTTATAATTAAGTTGACTCGAAAAATATAATTTTGTTTGATTATTCTCCTTGAAAATTATTAAAAATAAAACTATTTGATTTCTGCATATTTTGGTTTTATTTAAACATGAAAATGGGTTAAAGTTAATGATATAGTAGAACATCGATAACTGGTGCATGTACTCTTCAGAACCACGTAAACTAACACAAGTGTTAAAAGTCTAACAATATCTTATATTTTGTACCTTATTTGCTTTAAAAAAAAAACTGATTATTAATGCAAACAGCATTAATAATCAGTTTTTTTTTTTAAATAATGATTTATCATTTAAGTACCATAATTGTAATTAAAACATAATGACAGTGTATACTGGTCTAAGTGGCACTTACACCAGTGTACGTGTTGTGAAGCTTTAAGAGAAACAATCTACACGAATGCAAGTACAGCTATTTTCAGAAATAATAAAAAAATAATAATGCAGTTTTTTTCCAAAAGGATTCAAGTATAACATTTCAAAATTTCAACTATGTATGTTGAATTATGTTAAAGTTACACTCATTAGAACATTCAAATGGCTCTACTGTAAAGTTGTGAAATTGCACTTGCACCAGTATACGTAGGACCCGTCGAAGTAATAAAATTCGAAAGCAAAGAAACGGCTATTAAATCTCATAAGAAGGTAGACTACGGCGTATCGAAGACAAGCGCTACGACGGCGGCCGCAGTCGGAGCGGCGCACACATCGACGCCACCACATCACACACGAACAGCGCCCGAGCCGCAGCGACACGCACGTACACGCGACGCGACCGGTTCTACACACTCAGCAACGCCGACCCCCGCCGTCGCGCCCGCCAACAGCGACGTCACTCGGGAGCGCGCCAGTCCGCGGCCGATCGCGCCGCCGGCCATTTCACCTACAAATGCGCCACTAGGCGATAGTATGACACTCGATACGGCCAGTACTACTGCCGTCAACAACGCTACAGATGCAGGCTGGGAGACAGTCGGTAATCGTCGGGCTAGGGGACGACGAGGTCAACATAAGAGGACTGTTGTCAAAGGTAGCAGTACTAACGACGAAGAATTGATTACGGTTGGACGCGTACGCAAAATTCACGGTTGCTTTATTGCGCCTGAGACAACCGCTGATTCGATTTTGTCGTATTTAAAGAAGAAAAAAAAATGTGATAATTATCAAGCGAAGAAACTCAGTTTGAATCACAACTATTACTCATCGTTCGCCTAATCGGTACCGGCTAGTCACTTCGACTTTTTTATGAGCGCCGAGAACTGGCCGGCTGGGGCGCCGGGCGAGCGGGAGGCGCGCCCCGACGACAACTGCGCGCGCGCTCCGCTGCCGCCGACGTCGCGTGCGCCGCGACGTCCCCATCAGGTTAACGATCGATCTAGAGATAGCAAAATTTACACAAAGATATATTCCAAGAATCGTATTAAAGTTACACAAAAATGTACAAAATGTACAATAATATATACAATGTAAACACGTCAAGGCTGAAATGCCTTGAAACAGTCGACAATGCATAGAGCTACCTAACACTCCATGCATTGAAAGGCTGTTCGAGAGTCTAGTTTTTTCTGGTGGTGGCACCACCAACAGCGCGCTCGGCATATTGCGCCAGGCGCCAGGCAATTGAAAATTGCGTTAAAAATGCGGCGGAACAATTTCTTGTACCACACACGGCTTTTCGTACGTTATAAGGGTTGGGCTGATAGGTGCTGATCTTTACGATCAACGCCCCCCATGTGTTTGTTGTTACTCACGACAAAATTTATGGGAATGCTGACTTTTTATTGTTATATTGGGGGGTGTCCCATAGTAAATGTTGATCATAACATAAAGATAAGTACAATGATATCCTAGAACGTATTCGTGGCTTAGAAAAATACCCGGTATGGAATGAAGCACTTTATTTCCTTTTTTCCTTACTCTCGCCTAACCCACAGCGCGGCTCCTGGGTCCAGTGACGTCACACGCATAAATCCGTCGCGGGGCTTTTTGATTTCGTGCGGTCATGTTTATACATCCATAACTCCTTCATTTATTAAGATATTCGAGTAATTTTTTCACTGTGTCTAATATATTTCTAACGTCTTCAAATGTATATAATTGTTTTTAGTTTTTATGATATAAGAAACTTCCTTATTAATGTCATTAACATAAATTCTTCAAAAGTTATAAAACATTACATAACAACAGAGCCCAAAGACTTATTTGACTGATGCCTTATGATGATTACATACTACTGAATTTTTTCAGGTGCTGTCAAGGACAAACAAACCTACAAAAAAGAGAACCGAGCATTGGCCCATAAGATCGCCAAATTAAAAAAACCCAATTAAAAGTATGCACAGAGATTATAGAAGGCAATGAAACTCTCAGAAAATACAACATTTTTGAAAAAAATGCAACAATTTACAAACTTAGCTGCTATTTTTACAATGATGCAATTTAGAGAAATAAAGAAAACTAAAATGGCTCCCAGATTTACCCAAGAAGAGAAAATCATGGCATTAAGTTTGTTCAAACAGAGCCCAAAAGCTTACAGATGGCTTAGCAAGGCGTTTGTTTTGCCATCACCGATGACTCTAAACAGGCTGATAGCGAGAGCTTCGCTGAGGCCAGGCATAAATGAAAATATATTTGACCAATTAAAAAAAGTCGCAAACAAAATGAAGACTGATAAAAAACTGTGCATTTTACTTTTCGACGAAATTGCTTTGTCACCCCATTTCGACTATGTATCTGGATGACGGGACTTTGGGTGGCGATGCGAACACAGTCCTTCGTGATTTGGAAATTCTTATTGACGAGTTTCGTCAAATTGGTTTGGAGCTAAATTTTTCGAAATGCGAACTTTTCGTTTGCGACTCATGTCCAGATAAAGATTTGGTAATTAACAAATTTAATTATTTGGCACCTAATATCAAATCGGTAGACAAGTGTTCTCTTCGCCTTCTGGGTTCGCCGATGAGTCTTTTCCGCCTTTCGTTCAAGAAAAAATTCAAAATTTTTTGAATGCCTCTGATAGGCTACTCAAAATTAACGCCCACATGGCGTTTACCATTATAAGATGTTGTCTGTTTATTCCAAAATTCATGTACGCTTTACGTTGTAGTCCATTGTGGAAACACGAGCTCCTTTTGAGCTTAGACGATGTTGTAAAGCAGATCCTAGTATCGGTTTTGAATATTGAGATGAGTGAAAGGGCGTGGTTACAAGCCTCCTTGCCTGTTAGGCTTGGAGGGCTAGGGGTCCGCCAAATTTCAAGTGTTGCTTTACCAGCTTTCTTGTCCTCCATTCATAGTACACATAAATTAGTTGAAAAAATCCTCGCACCTTCTTTAGGCCATTCCAGCGTAGATGTAGCTCATTTGAATGAGGCAACGAATGCTTGGAGGGTCGCTAGCCCAAATACCGAGCTTCCAAAGACTTTGTCGTCGCAGAGACTGTGGGATCGGCCGATCTGCGAACTAGCACGGAAATCTTTTCTAGATACGTGTTCTAGCGTCGCGGATCGCGCTCGTATCCTTGCGGTCTCTGTATGGGAGTCCGGTCTTTGGTTGCAAGCTTTGCCCTCTTTCAATACTGGTAACCTTTTAGACCCAACTGCATTTCGTCTAGCTGTCAGCTTACGCTTGGGTGCAAGGTGTTGTGAGGCCCATCGCTGTCAGTGTGGTACTGCAGTTGACCAGCTCGGTCACCACGGTCTCTCTTGCTCAAGAAGCGCTGGTCGGATTGGTCGCCACGCCAGCCTTAACGATGTCATTCGCAGGGCTTTTGCCACCGCCAATATCGCAGCCGTACTCGAACCGAGTGGGCTCGCGCGTGGTGATGGCAAAAGGCCTGACGGCATGACGCTGGTCCCATGGAAGTGTGGACGGCCCTTAGTATGGGACGCAACTTGTGTCGATACTTTGGCACCGTCACATCTTTCTGAGACTCAGAGTAGGGCTGGAGCTGCGGCCAATTCGGCGGAGCAGCACAAGCGGCGCAAATATGCTAAGTCTCGGTAGTGGTTACATATTTGAGCCATTTGGAGTTGAGACATTGGGTCCGTGGGGGCCGGGAGCTCATATCATTTTCAAAAGTCTTTCTGGGCGTCTGGTGGACGCGACGCGTGACCAAAATGCTGGTGTTTATTTGGCTCAACGCATAAGCATTGCCATTCAGCGTGGCAATGCAGCCAGCATGCTGGGCACGCTGCCAACTGGCAGTGGGCTTGAGCATTTGGATTATCTTTAGACCTTCAAAGGTCTGAGGATGATCCAATGCTTTTTGTGTAATAGTAGTGTAGTTTTGTTGTAGTTAATAAAGGCACTTTTGCCAGTTAAAAAAAATGAGGAAAGACATGATATCAGGATTCGTGAACAATGGGGACAGAAACATTAGAGAAATTGCCGATCACGCTCTTGTATTCATGATCCGAGGAATTTGTAAAAATTATAAACAGCCAATTAGTTACAGTTTTTGCTCCGGCAGTACAAAACGTGAAGAATTAACGAAACAAATAAAAAATAATATATCAAAATTACTAAGTATTGGATTCCAAGTTTTAGCAACAGTTTGCGACCAAGGCGCATCCAATGTGAGTGCTATAAATCATCTTATTAATGAAAATAGAGTAGAACACACAAAAGAAAACAAATAAATTCGTCATGAGATATTTAAAATAAATAACGAAGAAGTTATACCTTTATTTGATCCCCCACACCTAATTAAAGGAATAAGGAATAATTAAATCACTAAAAAAATTGACTTGCAAAATTGAAGGCCAGAAAAAGACTGCAAAATGGGAGCATTTACGTCTTTTGTTACAAGAGAACCCAGCATATAAAGCAATTCGATTGATGAAAAACTTTACAGATGCCCATGTGAACCCAGAGAAACTAAACAAACAAAAAGTTAAATTTGCTACACAAATATTCAGCGAAACGGTAGCGTCAAACATGGGATACTTAGCTGGTAAGTTGATTTTATTATCTTTAGTTCTAAAAAGGGATGACTTATATTGATATATTATATGATTTGATTTTATGATTTATATTAGGACGGGCCGGGCGCGGGACGAGCCGGACGGGGCCTGTACGACGCACAACCCATACATATAGTGTAAAAGCCCGGACGGGCCCCGTACGGGCCACGACAAATATGTTAGGAACGTACGAACCCCGTCCAGCCTGTCCCGCGCCCGCCCCGTCCTAATATAAATCATATAATATATCAGTATAAATCATCCCTTTTTAGTTATTTAATTAAATTAAGCCCCCATAGGAACAGAACCCTTCTTGCGCGAGTCCCGACTCGCACTTGGCCGATTAATTATTTAATCTATGCATGAAAGTCTGCAGCCAATATCACCTATCATCGCTATACATATATATTAGACATTAATAAGTTACTACACTAATAAAAAAGCCTATCCTATGACAACCACGATATTTTTCGGGATAAAAAGTGGCCTATATCACTTTTCGTTTTTCAAACTTATGTTCGTGCCAAAAAGCAATCCGTTCAAAATCAACTTATTTATGGGTAGCTGTTGCTCCGTTGCTGCGTGAAAGAGGAACAAACCAACTAACACACTTTCGGATTTATAACATTAGTAAGGATAAAAGTATCCAGTTTGAGAAGCACATTTAAGTTGGCGATACACATGATGGCATGTGTATTTCAACATATAGATACAGTAGTAAAAAATCTTAATTATTTAATTTCTGTTCCAGATAAAAAGGTGTTACCTGAGGAGTGCAAGGAAACTGCAGATATATTAATATTCTTTGATCATCTTTTTGATTCGGTGAACGGTAGTTGCGAAAATTCGAAGAAACGAAGGTGGCACAGAACTCCTTCGTGTGGGCTGATGCAAAAAAAATACTTAATACAATGAAATTTATTACTCCAACGGGAAAGGAATGTACGCCACCATCAATAACAAACTGGGTAAAAAGCCTGAATAGTTTAGAGTATTTAAAAAACAAATTATTCCATGATTTTGAACTAAAATCTATATGGCTCAGACATTTTAATCAGGATCCATTAGAAAACTTTTTTGGCTGCATAAGAAGCCACGGTGCACAAAATACAAAACCGTCATGTGCCGCATTTGAAGGGGCTTTTGCGGCACTTTTAATTAATAATATATTATTAATAGTCGCTCTTCACCAGGTTCCAATTGTGAGGAAGAGGATTGTACAAGCTTCAAACAAATTAGCAAAATAATAGAAAAAAAAAGAACATAAAGATGAAGGACAAAAAACAGAAATAAATTATGGCCATATAAGTTTGAATGTCATAGAAGACATTAATGTACAAAAAAAATAATCCCAGAATAATTGGTGCTCTGCAGTATGTGACGGGTTATGTCTTGCGCCAAGCAGCACGAAAAGTTTTCAGAAGTTGTCAAATATGCAAAGAACAGTTATACACAAAAAATTACCTAGATTATATCAAAATCAGAGAATATACCAGGAGCAGGTGGCTTACATACCCTTCCAATGAATTAATAAAATGTTTTTCAGAAATTCAGGATGTTTATATGAATATATTAAAAAATTATACAAATCTTAATAATATAAAAGAATATATTAAAGTAGCCCTATTTATTGTGGTCAATTGTGATTTAGGTTATGAAGCGCATAAAAAAAATTTGTCGACTTTATATTTGATTTAAGTGTAAAGTTTTTTATATATAATTGGTGCAAGCACACTAGCAAATTATTAAATGGCACGAGATCTGATCGTGACAATGAAGATGACATACAAAGAAAATGTATTTTATATCACATGAAAAGAAAAAAGAAATAAATGCATCCTGTGTAAATTATGGTTTAAGGCGCCATATGAAGAGAACAGGCTAAATTTCATGTAGTTCTGATCACTAGAACGTTGACCTGACATGATTCTAAGTGTTAAAACATTTTTTTTAGGTTTATTCAGTTCCTTCACAAGGTGCCCGCTTTATTTGAATTCTAAACTAAATTAATAGAACGCTAAAAAAATATTAGGAAATGACAACAAAGCAAAACATTTTTCTTCCATAAGTCTGTAAATATAAGTTTAAGAGAAAATATGTTTGATCAAAGATATTCGTATTATGGATTCGAAAGTACTGCCCTTCTTCGTTTTAGATACAAAAATACAATTGTAGAGATAAATCGTTTTTTTTAGTTCACGCCTACCAATATTTAGTATTGCAGATAGAACGTATGCTATGTATAAATAATCAGGCACTTCGACATTCTGTGGTTTATCGTGAGGTGACAACAGTCAGTGGTGTTAATAATATTTAAAATCGATTATTTTGTATTTAAGAAAAATTAAATTACTGCCGGGTACCGTCCCCTTAATTGAAATATTCATTGAGCTAATTATGTTTTACCGATTAATTTGATGTTGTTTTATGATGTATGTATTCATTGTTATTGTGTTTTGTGTCGTGTGAAATTGACTGTTTGCCAAAAATGCAATATTTGCTTTGTTTTGAAATATGATTTTTATGATTGTAATGTGTTAGGGTGTGTACCTACAGATCTGAAAAATGTACAGCTTGCGTGCCACCACGCGCGCTTCTTGTACAAGTCTTGCAGCAGCACGCCGCTACCGCGTACAGTAAATATTTCGCTATTTTTATTCACATGCTTATGGTACAGAAGATGCACGCGAGCTAGCATATTGCCTTCGAATTCAATTTTAGTTTATTTATTTCATTTAACACTGCAATGGGATATATTAATGAAATATTAGAATTAAACTCGGCAGCCTTTCACAAACAGCTTTCAGAATTCGCGGCTTGCTAAAGATCTGTATGCAGCCTATAATGCTCTTTAAAACTATTTCAGTTCTCATTCATAAGACAGCATCAAATCTATTTAAAATCTGTATTATCCAAATATATGGATAGATAATATGGATACATAAATATGTGTGCATCTATAGCATGACAACCTATACGTACTTATGGCTATTTTTATTGCTGAGATTAGTTCGTACATTTTCAAATAGATGGCGCTCTTGCTAGATCTCTACCTGTTTACTCTATCCCCGTATTTACAATGTACTTTATGGGCGATCGCGACACAGTCGACTGCTCGCAGCCCTCGCACCCGCAATGGGAATAGGTCTGCAGCAGGAGGCGCTCTCACAGTGGTCATAGTTACTAGTCGGTTGCACTGCGCAATTCAGACAGCCGCCTAGCTTTCTTTACCACTGTGGGCTACTTAGAATAAGACTTAACTCTAAGAAGACTTTTGGAGAAGAACCAATAAACCATTCTGTTGTAACGAAGAGTTTTACTCAAGCCAAAGCCCTTAGCGTTACAATATTTAATAAACTTCCGGTTGAAATTAAGAAAATTGAAGGCAAAGTTGAATTTGCAAAAGTATTGAAGAACCTACTTATCACGAAATACTATTATTATACATTAAACGAGTATCTATTGGATCATAAAATAGCAAACTGAAATAAATAAATCGCTCCGCACAATATTGCTACACCCTAATAGGCTCATATGTATAACTTATACTAAACATGTTATTTAAGACCTGCATGTACATTATGCTACATACGTTGCAATAAACGATAGACTATTGAAGTGTAATGTCCATAATTTTAAGATAAAATTGTTTTTATTTCTAAGCTGGTAGCGCTGTTGCAGAGGATGACACAAATGACTATTTTTTTAGGCAAATCAATTAGATTACTAGCATCGCGTAAATTTTAAGCTTGTTTTTTTGTCGTTGGAAATAACTTAAACCTACATCCAATACGCTAAGATAACTTTTCCCCTGGCTTATGTCAAATAGAGGAAAATGATCCCCTATTTCTTGAGGCCATGTTTTAGAGGTGGAGTAGCGAAATGGCGTAGCTGTACAGAAAGAAAAACAGAACAAAATCTGATTCCTATGTCTTTGAAGCTGAAGCTACTAAAATGCATCTCAAACATTTTATTCCAGCAGTCACTCGAAAAATTTCACGAATAACCGATATGAGCAATTTAACTGTACAGTGGCAAACTTTAGTGAAAAAGAAAATGGAAAGAGAATAAATTATTCCTTGAGAAACTCGTAAATAGCTCGATGCTACGCAACAGTAGTTGCTTTCACAAAAATTATGTGTATAACTGATGCATGCAGTGGATATCTTCTGGATGCTTACATCTATTTGGGAAAAGATTCTGATAGCGAAGGATTACCAGTTGAATACCAAAGACTGAACAAACCGACACAATCTGTGTTGAGATTGGTGTCTTCAATAGAGGGTACCCACAGAAATGTCACTACTGACAATTGGTTTACTTCAGTGGAGCTGATGGATATGCTATAACAAAAGCAGCTGACACTAGTGGGCACCCTGATGAAAAACAAAAGTGAAATCCCGCCGCAATTCCTCCCCAGTCGTCATCGAGAAGCCGGTTCGTCAATTTTTGGGTTCACATCAGATGCAATCTTGGTGTCTTATGTACCAAAACCAAATAAATCAGTACTTGTCCTATCCAGTATGCACCACACTCCAACCCTTGATCCAAACACCCAGAAACCGGAAATAATTATGTTTTATAACAGCACCAAAGGCCTCCGCCTTTGGTGCTGTTATAAAACATATGGTAGATATGCTGGACCAGAAATGTGCTAATCTACTCAACTTCTCGACGAACCCAACGATGGCCTATGGCGATATTTTATAGAATGCTGGACATTTCTGGTGCAAATTCATATATCGTAAGTAACATGAACTAAGCTCAGACGAAGGTGCGAAGGTTCAATTTCATGAAGCAACTGGCTGAAGATCTTGTAAAACCTCATTTGGAACGACGTGTGAACAAGTCCGGTTTACATCGAGAACTTCAAGGCGCTATTCGCCGCGTACTGAAGATGGACCAAGAGCCAAGCACTTCCTCAACTAATAACATCGAAAGGTTTGAAATCAGGAAGACTTGCTCAACTTGTTATGCTAAAAAAACGCAAAACATATCACATGTGTTTTCAATGTAAGAAACCCATTTGCGTTGAGTGTTCGCAAAAGATGTGCGTAAACTGTCGTCAAAAATTGTAACTGTTTACCCATTGTAATTTCATAAAAAAAATTAATTTGATTGTGCCATTAATAGTATTATATAGTAGTTATTAGAAGATTTAATTAGGTTTTACATATATTTACTTGTCAGATCTCAGATTTTTATAATGCCTAGATTTTGAACTAAAATGTTTAAGTTAATTATAAGTATTAATTATTAATATGTAGAAATATTCTTTTTCAAAGATTTTTAACGTCATTATAATAAAAAAAACAATAAAGATTACGATCTGTTTTTCACTTACATCATTATATATATTTTTTTTAATATAAAACATAGCAAATAATAAGCGGTCACCATGACCGCCGTTAGGTGGTAGTGTAACTCAAAAACACGTTAGGTGGCTAAGGGATAAGGAAACAATGACGAGGATTAAACGAATTTATTTTTGACAAATCATGCAAGGAGTTATATCTGCAGTAATTAATGCATGTGAAGTATGTCAGAAAATGAAGTATGACAGGAAACTTATTAAACCAACTCTCCAATAAACTCAAACACAAAATGCGCCATTTTAGGAATTATTTATGGATATTTGCAGCATTGAAAGCAGACACTACTTAACAATAGTAGACGCATTTAGCAAACTGGGCCAAGCGATAGAAATGGAGAAAAGGAGCCAGATTTGGAGAAGAACCAACTAATATTTGCTAAAGACATTAACATTAGGAAAAGTAAAGATAAACCTAGGTATCAATAAGCGACAGTATTAGATAAAGCAGAGCGCGGCATAGTCCCCGCAGCTATAAGGAGTAGGCCAACCAAGGTGCCTATTAAAAACGTTAAACGCCCTCCACAGGTGCTGCGTCCTAGGGCTGACCCTAATAGCCCACAGCCAGGGCCTTCAACTGCACCGCATTAAGCAAAACCTAGGGTTACTCCCAGTGAAAATAGGACAGGCATTCAAGCAAGAAGATAAGTGGACCATTATCAAAGTACTATTTAGGTAGAATAGAAACGACTATAGAATTTAATTTGTATAAGTATAAGGAGCTTAGTGACTTATTAGATAAGAACAAACCATATTCGATAGAGTTTTTAGGAATAAGGAAACAAGTAGAATACTTACGTAATATAGCGATCTGTTATATCCACCCTCTGATAGTATTAGTATGCCGTCTGCAATCACCGTCAGCATCCCTAGCTGTTCTGTAGACATTCATGGGAAAGTACTTCAGTCTCTCTCAATCCTCCAACGCGAAAAGGCTGCTAAAGGACATTTTAAATAATATCAAAATTTAATTTCAATTTATAATTCTACTTCATTTTAATTCGAATAAAAATCTTTTTTTAAAAAGTTATTTTCCTTGATCCGTATAACAGATCGATAAGATAACGCAATTATTACCTAGCATTAGGATCAAGAGAGGTCTCATAAACTTATTGGGATCACTAATTAAACTTGTTACTGGAAACCTAGATCATGAAGACGCATTTTACTATGATTCTCTAATTACACAATCAAAAGACAAACAGATATTAACCGATAAGAAAATAACTGTGATTTCTAAAATCATAGATACATTTGTAAATAGCTCAAAAACTTTGGAAAACAATACGGAAATTTTAAATGAAAAACTTCGAAACTTCGAAGAAATCGTCAAGAAGTTTGTTAACGTAGAACATAAAAATATCTGTTTTAACCAAATTTTGATGATGTTTAACAAATTCAGTATAAATTTCCGCTCCATTTATTCCGCTGCAGAAAATAGAAACAACACTGGCATTCACTAAAGTTTCTGTGCTACACCAATCAATTTTAAAAGCTACTGAATTATTATATACCTAAACCAATTTCAATAATTTAATTAAAATAGAAAAACTCATATCAGTAAAACTTACATAAAAGTAAACCAGATAATGTTCATCACAGAAGTTCCTCTAACTGACGGTAATGTACATGTAATTACTATAAATTATATTATTTTTCGATGTTTGACCCTGAAATTATTCCTAAATTCCCATACCTTATGGTGAAAGGGCTGAAATACCTACCGGCCACGCACCCCTGCGACGACTTCGGAGACAACTGAGACAACGGAACAACGGAGTATACACTCAGAAGAGATTTGTGAAGAACAATTATTATTGATGAAATTCCAGCCGGAGCAGACAAAATGCTATGCCGTTTCTGTAGATGTTGGAGATATCAAAGTTCAACGGATTAAGTACAATGATTGGATTGTATATACCAAAAAGGAGATAATCCTAAACGAAACTCGCGGAGAGAATATATCTTACAAGTACTTAAGCGGCACATACGTCCTCCATATTGAAAAAAAATGCGTAATTTTCCTCGAAAATATCCGGCTCCACTACGGTCGCTTCTACGACAAATTAGTTCCTTTAGTGGAACTTCCACGGGTTCAAGCCTCCAAAGTACTCTTCAACGACACTTTGGACATCAAACACATTAAATTCTACTACGTCACACAGTAAATCTTTTGAAAGTGAAAAACCAGGAAAGTGCGAAAAGTGAAACAGACATCAGTGTGATTGACGTAAAAAGCGGTAGCTTTGCAACTCTCTTGCTTTACATAATCTTACCTATAAGTATTCTCGGATATATCCAGCATTTAAATTTAAGTTAAAAATGTGTTTGCTAAATAATCCGACATCAAATGCCGTTTCGGACAATTTCGCTCTTGATGAGGGAGGAGTTATGTCACCAGCTAGCCCCGCTCCCCGGTTTGTATCTATTCGAGCCTAAATGCTGAGAGGCAGGCAGCTCTGGGTAGCGTGACTAGTTCCCGGTATTAGGATAAGTTAGATAAGCGTTCACCTAGGAATTAATTATAAGATTTTTATTCCATTCGATTGGACATTCAAGTCTGCCCACACGTACAATCCGTCTTTTAATTTAAATTTAGTTTTTAAAAACACAATTAGAGTCTCCGTAAAGTTAACTAGCTTGTTTTCTTATTGCTTTGTGCGTTTGTTGAATTTCTAAGTACGTAGGTGTAGAAGGTGGGTGATTTTAGTAGATGCGACCAAGCCTAGCGCAATTTGAAGTCATGATCGAGTTCATGGAGAGGTAAGATATTAAGTATTTAAAAATCCATATTCTTATTCATTATATCAGCCGTCGGATGCCCACTGCTATACATAATTCACGCAAAAGATTTCCGTTAAGACTGGGTGGAAGCGATTTTATCTAGCGCGTTCCTGTGTTCTATCGTCTCTCCATCTGTTAAAATATAAAATTATACAATGATGATACATACAATATTCCCCAAAATGGGTAGAATAAAGTACCGGTATCTTGGGGTCTAGATTGTCGTATTGAACCCAGTGCAGTGAGCAGTGAGCCCAACTTAATAATTTGATGACTTCCACACCGATTTCGGTTACGGCGACCATTTTATGTACTCGTATCTGAGTGGTTACTGATGTCCTCTCATGGCTGATATACCCAATTTTATCACTAAATGTCGTAGGTCAGTGGTTACATGTGTGAACTCCATTTATGTAATTGTATGTGATGTTGGAAGGTGATTTGTTTTTGACATGGTCTCTCTTTAGGACTAAATTACGCTTCCTCTGGTTCTACAATGCATACCATAATGTCTTGGCAAGCACTTTTTATCACCATGGTGCACGATCGACAGCCTGAGATGTCCATGACTTAATCCAACTTAAAACCTTATGGAGTGGTGATAATATAATATTGATTATTAAAATTTTCTAATGACAATTGAAGGTATAAATTTTATTCAATCAATTATTTATTATTGCAGAAATGGTGACATAAGCAAGCCTACCGATGGCCCTAATGGGCGGTTAGCCAATTTAATGAAATGGGAGGAATTAACTAAAGTGTTGAACATGGATGCTTCTCTGGGATACCCAAAATAGCCGACAAATGGAAAAACGGAAGATTAAAGACATATTAAGGATCAATCAAGATGATGAAGCGCTAATAATGTTACGCTTAAAACGCAACATGATGGCAAAAATAAATAAAATATTCCTAGTAACAAAGCCGCAGTTGTCGCAGCAGCACTATTGGATAACCGCTTCATGAGTCTGTCAGAAATAGATTCATATCTTGAAAACTGGAATATGACCGGAACGTCATTCCTTTCCTGGTACATCAGGGAAATCATAAATATTAAAACCTGCCACTAGCACTCCGAGTGAGAGGGTTAGTATTCTCGGTAGCTGGGCTAAAAATTACGTTTGACTGTGTTTTTTGTACCTGATGACCTGATCTGGACAAGGTATTTACTGTACTGTATTGGACTGACATTTTCCTGTCGTCCACCTAAAAAGATATTAAGAGGCCGACCGGCTTAAAGAAAATAGGGAGTTGATTGCGAGTTTTAGTTGGAGGTAGTAGAAAACTACGCCACCGCCGATTGAAATTGGTCAGCGCGCCGCCACCGAAAATTTTTAAGAGGGCGCCCACATCTATTCTGGGATACCCAAAATAGCCGACAAATGGATATAATATGCTCGAATGGATAAATATCATGGGTGCAAGCATTGCACTACTAAAAAAGAACGAAAACACACTCATTTACATGTAAAAATGTAAGGTTTTTTGTGTTCGGTGCAGTGTTGTTGCAGCACGATTGTGGCAAGAATGCGCCGATATCCTGAATGCGGAAGGACTTACTTCAATGTTTTGATCTTATTTAATTACTTTTGTCGTGAATCGATTCTGCCACTCCATTAGGTATAACCTAATTATGTACCTATAACTAACTATAGGTAATTTTACAGATAACATTTTACCAATTTCTTGGGCCTCCTCCAATGATGTCCTCCAAGTCATCGCTTATTTTTTTTTAAGTATGGCATGACCATAAATGTAAGGTCAAAGCAAAGTTGGATAGCATTAATGCAAACCAACAAGCTACTGGTAGTGGACCTAGCAATGCCCTCACTCTGACTTTATCGGAGGAACGAGTTGCAAATATTTTGGGCAGGGATATTGGGCCACTGCCTAATCAATTTGCTTCAATTAATTTAAGTAGGCTTAGCTATATAATGCATTTTTTTAGTTGATTGAATGCTATAATATTATGTGAGTACCAAATGTTTTGAACTTTTGTGAATCAACTTCTTTCAGTACTTAATTTGTTCATGGTTGCTAATCACTATTTCAATGATAATGATCTATGCTTTTAAGGATGGCAATGTGGTAATGGAGCAAGTTGAAGCACAACATAACCATTTACAAGATTTAGAAATAGAGTAAGTACATGAAACAATTTCAAATAAAGTCATGTTTTTCATTACCTCCTTTTGTTCACATATTCTTTAGAATGCTCAATTGATAAAGTAAAAATGTTTTTTAACACAAACTATTTTTTTTTTCTAACACTTTCAAATTCAATAAGACTGATCTTAGAAATGAACAGACTTCAGCTTCTCCGATTATTGTACTACTACCATTGGCTTCATCCCCTTTACATAGTTTGACAGGCCATCACAAGGCTGATTACTTTTACGGTGCTCCACCAGGAACTTTGGAGCTGTGCTACCCCTCTGGGTTTATGGTCGGTGACCTATTTCTTAACTGGATGCGCCATTTTGTGTCTTTTGTAAATGCTTCTGTCACAAATAAGGTGCTGCTCATCCTGGACGGTCATTCCAGCCACAAAAATCTGAAAGCACTTGAATTTGCCAAAGCCAATGGAGTAATAATGCTTTGTCTTTCTCCGCACTCATCGAATGCAGCCGACTGATGTATACTTTTTCGGTCCACTTGGATGAAGAACCATCCTAGCAGAACTAAAGCTGTACCAAGTTGCTCAGATTTTTGGAAGAGCTTACGAAAATGCAGTCTCAGTCAGGAATTTAACGAGTGGTTTTGAAAAAAAGCGGATTTTTTCCCTTTAATCCACACATTTTTCTAGAGGACATCTATTTACCCAGCAAAGTTACAGAAAATGAATTAAATAATGTTGACGGGTCGGTTGCCAGTAGTTCATGTCAGCTCCAGCTAAATCGCGAAGAGTCCGATTGCTCAGAATCTACTGACGCTGGCGAATTGATGGAAGTTGCAACAGCTAACTTTTCTCAAGAAGTTGAAAGTCGTCACTCATCCCCTAAAATTTTGTCAGCAAATGTTGTCGCGAATTTGCCACAAGATCATGAAGTTAATATTTATATAATAGTTATCCTTTAAGACTTTGTCAGCAAATGTTGCGCATTTATTACAAGATCATGATATCAATATTTCATATCGGTCCAAGCCAATGCTTCTGAAGTGTGTTTCTAAGAAATCCACTAATGTCAACGAACAGATGGATGTTACCACAGCTCCGCAAAAAAACTATCAAGAGCAGATAAAAGATGTAACTGTTCTAGAAGCTATATCTGCAGACGGCAATGAGATCGATTAACTAACCAGTAATGTTAACGAACCTATCAACATCGCCTCTGTTCCGGACAATCATTATCAAGGGCAAATAACTGATGCAACTGTTCCAGAAATTATCAGTTAGGACATAACCACTAGGGTGGAACAAATTTTTTTTTCCTAATTTTTATATAAAATAGTTGTTTTATGTTGCCAATTGTCATCAATTACTTCCATTAAAAAAATAAATATTCTGAGACAACGGTAAGAGCCCCCGCCAAGACATCGAACATTTAAAAAAACGTTAATTTAGGGGCTATTTGCGCGGCCTACAAAATAGTACAGAATTTATTAAAATAGGTTTCTTTTATTCAAAAACATTTTCAAATATAGTTAACTAGCTGTTGCAATCAAATTATTTACTCTGTGACAGAGGAGCAAAGTGCGGGACGAAGCGGAGGGGCGGCACGCGCCCTACGAATTGCAGTGTTTTGTTTCAACTAGTGTCGATAATTCTATCAAGGTGAAAGGTCGCGCGTCAATTATTTTCACGAATATTTGTTGATTTACGTTTTTTAAGTGTGTCAACATGACTTCTACGAGTCAAAAGTTACAATGTCCGATATTTGGTGAAAGTGCAGAGTTAAAAGAGAATATCCTACCTACGTATGAAAATGTAATGAAATTCTATGAATGGGTTCGACAAGACTTAAAAGTAAGGAATAATACAACAAAAGAACCTACGTTTTTGGAAATTGCCGACATAGTTGGAACAAAAATTGAAGAATTATGGATAAAATCTTCTATCCCAATTGTCACACACAAACGCGTGTTACAGTTACTAAAAAGTTATCACTCAAAATGTTATAATTTGAAAAAGTCTTTGAAGAAACTTAAGAAAGAAAAGTTAGAAGAGTTCAGAGTACAAAGTAAAAAGCTTTTTGACATAGCTGCATGTAAATGTAAAGAATTTGCAAGTTGTACTTGTTTGAGAGAGAAAAAAGTGCCAAAAGAGGAACAAATATTTTTAGAAGACCAATGCACTAACAGACTAATGGCTATAGGAAGAATGGATCTTATCCAGAGTAAAAAATTGCAGAATAGAAGATTACGTGTTCTAAAACAAGAAATCAGGCATACTATAAATACACGAATTGAAGAAATTCCCTCTACTTCGTATCGGTTAAATAGATCTGAAGTTAGTTCTAACGTCGACCTTCCTTCTTGTTCGTCGGCCGCAGATGGTCTTAACACCGCTGGCACAATGGATCAAAAGCCTATAAAGCTTACGGATGCCAGTCTTCATAGTTTGACGACTGTATGCGATAGATACGGAGTATCAGATCGAGCTGCGGCGGCTATAGTATCATCTGTTCTGTGTACTTCTTCTGATGCCAACTCTGAGGCGCAGTCGACTAACGTCGTGGACAGGATGAAATTAAGAAGAATAAGACAGAAAGTACGCGAGCAAATTTTAACAGAAGAAAGAGTAACAGAAATTCCAGCATTATATTTCGATGGAAGGAAAGACAAGGCTAAAACTATTTTAAAAGGATCGAAGAGGTTTAGAGTAATTGTACAATAATAACATATTTCGATAATAAAAGAACCAGGTTCTATTTATGTTGGGTATGTGGTTCCAATATCGGGCAGTGCAAGAAATATTGAAAGAGCTATCTACAGTTTTTTGACGACTGAAAAGATATCACCAGAGAGTTTAATGGCTTTTGGCTGTGATGGAACAAACACAAATACAGGTAAAATGGGAGGCGTGATTCGTCTTTTGGAAAATAGACTATGTCGACCATTGCAATGGATAATTTGCCTCTTACACGCCAATGAGTTGCCATTGAGGCATTTGTTTACCTATTTGGATGGCCCTACTGCAGGACCTAAATCATTTGCAGGTCAAATTGATAAAGCATTAGAGACATGCGAGACGCTACCGTTGGCCCACTTTGAGAAGATAGAAGGTGAACTACCTCCACAAATATCAACAGATCTCAGTACAGACCAGAAATATTTAAAAGAAATTACTACTGCTGTCATAAATGGATCCTGCCCTCCTGATTTATTGCACAGAAGCCCAGGTAAGCTATCCCATGCCCGCTGGTTGACATGAGCTAATCGCATACTGCGTTTGTATATTTCTACGGAAAATCCACAACAAAATCTTGTGACTTTAGCCACGTTTGTCGTAAAAACATACGCCCCTGTCTGGTTTGCCATCAAAACACATTCATCTTTCAAAGATGGTTCAAAACATTTATGGAAGCTTATTAACAGCACTAGATATTTATCTGACGAGTTGTTAGCGATAGTGGACCCTGTTTTAATTCGAAACAGTTACTTTGCTCATCCGGAAAACTTGTTGTTGAGTATGATAACAGCTTCACGTAAGCACATTAGAGAACTCGCTGCAAGACGCATTTTAAAGGCTCGTCAAGTAATTAAAAATTCTGTTTCGCGCATGTTTGAGGTACCAAAAGTGAACTTAAATGCATGTTCTTACATAGACTTGATTGACTGGCAACAAAATATATACGAACCCCCAATACTGATGAATGTTTCCGATAAGCAACTACAAGATCTAATTGAAAATGGAGGAGATGCAGTTTTGGAATTTATGAGACTACCTTGCCACACCCAGGCTGTGGAAAGATCAGTAAAAGTTGTGACAGAAGCAGCTCTAAGTGTATGCGATAAGACAAGAAGAGAGAGATTCATAAAGTCTAAATTAGCATCTCGAAAGCTAATGCCAAAGTTTGAGACGAAAAAGGATTTTTGCCATAAAAAATGACGTTATTCATACATACATAACTTTCTGAACCTGTGTTTACTTTTGAAAAAAATGATTCTATTAATTAAAATATACTTTTATTCTAACATTTAAATGCATAACATATTATATTTACTAAATATTTGGTTTATGGGGTGTACTACACAAAATGTCTACAAAAACTAAAAAAATGAAATTTCAAGTCTATGGCGGGGGCTCAAGCTGTTGAGCTAGAACTTCTAAATTAAGGGGTATTATTATATATTATTATTATACCATTATTAACAATTATACAATGCAACTTTTACCTGGTATTCCAATTCGAAAAAAAAAAATTTTTCATACAAAAGTGTTCCACCCTAATAACCACCCACCGTCATGTAGCAATCAAATTTTACCACGAAGAGTATACTTCAAGAAATTTCACCACTACCGAAAGCTGCTTCCACAGGAAAGTGAAAAGCTAACAGAAAAGTTGGTGGATCGCAGGTTCTAACGGCTAGTCCATATATGAATGATATTAAAGCAGCAGTGCAACAGAAAAAAAGAGGAAAATCGTAAACCCTTAAAAAAACAAAAGCAAGATAAAATTCTCAAGCCCCTAAAAACAAAAGCAGAAAAAGCGTGTTATTTCTGAGGATGATGACGTGGAGCCTGAGCCCGCACCTAAAAAACGCAGAAACAAGCATGTTCGAAAGCAGACGAAGTGGGTTATTTTGGATGATGATGAGGACCTCGGCGAAGTCGAGGATCCTTAAGCTAATGAGGATGAGGAGGAAAGTGATGCAAGCTTGCATTTACTGCAATGAATTATTTAGCCAATCTTATGCAAAAGAACATTGGGTGAAGTGTCAACTGTGTTCCAATTGGTGTCATACACTATGCGCAGGCATATCGGCGAAAAAGAAACAGTTTACCTGCGAATTATGCTCGGAAAATTAATATTGTTTAGACGACATACCATAAAAGTCTAAGATGGCGTACTATGTCATCTTAGGCCATTGATATGTCAACCAAACTCGCCAACATAAGTGTTGATTTTTGTTTGTTTTTTGATGTTATGTTATATTTATTGTTCTTAAACTTAAGCGATTTCAATGTTTATGAAACGTTTATGAATATACGCAAGATTCTGATCTCACATGACTTCATTTATTTAAAACATTTACCCTGAAAGAAAAAGTGTGTCATCACTCACATCATATTAAGCACAATTCCCCTAAATTATTTGAAATGACCGGTAGGATACCAGTATGTATGCTACACCGCCTAATCGACAAATAATGTTAGTGCTTTAATTCAAAATATAAGATTATTTATCTTTTTTCAGTTAGCTTTACATCTTCATTCTTACTATTTGTATAGTAACATACTTAAACATTCATTTTTAAGGCGTAATAAATATTATTTTTTCAATGGTGCTTTACGCCTAAAATCAATCTTAGTCTCATAATACCAACGGACGTAAAGAGCATTTTGATGAATTTTCTTGGATGTAAGGCACATCTATTTTCTAAAATAACAAACCAAACAATAAACTAAATATTTCATCGTCTGCATCCCAATATTTTAAGCATATTTTGTATATATATCACTTTTTTATAAGTATAAAAACAAAAGAGTAATGAAATTAAATTTAAAAAAAAAATCTTATTTAATCTCTCTTGTAAAGTCGCGTTTTGTGCCGGTCAATTGAAATTACAGGTATCGATATACAACACCATCAAAGAGGAGGCCGCCGAGGGCACCAACGATTACGGCAAGTGTGTCAATCGTCTAAATAGATACTTTGAACCGATATTAAATACTACATACGAGCGACTAAAGTTTCGTAATATGACCTGGGAAATAAATTAAACATGTGCACAGTATATTATAAGGTTATATATAATATACAGGCTCGATATTGCGAGTTTACTAACAGTGAGGAAGCCATAAGAGATCAAATTGTAGAAAAGTACTCTGATATCAACTTGAAGCGGACGGAAATTTTTGAAGAAAAACTCGGACTTGACAATACAAAAAATACTAGATATACTCGTATCTAGTATTTTTTGTATTTCAGTATTTTTTCTGGTTATAACCAAACTATTTGAAATGGAGAAGGGTATGTTTAATGAAAAGAGTGTACAAGATATTAAGATGGAAGACAGTAAGAACACCACCATCACCGACCGACTGGATACTTGGCTGCTACGTAGAACCGTGCCCGCTCCGCAAACAAACACCGCTTCGGTTTGAAATAGTCTGTTAGCGCCTTCGTGAGATCGCCAACAACGCCAACTGCTCCAACTCGCGCGGGAAAATAATATTACGAGCTATTCTGTAGGACTCCTCGGATAAGTGGGTTAACAATAACGCCGTTTTAGCTTCTTCAACCACTGAGTTCACTTTGAAAAACTGATTTAGGCGGCCAAGAAAAATGTCCCAGTCTGAAGATGTGTGGTCGAAGGTATAAATGTTTCCGAAAAACGACATTTTCAGTAAAATCCTCGATCGCCAAAATGGAGTGTTCGTATTGAGAGACGACGTTTAGAAAAACAACCGTTCTGTGTAACATACCGTTTATTACTGGTGCTGCCAATGCAAGTCACCCTCAAGTTTTAAAAGTCTATGTCGGTACATAAAGATTAATATATACCTTACACGCAAATAGGTACATACTCATCAGTTCCTCATCTTAAAAAGTGATATTGACAACATATCCAAAATACTGCCAGCTAAGCTACCAGTTCCCAAAAGAACAATGCAATTGCATCTAATAATAACAGGCGAAAATGGCAGTACCAAAATAAAATAATATAGAGATGTAAGCTTTATTTGATAAATCCTAGAACAACTCTTGATAGTATGAGTCCAGTTGATTCTTGTTTAATCTTCAGGTGTGATGAATTTACCTTTCGATTAACCTCATTACAATTAGTGTTTTTTTAAATATGCTTATTAAGTACTGATTGTGAAACGAGTACAATAATAATAAATACATAAAATACATTTTGGTTTTATTTCATTCACTTTCTCTAAGTTATCTAAGTACCTACTCGTTATCCTACCTACTACGTATTATTACTAAGAGTTTTGTATGTAAGATGATCGAATTAAAGCGTTATTATTGTTATTATCTACGTTGTTTCACTTGAAAATTGTTTAATGTAAACCCAACCTTACAAAATATGGACTGTCGGTTATGCGATTGTCCCCTGTTTTGCTACGAGGAAATTCTTAGTTTTTTTAAATTTACTAATGCAATGGTATACATTATTTAATTTTAATAGTTTAAATAGTAATAGGTATATGTTCCGAAAGCAATGTGTACTTTTCCGATTAAACTACTTAACTTATATCGAAAAGTACGGTAACTAACATCGGTTGTGATAAAACCGAACTTGTAACTAGCATTATTCATATTATCTTTGTTTTCACTATTTTGTCGTAACTTAGCCAGATTAATTTTATGATTTCTCGTAAAATATAATTATTACTCCAAAAAGAAACAAATGTTATTTCATTCATTTCAATGTTTCAAAATAATATCCGAATCGTAAAATCATAAAAAATGTCACATTTATAATTTGACTATAAATTCGGAAATGTTACACGTTTTTTTTTGGAAAACGCTCGGGTACCGAAAAATGTAGGCTGATAAACATTAATGAAATTCGACCATACGAAATGAAATGTCAGGTTATGACGACTTCACATAACTTAGGCTGATAAATAAACAAAAAAATCATGATTATAGCCTCAGAGGGGATCACAAAGTTGACATAATGAAAAGACAGTCAATCATGATACAATTTAATAATAATTTATTTGTAACTAATAATAAATACTGAACATGGTATTTTAGTCGAAACAAAAGTGAGATAAAATAACAATTAAAAAAAGAAAACGGCAGAAATATACAGCATTAGAGGCGCAATATTACTTTGTGCCCGTCGCCGTTGACACTTTGGGTGCTAGGGGGATCGAGGGCAAGAAGCTGTTTCGAGAGATTGGGCAACGGATCAGCGAAAGAAACGTTAACCCCCGCTCCGGTTGTTTTTTTTTTGGTACAGAGGTTGGCCATTGTCATTCAGCGCGGAACGCAGATAGTGTGGTGGGAACCTTTGCGCCGGGGACAATCAGGGGCATGGTTTCGACTAATTTTTATAAGCTAATTTTAAAATGACAGTCGTACATTTAAAGATATTGAATACTAATATTGAACTTGATTTTATAATTTAGAAATACTCTGTTTGTAACTGATCCAAAATAAGGCGTCTAATTGTATGCGGGACTTAAAAGTGACGAGTATGTGATCAACTGTGCAACAAAGGTTAAATACACGATAATTATATCATAATACATCAAGAGCTCTATGAGACAAGGACTTTACACAATATATTCATGCAAGTCATATTCTAGATTTTAACTTTTATAAAGATAAAAAAACGGGGTTCATACTGTCGCACCCTTTCATACCTATCTATTTAAGCTAAGCTATATTAGAATAATCTTAGGATATGAGTTAGGGGGACAAAGATTATTATCTATTCTGAAAGCTTCGCATGTTAGTTGATATGAATGAGGTGATGTGATCGATGTGGGCATTCCAATATATTTATATGTATTTACTTTCGGCTTTGCCTGCGTGGTTTTTTGATTATGTGACCCTTAGGGGGTCACTCCTGGCTACTCGGCTTGGTCGATGGCTCCGGTCTGAACACAGTTGTTTGTGCCCTGGTGCCACGTTACCCAGCCTTTCTGACGAGGTCAGTAGGCCCAGCCATTCTGACGAGGTCAGTAGGCTTCTTGGCACCTAGCCGGACATAGGGGCTTTGCCCCTTCGGGATCCTCCATCCACCCCTTAGATCCGCCCTTATACTCCAACATACATCGACCGTTGCCAGTGTGCTCACAGGTCACACTCTCAGTGCTTACCGTCGATGACGGCTACGTTCCAATTCAGTGACGCGTCTAGGCTCGTGGCCTGTAGGTCAGTTTCCGCGTTCATTGGATGCTTAATAGGAGCCAATACCACGCACATTTACTTAGACACATTGCTATTGGAATACCCACATTTATATTATTATTTCATTTACATTATTGTACAGGACTGAATTACTCACAGCGATATCCTGGCGCAGAACCAGCGTTGGAGGCGGCCACTCTACCTGTGTCCCAGCCAAGGGGGAAGTCCACAACCTTCCCGCGCAGCGTTCGCTTCTAGACTGCCTTATGACTGCGCGTGAAAAACATAAGGGCTGCCATAGCAAGAATCGAGTTTCCACTATACAGCCCAGTATTGCCATACCAGAAAAATAGATAGAAACTCGACTTACCTATTTTTATATTGCGACTCGCGTAACGCGCGACACAGACGACTGCCTCGGTGGCTCAGAGGTTAGTGACCCTGACTTCTGGGTCAAAGAGGCGTGGGTTCGATCCCCACCCAGGGCAAACATTGTGTGATGAACATAGGTGTTTGCTCTGTGTCTGGGTGTTATTTAGGTACTATCTATATAAGTATGTATTTAAAATATGTAAATGTAGTATATCAGTTTCTGGCAACCATATCACAAGCTATGCTTAGTTTGGGGTCAGAGACCGTGTGTAAGATGTCCCCTAATATTTATTATTATTATTATTATACCGAGTCACGCTCTTTTGGACACGACCGGAGAAGACTGCTGTCTGGTTAGAAAATGTCAAAATGATTGTAATGCCAATGAAGTTGGGAGACTGCAAGTATTTTCCATACTGGAGATAACGGAGAACATTTAATTTTCAGGGAATTCAAGATGAATACTGCTATCTCCAATGAAGCCAGTGGTTACATTCTTAAGTATGCGGCTAACCACTAAACAAAAAATCACGAAAGTGAGGAATACATCACCATTGTTATCAGGAATGGCTAAATTATAGATGTACCTACAAATTTAATTTTTTTTACACAATTTTAATAGAAAAAATATTCTAGAGACCGGTCATTGGTGTAGTTTTTTTTGCCACTTTAAACCTCTTGAAACACATTTATGCTAATATTTGTAAATATCGACGGTTAAAAGGTAATAGGGCATAAGCCACATTTTGGTCGGAAATGAGTTATGAATGCCATCCTAGTTAAAAAAATTCGCTCTATCGAATCCGCTTACTCCCACGGCTCTACAATGACTTTTTTGTCACTTATGCCCAAGCAAAAAACTTTACTGCGTTTTCGTAGTGTCATTTCGGTGTAACCAACAGATTTTTTTGCCTTTTGTACCCTTAAGGCGCTTGTACCCCTGTAAAAATAACATCACTTTTGGTTTATAGTCGGTAATGTATTTTTTATTCTAACTGGCGTTGAGATTCCGGGTGCTTACGCCTCTTTACCATTAGCACCTGTTTTAAAAGCTGGAACTTATGTCTCTTTACCTTTGTCGTCATAAACATTACACATATAAATTTACATATCTTTAGCTAGTTGCGTATACAATTCCATAATGAACAATATTGCATTCTAACCTACAAATCAACATAATTCGTTTTTATTTTATATTGCTTTGGTTGTACCTTTGGACACGTTTCTGTCTGTGCCTTGGGACACGTCCCGAGGTTCAAACAATGTTTGTACCTACGGACACTACTTGATGATGTTGCATTTTTTTTTGCCTGCAGTGCCAAGGAGTAAAACTGGTGTGAAAAGAAAAGGAGTTAGCCCAGAACGATTAAAACTAGCATTACACTCTGTAAAAAATGGAGGAAAAGTGCGTACAGTAGCAAGAGAATTCGGATTGAAAACGTCAACTTTACACAGATATGTCAAGTTTATTGAAAGTGATTTTACTATAGAAACAATAAGTAGCCCAAATTATGCAGTAAAACAAGTATTTTCTGAGGAAGAAGAAAAGATGTTATTGGAATATACTCGTATAACAAAAGCAGCAAAAATGAACTACGGATTATCAGCAAAGCAAACATGTATTTTAGCGTATCAATTTGCTGTTGGAAGACAACTGGCAAACATTCCTGAAGCTTGGAATCGTGATGGAATGGCTGGCCGGCAATGGTTGTTCAGATTTCGCAGCAAATACCCTGAACTATCATTACGGAAACCAGAAGCAACGAGTCTAGCGCGTGCAATTTGCTTCAATAAAGTTCATGTTCAGAAATTTAAAACAATTTGAAAGAACTGTACCAGTGCCATGAATTTAAACCGCAAAACGTCTATAATTTGGATGAAACTGGATGTTCCACAGTTCATAAACCTGAAAAAGTTTTAGCTCCAAAGTCATTAAAATTATTAGGAAAAATGACATCAGGCGAACGTGTCGAGAACGTTACAATGTTTGCTTGTATTAACGCCGCGGGAAACTCCGTGCCGCCAATGATTATATTCCCGAGAGTCCATTTTAAAGAAAATATGATGAAAAATGCCCCTCCCGGGTCTATTGCTGAAGCCAACCGTTCTGGTTGGTCCACCGAACCTATTTTTAGAAAATATTTGCAGCATTTCATCTAAAAATTAATGAGGAACGACAGCTGGAATTATTCAGAAGCTTTTACTCATTGGCATACTTTGACACTCAGAATGCATTACTGTTCTCATTAGTTAGAGTGACAAACAAATGCAGAAGTTATACAGGAAAAGAGCAGTCAAGAAGGCAAAAAACACACCTTTATCATTTATTGAGTGAAGATGGTGTTGAATATCATGTGTGTAAGAAATTCTTTCTAAAAACTTTTCAAGTTTCTGATGGACGTGTAACTAGGATGCTGAAGTATAAAAGTATGCAACACGTTCCACCCATTGTTCAGAGAGGTCGACAAACGTCTGTAAACAAAACACCAGACAATAAGATCGCAGAAGTAAAACAATTCATTAGCCAATTTCCAGTCTATGAGTCTCATTATACCAGACATAAAAGTAAGAATAGGAGATTTCTTTCACCGGACCTGAGCCTGGGACGAATGTATTCTCTTTACAAAGATGATACACTTGAACCAATTTCATCATTTATGTTCAGCAAAATTTTTAATGAAAGTTTCAATTTAAGATTCCATGCACCCATTAGTGATTCTTGCAAAAAATGTGATCTCTTCAACAACAAAATTAAATGTGCTGAAAGTGAACAGCTAAAACAAGAGTTGCAACGTGAACAAGAATTACACCAGAGGAAAGCTGACAGTGCCAGACAGGGATTAAAAGACGATACGGCTTTGGCAAAATCATCAACTGACATCACTGTAATTACCTTTGATTTAATGAAAACCCTACCTACTCCCGTGTTGAGCACTGGAATCGTGTATTACAAAAGACAGCTTTGGACTTTTTGCTTTGGGATTCACAACATGGGGACAGATGATGCCTACATGAATTTTTTGGGACGAGTCAGATGCCTCAAGAGGACCCCAAGAAATTGGATCTTGCTTGCTGTACTATTTTAAAAAAAATTGTGACTACTAAAAAAGTAATCATGTATTCTGACCAATGCGGAGGACAGAATAGATATTGTATGCGCCGATTCAATATACAGGGTGGGCCAAGAATTCGTTAACATTTAAATGTAACTTACCGCGCAAACTATTGCCGTGCGGGGCGCGGGCGCGGGCGGGGGCACTAGCTCGCTTCTTGGAAATTTAGTCGCAATGGATCGCTTCACTTCAATGATTTAAATTTACGTAAGTCATATGCCGAAACAATGTTAACTCGATTCAGTAATTTTCACAACATCTTATTCTCTGACGAAGCCCATTTCCACCTAAATGGACATGTAAACAAACAGAATTGCAGGTATTGGAGCAGCGAAAATCCCAAAGCTAAACATGAGAGGCCACTTCACTCTCCCAAGGTAACTGTATGGGCTGCAATTTCAGCAAAAGGAATCATCGGACCTTACTTTTTTGAAGATTCTCGAGGCCGTTCAGTTACTGTTAATTCTGCCGAGTATGTGAAAATGTTACGGGAGTTCTTAGCACCGATGCTACTGGAATTTGCTGGCTATAATCGTAACACATGGTTTCAACAAGATGGAGCCACGTGTCACACATCGAACGAGTCCTTGCCGGTGGTCAAAGACATGTTTCCGGAAAAGCTGATATCCAGACGGGGTGACATCCCATGGCCACCCAGAAGTCCAGATCTATCACCAGCAGACTTCTTTTTATGGGGTTATTTAAAGAGTCGTGTCTACATTGATAAACCGAATACACTGCGTCAACTTAAAGAAAAAATCATCGAAGAGATGTCGGCGATCTCGCGGCCTCTTTGCAGAAAAGTATTCGAAAACTTTAGGACTCGCTTAGATGAGTGCAAAAACCGAAACGGTGGTCATTTAGACGAAATAATTTTTAAAAAATAAATTACAACTAATTAGCTTTCTCGTAAATAAACGATTTCTAAAATATGTTAAATGGTTTTTTTTATACGATTTTTTCAAATGTTAACTAATTCATGGCCCACCCTGTATTTTTTCGTAATCTTCGTAAATTGCAACGTTTGGTTGATGCAACATTTCCCTACCTTTTATCCCGCTCCTGCACATACCTACTTGCGTGTGTACGAGCAAGACCGCTACACACAAGCGCGGATTCTATGGACAGTGCTGCCTCTCGCGCTGGTGTGGAGAAGTGGAAGAACAAATTCGATCGAAAACTGAATGGCGGCAACCGCTTTCGCTGTCGTATAAAAATTCGAAAACCCGGTTCAAAATCAATAATTGTCATCGCTGTGTGTGTATACCTGTGCAACAATCGACCCTGGCCATCTCCAAGGAACCTCAAGGTACTGTGCACTCCTTTTCCCTTCGAAAACTGCATCTTTCTTTGGCTACTCCCGCGCAGTTTCGTTTTTTCATCCACCGCATGCATCAACCAAAATTATACAGTCCACTTAACTTTAGCTTAATCCGCGCAAACATTTGTGATCCTTCTGCCGGATATTGAATCGGTGTTAGCTATCACTCTGGTATTTCTCTAAAATCATAAATTTCGTTGAACAAAATCGCTCGGTTGCCGCGTTCAACCTACCTACCTCCTATATTTCGTTTTTTTTATCATATTTTGCTCAATCTCATTCGTTCGCTTTATTTGCATCTTGTTTTAATATTCGTACATAGTCACAAAAACAATAAGATTTGTTTGTGATAATCACCTAAACCTATATCGGTTTACCTAAATATTCGATTAGTCGTTTCGCTTGACCCGCATCAATACATACAATGTAACTCCATCGCTACTAGCAAATCTCGTAATTCTATCCAGAATATTATACATATATCTAGATAGGTACATGCTTTAAAATAAAAATTAGTGTCGTTTCGCTTTCATCTCAACTAGGCACCTGCCTACATAAAATTCGTCTAACCCGCATCGCTAATTTCGTTTCATAATAAGTAGGTAGGTAGGTACTTGCTTTCGTAAAATTTGTTGTCATTTCTTAATCGATTAATTCGCATAAATCATACATTAATTTATCTTATTGTCGCTCATCCCGCTTATAAGTAAATCGTTACTATATTATATCAATTAAGTGTTCATGACTCCACTTACTTAGTACGTAAATAGTTTGTTTACATTCTTAAAATAAAAGTTGTTACATTCGGAGGTAACAAGCCAGCAACTTGCAATAGCAACTTGCAACCTAGCTATATACCTACATTATTTGTTCTATCACGTCGCATCAAATACCTTCACATCTACTCGCTATCGCTAACAGCTGTACATAGGTACCTACTCGTTTCTCCGCCGCTTATTTGTTTACATTATTGCAGAAGCTAGCATTCTTAATATTTAGCTTATTGAAATGGCACCTACAACTGAGTTCGATTCACAGTTAAAGATGCTTTATGCTAAGAGAGACAGGATTTTCGCTCGTATGCAAAGGATTTGTCATCACTCGAGTGACCTTCAATCGGAAGCATCTAGGGAATCATTTTTGATTGAAATGGAAACCGTAAATGATTTGTATGGTGACTTTCAAAGTATGTTGGACAAAATAATTAGCTGCGAACTTAAATTAAATCCAGACTATATGGTTGATTACCAGCCGCTTTCCGCGTTCGAGGATCTATTGGGCAGCGTTCGACGCACCGCCAAAAAATTGCAATTGCAGGCTAATGACGTCAAACCCGTGACTCAATCGCAACACAAATCGCCTAGATTACCACCGATTGAAATTCCTGAATTTAACGGGGATATAAAGAATTGGCCGCTATTTTTCGCTAGTTTTCAAAATGCTGTACACAACAATAGCTCGTTAACCGAATCAGAAAAGTTGTATTATTTGATAGGCAAGTTAACTGGCAAGGCGCGATCAGTCTGTGCCGGCATAACTCCTTGTGACGAAAATTACTCATTAATTTTCGATTTGCTAAAAAGTAAATATGAAGATAAACGGCTAGTGGCTACTTCGTATTTAGATCAAATGTTCGATCTCAAAGGTATTTCGTCCGCAAATCCTAACAATCTCGAACAATTTCTAGATAAATTTGCATGCTCAGTCGCCGCATTGAAAAACCTAAAGATCGATGACCTATCAGATTTCGTGTTTTTGTATATCGCACTCAAGAAATTAGACCCAGAAACCGCCCGCTCATTCGAGTCATACAAACGAACTTGTAAAATGCCCACATTCGATGATCTATCATTATTTGTTCGCGATCACATAAAAATATTGCAGCGCACTTCGTCGGTAAGACATGAAGCATCGAAGAAGAATGTCGATCGTAGAATGAACACGGCATCTAAGTCACATACTGCTTCCACTACGCAAGTCTATGTAAATGCCGCATCCAGTTCTCAGCAATCTTCATGCTCCTTGTGCAATTGTAAACACGATCACCTTTACAAATGTTCTGTGTTTCATAACTATAATCCTAATGAACGCTTTAAATTCGTTAAGGCAAATAATTTGTGCATTAATCGTCTCAGTTCTGGACATCGTCTATCAACTTGCGGGTCGAATTCTTTGTGTAAAAAATGTAATTTGAAACACCATACATTGTTGTGTTTTCGGGATGCATCTGTAGCTAGTAATAATAGTAATTCGCTTATTGCGCGCGCGCACATTGGCGCCCGCCTCGCTGCCGCCCCCCCGCCGCAGTCCGCGGGACAAGACGACACGTCCATCGCATTCGCTAGCCCCGCTCGCACTGGTGACGTCACTCTTTGTGCGTTATCAGATAACAAACTCGTTCCGCGTGGCCCTACCACGATCTTGCTCGCAACTGCGCGTGTCGTTATCGTTGATTCTCGTGGTAATGAACACCTCGTCCGTGCTTTGTTGGACAGCGCTTCACAAAGCAATTTTATAACTCGTAGTTGCTGCCAACGTTTAGGATTGAATACGAATCGCAACTGCGCTGTTCCTACCGTTAAGGGAATAGGTGGTTCGACTAAAAGTGTTCAAGGGTCGGTAAATATTAGATTTTTTTCTCGTTTCGATCGTAACATTAATTACGACATGGAATCACTGGTTATAGATAAGATAACTGAATGCTTGCCGACTGTCTCTGTCGATGTTTCGCATTTGTCGAACTTTGAAACCTTACCGCTCTCGGACGATACGTACTCCGTCTCAGGTCCGATCGATTTACTGATCGGAGCCGCGATCTTCCCGCATCTTCTTTTGTCGCACAAGGTTCAAGGACAACCTTCTCGTCCCTCCCCGCTCGCATTGGAAACTGTCCTTGGCTATGTGATTGTTGGTGAGATACCAACTCATATCAATCGTTTCGAAACCGCTTCGTTTTGTTGTATTGCGGATCCTCTAGATTCTGCTGTGCGTAAATTCTGGGAGTTGGAAGAGCTGATCGCCCCACCCATACTCAGCCCAGACGACAAAACCTGTGAAGAAATTTACACTCGCACGACCTCTCGCGTTGATGATGGCCGATATGTAGTAGCGCTGCCCTTTAAAGGAGATGAACATTCTCTTGGTGATTCTCGACAAGCAAGTGAGCGACGGTTTCTTTGCTTAGAGAAAAAATTGCTGACCTCTCCGAAGTTGAAGACGGCCTACGACGGTGTCATCAACGAATACTTAGACAAGGGTTATATTTCGCCTGTACCTGCAGACACAAAATCTTCGGATCAATCGTATTTCATACCGCATCATGGAGTTGTAAGAGAGGACAAGGTCACGTCTAAGTTAAGAATCGTCTTAGATGGTAGTTGCAAGACAAGCACTCGCGTCTCTCTTAACGACCTCCTCTATAGTGGACAAAATCTTCAAGGGAACTTGTTCAATATAATCGTCAATTTTCGCTTGTTTCCTGTCGCGCTTTCAGCTGACATTCGCCAAATGTTTCTCAGCATTGGTATTCGCGAATGTGATCGCCGATTTCAACGTATATTGTATCGCTTCTCTCCGCAACAGCCTTTACAGGTTTTTGAATTTAATCGTGTCGTATTTGGCCTGAAATCTAGTCCGTTTCATGCGCTACGAACAATCAAACAACTCGCTTTCGATGAAGGCGACTCTTTTCCAAAAGCTAAAGCCATCATTGACCACGGACTCTACATGGACGACTTCGTCTACTCAGTTCTAGATGAGACGGAAGGCATATCTACCTCATCTGAAATGATAGGTCTGATGAAAGCCGGTCAGTTTGAATTAGTAAAATGGACTAGTAATTCGCAAACTGTTCTTGATTCGATTCCACTGTCGCATCGTCTTTCATCTGTCAAAGAATTCGATGAATCGGAACAACACAAGATTCTTGGCTTGTGTTGGTCACCCGCATCTGATTGCTTTAGCTTAAAGCTTAGCGTACCCACACAAGCTTGTACGAAACGCACCATATTATCATGTGTCGCGAAAATATGGGACATAACGGGATTTGTGGCCCCTGTAGTTCTTCATGCGAAATTGCTTATTAAACAGCTTTGGCTGTGTGAGTGCGATTGGGATGACACACCACCCGATGAAATTGTTCATGCTTGGGCTCAATTTAGAGAAGAACTCCATTTACTCTCTAATATAAAAATTCCTCGTCATGTCGGAATCATCGCTGATAGTGTCGTTACACTACTTGGCTTCGCTGACGCCAGTGAAAAGGCCTACGGTGGAGTAGTTTATTTTCACGTCCACAATCGGGACGGAAATACCGTAAGCCTCATTAGCGCAAAGTCAAGGGTTTCTCCTCAGAAGGTCGTATCTCTTGCTCGTCTTGAGCTTTGCGCTATACTCGTTCTTGCTCAGCTCTTGAATAACATAATTGTCGCTTGCCAATCCCGCTTTCATATTAATAAAGTTTTCGCTTTTTCGGATTCGACTGTCGCACTCTGTTGGGCGCATTCATCGCCTCATCGATGGGATACGTTTGTGGCCAATAGAGTGACAAAAATACAAAATCACTTGTCACCACATGATTTGTATCACGTGTCCGGTAGAGAAAATCCAGCGGATTGCCTCTCTCGTGGACTGAAACCTTCTCAATTAATTGAACATCCGCTTTGGTTTGATGGCCCTCCCTGGGCATGCTTAGATGTTTCCCAGTGGCCTATCGTTCCATTCAACCCTTCTATGGTGACAGAGGTATTTGAAGAGAAAAAACATACATTACTTACTGCGTCACCGCTTGAAGAATCTCTTTTAATTTCGTTAGCAAACCGCTTTTCGTCTTGGTCAAAATTGCTGCATTGTGTAGTTTATGTTTGTAGATTCGCAAAACTTTTACCGCAACGCGATCGTACTTCAGCCTCAGATCTTGACTTCGTAGAGTTACTGATACTGCGCGAATTGCAACGCTTGCACTTCGACGCTGAATTTTCCAATCTACAAGCAGGCAAACCTTGCAAGCGCTCTTTTCAACATCTCAAACCTTTTGTTGAGAATGGAATCATTAGAGTCGGTGGTCGCTTAACCAATTCAAACTTGGATTATTATCAAAAACACCCTATCGTTCTTCCTCGAAAGCATCACATTCTCGATTTACTGGTTGACTATCATCACAAGGTGAATTGTCACGCTGGTCCTGACTTGTTAATGTCACTCTTACGCCAGAAGTATTGGATACTTTCTGCTCGAAATTTAATTAGAAATAGAGTACATAAATGTCTGCCTTGTTTTCGGCTTCGACCCAAGCCGTCGTTTCCGGAAATGGCAGACCACCGCTCATGCCGTGTTGTTGAATCTGCGAAACCGTTTATTTTCACAGCTACGGACTACGGGGGCCCGTTCAAGGTCACAATGAGTCGCGGTCGTGGTATTCGAGCGACTAAAGCATACGTGTGTTTGTTCGTTTGTCTGACAACTCGCGCAGTTTGCATCGAATTAGCGGGAGATTTAAGCACTTCGTGCTTTTTGGGATGCTTTAAACGGTTCCTAGCCCGCCGTGGTCCAGTAGGTAGAATTTATTCTGACAATGGAAGTAACTATATCGGCGCCAAGCGCACACTTTCAGAACTACACGAATTCTTGTGTTTAAAATATCACAAAACTGATTTCGGTGATATGTTAGCAAAAAATCGCATAGAATGGTCATTAAACGTCCCCGCGGCAAGTCATTTCGGAGGAAATTGGGAGGCGAACATTAAGAGCTTAAAACTTCATTTGTATCGCGTTATCGGTGATCAAATACTGTCGTTCGAAGAGCTTAGTACCGTACTCGCTCAAATAGAATCGGTCATGAATACGCGACCTCTATGTAGAACTCTGTCTAACGATCCTTCGGAACCTCTCGCTTTAACTCCAGCGCACTTTTTGAATCTCACGCCCCTAAGATACTTACCCGCTAGAGAGATTGATGAAAATCTACGTACACTCTCTCGGTACGAGCTACTTGACAAATTAGTTCAGTCTTTTTGGAAACGCTGGAGAACTGGATACCTCCACTCCCTACAGTCACGCTGTAAGTGGAATACACCAGTCGATCCCATCACTATCGGGACTGTTGTTATTCTTCTAACAGACAACTGCCCTCCCCTTCACTGGCCTTTGGCTATCGTAGATGAAGTTTTTCCTGGTTCCGATGGAGTTACACGGATAGTGCGTGTTAGGACTGCAACTGGCTCATATTTGCGTCCAGTTGTACGTCTCTGTCCCTTACCTAATCAATAATTTGGTAAACTTGCATGTTTACTGTACTGTACTGTACCAGCCTTTTTAATAGTCCACTGCAGGACGTAGGCCTACCCACGAAGGGTGATTGGGCCATATCCACCACGCTGGCCCAATGCGGGTTGGTGGATTCACATACGCCATCAAATTTCTTCTACGGACGTATGCAGGTTGCCTCACGATGTTTTCCTTCACCGAAAAGCCAGTGGTGTGAAATTCCGTACATAAATTCCAAAGAACTCATTGGTACGGGACTGGGATTGAACCCACGACCTCACGATTGTATTGTAAGGCGGGTGTCACTACCTCTAGACCACCATGGCTTATGGCATGTTTAGGTTAGGAAATTATCGTAAGTTACATTCGTTTAGTATTTGTAGATCATAATTTAGAAATGTGGCTAAACACTAGTCTCAGTTGTTTTGAAGGCATCCCTTCAAGCCCGGGGAAATGTATGCGCCGATTCAATATATTTTTTCGTAATCTTCGTAAATTGCAACGTTTGGTTGATGCAACATTTCCCTACCTTTTATCCCGCTCCTGCACATACCTACTTGCGTGTGTACGAGCAAGACCGCTACACACAAGCGCGGATTCTATGGACAGTGCTGCCTCTCGCGCTGGTGTGGAGAAGTGGAAGAACAAATTCGATCGAAAACTGAATGGCGGCAACCGCTTTCGCTGTCGTATAAAAATTCGAAAACCCGGTTCAAAATCAATAATTGTCATCGCTGTGTGTGTATACCTGTGCAACAATCGACCCTGGCCATCTCCAAGGAACCTCAAGGTACTGTGCACTCCTTTTCCCTTCGAAAACTGCATCTTTCTTTGGCTACTCCCGCGCAGTTTCGTTTTTTCATCCACCGCATGCATCAACCAAAATTATACAGTCCACTTAACTTTAGCTTAATCCGCGCAAACAGATATATAAAGTTATCATTGTTCTGTCAGTATGTGGTATCTCATCCGGACTTTACTATTGAAGAAATAGATCATAAATTTTTGGTTAGTGGGCATTCATACTTACCATGCGACCAAGATTTTGACCTAATAGAGAAGAATAAAAAAAAATTCAAAGAAATATACATTCCAGATAACTGGCTTGAAGTAATTAAAACGGCTCGCAAAAAACAACCATTTAAAATAAAAAGAATGACAGGTAGGGATTTTTTTTCCTCTAAATCACTGGAAAAAAATATAACAAACCGAAAAATTTCGGTTGATAATAACAAGGTAGAATGGTTGAAAATTCAATGCTTGAAATTCCATAAACTTCATCAATTTTCATTTTTCTACAAGTATTCTAATAATGAAGAAGTCCTCTTTAATGAAGTCAGTGTAAAAAAACGGCAATCAGTGACCATAGCTCACCTAGATGCACTTGAAAAACCAACCATCGCTGAAAAAAAGAAGAAAGATCTTCTTGAATTGTTGCAGTTCATACCACAAGTTCATCACACTTTTTATAACAATCTAAATAGTTCAAACAGTGTCAGGGAAGTAGCATATTATGATGAGACAGATGAAGAATAACTTTGTTGTGCCATTTTGATTGTGTTCGTATTAAATTTGTCTTTATTTGGTGTAACCTGTTTATTATTTAAAATTAAACCAAAATATCATTAGTGCAGAAGTGGTGTAATCCACATTTTTTTTTATTTTAAGCTTAATTATCACAAAAGTACACAAATATTATAGATTTAGAGGTACTTTTTTATAAATTTAATTAAAAACAGTGAAAATAATGTTTACAAAAGTAACAAGGTTAAAAAACAATTCAACCAAATTTTAACTCCTCATTATCTCATAATAAGTATTCTGGGTGTTTAATAACAATTCATGTTGTCATATTAGTTCACCTATTTTCCGCCAGTGCGCGCCACACTGACGCCCACGGGGAGCTGGGAGGCGGACCGCATGCCGACGCGAAATGACTGCTCTTTGTCTCATTTTGCGCTCGCTTGTCATCCGACTGAGTGCTACTGAGCGCACGTACTTGGCGGTATACCGGCGGGCCAAACCCTTCCTGCCTCTAAACCGTTTCTGCCGCTAAAAATTAGTTATAGCTGTAAAAGACGTAGTAATAACTAGTGATAGTTCAGTATTTGTCCGGATAAACGGTTTAAAGTGTGTGCGATGTCTTTTTCTCTCCGACGCTCCTCACTTCACTTGGACGACATCTGGATCACCATCTGGGGACAATTTTGTAAATTTCAGTATCTGATTCAGGCCATGATTCCTGGTACGGAAGTGAGAGAGAGACTTTATCGAATCTTACCCCATCAAATCGAAAAACTATAACCAAGCTGTTACCGACTTAAAGCAAAGGTATTATACTCGTGATGAGCTCTTAATCCAAGTGTACGTCAGAGAACTACTGAAGATGATTATGAACAAAAACAACCAGAGTTTAACACATATCTATGATCATCTTAGCACTGATCTTCGAGCATTAGAGATACTTGGTGTCACAAAGCAAGGTTACTCATTCTTTATATTACCAATGGTCGAATCCACCTTACCGATGGATATCCTGAGGATGTGGGAAGTTGGGAACGCTTAAGACCTTCATCGGGAGACGAGTTTGGTGCATTACTCGAATTTTTGAAAAAATAAGTAGAAAGCGAGCAGAGGATTAAAATTGCTACAGAATTTTCCAAGACGATAGGACTACTCGGCGTGGAAGGGTGGTTCGGATGCCTATACCTTGTAAAATATAGCATGATACGCGAGATATTGACATTGACATACGCGAAATGACTCACGCACATCAAGTACCATCATTTTTATAGTAAAAATGTTTGGTACATAATGTTGTACTTAATGCTCGTGACTCTCGACCTTGAAGAACAACATTGTGTACCAAACATTTTGACTATAAAAACTTGAACTTGATGTGCGTGAGTCATTTCGCGTATGTCAATGTCAATGTCTCGCGTATCAAGCTATATTTTACAAGGTATAGTAAGTAATTAACGGATAATTAATTTTATAATACCAGTAAATAATTTTATCTGTTTACAGGAATTACGGGAGCCAAGCAACTCTAACCAATTTTTTTTGATGTGTTAATTGTAATTTAATTTACAGATAGACACAAAACTTTGTTTTTTCAGAGGGGTAGTGTTAAATTTCTGCAATTGCTGGTTCTTGTTCTAGCAGTAGTGGTTTACGTAGCACTCTAAACACAGAGGACAGGACTAAAGACATTTTCGACAACAACACGGGCTGATGAAAGCTTTTAGCTAAAAATTCTTTCTAAGAAGGCACTAATTCTTGATGTAACCCAGGATATGGTTTCATTAAATTATTGTGTAAGTAGTGCAAAAATGTTCCATCACCCAATAACACATATGGTAGATTAACATTTCGATAAAAATATTTTTGCTGATTGTTTACCGTTTTAAGAATTGATGAGCATGTTATGTCCTGAGACACCCCTACACTGAATCATCTCGCCACCATCGGTTTCGCAATCTTTCAACGTGCATAAAACGCTTCGACGGACTCCGCGCGCCGCCTTTCGTCTTCCAAAATTCGGGTCGTTAGGACACTCGTAATATTAAGCCAATACTTTATTGTAAAGTAAGATTAATAAAATAATTATAATCGTGGTAATTTTGTTTTTTTTTGTGATCCACCGGCTGTCGCTCATAACTGGCGCAGACGGTAAGATCGTAGAATCAGTGCGCGCGAATAGACTTTCATCGTGAAACAGTGCGTGCTGATAGACTTTTACGTCGTTTCTACGATTTTAAACGAACCGAGGTCAGCCTGAGGATCACCTGGGAGCAGAACATCGCGCCACCGTTGCGACATCCGAACATCGATGACTCACCGCACCGCCGCCGCAATGATGTTACTGTGAGTTGCACATATTTCTGAGGATTGTAGCTACTATACTACCTGTACTTCCTTACTGTGTCTCCAGTACCCATCCAAAATTTTTCACCCACGATTTAATAGGGAAATCATTTCCCAAAGAACGTCCTCCCGCATCGCGCAGAGGGACGCTTTACGTAATCTAGGTATAGAGGAAGAATCTGAACTAGACATTATGGATACCGATAGGAAAATAGATTGTATTATTAGAACTCTTAAGTTGGTTCCCGACTTTGACGGCACGCCAAATTCGGTAATTAGATTTTTATCACTTTGTGATAAGCTTGTCTTAGAGTATGTTAACCCAGCACCTGGTAACGAGTTAACAAATGCTGCATTAATCAATGGAATTCTTAACAAAATTACGGGCCCAGCGGCTCGTATGCTGGCTACAAACGGGGTTCCCACATACTGGAACGGGATCCGTACCACCCTTATTAATAGTTTTTCGGACCACAGAGATGAGACCTCGTTATATATAGATTTATCCCACCTATCTCAAGGGACAGACACGCCACATATTTTCTACGAGAAGGTTATGAATTTGCTCAGTTATATTATCACATATGTAGAACTTCACGACACCGTAGCAACTACTGTAGAATCTAAAAGAATTCTGTACAAAAATTTAGCCTTGAAAACCTTTTTAAAGGGCCTTGAAGAGCCTCTTGGATCTCGCATCAGATGCATGAGACCACCTAACTTAGAGACAGCCCTTGTATATGTACAAGAAGAACTAAATATCTTATACATGCAGAAAAGCACAGTATTGAAGAAGCCTATGTCCAACAACGAGCAAGCACCAGCTAAACCTTTTCAGTTTAATTTCGATAGATCAAATAATACACAGAGACCACAGTATAACTTCAACCAGGAAATGCGACCTAGACCCATTTTCCAAGGTCCCACTAGGACACAACAAATGTTTAGAGCTTTGCTCAGATCGAATATGTCAACTGGGTTTCGAATAACACCTAGGCAACACATGCTACAGCAGCAACAGCAGACGAATAATCGCCCACAACCTATGTCTGGCTTAAGTCAAGTCAAGCGCGACCCTTACCACTGACTCGCCAAGTGCATGATTGGAGAATACATGGCAATCCTCCACTCTCCAACTATTTTAGGACGCGCGAAGTGAACGCTAACGAACTGTACGAATCTGAGTTTGACCATGATTTTGACTATAATAATGACTATTACCATGACTCTAACCAACCTGACAATGAATATTACTACTGTGACCCCTTACCCGCAGAAGAAACGTTGACTCCAGCTTGTGACGTACCTAACGAAAATCAAAATTTTCAGAAGGATCAGATAGACAAGTCCCCCGAATAGAAATTCATAATCAGAGTAAGAGACGTTTGCCGTACGTTTTATTCCAAATTCATCCTGACTTACCACCGTATATCGTAAATAACCAGGCCCGACCGAGCCCAATTGTCACAAAACCCTTTGACAATTATCTCAGAGTTTCGACCCAAGCATCTGAAAAAAATCTTGAGCAAGATATAATATGCATTATTAAAAAACATGTAGACCCCAAGATCCGAACGGCGATATTAGTCCAACCCATAGCTAAAATGCTGAGAATTGTCCCGATTATCCAAAGAACTTTTCGTAGTGCATCTATGAGTCTAGTTCTAGTTAAAAAGAACTTAGAAAATGTTTCCGACTATCTTAATCAGCAAGACATAATTAGAAAATATCACGACGGAAAAACTAATCATCGTGGTATCAATGAGACTTTCAATTCATTATCACAAAGATATTTCTGGCCTAAGATGAAACTCGATATCACAAAATTCATAAATGAATGTGTGATATGTGGTTTTGCTAAGTACGACCGTAATCCCGTACGACCAGAGTTCCGAATCGTTCCACCTCCGCATAAGCCATTTGAGATTGTACATGCTGATGTACTCACCATAGAGCACGAAAAATATCTGACTATCATTGACTCATTCTCTAAATACGCGCAAGCATATCAGACAGTACAGCTCCAAAAATTATAAATGCTCTTCTAACCTTTGCTACACATCACTCTTTTCCATTATCATTGACCAGTGACCAGGGAGCGGAATTCACTAATCAGTTAGTAGCCGAATTTCTCAAATTACATAAAATTTCACACCACACAACCGCATCATACGCTCCAAACGAAAATGGATTAATAGAACGTTTCCATAGTACTATCCTCGAGCATCTCCGAATATTAAAGATAAAACACCGAAATGAACCTGCCCTGAACTTAGTACCTTATGCTCTTATAGCCTACAACAGCTCTGTGCATAGTTTGACAAAGTGTAGACCGTATGATTTAATTACCGGTCACTTTGACCCACGAGACCCAACAGATTTAAATATCGCGGAACTGCTATACCAAAAGTACATGCAGGATCACCGTAGTGCAATGGAAACAGTGTACGAATTGATTCATAACTCATCGCTTACGCAGCGCGAAGCGATAATGACCGCTAGAAATAACAATAGGGAACCTGAGACAAACTACTTACCTGACGATGAAATATACATAAAAAATCCAGCCGCAGAAAGAAAAAAATTAGCTTCACGCTTTACCCACGACAAAGTTCTTACTAATCTACCTATTCATATCTATACTTCCAAAAAACACGGACGCGTGGCTAAAAATAGACTCAAACGACAACGAAAGACTTTTAAAGACAAGGAATGACTTGTTGCAGGTACCTTCTCATAGTGACCCACCTGACTCGAGCAGAACAGATCCGGCTTGACAACATTGACGATGGACCCGGACTTTTACCCTTCAAACTGGGGCCTACTAAAATAATTTCCCATTATCATACCTTTTTGCAGGACATCAATTTATCTCAGATAGATAAACATTTGTCATACTCTCGCACACAGTTGTTAGAGACAACCAGGCAATTAACTAATAGCAGTTTTCCTTTGTTTAAGCCACAGATTAAGTATCTGTCATATAAATTAGATAAGATCAAATTACAACTGAGTACATTCGAGCCGTCTTCTATAAGATCTAAACGAGGCCTTATCAATCCTCTTGGTACAGTAATAAAGTTAATTTCTGGCAACCTAGATCACAATGACGCTATTAGGTTTGAAACGGCGTTACATTCTTTAAGGTCAAAGCAATTAATTATAGCAGACAAATTGGACGAACATATAACTTTATACAAAAAGTTGTCTGTTCAACAGACAAACGTACTTAATAATCTTACTTTTAATCAAAATAAGTTGGATAAAGCACTATCATACGTCATGAATGTGACGTCATCTGATAGTGAACGTGCCTTTAGATTAGCTTACGTCGAACAATTATTCGTTATACTTAATGATAACGTTCAGGAACTGTCCGACGAAATAGTTAGAATAGAAAATATCTTAGCTTTTAGCCGTAGTATGTCCTTGCACCACTCTATTCTATCAGTAAAGGACCTAGTAGAAATGATAAGCAAATTACGCAATCTGTATAGTACAGAAGAAATTATCGATTTTGACTATAGATATTATTATGACATAATTAGTTTAGGTTCTTATTATTCGGATAGGAAAATCGTGGTTGTCCTTAACTTCCCTATCGTTCTTAAGCAAACCTTTTCCTTACTTAAACTGTGCCCCGTTCCTAATAAATACCATGAAATCATTCTCCCTCCTTATCCTTATGTAGCTACTACATCCAAGGAATACGTGTACATGGAGGCAGAATGCCCGAAGATAGATAAGGTGCGCATCTGCGAGCAACAACTGGGGCATCAACTTCGTACTAAGCCTGACTGTATAGACAAACTAATTAATTCACAGGAGATAGATGAAACGTGCAAAGTCACGCCTGTCTCTCTGTCCAAGGAAGCTCTGATTGAGCTAGACAGTCAGCACCACGTAATCTCGTTCCCGAAACCTACGAAAGTTCTGTTATCCTGCGGACCGGACAAGTACCAAATACTTCAAGGCAGTTACCTAATCACTATACCCCACACCTGCAAGTTGAAAACACCAGAATTCACATTGGCTAATATCGATAATAAAGTCAACGGAATTACTGTCGAAATCACCGTGCCGGCAATGAATCATCTTTCTAGAGTTGCTACAACTTACCACCTGGCTTCGGTGAATCTCAGCGCATTGCACAACATACAGAAACAAATTGAAGCGGAGCCACCTGTTGGACTTACTGGAAATACCTCCCACGAAGTCATATACCATACGACGATACCGTTGTACATTGTTATAATTGGAATAATTGTCGCAACTTCGATTGTTATATTATACTTACGTCGACTCATAATTCAGAAAACTAAGAATGACACATCGGTTGAGAAAGACATTGAGTTATCGGAACGCCGCCAAAAACAAGACGCAATATTTGCATTAGACATTGGCAAATAGTTGGTCATCTAGGGGATGAGGTGTTATGTCCTGAGACACCCCTACACTGAATCATCTCGCCACCATCGGTTTCGCAATCTTTCAACGTGCATAAAACGCTTCGACGGACTCCGCGCGCCGCCTTTCGTCTTCCAAAATTCGGGTCGTTAGGACACTCGTAATATTAAGCCAATACTTTATTGTAAAGTAAGATTAATAAAATAATTATAATCGTGGTAATTTTGTTTTTTTTTTGTGATCCACCGGCTGTCGCTCATAACTAGCATTAAAACAACATTATTATATCAATATATCAATGAATGTTATAATTTTGTGCCAAACTGAGTGTCAAATAACTCGGTAAAAATATTTTTCTAAATCTATACTGCGCTATTACAAGGTTATGTCAGCGCTTTATATTTGTAGTGCTGTGCTAACAATAACAGGCAATAACAGTATCGTAATCTGTTCTTATACAGTTATACTTTATAAAACAATACGTTTTGTTTTTCTTTTCAAGAATTTGAAAATAATGGAATTTCATCGGTCAAAAAATAGAATAAAATAAATATTTATTCATACCATACAACAGATGTGAGTTTTTGCACGATAATTATTAATAATCACAACAGGTAGACGCTTGACATATTCTCAGAGTATTTAGTAATATAACATATCAATTTAAAAAACAAATAATTGAAATACATAATTGGCTCCCATACGGTACGAACCCTTTCAAGCGCGAATCCATATTTATTTTAGTTTGTAGAAGAACTATGTTAGATATTTAAATAAAAAATAATTAACTTAAAATTAGAAAGAAGTAATTTCAGTCAAAACATATGTAAACTGCAACGCCTACAGAAATCAAATAGCCAAATTGCTACTTTTACTCCCTGCTTGGGGTTCAAGATCAATTGTATATGATGTTAGTTGGGTACATATTATGTTTTTGTACAACAATCATAAAATAATTTGAAAGAAAATAAATTAGCCTATAAAGAAAAAATAACCTATGTCACAAATAATGTAGCTTCCTAATGGCAGAAAAATTAAATAATTTAATCATTGGCAGGATTATTTTTGTTTGCTTTCCGCCATACCTACTAGGAAACCAAATTATACGTAGAATACGCGTAAGATAGCTCTACGTACGGCCAAAATCAGGAACAAATTCTATGCTGCCAGGGAATACGGAATGCTGTAGTGAAATAACGTTCGTGGCGCCACGACTCACGCGCAGAGTTATCTTGTGCGCACTCTACGTGATATATTTTGCTACAATTCAAAATCAAATTTCGGTCGGCCACACCTGGTTCTTTGAGGCGCGGGCGGGGTGCGGGGACAGTTCGAGCGCAGTACGCACACAAATACAATTGCATCACCACACACATTGAAGCTCCCTGGTTTGGGCGCATCGCGACAGCAATAGTTTAGTCCAAATACCTATTTCTCAATTTCTTCATCACTAGGCTATCCTCTACCATTACCATTGTTGCGGATTATTATTTTTGTTCTGTTTTTAGTTGTTGTTTGTTATTGGTTGTGTTAATTTTGTTATTATTTCCTTGTTATTTCCTGAATTACTGTTATCGTTATTGTTGTGACTTTTGCTGTTATTGTCATAAAGTGACCTTCTTGTCCATATTGTCAGACAAAAAAAGAGCTGTTCTGAATAGGCAGTCACGTGAACAAATTGTGTGCTTACGTAAATATTTTGAACGAGGAAGACTCAACGGCGGACCGCTTTTGCCCAATGACGAGGTATGTAACCGTGTTGCCGATGCTTTGGATATCTCTACAAGGACAGTCATACGAGTTACCAAAGAAAAATATTGGCAGTCAGGCATGGAAGAAAACATATTGTCCACGCCGAACAAAAAAAGAGAGACAAATAGCACACACACGGATGTTGACACATTTGACGTAGACGCTATAAGAAATCATATTTACCGCTGCTATACGGCAAGGGAAATTCCCACATTAAAGACATTACACGATTCTCTTAAAGACTGGCTTGGTAGCTCAATGGTAGCGTAACTTCGCTTTGGAGACTACTGAAAAAGATCGGGTTTCATTACAAAAAATGTGATAAGAGAAAGATTGTAATGGAGAGGAGAGACATAGTTTTGGCTCGATGCACATTTTTAAGGCGAAAGGATAGACCAAACTACAAAATTGACCTCTCTTTGAAATACTACTACTACTAGACGAATGGACCAAATAATATAAAAAAAAATTCCTAATACGCATAACATATTCGATTTTCAATTTTAAGTTTATATTTTTTATTATCTTTCATACTTTAGTCGGAATAAAATCGAATATATCCTCTTTATATTTGCAATAATTTGCTTACTGCTTTCAAACAACTGAAGCGATTTAAATATTTTTTTCACAATATCATAGTGAATTTATTATTTTATTAAATTTAAGTTCAATATTTTTCACAATTATTACTTACGTGCCGTTAAATCAATAATACTATATTATTACATACGCGCCGGCGCTCGCGCTCACTCGGACGCGGACGCGGCGGCCGGCCAGTCTTACCCTAGCGTTTGCACGGGAAGGCTGTGTCGCATGTTAGCGCGCTCCGCTCGATAATATTTGCGTCAAAGAGTAAACAGTGCAGATAGTACGTTTGGTACAATAGTAAGATTGGGCTATTTAAAAATCGGACATTTCGTTAGGGCTTGGACGTTTATGTCAATATTTTGTATTGGTGTACAAATACTATGTGAATAATTAGTTTTAGTGTTTTATTAGTGTACAAACAATTATTTGTGGAGCTAACACTATAGTAGAAATAAAATGCCCTATAACAGCGTTCCAAAAAAATGTGAGAGAAGCTGTAGAAAATAAAAAAATAAAATTTTATAAAATTAATAAAGGAGAATTGGTTATAAACAAATCACACGATTGGTACTACCAAATACAGGGACAATTGCATATAACCAAAAGATTGAAATGTTTGTTTGGCATTTGGACTGGAGAGGATCGACCTCTATGGACAGAATGGATTCACAAAGATGATAATTTCTGGGCAAACAAAATGGAGGAAAAATTGTGCATATTTTACACAGAATGTCTACTTCCTGAACTGGTTGACCCGAGGTTTCCACGAAACCAGAAAATACGAGATCCCCAATTTATTCAAGACGCGATCGAAGAAAACTCTACAAAAGAAAAGCGAAAATGTATGAATATTGAAAACGAAGATAAATCTAGCCAGCTACAAAAGAAACAAAAAACTGTTGAAAAAGAAAATGAAGAAGTGAAGTCAAGCTCTAATGAAAGTAGTACAGAAGAAAAAAGAAATCAAGATATCATATTAAAGCCACTTTACAATGAAAATAATACAGATGAAACTATGTATTTAAAATCTACGTTTGTTAGGGAAATGCAATTTAACGAGTTTTAATTATTTTTTTAATCGTTGCTCCACCCTAGGAATTTATCCAGTCTTGTCAGAAGTATTAAGTAAATAAAGATATTATATTGATATTTTAGTTTTTTTACTTGAACTCTCTAACCACAATGACGTACTCATTCAAGAATGTTTTTTTCTATTTTAGTTTTTTTACTCGAACCCTCTAACCACAATGACGTACTCATTAAAGAATATTTTTTTCCCAAAATAAGCATTACCTATAGGTAGCGACAGAAATGCTTCGAACGCATCTGCGTCCGGTGATACTCTTTGACGGTCGGGGGAATACGCGGGCGCGCGGAGCTGTAAGCGTGGCCCCGCGGGGTGGTCAGCGCTGGCCGCATGTTTTGTTCAATGCTCAAGGACGTTGAGCTATCCTTTCGCCTTAAGAGCCACCAAACACATTGAAGATTGGAATAACGTCATTTTTATTGACGAAACATGGCTGAATGCCAACCACACGGTTGGAAAAATATGGACGGACTATACGGCTCACTGCTCAACATAGCCGCCCGCTGGAAAAGGGCAGCGGCATATAATTTGCCATGCTGGGTCAAGCAAGGGATTTGTACCCAACTGCCTTCTGGCTTTTAAATCAACCAAAATAAGCGAATACCATGAGGAAATGGACTTTGTGAAATTCGAAGAGTGGTTCACAGTTCTCTCACAAAATTTGGAAGAGCCCTCGACCATAATTATGGACAATGCTCCATATCATTCAGTCCAGAAAAATAAGCCTACAACAAAAGCTAAATCATTGAGTGGCTACGAGCAAACGATGTCTCAGCAAACAAAATAATGTTGAAAGTTAAATTATTACGATTGGTGGAAATCAACAAACCACCCAGCCCAATATACATCATTGATGAAATGGCCAAAGAAGCAGGACACAGTTATTAGACTGCCACTCTATCATTGCCAATATAATGCAATAGAGATGATTTGGGCACAGATTAAAGGTGAGACTTGTTTAGTAAGTACGACCGACCGACTGACTGATTCGAATGAGTACGTTATTCAACTTGTTATTGTCTTGTTCGCATCTCTTTCTATGTATTAGCAGCTGTTACCCGCGACTTCGTAAGCGTGGGATTTGGTTATATCGCGATCCCGCGAAAACTACACGCAGGCCCTTAAGCAGGCCGCGGACGTATGCTTCCCACATAGATTTTTCGATGGCGTAGCCAGGTTTTGGCAACGAAAAGCCCACAATCTGTCAAAATTTAATCATAAATATGTACTCTGTGGTTCCGATTAGCAAGCTCTGTGTATACGAACGAATGGTACACTTGACAGCCATTTGAGTTTTGATTGTCCGGTACAACAGTGTTTTTGTGTGACTGTCCAAGTTTTATTTAGATTATGCCAAAACAAAGAAAGGTAAGTCGTGCATTTTTTTGATATATTAGAGATTTTTAATTTTTCTATCAAGATTTACATTATTTCTAGTTGATTTCTTGCTAAATTGTCTAAAATAAGGCAAATAACAATGTGGGGAACATGTGACCATAGCCTGTTGAGTCGAACTAATTTGTGGGAGCTATTTAACCATTGCCTGTTCAAATTTATCAACTTTTATATACTAGCCTTTTCACCCGACATTGTTTGTGATTTTTAAAATATTAAATTTTTTACTGAAAACTACCCATGATTTAGATTTGTTTTACACAAATTATACTAAAATTGGGATTCTATTGCAAAATCTATTCAAATATCATCTAGAAATGAGCATCATTATTATTTTTTGTAGTAATTATAAAATAATAAACCTTGTGTAGTACATCACTATTTCAGTTTGATACTTTGTCACTGCACTATCATGTTTGTCTATGATAGCTAACTGTTGCTCGCTCTCACACGCATGCCTCTCTCTCTCTCATCTAAAATGTCGTCTGTACTAGTGCGTAGAATCTTTCATTAAACAGTTAATTGATCAGTTTGTCGTTTCAATAGTCTTTTTACGTCAGGGTATGGGCCCAGACGCGCTATAAATTCAATTAGTCAAATAAAATTCAAAGTATCAGTGCTAAAAAGACTAAACAAAAGTGAAATCAAGTGTGTTAGCTCAGGTCAACCAGAGGTCAAAGACCGCATGCCGGCCGCGTGCCGAACAGTGATAAAAAGTTGTTAAAATGGCTTCACATAACAATATGGCTTTTATTGAAAAGCTCAGTGGCCGTGAAAATTATGCCACATGGCGTTTTACCGTAAAAACTTATCTCGAACACGAAGATTTATGGAAATTGAAAGAACAGACAGACATATTTTCATTCATCAGAGGAGGTATATTGAAGAATCGTTAGATAAATTCAATATGTCTAATGCCAATGGCACAAACATTCCAGTGAACCCTCACACAACGTTGGAAAAGAGCACCACAGCACCCGATGGCAGTCTACCCTACAGAGAAGCGGTTGGATCGCTGATGCACCTGTCCATCGTGAGTAGACCAGACATCATGTTTGCAGTGAGTCTGGTGAGTCGATTTTTAAATTGTTTTGATCACACACATTGGAATGTTGTCAAGAAAATAATGAGATATCTGAAAGATACCAAAGATTATGGCCTATACTACATTTTTTCAACAGAGGCTGCAACCGCTTAGAGATAAACAAATAGCAGATATTCTGGAAGTCTGGAACTCATCATCAGAAGATGATGAAGAGGATTAAATATGTGCAACTTCAGACTATGTACCCAAATCAATAGATGTGTTGTTGGACGACATGCAAAGTATGTCAACCGCCCACTTGATACATATATTAGAAGGTATTGATGAAGAGATGCTGCCGCTTTTACCTGGTACTTCTCAGGCCCGTACTTCTGCCGCCGATGAAGAGATGCCGCCGGTTTTGCCTGCCCCTTCTCAAGCCCGTGCTTCTGCCGCCGATGAAGAGATGCTGCCGCCTTTACCTGGTACTTCTCAAGCCCATACTTCTGCTGCCGATGAAGAGATGCCGCCGCCTTTACCAGCTCCTTCTCAAGCCCGTGCTTCGATCGCCGATGAAGATATGCCGCCGCCTTTGCCAGCTCCTTCTCAAACCCGTGCTTTGGTCGCCGATGAAGAGATGCCGCCGCCTTTGCCAGCTCCTTCTCAAACCCGTGCTTTGGTCGCCGATGAAGAGATGCCGCCGCCTTTGCCAGCTCCTTCTCAAACCCGTGCTTTGGTCGCCGATGAAGAGATGCCGCCGCCTTTACCTGCTCCTTCTCAAGCCCGTGCTTTGGTCGCCGATGAAGAGATGCCGCCGCCTTTACCTGCTTCTTCTCAAGCCCGTGCATCTGCCGCCGATGAAGAGATGCCGCTGCCTTTACCTGGTCTTTCTCAAGCCTGTGATTCTGCCGCTCCTTCTCAAGTCCTTGCTCCTGTTGCCGATGAGGAAATCCTGCCATCTTTGTCTGCTCATGCTGATTTAGCAGTACATGATATTGTTGTATTCCCAACATATTCTCAGTTACAATCCCGAAACAGAATATGGACCACCAATGCAGAAAATTGGGTGGAACCTTAGTTTTAGCGAAGGTTAAGCGGCAACAAAAGAATATGATCATAGAAGTACTCCTATTCAATATTTCAATAATCTTTTTCCAGAAGAACTTTTTAAAATGATTGTATTAAATACTAATAAATATGCAGGAGTAAAGCGGAGTAAATTTTGGAAAGACACTAATGTAGCTGAAGTTAAAGCATTTCTTGCTATTATAATTCTCATGGGCCTAAACCCTTTGCCAGATATTGAACTGTATTGGAATTCTGATCCATTTTACAACAATGTTGAAATTAGTACTACCATGACCTGTAAAAGATTCAAAAAACTTCAGGAGAACATACACGCATGTGATATTACAACCCATTTACCCCGTAATTACAGAGATCACGATAAACTACAAAAAATAAGACCTATGCTGACCATACTAAATAGGACGTTTCAGGAGAATGCAACCAATTCACAAAGGCAGTCTATAGATGAAAGTATGATCAAATTTAAGGGCCGTGATAGCAAAAAGCAATATATGCCAAATAAGCCAATAAAACGGGGGTTTAAAGCATGGTGCCGTTGTGACTCAGAAACTGGGTATATCTATCAAACCGACATACTCGTATACGTAGGCAAAGATATGGAACCCACCGAAGAAGGGCTGGGTTACAGAGTCATAAACAAATTAAGTCAAGGGCTACCAAGAAATACACTATTGGTATTTGACAAATTTTTTTCATCCGTATCTCTCATGGAATGCCTTTATAACAGAGGACTTTTCGCGATTGCAACTGTTCGGATGCAGCGTAAAGGTCTTCCCAAGGATTTGGCTATTCAAAAAGCTCGAACCCCAGAAGAGCGACAACAGATCCGAGAAAATAAACTCGCACCAGGTGAATTTACTTTCCGCGTTTTCCCTCCTTCAGTGGTTATAAAATGGAAAGACACAAAAGATATTTACGTAATTACCACTGCAGTAGATCCCAGAAGGACTGAAATAATCCAAAGAACCCAAAAGGACGGGCAAAAAAAGGAAATGTTCTGCCCATCTGCTATTGCAGAATACACGAGACACATGGGTGGATTAGATCATTTCGATCACTTCCGAAGCTCGTATAGCATTGGTCGCAGGTCTAATAAATCTTGGTTTAGGATTTTCTGGTTCTTGTTTGAGAGCGCTGTGATTAATTCATATATTTTGTATAAACACAAGAATGAAAGCCGACAAAACATACACAGGGATTTTAGATTGCGTTTGGCGAGAAGTCTGAAATCTGCACATCTGTCATTAAAAAAACAAGATCCAGTGCTGTTCAAAAATAAAAAAGGCGGAGTTTTCGGAGTGCCTGACAAGATAAGGTTGAGTCGGCAAGGACAACATTTTTTAAAATTGTCGACGTTCAAACGTTGCAGATTCTGCAGTACACGCAACCAAGAAAAACGTTCAAAATACGTATGCGAAATTTGTAATGTTGCATTATGCGTTGAACCATGTATGAAATCGTTCCACCAAGCTCATTCTGGGGATTAAAAATCTTTCATGAAGTAAAACATTAATAATAAATAAATAATTCATACTTACACTATATTTTTTTACTTCACGCAAATAAACTAAAAACTAAACTAACCTAACAAAAAAAATTATGAACAAATTATAAATATAGTTATCACATAAATTGTAGTCTCTACCCAGGCAATGGGATTATGTTTTCCCACATTTTTTTCAGGCTTTTCAGGCTTTTTCAAAAAATTTGTTGATAAGGAATCATACAGGGCGCTACTCAAAGCCTAAATCCATTTACACCACTTTATTTCTTGCAGCGGTTCTTCGGGGCCTGTTTAAGGGTTAAATGGGATGATAATTGTCATTTGTCCTTTTACGGGCTACAGGCTATCTCTGTGTCAAATTTCAACAAGATCGGTTTAGTGGTTATGCCGTGAAAAGGTGACAAACAGACAGAGAGACAGAGTTACTTTCCCATTTAATTTTATAATATTAGTAAGAATGTAAATGTATTATTTTTTAGGATGCGCTGCTCGAAATAACACCGCACCACCGTTTACAGCAAACAAAATGATTCTTCTTTTAAAAGAAGCTTGCGAAAAAGACACCGCTGAAGACTGGAGAAATGTGGTTGAAAAAACAAGGAAAACTATTGCGGACGACTGGGACAGAGATGTTCACATAGACAATATGATGGATAATCAAATAATTATAAATCTGGAAGATTCGTCAAATGACGATAATGATGATACCTCCGATGTCGAAGTGGCGAGGACATTACCTATTTCCCAAATAAATCTTTTTTTTACCTGTCACTGTCACTGCGGCACAGCGTTTTGGCGAAATTTGATTCCGAACAAAATAAATAACAATACCTCTCTATTCTGGTTATATGCTCGATGACGTAAATAAATTTAATGATATTTTCAGTTTAAGGCACTATTTTCAAATTCAAAAGAATCGAATAGTGAACAATCAGAAAAAGAATTTAGTAGAAGTTGAAAGTCACGCAGTTACAAAATTGATTTCACACGATGCAGACCGAACGGAATCACCATATTATGGACCAGTAAGTAATACTATTACTTACAAAATATTTAAATTATACGTACGGTAGTGTCATAATGTTTAATTTCCTTACATAGCACTTCGGGAAAATCAGAAAACTAAAAATAAAACACCAGATAACGTAATAATATTTTACCCTACGTTTAAAGTTCACCGCGGTCACTGAAAGAGCTACTTTAGATTGCGAATCACCAGCGGGACAAGACGCAGGAGTAAGTCAATGACGTCAAAATAACAATGTGACTTTTGAAAATAGTGCTTCGATCGAACCTAATTATCTGCCCTTCGAAATAGAAGATCTTTCAAAATTTGATTATATTGATCGTTACATACGAGTAAACGAAGAGATTTATTATCTTTGACTTCAAAAAGCAACCAGACGTATCTACTTAAAACTGGGAAGTCCTTAAATTTGACTGTAAAGGAAACCAACATATATTTTGGCATAACTATTTCGATGTCCTAAATTCATAAACTTTCCGGTTCTGCGGATGTACTGGGAAAAATAATTGGAGGATCAAAATTACTGCCGATGCCATGTCATGAGATAGATTTTTTACCACCCGTAACTCGCTTTAACTCGTGTACGATGATGATGTAACTACTGAATAACGCGAAAAAGACAAACTGTGGAAAGTAAGACCCATTTTTGAGAGTGTTTTAAAAGGTTGTTTGAAACAAGTTCCAGAACAACAAATCAGCATCGATGAGATGATTATTCCATTCAGCGGCACATGTGGAATCAAATAATACTGCCCCAACAAACCAAATCCAGTTGGATTGATGAAATAAAGGGAGAGGTTTATATCAGGTATTGACAAACATTGACAACAGTATGGTTATTACAAAATGGATGGATAACAAACCGGTGGTCCTCCTATCAACAGCTCATGCTGCTGTTGAAACTGACCAATGCAAAAGTTAATGCAAAAAGGAAAAAAAAACGTCCAAGTTACGAGGCCATCAGTAATCAAGCAGTATCAATCATCATTGTATTAACTTAAGCAACATGAACTATACCTGACTTGCCTAATATAACGCAACATTGTTATAAGGTTAATAAGAAATAAAGAATCTGAATCTGAAACAAAGACTTTCAGAGAAATTTATAAATGACATACTTTTTAAAGATGAATGTCGCAATCTTAATAGAAATTCTGTGATGATAAATGCTGCCCCAGCATCCCCCAGCTGCTCCTTTAATTCTTCACCATCACCACACACACCATCGCCCACACCGTATATATCATCAACCATAACTCTCAAACAACCGCTCATACTACAATCGCCATCTCCTATATTACGTACACAACCAACCATACCACACACAACACAATATACACTACACTCGCCACCACCCATACCAGACACACTACCATCATTCGTACAGCTGCCCAACCAATCATATTCATTATCTATTCCTTCTCTCATGCCAAAATGTGCCTGACGAAATTGTGGAAGCAACGGAAAAAACAACTGAAGATGTAATAAACACAGACACAACAACTGATACGGCAGCAAGCTTTTTGCAATCGATTTATTATCTTTGATTATAATGTGTAATGAAACTGCTTGTTAATTATAATTATAAATAAATAATAATAATAAATCTTTATTTCAGACAAAAACTTAGTCCATAGGTATTACAGGTGGAATTTGTACTACATAATAATAATAATATAATACCAAGTAAAATATTATTCCAAAATAAAACTTACCTGAATATTGCTTTTTAATACTTCATTTATAGCTTCACATGTTTCCATGACAATGTCACTCAGAGTGCGAGGTGCAATGCAGGATTTAAATTTTAAATCTTCAAAATTATTATTTATTATTTAATGATTATTTTAATAAAGTAATTGAGAATAATGCTGACAATGAAACCAGAATATTCTACAAAACGTCCTATTTTGATGACTTTAATAAGCTTCATGTAGCTAAACGAACAAGAAGTAACCAACCAGTACAACTTTTAGAACCTTAAACCGTTGTACGAGAGAAAATTGCAAGTGTCCGAAAGAAAGAAAAGTGACGCGAGAAGCCTCGTAGATGCAGGTTTGATTCCGAGTTACTACAGTTCCTACTATGATAGTATTTTTAACTTAATTAAAAATGCATTAAAAGCCTAAATGATAAGAGTATTGATCTCATTTAATGTTAAGTGGTATCTACATAAAAGAGTAAAAAAGACCTTACTTTTAGATTGTATTTTTGCTCAACTTTCAATTTCGTCGTAGTTGACCTGATGGGTCCGCTATTAGTCGACAATGGTAATGGAGCAGTCAAACAATGGATCTGTATCTATACCTACTTGGCTGTCAGAGCTATAGTATACCTCGAGGTCGTCCAGGATTTAACAGCAGAAAGAGGGATTACTTTCCCTGCGTAGAATGATATCTAGCAGAGGAGTGCCAACACTAATTACTTTAGATGCACTTTATTTTAAATTGATGGCAGAAGTACTGTCAAGTCAGTAGGTACTGCATAAACAATAAAATAAAATGGAGATTCATTTCACAACTCGCACCTTGGTTCGGAGGATTTTATGAAAGAGTTGTTTGTCACCACATAATAATACCGAAACACTCCATTCATTCTTCAGGTGCATAGTTAAGTATGTACTAGACATGGTGCTAAAGAATAATAATTAACAAAAGTAAGAGGGCGAGATGTGCGATGGTGGAAGTGTGAACAGGACGAAACTAATATCTTTTGTCTCTATCTGCGTATACGTTTTTTTTGCCTGACTACTACACGTTTTTGCGTGTAATAGTCAGACATATTTTTCCCGCCGCGGAACTGCCGAGTGACGTGATTGAAGTGTTTTGCACTAAATCATTTACAGCTTGGAAAAAAATATTGTTTTCCATGTTCCATGTAGTGCTAACAGTGTACAGTTATGGTGCAGTGCAATGTAATTGGCTGTAGAAGCCGTACTGATGCGAAAAGAGCCAAACATAACCTTGCATCGGTAAGTTGAATTTTTGATGAGATGCTTCATGTAAATATTTATTTTATTCTGTTTTTAGTATTTGTTAGTTTTAGTGTTATAGCAGCTATAGAAAGCTGAAGCAGAAATTTCACCTGTCTAGCTATCATGGTTTATAAGATAAAGCCTGGTGACTGACAGACAGACAGACGGACATCGGAGTCTTAGTAATAGGGTCCCGTTTTTACCCTTTGGGTACGGAACCCTAAAAATGACGATAAGCTTACATATAACTATGTCTTATATGTATTCACTAATTACAGCAACTAACTTCACAGTTTCCAAGAAATTTGATTCGGCCCATACCTACCTAAGTATTAAGAAATCCATTTAGGAAACCAGTTACATCCGAGTATAAAAATGCTATTTTGGAAACCAGTTTCCTAACCCTGTTTTCCTAGGCGGCCGATGCCAGTTAAAAAAATATCTCCGAAGCTAGTGAAAATTGCACAGATGAAGAGATTGCACAGATGAAGAAAATTGTGCAGATATTTTACATTGGTAATACATACTTGGCGACAGCGGTTTACATTGAAAATTGCATAGATCTCCTTTCTAATCTAGTTCTGCTATTCTGTGTTGGAAACCATCAAAAGCAGAGGTCCTCGATGAGTTCATTACCCACGTAAGGAGTAACATAAAAAAAAACAGTGGAAAAGCGGAGACAAAAACTCGTAGAAAAAGGTTTTTCACCACAGCCATTTTGCGTTGTTGTCGGCCATTCTTTGACAGAACTAACGACATTCCTCGTTGTGAACACTGACGCCATATACATACGAAAGAAAAACATATTAGCGGCACTTGATACTTGTTTCAAATGCATTTGGGCTCTGAATGCAGAGTTCATTTGATTCATATGCTACTTGGTACTTTATCCAGCGAGGATTTTATAAACTTACATCACAATTTGATATAGGATCAACTACTGCTGTGTCCTTACTCAGTGATAGTAAAATTACTACATAATTTTACTTGTTAAAATGGTGCTCAGATATGCAGATTAGAGTTATTGACTTTCACTGCACTTAAAGTCTACTTTAGTATTTTTCATACTAAGAAAGATAAAGTTTATGAATGCATTGACAATGACTGTTGTCGAGTCCTGAGTCGATCACGATTGACCGGGTCGTTTTGATTGGGTCGTGAGCCGCAGATTCGATCGTTCATTCTGCGTCGACCCGATCACTTACCGCAGGTCGGTCGCGCTGTTTGATTGACTCACACCCTTTATGATGAGTATTTGCCAAACTTATTTGGATTTAAAGCCTTATGAATTAGGATAGGTACCTTTTTCTTTGTAAGTATGAAGTCGTCATATAGAATCGGGTCGATCAAACGACAAGAACTGTACGGATGCACAATCCACTTCTACAGCTATTACTAAACGAAAAAATAAAACTAATACAGCACCGGCTCAAACAGATTTAGATAAAGCGGTAATAGAAGTACTAAATAAGGATGACACTGTAGATGAAGATAAGAGTTTTGTTTTATCTCTTGTACCCTCATTTAAGAATTTAACCCCAGAAGAAAAACTTGATGCCATGATTGCTATCTTTAATATTTTAAACAGATAAGACAAGCCAGGCGTCAGGCTACTTCTCAATCAACCAGTAGTTACAACGTATTACAGCAAAAATTTTTTTTTTTTAATTTTTGACATTTAAAGAATGAATTTTTTAACATTTTTTTTTAAATTTATGACATGATAAGACTGAAATTTAATAACATAGAGGGTAAGGAGGAACTTTATATAACGGGACAATAGCTTTAAGTTTAATTTTAAATAGTGCCACTTAGTATAATTTCGAAGGACTAGGAATGGAAGTGGCAACATTCCTGGGGTAACGCTTGTGACAAACGCTGCTGATTGATTCTAAGGAGGTTTTAAGTGACACTGACATCGCATGATCGGCCGATGGGCGGGAAAATGCGAGGTGACATGTCAGATGTCAGTTGTGGGCGTGAGAGTTGTAAATAGAGCTTGTTCGGAAGAGGTTGTGAAAAACTAAGATTAGAACGGTTCAAGTCTGGTGATTCTTGATAGAATGGTAGCAGCGTGTGTTACGCTGCGGAACGCCATGTCCTTCGCTTAAAGTTCTCTATAATTGTAATCATACGTAATCTTCTGTGCAATAAACTGATTGTTCGTGACTTCGCCTTTATCTCCTCGCCCGCTAAACCCACGCCACGCCACACTGAAGCATTGTTGGGTCAGTGGTATAAAACATTACCACATTGAAGAAGAAACATAACTGATGCGGTGCCTTTTTATGGATCCGACATCAGAAGGTGGGATCGAAGGGCTAGATCTTGAGGAGATGCAGGATTACAAGAAAAATCCTTTGACTGCATCAATCATTGTCGCCTATGAATCAGAGCAATATTATCAAGCAAATCACAAAAGAAAATGGCGAATGATAACATAGAAGACCACTATGCTACAAGACAGTCTGCACCGGGGGAGGAAGAGGAATTTAACTTACTTCGTGTGCTGTTGGCCGGAACATGTCGCTGCGGCCTGTTTGGAGAGGCGGGTCCGGGTTCCAGGGAAGCTGGGAAGGGTCACCTGAGCTTCTAATCTGCGAGAGGCTGTCTGACAAAACCCCGGGTGAGCTCGTCCAATTTTAGTTAGAAAGTAGTTCTGCATGTTTTTGACTAAATTTGACTTAGTTGTGTTGTGTGTTGTGTTTTCTAGTACCGCGCGGTATCATAACATTTTACTTTCGGAGGTAGATCAAGGAAATATTTTAAGTGATTCTTAAATTCTCTGTAATAATAAAAGCGAGGGTAAGAAAAGCTGAACTCATTTAATTTTTGTTGGTGGGTAGTTCGAAAACTGCATCTAGGCTGAGTCGAAGGGATGCAGTTGTCCGGTTCTCTGCGGAGATCGAAGGGACGCTGTTATCCGGTCTCATGCCTCGATCCGGTATCTGATAAGCGTAGGTGGGTTGTACGAAAGTTGCATCTGGGCTGAGTCGAAGGGATGCAGTAGTCCGGTTCTTGCGAAGATCGAAGGGACGCTGTTATCCGGTCTCATACCGATGGACTGGAGTCAAAGAGACGCAGTTGCCGATTCTCGCAGTTACTGGGTGGTGAGTGCGGTTTGAGGGACACTGTTGTCCAATATTGGGTGTGCGATTTGGTGGTATTGATAAAGAGTTGTCCTAGTGAGTGTTGATTTTCCTACCCTACGCTAATGTAAAGAAACAATTAATGATTATTATTTACCTTGTCTAGTCATCTCTTGTTTACTATCTTATCTAGTCATCGTTTCGAACACGATTAAAAGTAACATTATGTAAGGAATGGACGTGTTGTCCGGTCTCGGGTATGGGATTTGGTGGTTTTGGCGAATAATATTCCTAATGAGCGCTGTTTTTCAGACCCTATGCTAATGTAAAGAAACCTTGTCTAGTCATCTCTTATTTACCTTCATAGTTAGTTATCATTTCGAACACGTCTAAAAGTAACATTATGTCAGGAATGGACGAGCGGTAAACGAATATTCTATACCGACATTTTTGAATAGTCCAATGTTGAACATACGCCTCGCCACGCTAGCCCAGTGCGGGTTGGTGGATAAACAAACATTCACATTGCTCTTTTGTTACAGATACTGATGATAATCGCCCGAGGACGTGCGAATGTCAAGATGGCCGTAACGGGACAATAGCTTTAAGTTTAATTTTAAATAGTGCCACTTAGTATAATTTCGAAGGACTAGGAATGGAAGTGGCAACATTCCTGGGGTAACGCTTGTGACAAACGCTGCTGATTGATTCTAAGGAGGTTTTAAGTGACACTGACATCGCATGATCGGCCGATGGGCGGGAAAATGCGAGGTGACATGTCAGATGTCAGTTGTGGGCGTGAGAGTTGTAAATAGAGCTTGTTCGGAAGAGGTTGTGAAAAACTAAGATTAGAACGGTTCAAGTCTGGTGATTCTTGATAGAATGGTAGCAGCGTGTGTTACGCTGCGGAACGCCATGTCCTTCGCTTAAAGTTCTCTATAATTGTAATCATACGTAATCTTCTGTGCAATAAACTGATTGTTCGTGACTTCGCCTTTATCTCCTCGCCCGCTAAACCCACGCCACGCCACACTGAAGCATTGTTGGGTCAGTGGTATAAAACATTACCACATTGAAGAAGAAACATAACTGATGCGGTGCCTTTTTATGGATCCGACATATATATATTTTTTTTAATTTACGACATTAATCATTATATTAGACTTAATGGGGCCGTGGGGTGCCGGCAGAGTAGAATAGCACCCCCCTCTTGTACCAGGTGTCGTAAGAGCCGACTGAGGTACTACGGAATCGATAGATGGCGGTATCACCATCCAGTTTGGCGTAGCCTAAATAGCACAGGCCAGTGTCGGGGAGCAGCGGCACTGATGCGAGGAGCTACGTCCTGCAATCGCCACCACGCTTGCCCAGCGCGGCGATTATGGGCAATTTCCCCTCATGCATACACACCACACGACCAGGCCCCCAGTCCCCGGCGGCTCCGCTATTCTTGGCTCTGGTAGCGGCCACGGTAACGGCGGAGAGGGGGGTGCGAAGAATCTCCGGCAGACGCCCCGCTACCACCCCCAACGGAAACTGGCCCTGGTACCGCATAACATACGCACTTTGAGGACGGATGAAAAGATCGAACTGGAAGAAGAGATGAGTAGGTTGCGCTGGGATATTTTGGGGTTATCTGAAGCGTACGTCTACCTAGGACAAGTAGTCCAGCTAGGTAAGTCCAACTTTAAGAAAGAGGTCGATCGCCGAATCCGACTCGGCTGGGCAGCGTTTGGAAAATTGCGTGACGTCCTTACATCCGATATACCTCAGTGCCTCAAGACGAAAGTTTTCGATAGTTGTGTGTTGCCAGTGATGACATATGGAACTGAAACGTGGTCTTTTAATGTGGGCCTAATGAATAAGCTCAAGATAGCCCAACGTGCTATGGAAAGGGCTATGCTCGATGTCTCTAACCAAAGTTACCGACATAGCCCAGCGGATTAGCAAATTAAAGTGGCAATGGGCAGGACACATAGTTCGAAGAACGGATGGCCGATGGGGCCGTAAAGTTATCGAATGGAGACCACGGACCAGCAAGCGCAGCGTAGGACGTCCACCGACTAGGTGGTCTGACGATAAAATAAAAATCGCAGGAACGCGCTGGATGCAGGCCACTTCCAACCGGCCTTATTGGAAATCTATGGGGGAGGCCTATGTCCAGCAGTGGTCGTCCTACGGCTGATAGATAGATTACAGCAACCTTTAGGCTCGGCACAAATGGGCCACCGACCACAGCTACCGGTGGCCAGCGACGGCGGTTTAACACACTTTTTAATATACAAATTTTGTATAGACGCGCCGCACACGTGTATCCGGTGGCGGCCACTCGCTACAGTAGTGTCCGCGACTCGCCACTAGTGGACACTACGTGCCACACAAAACGCGGACACCCGCAACTGTCGCACTGCTCCACCCCCTCCACCCCCCGCGCAGTTAACCGTCCGACGTTCTACGTATCGCACGCGTACCATCATGGAGCACGACGTCTCAATCTCGAGACTTCCTGACTCAGTGGATGTTGATACATTCATATGGGAAATCCGTTCACGTCCTGCTATTTGGGATTTGTATTCTAACCTGTACAGCAATAGAAATGAGAAAGTAAAAGCCTGGGAAGAGATTTGTGTAAATTATTTACTAACAAAAAGTAGCAAGGGAATAAACACCGCAAGTAAGTTAACATTTTAAATACTTTGTGTCGTGTTTATTCATATTCTGTTCTCATGACGTCCAATGCGTTAACCAGCGAATTAGATCACGTCTATTACAAGAAGAGATAAGGAAAAATGGTTGAGAATATACTGGGTACATCTTGAAGATGTACACACAAGTAAAGAAAAGGATTTGTCACTACTGTCAACGTCCAGTGTCCTTAGCATACAAGACCACGACAAGAGTTTATCGATGTGTGCAAAGGTGACAGATATATGCTTCATCATAGCTCTGTCACGTTCTGACACGTCGATAGTATAATTTTATGGTCCGTATGCTAAGCCCGCAGGTCACATGAAAAAAAAATGCTTCAAGCTGAAAAGAGACAAAGTACAAAAACGAAAACTCAGAAACTTTTTCGGCTTCAGCTTTTCTGGCAAAATCTACAGATCAGTGGTTTGTTGATAGCGGATGTAGTCAACATATGTGTAGTGATGTAATTTTTTTTCAGAAAATGAAAAAGTGTTATAACAAAGTTAAGATAGCAGATAGTTCTATCCTAGAATGTAAAAGAATAGGTTCGATCATTCTGAACTTGGAATCTGGCGCTGTATTGAAACCAAGCGATGACTTATATGTACCTAAGTTATCGGCAAACTTGATATCGTTAAGTAGACTTGTCAGTGAAGGTTTTAATGTGACATTTAATACAGAGGGTTGTCTTATTTTTTTTAACGAGTGAAATATCTGGCAAACCAGTTGTTAAAGTTTCAAATATTAATGGTATCTATGAATTGAAAGTCAGCAATGTGTCAATGAATCCTGTGACGCATTCTTCAGCTGTCTTGCCAATTCAGAGTGCAAACGTGGCCGAGGTGCCATTTGATATTTGGCACAGGACCATTTAGGAAAATCAGATATGTTAGCATTAAGGCATGCGGTGTACTTTTTCAGAATGAAGACCCAACAAAGGATTGCGAAACTTGTCTGGAAGGAAAGATGGCAGCTAAACCATATATTGTATGTATTGTATTATACATGTGTTTTAGCAAATAAATGATTTGATTGATTGATTGATATTGTAGGAACCCTACTCAATTTTAATATTTTATGTTTCCAAAATTTATATTTTCTTCTTTTCATAAAATTTACTAATTTCACTAAAACAATATATTCCAAATTCATTTATTATCATATTTTGTAATTTCGGCTAAATTCATCATAATTTTATAAAACTTTAAATAAAACAATATTTCCGAGCAAACCCGACGCGCGAGGCTTGTTAAGCGAGTCGCCTGCCGCGCGAGCGCAGCGCTATTGTTCTCTTCGGTAAAACTCGCTGGCGCTCGGGCCGGTCAGGCTCTCGGCCGCCTCAAGCCAGTGTGATACTAGCTCCACGGCGAATGCACGCAACTTTGTATAATTTTTCGTTCCATTGATTCCCTTCATTTTTTGTTAAAATTGTGTTAAAATTAAGCTAAATTATTTGTAAAATTGTAAACTATATTTGGACCCTTTTTTTGGACAATACAGTGTGGTGTTACTACAGTGTGTGTGACTTTTATTCATTGGAACATTCCGCGTAGGACGCCATATTATTGGTGACCGCCCGACTAAAAAAAACATGGATGGAGTGAACAGAAACGTATTGCCGCCGATGGAAAATTCTGGAACCAGCTCACCTGGTGGAACAAGTGGTGCCAGTGCAAACGCGAGCAGCCAAGAACCGATGGGCGTATTCAAACTCGGCGTGAAAATACCCCCATTCTGGCCTGAAGAACCTGGTCTGTGGTTCGCGCAGGTTGAAGGTCAGTTCCTGGTCGCTGGAATAACTTCAGATACGACGAAATTTTACCACGTGATATCACAATTGGACCAGCAGTACGCGGCCGAAGTAAAAGATGTAATTATTTCACCACCAGCAGTAAATCGATATATAAAATTAAAATCGGAACTTATTAAAAGACTGTCTGCCTCGCAAGAAAAAAAAGTTAAACAACTGCTCATGCACGAGGAGTTAGGTGATAGGAAGCCGTCACAGTTCCTCCGGCACCTTCAAACTTTGGCTGGCCCGAACATTCCAGACTCTTTTTTGAGGACATTGTGGTCAAGCCGTTTGCCTCACAATATACAAACGGTAATCGCGTCACAAACAGACGTGTCCCTGGAAGCCGTAGCTGATCTGGCCGACCGCGTATATGAAATCGTGCCGGTACCGTCAGCACCTGTGGTAGCGTCAGCAGATTTTTCTTTTAGTGACATGGCGAAGCAAATTGCGGATTTGACACGTGAGGTGGCGTCGTTGAAAGGACAGATGTCACGCCCGCATGGTAGGTCGAACTCACGTGATGGTGTACGCCAACAATCAGATCGCAGCAGAAGTCGTTCACGTTCCAGATCATTCAACCCGGACATATGCTGGTATCATAACAGATTTGGCAATCGAGCTACGCGATGTACCACACCGTGCGCATTCGTTTCGGGAAACGCGACCGGCAGCCGGAAGTAGCGGCTAACGACTGCCCCACCAAACCAGGCCGCTTATTTATCACGGACCGTCATACTAAAATTTCCTTTCTTGTTGATACAGGATCCGACGTGTGTGTATATCCACGAACTGCACTCAACCAGAAGCGCACGAAATCGGACTACCAATTGTATGCGGCAAATGGTTCGGCGATAGCTACATACGGCTGGATCCAGCTACATCTGAATATTGGTCTGCGCCGCGACTACACTTGGCGTTTTGTGGTAGCTGACGTTTCGAAGGCGATTATTGGTGCTGATTTTCTCAGATTTTACAATTTGCTTGTAGATGTGAGGAACCACCGCTTAGTCGACGGGCTGACGTCTCTCTCCGCCTTGGCAGCTCCAGACAAGGAGGCCGATAGCATCGCGTCAATAAAGGCAGTATCCGGAGATTCCATTTTTCACCAGCTTTTGCGTGAGTACCCCACCATTACAAGTCCAGCTGGAACTCAACGCGAGGTGAAGCACGGTACTGAACATCACATACGCACGACGCCTGGTCCACCCGTCACCGGCCGGCCAAGACGACTACCGCCAGATAGGCTGAAGATCGCGAAGCAGGAATTCGACGAGATGTTGGCAAATGGAACCGCACGTAGGTCTGAGAGTTCCTGGGCGTCTCCTCTTCATTTAGCGCCAAAGAAGGACAACGGTTGGCGACCCTGCGGTGACTATCGCGCTCTTAATGCGAGAACCATCCCGGATAAATATCCTATCAGACACATCCAGGACTTTTCGCAGCAGCTGGCAGGTACTAGCGTCTACTCAAAAATTGATTTAGTAAAAGCATACAATCAGATCCCAGTACATGCAGCGGACATTCCGAAAGCCGCAATCACAACGCCATTCGGGCTATTCGAATTTCCGTTTATGACGTTCGGCCTTCGGAATGCAGCTCAAACATTCCAGCGATTTGTGGACGAGATGCTGAAAGATCTCCCATTCTGCTATGGTTTCCTGGACGACATATTACTCGCATCTGCAAATGAAGAGCAACACATCCAGCATCTCAAGCAGCTGTTCCAGCGATTGGCAGAATATGGTATGCTCATCAATACAAATAAATGCGAATTCGGAAAGAAAAGCATTACCTTCTTGGGACATGAAGTAAGTGCAAATGGTATCAGACCTCTTCCAGATAAAGTGCAGGCGATACGAGACTATCCTGTTCCAACAACGGTCAAAGAAATGCGACGATTTCTAGGCATGTACAATTTTTATCGCCGATTTGTGCCTGGAGCAGCCAAATTTCAAGCACCGCTGAACATCGTGCTATCAGGACCCAAAACGAAAGGATCGCAGAGCATCACGATGACTCCTGAAATGCTGGAAGCTTTCAACACCTGCAAAACAAGTCTTTCAGAAGCAGTAATGCTTGCTCATCCTGAACCCGAAGCACAGTTAGCTGTTTTCACAGACGCGTCAGACACTTCAATCGGAGCAGCTCTTCAGCAAAAATGTGGTGACAGCTGGCAACCGCTAGCATTTTTCTCGCGACGCTTATCTTCAGCACAAAAGAAGTATAGCCCATACGATCGCGAGCTACTAGCGATTTACGATGCAATCCGCCATTTTCGACACATGGTAGAAGCGAGGCCATTCACGGTTTTCACGGATCATAAACCGTTGACATTTTCCTTCTCCTACAATCGCGAAAAATGTTCACCAAGACAGTTCCGGTACCTGGACTATATTTCCCAATTTACCACGGATATTCAATACATCCAAGGAAGCCAGAATGTCGTAGCTGATGCATTGTCTCGCATAGAACAAGTAGATTCTCTAATAGACTACGAAGCTCTTTTCAACTCACAAGACTCAGATCCAGAACTTCAGGAGCTGCTACAGAAAGGTTCAGCACTGGATCTGAAAAAGATAAAAGCTCCAGATTCAAATACTTACATTTACTGCGACGTCTCCACACCAAGTCCACGTCCGTATTTGACTTCTTCCTTCAGAAAACCTGTGTTCAACTCATTACATCGGTTGAGCCACCCAGGTGCTAAAGCAACGGCGAAGCTAATAATGAAACGATTTATTTGGCCTGGAGCACAAAAAGATTGCCGGCAGTGGGCCAACGAATGCACAGATTGCCAGAAAAACAAAATACACCGGCATACTCATTCTCCAACCTCCACTTTCCCAATTCCTTCCCAGCGTTTCTCCTTTGTCCATATGGACATAATCGGGCCATTACCAGTTTCTTGTGGTTACAGGTACTGCCTCACGGTCATCGATCGCTTCACTCGTTGGCCTGAGGCATATCCACTCTCCGACATCACGGCGGAGACATGCGCCCGCGCCTTCATCGCTGGCTGGGTGTCTCGCTTCGGTACACCACACAGCATCACAACAGACAGGGGGCGCCAGTTCCAGTGCGAGCTCTTCCGCACCATGACCGCCATCCTGGGTACGCAGCATCGCCCTACTACAGCATATCACCCCGCCTGCAATGGTATGGTGGAACGCCTCCACCGCCAGTTGAAGGCGGCAATAATGTGCCACCAAAACGCCAGCTGGACCGAAGTTCTTCCTCTTGTACTCCTGGGAATCCGCAGCGCCTGGAAGGAAGACATCAAAGCATCAGCAGCAGAAATGGTCTACGGCGAGCCCCTTCGACTGCCGGGGGAGTTCTTCGTACCTTCAAATGCTACTACTGACGTAACTGACTTCGCATCACGACTCCGTCTTCAGATGGCAAAACTATCTCCTCAACCTGCAAGTAGACACGGTCAGAAATCATTCTACATACCTAAAGACCTGGACACCGCAGAGTACGTCTTCCTCCGGCAGGATGCTGCAAAGCGTTCGCTGGAACCTCCGTACACTGGTCCCTATAAAGTCTTGAAAAGAGGAAACAAAACATTTAAAATCATCGTCAATGACAAAGAGGCAACTGTTTCCATTGATAGATTGAAAGCAGCTCACATGACACGAGAAGATACCATGACGGGTACTGCAAACACCAGATTTCCACCTCCACCAGTGCCAGCACCTGTATCTGAACCTGCATCAGCACCAGCACAACACGTATCTGCACCTGCACCTGCATCTGTAAGAACGGTTCCTGAGAGGAAAACCAGATCTGGTCGAACCGTTCGCTTCCCGGACTACTATCGACCTCAGTAACCTTCGGTCTCAGCGGGGGTGTGATGTAGGAACCCTACTCAATTTTAATATTTTATGTTTCCAAAATTTATATTTTCTTCTTTTCATAAAATTTACTAATTTCACTAAAACAATATATTCCAAATTCATTTATTATCATATTTTGTAATTTCGGCTAAATTCATCATAATTTTATAAAACTTTAAATAAAACAATATTTCCGAGCAAACCCGACGCGCGAGGCTTGTTAAGCGAGTCGCCTGCCGCGCGAGCGCAGCGCTATTGTTCTCTTCGGTAAAACTCGCTGGCGCTCGGGCCGGTCAGGCTCTCGGCCGCCTCAAGCCAGTGTGATACTAGCTCCACGGCGAATGCACGCAACTTTGTATAATTTTTCGTTCCATTGATTCCCTTCATTTTTTGTTAAAATTGTGTTAAAATTAAGCTAAATTATTTGTAAAATTGTAAACTATATTTGGACCCTTTTTTTGGACAATACAGTGTGGTGTTACTACAGTGTGTGTGACTTTTATTCATTGGAACATTCCGCGTAGGACGCCATAATATCCAGCCGAGACGGTGCATCGCGAAACCAAACTGCCAGATTCACACCGATGTCTGTGGACCCTTTCAAGTACCAACATGGGGTGGCGCTAAATACCTCGTCACATATACTGATGATTGCTCAAGGAAAACCTTTGGATACCTACTGAAGACTAAAAATGTAAATTAAAACCACGTTCATGATATCCTGCATATACTTTCATCATATTTTCGGTAAGAACAAAAGCTTCATCGCCAACAAAGTAAAACGGAATTTCTTTCTTTCTGGCAACGCAGTGAATTGAGGGATGTTTAGTGCATATTTTTTTAGTTTTTCGTGCCTGATGAATGCCCTTAAATAATTTGATATGTAATGACTACTTTTTCTGATTTAATTAAAACAGTACATACCTTATGACATATTCTTTTAATGCTCCAATAAGGGCTTCGTTGACCTCTTTTACTATAAATCCTATTCGTTGCTTTGATATCTTGAAAATATATTGCATACTAGTAAGTTGGATTCGCACTGAAGCACCCTTTTCAACGACACCGGTCCTGGATTCGAAGGTTGAGCGGTTCCCGAGATACCTATTCCCCCGGGAAACCGCAGACAGCCTCGCCCGGGCCACTTTGAAGCCGTGCGCTGCCGAAAAACGATCTACGACCCCCCAGTTTGACACCGCCAAAAGAAGCGCTTAGAGAAGGAGTACCTTTCCTGAATTTTTGGGATTTTTCCGGGAACATCCCCCATACAAGACACCCACGAAGTCCGCCGAAATTCGCCGCCACGCGGCCACGTGCAACCCGCTCCAGGCGTTCCTTCCGGGATCTGACTGTTGAGCAAGGAAGAAGACGTCGGCCGCTGCCGGGAGACATTTTTCCGGTGAAGATTGGACGTCCGGGACGCGAGTTACGGGACTATTAAAATAAGGTACTTTACTGACAGCCCTGACTCGAAAATACGATCGACAACCCTTAGTTTTTAAAGTCTCTAAAAATCCAGTTATTGTGTAAGAACAATTGTGCGAAATTTCAGATTTTTTCAATAAGTAGTTTTAAAGCAATAGGCTAAACATCATAGTAGGTTAACTTGTTTAGATTTTAAGAAGTTGAGTTGCTGAGAATTTTTGGTGCCCCTCCGGGATACCCCGGAAAGTTTCGAAATTTTAACAGTAGACTTCACTAGCGGAATAGTAAATTTGAGAATTTTTGTGGATTTTTGGGAGCATCAGGAGGCTCAAAATCAGGATTTTGCGTTTGGTAAACACCAACGTCTTAACTCCCGGGAAGTCCCTGGTGACCCTAAAAATCCGGGAAACAGTGAAAAGGGTAGAGCAATTCACTGGGCACATTGCCGCAGTAGCAGAATCCGCGCGCTGCAACTCTTCGCGCGACAGGAGGCCCCGCCGTGGAACTCAGAATTACCAAAAACGGCAAACCTCTCCTGATTTTCAAAATTTCCCCCCCATTATCTCGAAAACGGTGCGTCGGAGGTCAAATTTGACCCCGGATTGTACATATTTATATGTACAGTCTTGATCGCGGTCCCAGTAAGCCCTCTCCACGCCCTTCAACTCACTTTGTGGAACCACCGGACATAGGCCTCCCTAGTTTCAGGCGTAAATCTCGGGAGCGGAACGAGTATAAAAAACTTGCTTCGGGATTCGTCAGCAGGGTTTGCCCCCGCATCCATCGGTAGTCATAATTCCCCCCTCCCACCACCCCTCTAAATTTTCATTTTTAGAACAAAATAATTAAATTAAATCTATTTCAAATCGACTCACCCTTGACCGAAAAATCACGGGACAACCGAGGCTAGGGCTCCATAGGGCTCCGCACCCGGCCTATAGTTGGAAATTGGCAGAACTTCGTCGTCCGTCATTCTACAGCGACGCGGTTTTTTGCGTCGAGTAGTACGAAAAACGCACTATCTGGCCAGACCTCTCTTCCCGCCCCCCTTGCACCCCTGACTTCCCCCGCAAACTTTGAAAACTTTGAAAGTATCTCCATAGCGGAGCGTCATAATAAGGTGCCACTTGCACAGAAGTAACTATAAATAGCAGCCGCACCCGCCGTTTTGCATTTCCCCCCCTCCCCCGATCCCCCGAAAAACTTGAAACAGGCGTAAGTTTTGAACCGGGGTCGTACGGAAACGAGGTTTCTTGCCTGGAGTAGAGTAGGAGCGGGCCGATTTTTTGAAACTGTAAACAACTCTACATAGAGTCCAAAAATTAATTTCGAGAAATTAAAAAGTTGAAACCCTAGTTATATGTAGAGCATAGTTTGACTATTCAAGCGACACTAACGACGGTAGAGCTCACTCTATAATAGTTAATTTGTATTAACTTATTTAACTTAATTTTACTAACGTATACAAGACCTTACCATTACTTATAATTAGGTAAATTGCATAGAGCAGACGACTTTACAAGTAGAGCAATATTATAATTTTAATTTATATTACTGTTAGATTTAAGATTTTTAGTGACGTGTATACCGTATTGGCGCCCTTTCCACGACAATCGGTAGATATTATTTTTTGCACGAATCCCGCGACACAATGTTTGTTGTCAGGAGTCCCACTAAGAACTTGACTACGAAGGACTCGTCTCCTAATAAAAATGTGGGTAGTAACCTCACCTCCCACGTGGTAGCTAGAGTGTCGCCGCGCATCTGGCAATGTCTGACAAACGCAGGGGCCGTACACGTCGATCTACAGAGGATCAGGGTCGCCGACCAGTCTCCCCTCATACAGTGTTCGCGCTGCTTGGGGTACGGACATGGGAAGCGATTCTGTCACGAGACGGTCGACGTGTGCAGCCACTGCGGGGGAGAGCACCACAAGACGGACTGCGCTGACTGGCTCTCCGAGGTCCCACCGAGCTTTATAAACTGCAGGAAGGGGAAGAGCGACAGAGCTGAGCACAACGCCTTTAGCAACGAATGCCCGGTGAGGCGCAAGTGGGATGCACTTGCGAGATCCACCGTGGCGTATTGCTAAGGGCGCCCTGTACAGAGTTGTGCAAGCCAACCTGCAAAGGAAGCAGCTAGCCACCGAGTAGGCCCTTATCGAAGCCACCAAACGTAAATTCGCCGCTGCCATTCCTCAAGAGCCATATGTGGGCAACATAGGACGAATGAAGGGATACCGGGAGTCAGGATTTACCAGAACGCTGGTCAAGGAGGAGGGACGGTTAAATCGGCCATAACCGTATTTGACTCTACACTTGAGGAGACAAAAGTTTGGCTTCAGAATATGAAACTACCAACTGGACTCCTAAATCATATGATACTCTGTGTTCATTACATTTCGATGAAGAATGTTTCCATAAACATTTCAACAGAACAACATTGAAACCAGGTAGCATTCCGACAATATTTGAAGGTTTGTTGTTTTCATATAAATTAATTTACTAGAAGTACTTATAGAATACAGTTGCCCTCCGTCCTGGTCAATCCTTATAATTATTATTCTAAGGATCAATCGCACAGATACTGAGTGCCACCATTGCTCCGACCTCAGTCTATGACTCGGACCAACGTGTTTGGTTGGTTACTTTACCTGATTCCCACAATATCACATGTATCTGGGTATATATTTCATATTGTGATACTTATATATCTTTTATGATAACTTCATTGCACCTAGCACATATCGTCTCTGCATCACCCAATGGTTGACTGGTAGAAAATGCCTATGGCACCACGCACAACGGAAAACGGAACACTACGTGCGGAAAACGGAGTCCACAATCTACATCTACATGCCTATGGCATTAAGTCCACCTGTATAAATTTGTATGCAAAAGTATAAATAGATATGCAAGTATATGTGACACAAAAACTCTCGAACCGAGCAAAGATATTTCATATTTCTGGATGTGTATATTCACATCAAATTGTTTTTATGTTTCAGTTAATGACATGTCCTGTGTTTTCTTACGTATGTGATCTTAAGATTTTTGAATGTCTACTTTTCAGGAACATCTACCTTTGCATGATCGCCTCTTCCGTCAACGTCTACATCTTCACCTCGTCCATCAGCGTCTACGTCATTGCCTAAGTCAGCTAACATAGGTACTAGTTCAGCCAAACGAAAATTATTTTGTGATGCAAATATAGAATTATCAGATAAGTCAAAGAGGGATCAAGAACAGCTAACTGATCATGATTATGAAGTTTCATCAACTCCTAAAAAGGCAAGAATTGAATTTGGATTGTTACATGACCATCATTATGAAATTACACCAAGATCATCAAAAAAAGTTGCCCAGCGAACAAGAAGATCCTTAAAATTTTCAAAAGCAAAAGCAAAAACTTTAAGCCAGCGTGTACGGAGGTTGAAATTAAAATAGCCAACCTCAAAAGTGTCATAAATGATTTAATAAAAAAAAATAAGGTGTCGGAAGAATGCATTCAAATGTTAAAACAGTATGACTTCCAAATGGAACTTTTTAATAGAGTGCTTAAAAACAAGGGGAACAAAAGCTTAAGTCATGATAAATACCCCCCACAGTTACGTGCTTTTGCAATAACTCTTCATTTTTATTCAGCTAAAGCCTATGCGTATGTTAGGAATAAATTTAAACTTAGCACTTCCTCACCCCAGAGTTATTCGATCCTGGTATAGTCCAGTAAATGCAGATCCAGGGTTTTCACAAGAAGCCTTCAATAGCTTAAAGCAAAAATCAGAGATATCATTACAGAATGGAGAAAAATTAGTTTGTACACTTATATTAGACGAAATGAGTATTAAAAAGGGATGACAGCGTGGTCGTGACCATGTGATTCGTGGACATGTTGATATTGGTTCGTCTTTACCGGTAGACGATCCTTCAGAGTTACCAGAATGTAAAGATGCCTTAGTTTTTATGGTGGTTCCGCTTAAAGATAATTGGAAACTTAGCACTTCCTCACCCCAGAGTTATTCGATCCTGGTATAGTACAGTAAATGCAGATCCAGGGTTTTCACAAGAAGCCTTCAATAGCTTAAAGCAAAAATCAGAGATATCATTACAGAATGGAGAAAAATTAGTTTGTACACTTATATTAGACGAAATGAGTATTAAAAAGGGATGCCAGCGTGGTCGTGACCATGTGATTCGTGGACATGTTGATATTGGTTCGTCTTTACCGGTAGACGATCCTTCAGAGTTACCAGAATGTAAAGATGCCTTAGTTTTTATGGTGGTTCCGCTTAAAGATAATTGGAAATTACCCATTGCATATTTTTTGGTAAAAGGTTTGTCAGCTTCTACCAAAAGTCATTTAATTAAACAAGCTTTAATTCGCCTTCACGATATGGGTGTTGAAATTTGTTCTTTAACATTAGATGGTCCACCAGAGCATTTTTCGGCTGTCTCGCAATTAGGTGCCAACTTAAAAATGAATGAGGATAGTAAACCTTATTTTTTACATCCAATGAATGAAACACTTAAAGTGCATGTGATATTTGACCCGTGTCACATGTTAAAAAATATTCGTAACTGTTTAGGTGATATAAAAGTATTAACAGATGGTAACGGTGATGAAATCGATTGGAAATATATTGAAAATTTAGCTGATTTACAAGAAAGAGAAGGATTAAGGCTAGGTAATAGTCTGAGGAGACGCAATATAGAATACAGAAAAAATATAATGAAAGTATTCATAGCTGCGCAAACATTAAGCAGTAGTGTGGCAGATGCCATTGAATTTTGTGATCAAGAATTAAACCTCCCCGATTTCAAAGGTTCAGGTCCTACGGTAAAATTTATTCGAAGTATCGATCGTATTTTCGATTTTCTTAATGTCAGAAATGCTTTAGGTAAAGGTTTTAAAAGCCCTCTTAGGACTTCTAATGAAAACAGGTGGAGGAAAAATATTATGAAGCAAATTTTTTTTTCGTGCAATCAGTCTATGATACTATAAGCAGATGAGTTGCGTTCTTTTTAGCGTTTATAGCGCAGCTCCCAGCGGAGCTAGCCTATTTATTTTATGGATAATTGTTAATCCTTATCAATAATATCCCGCCGCTTTTTGAGTCGACGTATGGTTTCAGGGATAGTAAGTTGACCCGCCAGGGGGTTTGGATGATTTTCCAGCCTTGTTTTGTATCTCGCTCCATGAGACTCTATTTCCTTTTTCACCATGGGCACATCAAGATTTTCATGGACCTCTGTGTTTCTGATGAACCATGGTGCGTTTGATATTTGTTTTAGGATATAGTTTTGTACTCTTTGGATGACCATTATGTTGGAGGCACTAGCTGCGCCCCATAATTGTATTCCATAGGTCCAAATAGGTTTCAGGATCGATTTGTACAACAGCAACTTGTTATCAACTGATAGTTTGGAGTTACGGCCGAGCAGCCAGTAAAGACCCTTGTATTTTAGGTTAATCTCATCCCGTTTTGTTTGCATATGTTTCTGCCAGGTAAGTCTGCGGTCCAAATACATCCCCAGGTATCTCACTGTGTTGTGGTGCAATAGTTGGGTGTTGTTTAGTCTGACTGGAGGGCAATCTTCTTTGCGGAGTGTAAATGTTATGTGCACTGATTTTGAAGCATTGGCAACAATCCTCCATTTGGCTAGCCATTTCTCTATTTTGTCTATGTTGTCTTGCAGGACTCGTGAAGCTTGGGTTGGGCATTTGTCTGAGGTTAACAGGGCTGTATCATCCGCGAAGGTTGCAACAGTAACACCAGGACATTGCGGTAAGTCGTATGTGTACAGTGTTTATAACACAGGTCCAAGTACAGAACCCTGTGGGACTCCTGCTAAAACTTCATAGAAGTTTTAAGTGCTGTTGTTTTCTCTCACTTGAAATAACCTATCACTCAGGTAAGATTTCAATATTTGATAGAAGGTATGGGGTAGTACTGATTTTGAAGCAAATTAATTATATAAACGAAATTAAACTGCATGGTCAACCAATAGCAAATTCAAGACGAAAAGCGGGTTTCCCAGGTTTTTATAACGCTGTGCTTTCTGTTATAGATATTTACGAAAAGTATGTAAAATCAAATGGACAATTAAAATATCTTTTAACCTATAAAATGAGCCAAGATCACTTGGAATTATTTTTTTGTGCCATTAGGAGTAGGGGTGGGTGGTGTCCGAATTAGGGCATGAATCTCGGAATCTCGGAATATCGCAATATCGGAATCTCGGAACGCAAGTTCCGATATTACAATTCCGATACTGAGTGATCCAATATCGAAATCGGACATCTTTTTTCTAAATTTTGAGTTTTAAACTAAACCTATATTTTAGATCCTTGTGTAGCGCGCTACCATATTCCTGTTGCCAGCCCGCTAAGCATGCATAACTGTAATAGTGTTGTCTGTCTCGCTCACTCTTTACCTGCGCGGTAGCGGTACGTCTTACTTGTTCGCACAACCGAACAAAATAATAATATCCTGTCAATCAGTTGCGCTCAAGAACTGTGTAAGTTAAGACTTGTTTGTGTTTTATGTGGCTACATGCAACGTCGCCTTAAAGTATGTAAGTACAAATTATTATCTAATTGTTGTTTTTCAATTTAGTATAAACTACCTACTGTGTTTACTGTTTACATGGCTTTGTAATTGTGCTAGTTCAAAATAAAACAAAAAACGCCGAAAATTATTCATTCGTCGACTTTTGAGATGCTTTTGTATTAAATTGTAAAACGACGGTTCCTCCATTTTCATTTCGCGAAATAAAGTCGTAACCATAAGTTAATAATTTATTAAATAAAGCACAAAACGAATATTAAGTTATGTAGACAAAAAAAGAGTCATAAAACCTACGTATAAATGGTAATATTTAATATAAGATACCTGCTATAGATTTGCTTGTTTGTTCCAGGCCCAGGTACTTAGGTTAAGACGTTAGTACCTATCAAAATTACTAGTCAAAGTTTACGTACAATTTACATTACAAAAACAATTATTTTCTTTGCAGGACCTCATCAAAAAAGAAAGACACATACTCAGAATTTCTCAATAAACGCTCATCAAATGTATGGGATCATTTTCATAGATCGGACGACGGCCAAACAGCTAAGTGCCAGATATGTTTAAAACAACTGAAAACTACTGGTGGGTCTACTACAGGTTTGCACACACACTTACGAACTGTGCACTCAAACATCACTGCAGTTGGAACCCATTCATCGGAGAGTACTCCAAGCACGTCTACAACAACATCAGAGCAGACGACCAAGCTCAAGAAACGGAAACTAATGACTGAATACTTCAGATCTTCAGAATCAATGGAAGCTATTGTTTCTCGAATCACCGCTTTAAATGGTGCAAGTTTCAGATTATTTTCTGAAAGTCAAGATTCTTTAGTGGAACAAAATCCCGTTTTTTGGGATAAAACTTTTGATCTTTATAAAAATCGCGTCGCAACTCAAGCGGCTTGGAAGGGAATCATGATAATAATTGATCCTAATTTTGAGACAAAGGAAGAAAAAACAAGACAAGCCTTAGGTATGTATATTTTATTATTAATAATAAAAATTGCGTTACAACATATTTTAACTTACTCTGCTTAGTTCTAAATGTATTTGTTTTGCCATGGGACTGATCCTTCGTTTGATAAAAAATAGTGACTATAAATGGATCTTACGCTGTTTGCTTGAACATTTCGAACTGCCGTACTTTGAATATTTTCAAATAATGAAGGATTTGCCACATCTTCAAAATTGTGTCCATCATTTTCACGAACGTAATTGTGTAATACAATGCATGCTTTTATGATTTCTGTCAATAAACTTGGTGAAAAATCAATAGCCTTATGTAGAATTCTCCATTTTCCCGCTAAGATACCAAAAACACACTCCACGTACCTCCTTGCTCTGCTCAGGCGGTAATTAAAGATTTTTTTACGTAAATCTAAATGTGTTCCTCCAAAAGGGCGTAGTTAATTATTATGTAGAGCAAATCCCTCATCACCAATAAATACGTAAGGTGTACTTTCTCCACCTTCTAATAATGGCATTGAGTTGGGTATATTCAATGAACCATCATTAACTTTTTTCCATAAGACGGAATTTTTCAAAATGGATGAGTCACAATCTTTTCCGTATGATCCTATGTCTACATATATAAATCTGTATTCCGAATCAACCACCGCAAGTAGCACAATTGAAAAATTATCTTTATAATTGAAGTACATGGATCCACTATGAGGAGGCTTTAAGATTCTTGTGTTTCCCGTCAATTGCACCTAAACAATGAGGGAAATTAGTCTTTCTTTCAAAACCTTCCGCTATTTTCATCCATTCACTTTCTGTAGAAGGCGTTTGAAGATATTCTCCCTGAAGGACATGTCATAGAGTCCAGCAAACATCCCAGATGATACCACTTATAGTCGATACTCCAACTTTGTATGAATAGTGTAGATCTTTCATGGAACACCCCGATGCTAAATACCTGAAAAAAAAATGTATATGTACAGTCAACAGCACTTCCCTCTATACAGTTCCAATATAAACTGACACGCGGCATCATTACACAAACTGGTTTGACAAGATCAGTTTATAATGGAAGTGTAAAGAGGGACGTGCTGTTGTTTGTACCGTATTACTTATTTTGTTTGTCTTTTACAGCTAAAATGATTATTCAACGGTGGACTCATATAAGAGATAATTATAATCGGTCGTTTAAAAAGATAAAAGATCAGAAAAGCTCAGGAAGTGGCGCCAAAACAGCAAAGCCTTATGTATTTAGAAAACAGTTATCTTTTCTGCAGAAAGTAATACAACCTAAAGAGACAGTAAATAATGCTACTACCGAAAATAACAACACGGAATCCAATAATAACACAGAATCCGAAAACCAGAAAAAAAATTCTAGGGTGGAAATGATACATTGGAAACAAACTCTATAGAGACACATGACACAATGGCGGCAAAGAGCCCAATACCTAATCGTGTACCTAAAAGATCTCTAAAGAATATGATTAGTCCTGTAGATGCGAAGATGATGAAATTTATGGATTCTTATTCGAATAACGAACCTAAAACAATGAATCGGCATCTTTCATTTTTTAATGGAATATTACCGTCATTAGATAAGTATGACGATGATGAAGTCCTCGAATTCCAAATGGGTGTGTTACAATTAATGAAAAAAATTAAAAACAGTCGCCAAAATGGTGAATCGTCGTCTTTCAATCTCCCATCAGTTCACAGAGGATATTTTACACAACAATACCAAAATAGTAATATACAAGAAGCTACAAATTCTATCAGTACAAACATGACTACAACGACTTCTCTTCAAAGTCCAGCCTCTGTAGAATTAACTACACCAGCTTCTCTTCAAAGTCCGTCTTCTGTCGAATCAATCCTGCTATTCTAACTACACGGATATTGATTATGTACAATGTCTTTTAACATTATTTCTTCCTAACATTAATAAAACTTAAATAATCACAACCTGTGTATTTTTATTTGTGTTATTACTTACCTTAAACAGATGGCTAATTTCATTTTAGTACTAATGCATTTCCGCATGTTCGTATCTGATTTTGGTAGACTTGAATTTTCCAGTCGAGTTAACAACTTTTCAAAACTTTCAACAGAAAGTATCATTTCAAATGTGATCGTTCGCACAGATTCTTGATTAATAGGATGTACCCAAAACCTTCTGTTTTGTCGGCGGCGAGACGCGTGGATCCATCAGTGACGTCTACTCACTGTAAAAACTGTGTGAAGACTGCGGCTATTGGTCTTTTACACGAATGAAAATTTACCGTGTGAAGATCCGGGTGATTGTACGTTAAAAAACGAATACGAAAAAAACGTGCAGTACAATGCCGTGTGTACCTAACCTTAGGGTGGCGATATCGTGTAGTGTGATCAGAATGCCCAATCTATCGAGCCTTGCTCATCCGTCCGATGAATCGTGCCGTCTGATCAAGCGCAATCTCGGGAGACAGGTATCCCAAGAGTCCGCATCTGACTTTGTTTGTAAACATTGAAATACTACAGTAATTACTAAGTTTAAGTGTTCATTTGTCATATAATTATGGAGATTGATGACGTTACTCATAATTAAAAGTAATTATCATATTAATGTTTTATTTCATCATATATATCATTGTCTGTAAAGTGCGCCGTCTTGGGGTACCTTACCCTACCTTCTTCATATTCATATTCATATTATTTATTGGTATCAAAAATATAAAAGATACACGTCAAAAAAATATAAAAATTACATTTGTTATTATTAAAATAATAATATCACTTAAATAATATCATCTTTGCTTAGTAGCAAATAATTAAATTGTACTGAGTTGAAACATTACATTACAAAATAGTTGTGTTGTGTTTTTACAGACAACAACAAATTCTAATTCTAAACAAACAATTCTTGCAGACAATTTGATTGATAATCATCACCGAAGCTATCCAGACAAAATAATCTTTCACTTTCTCGGATTTTCCAATTTTATTTTTATCATAATTAATTCAAAACACATTTCTTTGGTCAAAAATAGTATTTTTGTTAAATAATCAGCATATTATTGTATGAGTGGCCTGAGCATCAGCCAGCCAGTTTATTCAATGTTGTATTAGACTCTACAGCTGGATATCATTCAGGAAGCTAGTTGAATGGCACCGTTTAGTAAAACAGCTAGTTAATTGATCGTCTCATTAAGCAAGTTGGCTGCGACATATCATCAGGAGCAACTATCCAATAAGTTTGTCATAGTTACCTAATTACTTACAACATTTACTTAATTGATAGTGACGAATTGAGAACCTCCTCCTTTTTAAAGTCGGTTTAAAAATGTTAGGTTATTCACGTGATTATGAGTATGCCTGATTGCCGAGACATCCTTTTTATTATAGAAATAAAGATGTGTGATAAAAAAATCAATAAATTTATTATAGTCTTTCTCATGGATTGTTTAATCTTTTTCAGATTGCTGAAGTTAGTGAATTACCAGACACGGCAGTAGAAGTAAAGAGTGATGACGATAATACAACTTCTTTACCAATCTCAAATGCAAAGGATGCAATTGTAGAGCTACTCCCTGATTCAATATTATACTCTCTTCTTCCTATCAAGCCCCAGACAGATAAAAGTGGAAACAAGGTTAGTACCGTAATTCGGGGAAAATAGGAATGGCGGGGTAAATTGGAAAAAAAGTCTGACTTTCTAAACGGCTCTTTTAGTTTCATTACAATTTATGAGATATCAACACTGTTTTATTTTTGAACGAACTTATATTTTTTGCTCCTACACTTAACATTTAAGCCAGCCAATCAGGGCTCACTAAAAAAACGAGTTTAAAGTGAGGTTACCGTGGACGCGTGGATATTGTTCCCTTTAACTTTACGTTTTTGTTGAGTTATATTGAGAAAAAGTGTTGAAATCGATGTAATCTTGATCATAATACTGGACGGTGGTTTGCAGAAACATGAAGGTAAGTAAATAATTACATAATTTCATTGGAAATCATGTTTTTAGTCGAACACTAGTTTTTTTGGTTTTTTGGTAATAATAAGAACGCGAAGGGGGTAAATAGGAACCGGAACTGGTATAATTGGAACAACGCAGGGGTTATTTGGCTTGATTAAGAGGTAAATTGGAATTTCTAAATAGGGTTGTCTAAAACAATACCTAAGTAAATTATTGTATGAATAATGTAATTTACACTAAATATCTATACTAATATTATAAAATTGACAAGTGTGATGGTTTAAACGCGCTAATCTCCGCAACTCCAGAACGGCTGATCGGATTTGGATGAAATTTGGTAGAAAGATAGATTATAGTCTGGAAATCGTCATAGGCTACCCGACTCGCCTTTCCTGCTACTTTAAAAGAAGCTAATAGAATAATAAGCTAAATCGAACAGCTAGTCTAGTATATATTTATGTAAATTTAAAACTACATCGTAGTGATGTTGGCCACAGACCGTTATTAACAATTTTTTTTAAATTTTTTTTAATATTTACCTCGGGTACGAATCTGACTTTGCGGCTAGCTACCAATTTTGTCATCACTTTTGTTAGCCTTTTTTGCTTTCGTTTTTTTCTTCATTCATACAGGCTATAATTATAATGTTTTATTTTTTTCAGAATGCCTCGCAACTACGTTCCCAAGCCGGGTGCAAAACGATATAAAAATATGACAACGTAATAATTCAACAAACCCTGGATGAATTAGCGTCAACTAATAATACATTAAGTGCTCTAGCTGAAAAGTACAACATAGCTAAATCCGTACTATGCCGTCATAAGAACCGAGAAATGAAACCTCATGGTAGGCCAACAGCACTGACTAAAGAAGAAGAGCTATATATAGTAGAAAATATAAATGTCTGCGGTGATTGGGGCTACCCGTTAGATACAACGAACCTTAGATATATAATAAAAATGTATCTGGACTCAATGAACATTAAGCACAACGTATTCAAAAATAACATCCCTGGCATAGATTATGTTAATGGGTTTTTGAAGAGACATGCAAATAATATTTCTCAAAGAATATGTCAGAATATAAAAAGATCACTTGCATCCTCGTCTTACTATCACCTTCTTGCGACCAGGGTCATCTGTTAGGTTGGTTTCGTCATAGTTTATAATATTTTGGATCGGAACGTTCTCCAAAGACTTTTCCAATTCGCTAAAATATTCTTTTATTGTGTCTGAAGATACTACATGTGAAGTGTGCTGAGCCCATGAAAAGTAAAACAAAAATTAACTTTTCGAAAATTCAAACCCGCCTTGATACCCAGAAAGCGGAAGGCAATCTTGCACTTTTTATTTACGAGCATACTGCAATTTTAACGGTGGATCACCTATCGGGTTTGTGCAAAAATACATTTTCTGACAGTAGAAGTAAAGAAAACATGAAGTTACATCGAACAAAATGTAGCAATATTATAAATAAAGTCTTGGCACCGCACTTTGTATCTGAATTGATAAAAGATGTGGGAGATGCAAAGTTCAGCATATTAATAGATGATTCTACAGACATATCAGTCACAAAAGTTCTCGGTATGTCAATTCGATACTATAGCCAGACCAAAAAACAGATTATAACAACATTCTTAAGATTGGTTGAAATTGAGAACGGGACAGACATTGCCATAGTCAATGACATAAAACAATTTAATAGGGATTGGAACCGACAATGCTTCTTCTATGACTGGTTTCAACAACGGCGTGCACACCTTCTGAAATCTGAAACTGGCAATAATAATCTAGTATTAGTGCGGTGCCTATGTCATTCTTTAGAGTTGGCTATTACTCATGCATCTGAAGAAACTCTACCACGAAACATCGAGTTCCTGATCCGAGAAACCCACAACTGGTTTAGTCATTCTTCTAATAGACAATTGTTCTACAAGGAACTTTATAAAACTATAAACTGTGGCAAAGAACCTCTAAAAATTACTCAAATGTGTAATACCAGGTGGTTGTCCATTGAACCTGCTGTCCGTAGAATAATAGATCAATGGTTAGAACTGAAAACCCATTTTGAAATTATGAAACAAAAAGAAAACTGTTACATGGCAGAAATGCTTTACTCTATGTATAATGATCCCATCAATCATCTGCATCTACTATATTTGTTACCAATTTTAGATGAAGTACAAAAAGTGAATAAGAATTTCGAAAGCAATGACAGAGACCCGACCAAACTTCTAAATGACTTGGTTGAATTGGTTGAGTCGGTGGCAAGGCGAATTTTGATGCCAACAGCATCAGCCATAGTAAATATTTTGACAGATAACATCACCAGTTACCTGGATCCATCTCCATACATGGGTTTCAGTGTAGAACGTCGAATTACGGAATACCAACTTTCATCAGAATCAGTTCAGAATCTACGACATCGCTGTAAACAGAAGAACATTAAGAACATTAAGAAGATGTTACATTGAAGCTCGTCCAGGAAATGCGATCAAGGTTGCCAGTAAATATTCAAACATTGAGAAAAATGAATATGTTTTCTGTACGGGAAACTTTGAAAGCAATTAAACTAGAAATTGTTGACATTGCTCAAGAGTTTGGTTGTAACGCAGTCGATATAGAGCGTATTGTGGTACAATGGAGAAACATTAGTCACATAGACCGGAAAAACAAAAATTCGACGATAGAGTTCTGGTCAGAGGTATGTGAGTACAAAGACTGTGCCAATAACAATCCATTTCACGAGTTGGCATCTTTAGTGATGTCTATCCTTTGTCTTCCACACTCCAATGCAGAAGTGGAGAGAGTGTTTAGTCAAATGAATGTGGTGAAAACTAAACTGAGGAATCGGATGTCGTTGACGACACTAAACTCAATACTGTATGTCAGATATGGACTCCGAAGATCAGGAAAATGTTGCAATTCTTATAATATTCCTGATGACGTACTGAAACACATTAAGGGTATTAAAGAACATGCAGCGACTGATGATAGTGGCCCGTCAACGTCACAACAAGAAAAAGACGAACAAGTTGATGACCTTCAGATATTTTTCGAAATAGATGACTAAGATTTAGATATTTGACTTATTAATACTTTACCTTCAGGTATTGTTCAAAATAGAAGAGAGTCATATATTGTTTTTTGATGAATAAATACTTTAAATCAAATTGGCATTTTATTTAGCACTTTTTAAATTGTATTTAGCATTTTCTAGCATTATTCGGGTGAAAAGTTAGCATTTTTCTAAAATATAAAACGGCAACAGTGGAGCTAAGTGTGAATGCTGAAAAAAATATTAAAGTTGGGTTTAAAAAATGTGGTCTTGTCCCATTAGATCCTAAGCAAGTTTTAGCAAGGCTTCCTCTGCAAGAAGAGAACGAAGATAATAAAATAACAGCTGTTAGTAATAGCATTTTGAAGTTATTAAAGGAAATGCGCTGTGGGTCCATGAATATTAGAGAACTCAAAAAAAAAGAGAAAACTAGAAATAGTGGCAGGAAAAAGTGTAGGTGCTGAGGAAGTAGAAAACAATAAAGAGCAGGAACTTGTGAAACCAAAAAAAAAAATAACACTAAAGCAAATGAATGGGTCAACTCCAAACCTTACATCTTTAAAGGGGAAGGGTATCGGCAAAAAAACAAAACCTTAAGTTGACAAATTACAGATAGACGACGACAGTGAAAGCAATAATTCCAATGTAGAAATATGTGGTCAAAGCAAAGTGATAAATGACAATAAAATAATCGAGATGCCTGGTGAATTAATCGATCCTATTTTAATGATTTCGGAACCTTTTGATATTTCCATTGAATCCATGCCAATTATGTTTGATGATAATTTTGATTGTCAAGAAATTACTGTGAAAACTGATGACAAAGGCCAAATAACCAAAACCATAGTGAACAAGACCATGAGAAAGGAAAGGAAAATCTTCAAATAAAGGAGATAGGAATACAGAAGCCAGGAATTAAAATCATATCAGATATAAAATGTAAATTGCCATTACCTTTGGAACAAAAATAGTAATATCACCAATAATAATATTGAAGTAAGTAACTCAATGCGTCCAAAGAGGAAAAGAATTCTGATTTTTTATAAAGATTCAGAAGAAATTTTTAAAATTTTAGAAGAAGAATAATTTTATTTCTACCTAATTATAAGAACTATAAATATTTTTTTCGTTGATTTGAAAGAAGAATATTTATGTTATGTTGCCTACCAGATTATTATTTTATTCAAAAACTTAGCTTAATATATAGGTATTAAAACCTTTATTAAGCTAATTTTGGTATAAGTTAATTCAAAGAGTTTTCCAATCTGAATGCGATATTTTTGTTATTATGTACTGGATGTAATTAAAATATGATCTCACAAAACATTTTTTTATTTAAAAACATTAAAGAAATAAAAGTAAAGACTGGATGGGTAGAGTGACAACCCTAGCTAAATTTCCGAATAACCTCTTTCTCGTTCCTATTATCCCCATCAGGGGTAAATTGGAATCCAATAGGTTTTTTTGATGAAATTCTCAAAATATTTTAATAATTACGTAATGTAAGGCTATTTTACATCTAAAAGAGCTTACCACACATTCTTAAATAAACTTTAAAATACTCTATGTGTAACGGAAGGTTTAAATTCTAATTGAAAGTGAAGATTGGACCTATTTACCCCGTTTTACGTACCTAGTTATTCAACAACTTAGTACAAATATTTGAATAAAACTTATCTGGGGAACGGGATTTATTTTGTGCAGTGGTAGGTTAAAGACTAAAAAGCGGGAAATAATAATTATTATAAAAAATAATTTAGTACCTAATTACTGTTTTAACTACAGCTTTACAATTTACTTTTGCAGGTAGAAAACATTTTAAATGTAAGAGTCCATAAACAGTCACAGTATTTGCCCATTAGTGTATGCTATATAATAGTCTTTGTAGTAGCCGGGGGTGTCACTCTACAGTAAACTGTAGACAAATGAATTAGGTTCATTCCAGCGCATGTTACACAATAAGTTTCAATTTCGTGTAATAGTCAAAATAGTAGGTAATTTTTTTACACCTAAGATGAACTTTTGTACCAGAATGAACTTCCTGTACGTAGTACTATTATTTGTGTTAGTAGTAAAATTTTTATAGCTATTCATTATGAAATACAATAGTAGTACAGTCAGTTTGGGTAACTTTGAATATCCTTGTAACTTTGAACAAAATAGGTTTGAAGATTCTTTATTTTTTTTCTAAGCAATTTAAAGTCAATCACTTTTTTTATCTACATAAAATGGAAACACCAAACATCATAAGTGTCAAACGTCATGAAAAAATGACACCTGTCAAAGAAGTTTTTGACACTATTAGCCTTTTTCCGTTGGCGGTTTTTATCGAAGCAAATTGTGCGTGTTACAAATCGAATTTTATCAGATAGAAGATATGCAAAACAGGTAAGTGTTTGTTTTTTTTTGTATTATATATCTATTATTCTAACCGTTTTGTATAAAATTTATTGTTATAATGAAGAATTTTAATCAAAAACTGTTATTTTATGGATCACTGTAGAAAATTTTGTTTTTTGGCTAACTTTGAATCGTTCAATGTTACCCAATTCATTTTTTTTTCTGTTTGAGTAACATTGACACAGGTTTGCTGTTTGCTAAAGATGCAATTTCTACTATTACAAGTGTTTAAAATGACTCGAAAATCTAATTTAGTTCAACCTGGAATACGAAAGTATGGTGTAAAATCAAATTATACACCAGAAATGCTAGAGGAAGCCCTAAACAAAATAAAATCGGGTGCGTTAACCAGACTTGAAGCTGCTAAAATGTATAAAACCAGCTGTTACGCTATTCTACAAATTAAAACAAAAGCATAACAAAAGTGTGGGTAGACCGCAAGCACTGACTGAAGCCGAAGAAGAGAGTTTATATTAATAGAGGCATAACAATTAGTATGTCAGATTTTAGAATAGTCGTAAAAAAATATCTGGATGATACTGGCAAAGTCATTAAGCAATTCAGCAACAATATGCCAGGCTACGAATGGGGAACTTCATTCTTGGAACGACACCCTGACCTCAAAGTAAAAGTAAAAAGTAAAGTCGCTGCTCCAGCTCTTCTACTAAATCAACAGCTTCTGCGTCTACAGTGACGGCTGAAGCTGGCGAACCAGACGTGTCTGAACCAGGTTTGTGACTTTAAGTGTAACATTTGTCTTTGTGATTTTTAAAACTTGTCCCGGTTATTATATTATCCTACTTTTTATATTATAAAGGTGAAAGTTTGTGTGTGTTTATTTGTTACTTGATATTCAAACAGATGGACAGATATTGAAGACATCTGGCATGGAAGTAGCTTATACCCTAAACATAAACATAGACGAGAATCAGTAATCGGGCTGATTCCTCATTTTCTGTTGCTTTCTTTAATGGAAGAAAATTGATCACCAATTGTCATTAGCTAGCGGTCAAATGCTCAATCGTATACAAAGTTCCAATAAATAATTTTGTTTAATTAGTAGAGAAGAAAAGAAGCCGGTTCTCATCCCCAAATATTTTAGGGAATAGTGACACCTATTGCCCAGGAGATTTACATGAGCCTGGTGGGCCAGCCACGAAGAAAAAATGCCAAGAAAAAGAAAATAAAAATCCTTGTTCTAAATGCGAACAGTATGAAAAAGATGACAAAAGAAATGAGTATTTTGTTCCCAATTATTGGCAGAAGAATTTAATTATATCCAGCCATGTGTGCGCACAAGATGTTACGAAGAGATTTTGAAATATTTAAGGCTAGCGAAAGGTCAACATCAACATGAACTCCACAACGAAGACACTGAAAATTAATTCGCATGTCTTTATAATAAAAAAAAATTCCTGGCATTACATTGTTGTTTGTTTTATTACACACCATATCCGAAAGACAAAATAAATCTAATAAAAAGGTTATACTGTCTCTAGTGAGTAAATACTCATCTAATGTGGTGAATAACTCAGTATTTACTTATAGACAGTATGAACCCTGACTCAGTTTATACTGTCTACCCATCCCTAGTCACAAGCATTCCCAGTCTCCCCTACGTCAATTATCTATGAGATCATACACATTTAAAAAAGAAGAAACAAAAACAACAGCGTAAGAAAAGACTAAGCAGTAATATTATAGCAAACGAATATAACAATGTGTTAGATACACATTAGGATTAGGAAATATACAACCAAAAAACATACTTATCCTCAACGAACTCAGTCTAATGTTGTATGGCTGGGTGGGATGGATATATAAATCTCAGTTCTAAAATCTTGTTTTTAGTGACATTAGTGACCCATAGAACGCCTTAATCTGAGCGACAATAAGATTGTAAAAGTCTCAGAGCTTGTGAATAGAAATTCAGAGATTAACTTTTACAATGTCCAAGAGGAGTCCGCAACGCCCTATAATCTTCTACAATGTTGCGATCTTTTCTACGAGGTACTCATTACATTCGATGATGAAGATACAGATCAAGCCGGGACATCCAAAGGTGATGAACCAGAACGTGATAAGACGCGGACCATCGATGAAAATGATTTGGCGCGTGAGTTAACTTGATTTAATTTTGGAATAATAATTTGTGTTAAACCAACCATTTAACAATTCCGTCCATCCGTCCCAACAGCCTTAGGACGGATTGCTAGGTAATGTAAAGGAACCAATCATGGACAGCAGTGCACCAATCATAAACATTTTTGAATTTTGCCGCTTATAATAAGGAAACGCTAATATTTTACTAGAAACGGCAACACTTTTTATAATCTATGTACATTTAAGTAGACGTCAGTTTAACTTTGACAGCTAACGGCCATTTTGCTCCGCCACCATAGTGATGCAAAATAAAACTGTTGTATCGAAATTGAAAAATCCCGAAAATCTTAGAAGGATCGTGTTGCAGGTATGTTTTTATTATTTATATTTGAAAGAAGTATCCAATGGTTTTGTGATTTGTGTTATTATTTCGTGCTTTTATGATAATTTATGTATTCAAACAAAACATAACCTCAACCGAAAAACAATTATGTATTGGTTAAATATACCAGTGCTTATAAGTGGAATTAAATAAAGGTGTATACCTACCCAATAATGGACATTTTTGTCCATGATTGGATTTTGTTTTTAAAGTATGCAACTCGTGTTTACTGCCTTAGCAAAGCCAGACTCTTAGTTTGATCTATATCGCGCTACTTTATTTTAAACCTATCCAGTAATGAACAGTAGTGTCCATTACTGGTTGTCCATAACTGGTTTGATTGTTTGTAGATATGGCCCCAAAACGAGATTACACAAAGGAGCAGATGGCGAAAGCATTTGAAGAAGTTCAGCGAGGAAGAAAGTTTCTGTAGCTGCTTCAAAATATAACGTTCCACGAATAACACTTCGAAATAAGGTAATGGGCATAAGAATGCAGTTTAGGTCCGCCTACTGTTCTGTCGCAAGAAGAAGAAAAACTACTCGTTACATGGATACTATTCATGGCAGAACACCATTTCCCTATTACAAAAGACCATCTTTTGGACAGCGTCCAGAAAATAATAGCGGACAAACAAATTGATCAAACTAATGGAGTGTTACAATATTTCAAAATGAACATAGGTGCAATTTAAATAGGTAGGTACGAGTACAATACAGAGAGTAAAGGGGGTCGCGATATGAAAAAGATTGAAAAACACTGCCATAAATAGACACAAACATTGTCACCCATTGTTTTTGCGACGTTAAAATAAATATATTTTCTTATCAATATTTTAATCGACACAGTTACAACACTAGCATGTTGCTTATGGTATGACAATCTCATGTCACCTCCGATAGCTCAATGCTAATTTGTGATACCCTTCGAAATTACGTACTCGTAAGTTCGGGTGTATGTGCATCTTTTTCTAACACCTTTTAACTTTCATAATTAAAATGAGACAAAGTGATGTATTTTCTCGCTATTTTAGTACTGTTTCTATTACTTGTTATTTTTCTAAGACGTTTACTCTAAAATGTATTGCTTTCTCTCTCCCTTTTTTATCTAACGGGATTTATTCCTATTCATTAAGTGCAAGACCTCGGATGAGGCAAACAACTTTTTAAAATGAACAACAACGAATATTACGATTATCCTCAACAACAACATTATAATAACAACTTTAATAACAATTATAATCAAGGTCGTGGAGGAGTTCAATGGGGAAGAGGGTCGTTTAACAGAAACCCAGCCCCTAGCATGGAAGATCAGAGTTTCCGCAGAGGCGGAAGGGGAGGTTGGCGTAATGCCAATTCCCATACTCGCATGCGTGCTCCGTCGCCGGCCGCCGCGCCGGCCCCAGCGCCACCCGCTCAGGTTCCAGGCCCTGTACCTGGTCCTTAACACCTTTCCAAGACGGCATCACCTCTTACGAATGATCCGCTGTACTTGGAGAGTTTTCTGGATCAGCCCGGTACTGAGCTTCGCCGTTTGGCGAATCTTAACGAACATCATGCTACAGCGACCGCACTTCCTGCGGTAATCGCTGAAGATTATAAAGCATTGGTGGCCAAGTCGCCCCCATTTGCAAAAAATGTGTCTCTGCTACGTTCGCCGGTTTTGTGACAACATCGTATTTTTGTTTAAATCTATTCGAATCGTATATTATTTGTTAGTAATCAACGACTAATATTTTGATAGAAATTTCAGTGGATGAATACTCAACAAGCTAATTTTTGGTGGTAAACCGATCTATGGACTTGATCCCGTCTGAACAAAACTACCCTTGAGCTTGCTTTCTTTAAGTCTCAAGGTCGTGATAGATAAATATGGATAGGTACCGTATATTTTAGCAAAAGTAAAAAGAAAAACTTCACTTCTAACGCACAAACAAATCCACACATGCAAACTTCAGACACACAAACCAATCACACTTATATGGTGACTTTAAGTGACCTACGAACTCCTGTGTAATACGTATCGTACGGCGTATCTATAGGTTGCTTCTGTCGATATGTAATACATGGTATTAATATAATCTAGGCGAGGTTATTGTCAAGGCGCAACGGACTACGGAATGCAAACATGACCTGCTTGCCAATCCCGAAAATTTCCTAATTAGCCAAGTCCTGGGATTTTCGGGGCCAGAAAACGGTCGGGATCTCATTATTGTTTTCACTAATGATTGGTATACATACAATGTCGCAAATCGCCTAAAATACGTGGGGGACATTTGACTTCTTTAGCAATTAATAAACATAACATGTTTTCAAAAGACTACTTGTCATCTACTGTAAACTTCTTCGTCTTTCTAGAGTAATTAGAAAAGAGAGTGGCAACTCAAACCGGATTTATTCAGATCAATGACAATAGAGGCAAGCATGACAGCTGCAATAGGTTCGATACTCAACTAAGTAGTGGATGCTGTAATAGTAATAAACTCCATCCCACGAATCGAAAGTGATTATTGTCATGCCCTAAACGCAGCGAGAATACATAGGTGGTAATAATTTTGCCACTTTACACCGGGATTATGTTAAAGCTAAGGGATTACAAACATGTTTCCTATTAAAACAAAAATGTTTTCACGAATGATTTTATTATCTCACTTTGGCAGTCAAAAAAGATCAATGCGAAGATTGTACCGTCTATGCTAATGCTGAAGATAAATCTTCTTTACAAAACCGGTACGATCATCGCCTAAAATATTGCGTATTTCAAGATGAAGGAAGTATTTTTCTAGAGCGCATTACAAAGATCTGCCAATCACCATATTATGAGATATCGGTGAGCTACCTGAATAAAAGATTTGAGGGAGGCCACGACCAGCAAATCAGAATATAACTAAAATTGCCGATTCAAAGATGATACAAAAGGCGATTGTAGCGGATGAAAACATCACTCGACGCGAGAACGTAATTGAATTCAAGATGACTTTTTGTATCTAGAATAGGGAGTGTAATTGTTGAAATAAAGTAAAGATTGTAGATTTTTGTTTAAGTGTGACGGCTCACGGCGCACGCGTCTGTCAAAGTCACTCTAGCGGAGCGTCGTGTCGATGGAAGCGAGGCGGCCATCTGGGGCTTACTTTTGGGGCGAATTGTTTTTCACTGTTCTGAACGAGAGCCGCACGCTCACCCATCTTCGACGTTTCCCAAAATATCCGCGACAACCTCGTATTTTTTATCAAAGATTATTGTAAATACGGATCTAAATTACTTGTGATGGAGTGCTGAAACGTTATTTTTTTCATTTTGGTTCACCTGCGTCGTTCTACAAAATTTAAGGACGAATTATCTGCAACGAAGACTTTGAATTAAGTCCGGTCCCATATACGCCCACGAGTAATCAAGATGAATCCTGTCCCGACTTTAGAAGTGGAAGATCGGACGAAGTGCAAAATGGGGCGAAACCACTAGATATACCATATGCTGAAAAACTTCTGAGTAACATGGAAGCTATGCTGGCTCGGATATTTGCGCTGCAATATGCACCATCAGTACGTCCAAGCGCGACTCCATTATTGAAGTTAAGCCTGATGAAGCGGATGCCGATATCGAAGGTTGGTGCAAAGTGACAGAAGTTATCGTACAATTTACGACTTGAAGGAGTTTAGATACTGCTTTAACCGCAGCACTTATAGATGACGAGCAGCTACTAGTATCACTAAGCTTAATATGAATGAAATTACATGGAGCTCGATTAAGGACTTTTTGCTCGTGAGATTCTCGAAACCAAAACTCATCCAGGATTTCTTTAACGAAGTGATGCGTTTTCAAATATGCGCGAAAGAAACTGCATCTGAAGTTGCAATCCGCTTGTGGAACCTCATCGAAATACTTAAATGATCGATGTCTTAAAGAAGCAATTGTCGGGTTTATCATATCGATATTGTGCCAGAAGTATAACTTGATACTACGTTATCTAAATGCGCAAACAGTAACAAATCGAGTGCCATTATTTCGAATCCTTAATGGATCTCTCTCAAAAGTCGCCTTGATACTGACGCTCACGAATACGAAGCATAACGACCTCGAAAGACAGAGAATCAAGCAAGTAGACAACAAGGTTGTCGTCAACAACAAAAAGGCGTTAGCTGTCGAATATGGCATTACTATACTGAAGCTCCTTTATATACCAAAATGAACTTTACAAAACATAGATTGTTATGAAGAGGGCCAGTCTTCGTGCCGGATGAAGTCGATTTCACGCGCCGCCAGCCAGTCTTGTGTGCTATTCGCTCTATGAGCTGGCGCTGAATCTTGTTGGAATACCCAGTGCCTGTTATTGAACATGGTATGAGAAACAGGTTCCACAAGGTTCGTCAGGACTGTATTTTGATACACAACTGCATTCGTTTTTACACCTTTCTCACAAAAATGTACCTCTGTTAAGCCCCAATAAGAAACTCCCAACCATACTATGAGCGAGGATGGAAAATTACCTCGTTGGACACGCGGAATACGGTTGCTCGCTTCTTCACTACTGTGTGCGTACACCTTATCATTTTGTTTGTTGTAGCTCTCTTCTACGGTAAAAAATTTTTCATCCGAAAAAAGAATTTTCCGATATTTTTTTCCCGCGTACCGCTTCAACAAAGCGCGGCATCTCTTGAGTCTCAGGTCCATTAGACGAGCATTTAAACGATGTCCTGTTTTTCTTCGATATGCCCGAAGCCCTAAGTCTTCATTTAACACCCTTTTCACCGTGGTTCTGCTTAACCCCATCTGAAGTGCTAAGTTCTGTTTACGTTTGGGATTTCTTTGAATTCGCGCCTTCACAGCTTTTATCGCTGCTGGAGTCCTAACAGACCGAGGGCGACCACTTCTTGACCTGTTCTTGTATCTACACTAGAGTCTTCATTGTATCGTTTGATGGTACGATAAACGAATCGTTTGGTTAAATTCAAATTTTTCAGTATGTAAAAATTTGAATTGGCGCGTAACCGCAACGATGCAACGCAATAACTGCAACACGGTCTTCTTTAAGCGTCCACTCCATATTTAAAAATGAGTAAAATTCTAAAAAGTATACATTTTTATTTTCATGAACAATTCGAATTCAATAAACTTTTTTGTGGCCAGCATTCTAAAAGAAAAGTTTTTACTGTGTGACAATACTTATGACCTTACCAGGTATAGTTCCACCTCGGATAAAAGACTTGGAAACTTGCGTATGCTTAAAGCACGCCAATATGCAATTTATGGCTAATGCGCTTAAATCTTGTGGCGTTATAAACACAAAAGATCTCAATGATATTATCTCAAAAAACGTATGTGAAACACAGAACAAGGATTGTATGTACGGCACGTGTGACATTTGCTAATATAAATCTTTAGATCAGACTGAAAGGGATGGAACAATTTCTTGGAAGATGTACATCCTTAAAGACCACGAGTATACTAATCATAAAGGCATTACAAAGAAAACAAAAAAGATGGTGAAAGAAGATAAGGAGGGCACAGTGAAAGAATTGATACAATTATTTAATTCCGAGATGAAAAAAATTCAAGACACATACATTTAACCTTGTCTATCAGTACCAGCAATACAAAAATGCATAAAAAACCTGGAATCAAATGAAATTGCCATACACATAGACTTTTCCGAAAACTGGATTTGCAAACTCAATCAAGAAGTACAGGCCATGCATTATGGATCCTCCAAAACTCAAATTACTTTGCACACAGGAGTTTTTTATCTCAAAGATACGGAAAAACCAGTCTCATTCTGCTCAATTTCCCCCAATAATTCACATAATCCTGAGGCAATCTGGGCTCACCTCGACCCAGTTTTAAAGTACATAAAACTTCATTATCCAGAAGTAGATACCATCCATTTCTTTTCCGATGGCCCAACATCACAATATCGTCAAAAAAAAAACTTTTTTCTCTTTAGTACTAACATCTTCGAGTATGGATTTTCCAATGCTAGAAGCTAAAGAATGACCAGGTTCTTTGAGGCTTCTCATGGAAAGGGGGCCGCCGATGGTATCGGAGGGCAGTGAAAAATAAGCTGGACTTCACAGTTGCACATGGAACTGATATTCCGGATGCAGAGACAGCATAAGACGTCCTAAAAGAAACAGAAACATCAGTTAAAATGTTTTATGTTGGCGCTGAAAACAAAATACCCATAGACTCCAACATCGTAACCAAGCTTACTCCACTACAAGAAACTATGAAGTTACATCAAGTGGTACTGATAGATAAACATATATTAAAATATAGATTACTATCTTGCTTTTGCCAGAATTTAAAAGGTAATTGCGAATGCTTTAGCCCAAAATCACACAAATTTGAAATCAACGCAAGACCGGAAATACAAAGCGTAGATACAGACTATGAGTTGCAACTGGATGAGAATACTGGACTTCTAAGGAAAGAAAAAAAACAGATTGACGAAAATGGAGAAAGCGAGCAAGTAGAAGACGAAGATGTGTTAAATTTTATCGAGAAAGAAGAAGTATACAACAATGTGGAACTTAATGACTCATTAGTACAATTCACGGGAAAAGAGGTGCAAAAACTTTGTAATACAAATGACGAAAACTATCTGAAAAGAAAGCATACCGGATATGAATTGAAGACGTGAGTGGATGATGATGATATGTCGTATTTTCGGGTTTCGGTGTTATTTTGTGTGGATGAAGGTGATATGTATAATTGAATTACTATAAACCTTAAGACCGTTGAAATAAAGATTATTTTTGTAAAAAAAATTAAAAAGGTGTTATGTTTGGTTTATTAAAAAAATATACAGATGATGAAAGAGGTATGTACACATATCACCCTCTCCTAAATAAAAAAAGTAAAAACTTTACTTTTTGTGTGTTGAAGAAGGTGATATGTATGAACATAACACCTTCTTCCACTGCGCATACTATGTTCGAATAAAGTGACCCCTATTCTCCGTGAATGAAGGTGTTAAGTCGCAAACATAACACCTTCATTCACTCCAGAGGTTCAATGTTTTGATTACGTTCGTTCATTGCAGTTTCGCGCGCTTTCTGTTATTGTCCATTTGTTTGTTCGATAGTGTGTAAAATATTATTTAAAATATATAATTGACATTTTTTAAGTGAAAATAATATGGCAGGAGCCAAATTGTTAGTGGACGCTGCTTTAGGTGACCGTGTATACGAAATAGCTCAAAACAACGATGTTTACAATAATCATAACCTCAAAAATATTGCATAAACATAAACATTTATTTGCGCATATGGGTACAAAAACAACAGGATGGTAAAAAAAGACAACAAAAAGAACGCCATATTCGACCTTTCGGTATGCAAAAATGAGAGAAACAAGGTTGAAATGAATAAAAGTACAGATAATGGCAACTTTTGCAGTAAATGAAGTCATAACACTGAAATAAAATAAGTAATGATATCTAAAATTACAAAAACCAACACAGCAAATACACATGAGTAACTACAATCATGTCAGAATAATAATTACCATTGTTACAAAAAATATTAATAACTTAAACCATCAAAAAGCAATTAAAAATTAAAAGTGATTATGTAGTCGTAATGTCAAAATTAAAATGTCAAGAATACCTACTATGTCAATGATACATGTCAAAGTGCAATAAAGTCAAAAATAAATAATACCGCAAATCAAATTAAAATTTTTCGTTCAGATATTCATCTATGTCATAGTACGCTTTTTCCTGAAGAAAACATTTAAGTTTACGCTTGAAAATGTGTTCTGATTCTATGTCAATTAAATATTTAGGCAAATTATTATAAATCATAGGTAACATACATACTACACTTTTATTAAGTAATGATGTTTTATTAATAGGCATGGCCAATTTATGTTTATGGCGCTTAGATTGCAAGTTGCTGTACAAATTTAAATTGTTTCGTACAAACATTACGCATTCATATAAATATAGACAAGGAAGAGTTAAAATTTTTAAGCGTTGAAAATGTGGCTTACAACTGTCTCTTTGTCCCAAATTGCAGATGGCCCTTATACACTTTTTTTGTGCCTTGAAGGCATCTTCACTTTTGGTGCTATTGCCCCAAAATATTATTCCGTACCTAAGTGATGACGAGACATAGCCATTGTACGCAGTGATAACAGTCGCACTATTTACAGACTTTGAGAGCATATACATAGCATAAGAATATTGATTAAGTTTGTTGATAGTATTTTGAACATGACTCTTCCAGGTCAAACTGCAGTCAATACTTAAACCTAAAAATTTCGTTGTTTCAATAGATTGTATTGTATGTCCTAAATAATTAATGTCCAAATTTTGCAATGTATTAACTCTATTTCTAAATATCATTATAAATGTCTTACTAAGATTTACTTTCAAATTGTTTAATTCCAGCCATTTTATTACATCGTCAAGTGTCTTATTAATTTCATTTTCTATTTCTAAAGAGTCCCTTCCTGTGAATAGTACAGTGCTGTCATCCGCAAATAGAACGGTGGGGTAAGTCGTTACTTTTGGAAGATCATTTATATAGATGATAAATAAAAGTGGACCCAACACACTTCCTTGCGGTACACCATGTTTAACCAATTTGTAGTCAGATGTATAAGTGATCTCTTTTTTTAGTTTTGGGCAAATTTTTGTAATCTGAGTGCATTGCCTCCGATTGGACAGGTATGATTTTATCAAATCATAAACATTACCTCTTACGCCATATTTAAACAATTTTTTTAATAGAGTGGCATGATTTACATAATCAAACGCCTTGGTCAAGTCCATGTATAGCGCGCAAGCAGAAATCTTACTGTCCAAACTTTTCATAACAATGTCAAGAAACTTAAAAATGGCTTGATTTATTGACTTCTTTTTACGAAATCCGATTTGTTCTTTTGCAAACAGATTATTTTGCTCAAAGAAACTATATAGTGTTATAGATAACTTTCTCGAATATTTTCGATAAGGTTGGCACTAAAGCTATTTGCCTATAGCAATTTAAGTCATTTTTGTCATTTTTCTTAAACAAAGGTTTAATTATAGTTTTTTTGAGATTTTCCGGAAAAATACCATTAGAAATGCATAAATTTATAACATGACTTAGCACATGTGAAATGGAATCTGACACATGTTTCAGAATATCCGTAGATATACCGTCACAGCCTGTGCTCTTCGTATTCTTAAGGGACATAATTATTTTTTTAATATCTTGTGGTACAGTGGGGGCCATAAATAATGACTTAGCGTTAGAAAAAGAATCAGTGCCTTTATTTGTGGCATTGTTTTTTGATTGTGACGGGTTAAGTTGCACTTGGTCAATGAAAAAATCGTTAAACAAGTTTGCAACTTCTAAAGGGTTTTTTACTAGTTTCCCGTTTGTTTTTAACTCTATTTTCTCATTTGGGGCTTGTCTTTGTGCGCCATTAATAACTTTCCACATTGCTTTACTTTTATTGGTTGCTTTTTGTATGAAATTATCATTTTGTGCCCTTTGGGTGAGTTTCATAACTTTTTTAGTCTAGATGTTAAGTCTTTAAATTTGCGTTTATTTTCTGAGCTACGATGTTTTCTGTATTCCCAGAGTAAAGTACGCTTACGTTTACAACAGTTTCTAATGCCTGGTGTTATCCATTTAGGCCGTTGGTGTGCTGTTATTTTTATTCTACGGAATGGAAAGCATAGGTCATAAAATAATGTAAATAGGTCGTGAAAATCATTGAATGCAATATTAGGGTCAGTTTGTTTAATTATGTCAGAAAAGCTAAGGGCATTTATGCATTCTTTGAATTTGTCGATATTTTCTTGACAGTAGTCGCGTCGTGTTATATGCCAGTATTTAATTGCGTAACTAGGTTTCACTGGGCAGACTAGTAATTGTGCTGTATGATCTGATATAGCAAGTTCAATCACTTTACCCCTACACCCTCTTACGTTAAATAAAATGTTATCTAAACAAGTACCACTTACTATCCTAGTTGGCTCGTTAATTGCAAATTTCAGATTAAAAGAACTCACTAATTCTTTGAATTCAACGACTTGTTTTGTTTCAACAAGTAAATTAAAATTAAAATCCCCACACACTATCACTTTTTTCTTTCCAAAGCTGAATTCCTGTAATAGTGAGTTTAGGTTGTTGAAAAATGAGTCTACATAGCATATCTTTTTTTTCGGAGGCCTATATACGCATATAACTACGATTTTATGGTCAAGAAGTTCAATTCCAGAACACTCAATGGTTCCCTCGATACAAAACTTTTGTAATTCTGGAATAGGTTTAAATCTGTGAGTGTTGCGAACTAACACAGGCTCCACCGTGTCTACTTTTTCTACAATAGGAAGAACCAACTGTATAATTTGGAAGTTTTAGCAGGTTTGTGTCATTATTTTTCATATTATGCTCTGTTATACATAAAACATCTACCATACCTTCATTACGTTCCATAGATTGTAAGTTAGCAGTCATCAAATCTGATTTCTTTAGAAGCCCATCTATATTTTGGTGCATCACGCGAATTTCTTTATAGACGAAAAAAATTACTATTATTCACAATGTTAGATGTCTCATCACTAGCTAGGTTTGGCTCTTCGCATGTTTGTGTGCTATTGTCCACCCTAATCACTAAGCTACAGTTGTTGCCGTTCTGCACAAGTTTGTCATTAAAGCGTAATGTTCGTATTTTTCTCTCATTTGTGTTAAATGTTTGGTTGACATTTTGGTGGCGTATTAGATTATTTTTGTAAGCGATATGTACAATTTCTTTAACTACACATCTACAAATGTTTATACAGAATTCGTGTCTACGAGGACGAAGTTTGTCATAGTACATATCTATGTAAGTTACATGAGAATACTGATTACATATGAGTTTTAATTCGTAATTTAGTTTCTCTTCTCTAAGATACTTGTTATACAGAATTTCAGGAATAATAACATTTGTATTAGAAACTTTACTTAACCAAGAATGCAAATTATATTGAAACTGGTATGGAACAGAATCGTTCATTCCTATTAATAGTACAACGCAATCATTTTTCGTGTAATCTTTAATTTCATGTCCAGTTGCTTTTATTACATCTTCTAGCCGAGCACCCGGTTTCCACAGGCATTTCACCTCATAACCGTCTTCTAATAAATGCTGTAAAGTGTGACGTGTGTGTTGGCTTTGCTCATCACCTAATATTAAAATTCTGTTTATGGTTTGTTCTTCAGATGTACTCTTCTTGAATTTGTTATTTTTTAATACGCCAAGTTTCTGTGAAATTTGAATTGTAACATCACGATGGTTTTGTGCAGGATTTTGTTGTGAACTTAATAATTTGCAATTCTCATCATTTGATCTTGTATTCGATGGATCCTCTGGACTGAAATTTAGTTCTTTACCGTATGTGCTATCTATAGCTACCATAGTGAGTTCTCTTCGTTCATTACTAACAGTACTCAAAGGTGTACAGAGTTGTGTGCTGGTTTGGTCATATTGAGATGATATTTCAGTATGAGATTTTGTATCAATTTGTACTTCTGTTCTATTCTGATTACTCATTTCATTTGCTAAACAGATACGCTTAGGCCCGAATTCCTCTGTCGCTGATGTCGGTCGCTGATGTCGGTCGCGCGTACGAATATACGTTGTGTTCTATGAAGCACCACACTGTGACGCTGACATCAGCGGCGCGCGAGTTGCTACGCGCCGCTGATGGCGCGCGTCGGTCTCGCTCGTCAGCGCCGCGTTCGTCGGTCGACTGACGCGCTATAGAACGCTATGAGCGTCCTCACTCTGTTCCCGACCGTCGGCACGCGCGCGTACAGTCAGGTGATTTTCTAACTTTGATAACAGTTCATCAAAAGTTTTTACTTACATTCTAAAATAATTAAAAAACTTTTCCTGACGTAGCTTTTCAAATAAACGTCGTCACCCTATCAGCAACAATTGGGTGAATGTGATATCTTTTTTTTCTATATTGACGCCGTCGCCGCTTGCGTAAGTATGCTGCAGCAGCTAAACAATTTATAAACGGGTTCATAATAATATCCCAAATTCAAACTTCGCTTCACAAATCCACAACAAATCCACTTGGAGACGCCTGTACCGTGGAGCGGTCAGTATCGCACTACGGATGTTTTCATTGGCGCTGTTGGTCAGCGCGCTACGCGACTGACGGTACGCGCCCGACGTCAGCGACAGAGGAATCCGGGCCTTAGGGCCTACATCGGGCTTGTCTTGATTTGTCATAACTGGGCGTAATCTTTTTCGAGTGGTGATCGGACTACCAACAAATCCAATTTTTTTATATCTGTCTACTATTTTTTTCAGATTATCATTTTCAGACTGTAGACGATAGTTTTCAGAACATAAATTGTCTATTTCCTGGTTGGCTGATTGTAAATCTATACTTAATTTATTGATTTGTTTATTTAGTTCTGCGTAAGTACAACTTTCATCTAAAGTGTTATCAGGAAGACTTAATATTGTATTTTCCAACATAGTTGAACTTGATAAGTTATTCAGAGAGCTACATTTTTTCAATGGTCGAAAAGTAACATTTTCCGAGTCCATGGTCTGGTCTACAAAATCGAGTTATGTCGTGTCGTGTGCGGATGGCTTTATTCTTGTGTTACGTTTTTGAACGAACTCAATCAGATCTGTTCTTTTGTTATGTCAAAGTCACTTTTATTCGGTTTACGTCGCCGTCAGATGTCAATACATGTCAGTGCAGAAAAAACAGTGAGTCTTGTAAATTATTGCCAAAATACAAAACATAGTTCAAAATACTATTCAAATTGTCCAACGGTCGGTAATATAGTTTATTTACTATCGGTCAGTATCGGTGAAGTGATAAAATGTTGCGAAAATATCAGTGGTTGTGCATCTCACCAGCGTCCAATGGGCGGAGGATGTTTGGAGGTTATTTATCTTGTTGTTTTGTTGAATTATTTCACAAATACTAGTTTATTTCACTGTTTTCTAATTAAAATACACTGAGCTCTTTCGTACAGCTGTATACGCGGCCAGGGTTGCCAGCGTCCCTTGGTAGCCGTCTGCAGGTAAGATCTTTTCGAATTCTTGATTTGTTTGCATTGTTTGAATACACTATCTTTCCTTTTCTGCTAAACTGGTGGCTATAATATGCCACACTTCATTGGTTACCATTAATATTTTTGGCATACCTACTTCAGAGGTGACAGTTGGCACCTTTTTCAACCAAAAGTACAAAACAAAACAAGTATTACGCAAAAGAACAATACTTGTTTGGTTTTGTAGTTTTGGTTGAAAAAGGTGTCAAAATAGCATGTGTTAGGATAAGTTAAATAAATGAAACATATTGGATGGCAGGAGGAAAAACCGCATAAGTCAATATTAAAAATTTTCGGGTTCCGACTTGTACCTGACCGATGTTTACTAACTTTAATTTCTTTTTAATACTATCGCATGCCTTCTTCTATGCGTATGGCTTTGTTTTTTGTAGGTGATCTGGACCTTGCGTGTGATCTTGCAGATGCATGCATCAAAAGTTGTGAAATCGCTGAACTTTTCACTAGCGGTCAAGGCACAAATTATATTGGCGGTCTTGCGAACGTTCCTGTCTCTGTAGATGATGAGATTTCAGATGTAATAGAGAATTCCCTAGAAGAAAATAAAGATTATTTTGGACTTACTTTGCGAAACAAAAAATCATACACAGTCTTGGGGGATGTATCTCAATTTCAGAATAGAAATGAAGACTTTTCTTCCAGTAGTGATGACATTTAAATTCCTGAAAACCTCGATAGCACTAGCTCTGGTGGCGTTAGTGAGCATGAACCTGACAATGAAAATGCTGACCGGCAGGAAAATCCCATTATTCTTTCCACTAGTGAACAGCATGTAAATGAAGATTCGGAGGAAAAAAATATCCCAAAAAAGCGCAAGGTATTTCCATCAAAAGAAAATAAATCCAAAAAACGGCCGAGGAATGAACAATCTTGGAAAAAAAAATCTGCAGCTACCGCTAGAGCAAAAGGAGAGGAATATGTATCTTACAAAGGAGAGATAGTACCGGAAAAAAAGATTAAGGAAGGGATTTTGTTCCACGAGAAGTGCAGGCATAAATGCTCAGATAAATTTTCCATTGAAGATCGGCAGTCTATTTTAAACAATTATTATTCCCTGGACACCAATAGTAAGAATGCCCTATTATTCAGCAGCATTGAGAGTAAGCCTGTAGCGAATAAACGCTGTAATGCTAGAAAGCATAAATCTGCTTCCTACAAGTACTACGTAAGAAAGCATGGAATTACGACACAAATATGCAAGTTAGGTTTGTGCGGCATTTACCAGATAGGTCGCAAAAAAATTGATCTCATTATAAAAGGAATCAAGGAAGGACTTGCAGCTCCAAAACCAGATCAGAGAGGCAGACATCAGAATCGTCCTCACAAAATGGATGATGACGTTGTTAAACGTATTAAAGAACATATTTCAAGTTTTCCTGCTGAACAATCACATTACTCACGAAACAAAAATATGAACAAACTCTATTTGTCACCGCTACTGAATGTAACCAAGATGCACAGTCTATACCTAGAAATGTGTCGTAATGAAGACCTATCAACAAATACCGTGTCAAGAAAACTTCATAAAACCAAATTTTTGTCACAACTTTTTCAACCTGTCTTTTGGATACCCAAAAAGTGCCACATGCGCTACTTGCGATGCTGGAGACTCAAATGAACAACATAAGTCAAATTATTATGCTGCTGTTGAAGCTATGCAAGCTGACCGAAAAAAACCAACCCGAGATGGAGATATTGTGTACATTACGATGGATTTACAACAAACCATGCCGTTACCAAAACTAACAACTTCAAAAGCGTTCTACTTGCGTCAACTTTGGTTTTCCAACCTGGGTATACATGTTTGTGATGGAAGCAAAGAAAAAGCCGTATGTTGCACCTGGACTGAAGATGTTGCGGATCGCGGAAGTGCTTAAGTCGCCAGCGCACTTCTAAGATTTGTGGAAATAGATCCAAGTTGCCAAAACAAAGATCACCTATTGATTTGGTCAGATTCATGTGCCGGCCAAAATAAAAATTTCACCATGATTACACTTTATCAATATCTTATCCTAAAAGGATATTTCAAAGTAATCGATCACAAGTTTCCTGAAGTTGGCCATTCTTATTTAGATTCAGATCGTGATTTTGGCAAAATAGAAAAAGTCTTAAGAAAGCATGACACCGTTTATGTTCCTGACCAATACCGTGACATCATTTGCAAAGCTTCTCGTAATAATACAGTCATGGACATGACCGAACATTTCAGACAAATTGGTAAGCTACAAGAGAATCTCAATTTGATAAACAGGAAAAAAGATGTAAGCAATGGAAAAATCAGTTTTAGGGATGGTATCAAATGGATTCGAGTTGAGGAGTATGGATGTTATCTATACAAAGAATCGTACGATGAAATCACACTATTTAAAAAGGTGGACATATTAAAAAAAAGATCGAACGTGTCCGAGAATTTAAAAATTCCACGTAAGACCGGTAAGTATGGTACTGTTTCAGCAGAAAAAAAACAGAATCTCCAAGAGCAACTTAAGTTCGTAAAGCCAGAATTTCGCAATTTTTGTTTAGTCAATTTTAAGCCAAGAATAGTATTTTTTATATGTAAGATGTTGCACACTTGTGATCACTGCAAATACTTAGCTTAAGTTTTTGAAGAAGCTGGTTCTGTTTATTGAAAAAATATAAATGTTTATTCAATATCAATATTCGTACTTAGCACCCTAATTTTTTAGAGCCTCAAGAACAAATTAGTTTAAGTTAGTTCATGGAAGAAAGAGTTATGTTTAGTTTTTTTTTAAATATAATATTTAATCATATCGCTAGAGTTTTATTACCAACGTACCCTCAAAATTTAAGGTCATTCACACTATTTAGCATTCAAATTTAAGGCATAACTAATCATTTCTGCGACTTACAAAACAATTGTAGTAATACTTTAACATCGATTTACTCAAAATCTAAAAAAATGCACTTATCACCTTCATCCACTCACGTCTTCAATTATCAGATACTAAATTAAAAAGACCCAAAAAGAACCAATACTACAACCACGACAGCTCTGAGGAGTACAGTGATGACTATTCCATTCATGACAGTTCCACTGAAGACTTAGACTACCTTGAAAAATATTTAGAGAACCTTGAAGATGAGACAATGGGAATGAAGTATCTAAATCCCGACATTGACATGTGTTCTAAACAAGACAGCAATACCGAAATGGAAATCACCAAAGATTCATACATACTTGTAAGATTCAAATTGGAAAAGAGGAGTAAATATTTCCTTGGACAAGTCCTTCAATTGTACGGGAAATCTTCTTGGAAAGGTTAAATTTTTAAGACACAAAAGAAATGGGAAATTTTCTTGGCCAATAAATGATGACGTGTCAATTGTAGAAAATACAGATATTGTGCAAATTTTATCAAATCCGATCTCAGAACGACGTGGTATTAAAACATTTGATCTCACAATGGTGACATAATTATAAAATAGATTAATAAAAAAAATATTTAAAAATCCAACTTAATAAATTGAAATAATAAAGTAACCTGACTTCATCAACCTATGAGAGTCTCCTAGACTACACGGTGATGAAGAAGGAACGTATGAGGATGAGATGGGTGGGTTGTGGACCATGGGAGCGAACAACTTTAACGCGAGTGGCCTCCTCGCGTTAAAGTTGTTCGCTGTGGCACACCGCATCCAACGTGGATGCTGGCGAGATCGCGGTCGTGAATACAAGAATACGGCGCCTGCTGCACGGGTTCTCTTTCGGCTCGGTCTCACCCCTGCAGATGCATCCCCTAAGCTATGCCACCTTACAGAGCGAGCAGATCATAGTAAACGGAGAATACATGGGTGAGGCGACATACTGGCAGCACAACAAGCCTGATCATATTGTAGACCAGTACCAGTGCAACGTGGCAAATTCTATATACAGAATTCTGAACGCGATGGGGCACATAGTCAAAGACGACTACGCCTTTTACTTCCCCACCCACGGGGGATTACAGAACACAGTAACACAGCAAGAAGTGTCGATGACCCTAACCCTTGCTTCTGCTATCGCGAAGTGATGTTACCAGACGGGCCTGGTCCGGACTGGGCGTGGACGAAGCGCCTACTTCACAGACACCAATTCGAACTTTTGTGTCTAAAACATGTGACGGTCTGGTGGTCCCTTTGAACGTAGACACCCATATGGCGCTAGTCATCAACGGAAACTTTACTGTGAACCAGGAGATCGATGCATTACGGGGTGAATGCCGGGAACGAACAATGGGGGACCAGTGTGTGTATGCCTTATCCAACGTTCTTACAGTGGGGAAAGAAGACACGAGTATCCCTCAGCCACACCACACTCCACGCAGATAAAGGGGTGATCACTACGGCATTAGAGAGTCCGCACGTCGTGGTTGATCACAACAACAGCCATGCAGTCACGTGGGTTGGGGGCACCCTGGACACTTTCAGCTTCCTGCCAGCCACCTTCCTGTATTACCAACGTGAAGTCCCATTCATGCTGCACCTTTCCGTCGAGGACTGGCAATCGTGTACCGCTCTGGCCACCGACCTGCTGCCAGCTCCTTCGGGAATGATGTAATGATGTAATATGCAACAGGATACGGACTAAATAATGTTTTGAAGTCGGTGCCCTTTGGTGATTGGTGTGCTATAGCAGCGACACCAAAACATCATATGTAGTACCTGTCCTGTTGCATTATCTATTTTATTATGACTGAGATCTCATACAATTGGAGTTTCATTTCAATTTTTTAACGTTATAACCAAACTACACATATCCAATACATCATATCTTTGATTTCAATTAGATTTTGTAAAAAAATATTAACCAGGAACATGTTTGTTTTAACTGGCTGTAAGTTAAACGTCTTTTGCATAAAAAATCTGACATTAAATTCGCTTTTATTTGTTCCTGGTTAATATTTTCCTACAAAATCTAATTAAAAGCTTAGATAATGATACATTGGATTATGTGTAGAAAGTTTGGTGAAGTTTGGTTGTACCGTTTAAAAATTAAAACGAAACGTTTGTATGGGATTTCGTCACTCCGTGGCCTTAGGCCCTATAAGTCTATTAAAAATGATCTTCCTAAGCTAAGGAAATTGTATGTCAGAGGTTTGGTTAAATTTAAGTTTACGTCACCATCGCTAACCTAAAACTAAGAACATAACACTAGGTTATAATTTTGTTTTAAGTATTCAAACAAATGCCTTTTTTCAAGATTAAATATTGTCTTTTATTTTAGCATAGTTATATGCAACCATGTTGTGACACTATTGTGTGACTGTAGTACAAATTTTTGTGCAACTATTGTGTCACTGCAGCACAACATTTTGTGTCATTTGCGTCATTATTTTGGCTTTCACCCATATACATATATAGGCAGATGGTAGAAAACATAAAACTATGGCAGTCTTATTTTCCAAAGCTTTTTGCTCAACGATTTAATCACTGAGAAAGATGAGGTGATTTCAGCCAATTTAAAAGCGGGTTTTGAAAAGAGCGATCTATTCCATGTAAACCCTGACAGACCAAAATCTACCAAGACAGCCAAATCTATTTTTTCGCCTGAAATGGAACAATAACTCGTGGAATGTACTTAGCAATGGTTTCAAGATTTTATAAATTGCGAGCTTCTGACATGCGGGCTTTGGCGTTCCAAATGGCTACAAAGAATTGACTGCCACAATAGTTGAATACGGAGAGGAATATTGCAAGACAATTATTGGAGGTATTGGAGTTGTAACAATTGTTCAAAACAGCAATAGAAATGATGCCTTCGGACAATTATAAAATAGTGATCAGAGCAGACAAAAGACCTGTAGGAGAACATGAAAGACGCTTCAGTGCACCAACATTAAACGAAGTTGTCATGCGAAATTGTAATTAAACGACGTGATGATGGCAACCTTAAGCGTATTGGTGAAACACATCGTTTATAGATGCTTTACAATGCCCCTTAACACTTTGCAGAAGGAGAAGACGGATATCATTTTATGACGGTTCCTAACCTGGGGGTAATTACCCCCACAGGGGTAAATCAGTTATTTCACGGGGGTAACAAAGAACCTAATAATCAGAAAGAAAAAAAAACATAAAAGTTACAGAGCGCTGCGCAGTACCGCACGTGACAAAAATGTGCTCGTTCTAGCACTCGTTCGTCGGTTCGCCATGTTGCAAGCGGGCGGTGACGGAGGGGCGCCCGCGCCCGCGCCGCCGCCTCCCTTGCTTCGCGTGTAGTGTAGTAGCAGTGTTTGAGCTTGAGTGGACGAACGCGTTTCGATTGTTTCGCATTGCATACTTACCTACTTAGGAAACAAAATACCTAATTCTAATCTGTGTTTGAAGGTAAGTACCAACAAACAATGCTATTTTTTATCAATTATATTTTATTACTATTTATCGGGCTCTAAACCACTTACTTTTGTTTTACGTTTGTGTATGTTTTGTGACAATGATGCTGGTACGTAAGTACGTACGAATGGTACGTGGTATCAAACCCGACAAATAGTAATATAGTAGTATTTTGTTTAAATTGTTACTAGTAATAGTTTGTTAATGTACTTCTCTATTATCTGTAACATTTTTTATGATTGTTTTAGTTGTCATGGCTTCTACATCCGGAAAAAAGCGGTCATATAAAGAAGCATTTTTACAATGGGGTTTTACGAATATTGTGGACAGAAATATAGAAAAGCCTCAGTGTGTTTTATGTAATAAAGTGCTTAATCCAGAGAGCATGAAACCGAGTAAATTAAAAGAACATTTCGAGAAAGTTCACAAAGAGTTTGTAGGTAAAGATTTACAATTTTTTAAGAGAAAAGAGAGCGTTCTGAAATCTTCGCGAATGGATTCCACAGGAAATATGCAAAAGGCAAACGAGTCGTGTCTTGAAGCTTCATTTCAAATTTCTTTTCGTATTGCTATGAACAAAAAACCGCATACTATTGGAGAGGATCTTATCAAACCTTGTTTGTGTGATGCAGTATCGCTCGTTATTGGCGAACAACATGTGGCTAAGATTAAACAAATATCACTCTCAAATACAACAGTTCAAAAACGCATTTCAGACATGAGTAACGATATTTTGGCAACCGTTATTGATGAAATTAAAGAAAGTGATATGTTTGCGCTGCAATTAGATGAGTCTACGGATGTAGCTTCGTGTTCACAATTGCTGTTATTTACTCGTTATATCAAAAATGACCATGTAAAAGAGGAATACCTGTTTTGCAAGTGTTTGCCCACCACTACGCGTGGCGAAGACGTATTTCAAACGCTAAAACAATTTACTGAGGAAAACGGACTGGACTGGTCAAAGTTGGTTGGCGTTTGTACAGATGGGGCGCCTTCCATGATGGGTGTTCGTTCTGGATTTCAAGCACTTGTGAAACAAGTTGCTCCTCAAATTTTACCTTATCATTGTCTAATACACCGCTACGCTTTGGCCGTTAAGACGCTTCCACCAGATTTGCTAAGCACGTTGAATGACGTAGTGAAAATTGTAAACCATATTCGTGGCAGTGCTACAAACTCGAGGATCTTCAAAGTTTTATGCGATGAAGTTGGTGCAAAATTTAATTCTCTTTTGTACCACACAGAGGTACGTTGATTATCTCGAGGAAAAGTTTTGAACAGGGTGTACGAGCTTCGTGAAGAAATAGGATTATTTTTGGAAAAACAGAGAACACAAAAAGAGAAAGAGTTTTTCTCAAAAATAAAAGATAAAATATTCGTTGAAATGCTGGCGTATCTTCCTGATTTTTTCAGTGAAATTAACGGTCTTAATCTCTCATTGCAAGGAAATATGACGAATATTTTAACAGCACAGGATAAAGTTGCTAGTTTTGTGCGTAAATTGGAACTTTACCAACGCAGAGTGCAAGCAGATGATGTGTCGATGTTTACACAACTGTGTGAGCAATTGGTAAATACGGAACAAAACGAAATCACGTTTAAAAACTCTGTGATTCAACATTTATCTGCAATAATAGATTCACTGAAGCAGTATTTTCCGGACTTGGATAATCGTCAGTCGAACTCTTGGATATTAAGACCGTTTTCTACTGATGATAATATTATTCGAGACGAAGATGTGGCGGCAAAAGTGGAATTTCTTGGATTACGCGAGAATAGTACTTTGAAAGTAGAATTTCAGAATTATGATCTCAGCACATTATGGATCAAAACAGGTGCCGAGTATCCTGTTTTATCTAACAGAGCTTTAAAATGCTAATACCATTTGCCACCACCTACAGGTGTGAGAGTGGGTTTTCTACTTTAGTAACACTGAAAACAAAGACCAGAAATCGTCTCAATGTGGAACATGACTTGAGATGCGCTTTAAGTGAAACTAAACCTAACATTAAAAAACTTGTTAATGCAAAACAATACCAACCTTCACACTGAGCCAACTTTCACTAGTTTTTTATGTTAGGTAGGAGTAGTAGTCACTACTAGTAAATGTAACTGAGTATTATTAATCCATAGTTTATACGTATGAATACGTTAAAATTGTAAGACTGTTGTGCAATTTATGATCAATAAAGATGTTTGTATTTACTTGTATTGTTTGTTTTGATATCAGTTTTATACATAGTTCACAAGGTGTATCGTCATCATTAAATCAATCAAACGTAATCGACTATAATGTACTGGATTCGATTATTTGCAAGCGCGATTAAAAACCGCGCCAACGAGTCATCCCTAATCATCGACTAAAATCAATGCATTTGAGAGGGTATGCATCTTATCTCGAATACACCGCCATTCGAGTTTAAAATTTCGAAGAAAATCACCTAAAAAGTTACACTGTGATATTGTATGTTTAAATAAGTGGTTTTAACAGCAAATACTAACCCCACGGAGATCTCCCGCCGAATAGTTATTCAGGATTCATCAAGAAGAAAGAAAACAACAGGTGAGTGACTTGTTGTGTATTGTAGTAGTCGGCCCAGTGCATCTATATGTTATTAAAATTAAGTTTGGGAGGATTATCTATTAAAAATCCCATCCACTGAAGCATAACGCTTCATTTTTTGGTGCCGAAACCCGGGAATAAGTTCGAAATTCACTACTTTTATCGTAAATTCCATTCGTTCAATTTGTCATTAATTACGATCTAACCGATAATATGGCGCCGCCATATCGGAACTGCATTACATTCTAACTTCATTGAAATAAATCTCAAAAACCATCGCATATTTTTCTCTTGTGTGTGAACAACTAATTACTAAAATATAATATACATACAGATCTTATTAGTAACTATATTTCTGCTCCTGGGCTACTCAATCAATCGTATAATCCGAGTACATAAACAATACTTTTTCTAAGAATTCGAATTCAGAATTGAGGAGCTCCGGAACAAAAGCCGATAAATCCACTTTTAACCTGATTTTTTTTTCTGTTAGTCATAGTACTCATACACAACATACAGCATAAAGGTCGCAGCAGATCTCGTTAACAACGTACTGAATAAGGCTCTAAAGATGGGCAGCCGGACGGACCTAAATCCGACAAATACACGAATTTTTTAAGAAATTTTGATTTTCGGAACTAATACCGATGAATTCTATACAAATTCTTCATGATTTTTTTCTGTTCGGACCATTTACCGACATTTACGACAAATGTTTTTTGTTTTATTTTTTCGAATGAAAAGACGGTAGCAATATCTTTTCGAAGGGTAGGTATCATGGAATAACACTTGAATGACAGTTATACATCTATCAATCGAGTGGGTGTTTTTTGTTCGTTTGAGTCAGTGAGGAGATTTATCACCGGTTGAGATAAAAATAATAATATTCTAATAAAATCATGGATGTGGAAGAACCAAATGCTACTGTGGCCGAAATTGGATTCGAAAAAGCCAAAGTTCTATCAGTCGTCTGAAGACATGTCTGGGCGAGGTTCTGTTGAGGTGGATTCAGCTCTTTTGCACTATCTCAACGAGCTGGACCTGGCTGGTATATGACAAAACAAACTCACATATTGTGCACACTTTATTATCACCTTATTATTCTGGCTGGTAAATAAATCCCCTATAAATTTTCAAAAACTTCAACTGGCGATTCCCGTTCGCGGCCTCAGTTTGGAATACAATAAACATAAAATCATTAGAAGAATATTACAAGAAAGTTGAAGGATTGAGAGACATAAAGAGGATAATATTGAAGAAACATTTGGTCACAAAAAAAAACAGACAGAAGAATAGAAACAATAACAAAGTATTTAATCAACATCTACAAAAATTTCAGGAACGAATCAGATGAAGAGCGTAAGTCATTATGTCTGCTAAAAAGAGGAAAACAGCACCCAACAGAACTCACAAACAAAAACAACTTGAAAGTTCTGAGTAGCTAAAAAATAATTCGGTGATGACTGGTATATTAATGAGAAATTTAAATGGTATAAAGAATTATTACAAAATGACAGCCATCATGGGCAAGAATCTAATGATGAAGTCATATTTTGCGGTAATGAAGAAGAATCAAGCAATGTTTCTAAGTATTTTCGATTTCAAAACTACATTATAATCTATATTTAGGGGAGAGCGGGGCTGAAAGTGCCGGGGGTAAATTGTGCCGACGCGAATATCTCAAAAACAGAAAGAGATAGATATACGATCGTATTGTGTCGCGTAAGGCCTAACAGTCGCGCACACGCGGCTGCCATTTTAGTTGCGTCAGCAACGCGGACCGAGTCGCACTACATGTGAGGGTCCTCCAGCGCCACGTAAGTAAATATTTTCGTTTCAATACTTTTTGGTCTCAAGCTAGCATTTTTCGTGCTTTTAATATGTGAGTTTTTGTAAAATGTTTGTTATTTATCCTAGTTTGTTATGCAGTGTAATTTTAATGCTTTGTGTACAGTGATTTTTATATGTGAGACAAAATATCACACTATCATAAACGGGGTAATTGTGCCGTTCATGTGGGGCTGCTTGTGCCGCGGCACAACCAACCCCTAACCAACCTATATTGTTTCAGTATTGTTTATATTTACGCGAGCAATTATGAAAGAAAGAAAATACTTTTGGACATGATACTTTATACTGCATTTATTTTCTTTGACAGAATGAGGACATACAAGCGAAAAACTGAAAGGGGAACTACATCTCAGGATCTTTTATAAAGGGCTGCTGATGCAGTCATCAAGGATGGACGTAAATTAAAAACTGTTGCACGTGAATTACAAATTTGTCACACAACATTACAACGCTATGTCAAAAAAATTAAAAGTGGACTTACTCCTGCGGTTGGATACAAACCAAGACTAGTGTTCAATGAGGAACAAGAGGCACTACTGTCGAAGTACATCTTAAAAAGCGCTTCTATTTACTTCGGTCTTCTACCGGAAGAAGTACGACAACTTGCATACCAGTGTGCCGTGAAGTTTAAAGTACAAAACATCCCACCATCTTGGCATACAAATGGCGAGGTTGGGAAGGATTGGTTGACAAACTTTCTTAAGAGGAACCCTACACTTTCTATCAGAGCACCCGAAGCTACCAGTGCAGGACGCGCGAGCTCATTCAACCGACATAACGTAAATCAATTTTTCGAGAAACTTGGTGATTTAATTACGAAGCATAATCTACACCTTCACGTATCTGGAATTTGGACGAGACTGGTGTTCAAACTGTGCTCAAACTGAAGAAAAATTTGGCTGAAAAAGGAACAAAGCAAGTAGGAGCAATTGTTTCAGCAGAGCGTGGAACTTTAGTCACAGTTGAGCTAGCGGTAAGTGCTCTGGGAAACTCGATTCCACCGATGTTTGTATTTCCCCGTTTGAAATATAAAGACCTGTTTATCCGCGACGGTCCCCCTGAGTGTATTGGGGCTGGTAATAAATCCGGTTGGATGACAAGCACATAGTTAGTTAGTGTTTATGGATCATTTCATAAAACACAGTAAGCCTAGTCCTGAAGAGCCAGTGCTATTACTCCTAGACAATCATTCATCTCACATTGATATTGATGTGATTGAAAAGGCCAAGAGAAATTCTGTTATATTACTATCATTCCCACCACACTGCACCCACCGTCTGCAACCCCTGGACGTTGGTGTTAATGGCCCTTTTAAAACATACTGCTCTAAAGCTCAAAATAACTGGCTGAGAACTAATCCCGGGAAGATTATGAGCATTTACGAAATACCAGGTATAGTGAATTATGCTTTCCCATTGGCAGCAACACCTATCAATATATGCAACGCATTTAAAAAGACTGGCATTTGGCCCTATGATTCAAACGTATTTACAGACGAAGATTATGCACCGTCTTTTGTCACTGATCGCCCGATGCCAGAAAACCGACTCTCACAAAGTACAGACAACTTGCCTGTCCCTCAAAACAATCAAGAAAGGACTCCTGAATATCTTGATGAGTCAAATTATGTGGGCAGCAATGTTGAGATTGAGACTAGTCCATCAATACTACAGCATGTTCCTGGGCCAAGCGACTGCAGCGTTGAGTGTACAAGATCACCATCAGGTAATCAAGAGCAAGAGACACGTCAGTGCTCTCCGGAACCTATCCCTTGCTGCAGTTTCCAGCCTCCTCAATCAGTTGATAATAACACATGAGATAAAAATGCAGTAGTTTTCTCACCAGAGCTAATAAGACCACTGCCTAAAGCACCTCTCCGACTAATTGGACATACTAAAGCGCGTAAAAGAAAGACAGCTGTTCTTACGGACACTCCAGAGAAAAATGCTTTAGCAGAAGAACAGGCTAGTAAAAAGAAGAAAAAAGAAAGCGAAACTAAAAAGAAGGTTAAGGGAAAAGGGACGGGAAGATGCAAGGGAAAGGGTAAACAAACAAAAAAGCCGACTAAAAACCCCGCTAAGAGAAGAGTATTGCAAGATGACGACAGTTCTGATGACGAACAAGAATGGTTCTGTATCATTTGTTCATGCCTATTCTAACTCTGCCCCTGGAGAACAATGGATTGAATGCATAGAATGTAAGAATTGGGCCCATATGCAATGTATTGAAGATGAAGAAAACCAAGCATTTGTATGTCCTAATTGTTAATCTGATCAATCACCTGGAGAGTAACTAGTTTTGGTATATTTTTTATTTCTTAAAAAGACTCGAGACTGATTAAAAAGTTAATAATTTTGGAACATAGTAATGAAAGAGAAATCTTTACTGTTTACCTATAGCAGGTAGTTTTATAGCAGGTAGATCTCATTTGCATAAAAAAATAAGTACAAACTATTGATTAAAAATACGTTTTTATGTTTGAATAATTACATAAGAAGGTTCCTTGTTTTTTTTATTATAATACTTAGTATTATACAGTTAAACTTTAAAAACTGTTGATTTATATTAAAAAATATAACGAATAAATATATTATTATAAAACTGATGTGTTTTAATTTCCTAATTAATTTTCATTCATATAAACTACCCAGCATTATCAACGGCACAACCGACCTCAGCTACGGCACAACTTGCCCCAGATTGGGGTTGGTAGTGCCTTGCCGCCTCTGTATAAAAAAATCGCATTTTCATAAAAACTATTTAAAATGTGCAAAATCTGAAGTTAAATTCGTAAAATAGATTAAATTTGGCTTAGGATGAACCACTACTTTCAGACATAGTACTTGTTTTATCCTAATCTTAAAAGGATTTGTCAAAATCGGCACTTTCAGCCCCGCTCTCCAGAAAGTCGTGTTAGTTACACTATTTTTAACTCAAGAACGGCTTTACCGATATGGCTGAAAATTGATGAGGAGGTAGCTTAGAGCCAGGAGACGGACATAGGATACTATTTGGCTGAAAATTGGTGAAGAGGTAGATTAGAGCCAGGAGACGGACATAGGATACTATTTATTCCATTCGACAGCGTTCCCGTGTGACTTGACAAAACATCAGTCACTATAAAACGTGGTTTAACAAAAAAGAATCAGACTTGGAATAACAAAACACAAATGATTATACTTGGAATGCTTCATCGAAGAATTTTCAAAGACGGAAGCAAGGCGAAGCGGTCCCTGGGTATCCGAACGTGCGTTGTACTGATGCTCTTGGTCGTATGTATACAGTTCATCCAAAGAATGATAAATGTTTCTATTTGCGGTTGTTGCTGGTAAATGTGTGTGGGCCAACGTCATTTGAGACACTTCGGACTGTTAATGGTGTAATATTCCCAACATATCGTGCTGCATGTGAAGAACTGAACTTATTAGAAAACGATACCCATTGGGATACGACAATCGCTGAAGCCATTATCTCTGCATCTCCAAGTCAGATACGCAAATTATTCGCTATCATAATTTCGACATGCTTTTCATCAAACCCATGTAACCTGTGGCACAAATACATAATCGTGCTTTAATCTTGATCGAAGATATGTGTTACCTCATGTGCGGTAGTTTATTAATCAGGTTAGGGATGCCAGCGCCCAATCGTGAAATGAATGACGTATTTAATCGAGAATTAGAACGAGAACGTGAATATGATCACCAGGGATTAGTTTTAGTTGTTCAATCGAATGTACCCCTGTTGAATTCTTGGGAATTCATAAACTTCCTTTAGCCAACTAAAGGAAGTTTATGATAATTTAATGAAGGCAATCGATGATGGTAATGGTGGTTTATATTTCCTAGATGCCCCTGGTGGAACAGGTAAGACATTCCTCATGTCAGTAGCTTTAGCCACTGTTCGTGCGAGATCCAAAATAGCGGTTGCAGTTGCTTTTTCTGGAATAGCAGCCACATGGTTAGAAGGATGCCGTACGGCTCATTTAGCATTAAAATTACCGTTAAATCTTCAAACTATTGAAGAACCAACGTGTAATATTACGAGAAATACAGCAATGGCCAAAGTTTTATCGGCATCGAAAATCATCATCTGGGACGAATGCACGATGGCGCATAAACGTGCATTAGAAGCACTTAACCGAACATTGAAAGATTTACGGAATGACTCGAGATGTTTTGGAGCAGCAATGATTTTACTGTCTGGCGATTTCCGCCAAACACTGCCAGTAATTCCAAGATCTACGGCTGCCGACGAAATAAACGCTTGCCTCAAATCGTCGAATCTATGGCGCTATGTGAAGAAACTGCAGCTGACAACAAACATGAGAGTTGCATTGCTTAATGATAGGTACATCTGCTGATGATTTCTCTGAGCAATTGCTGACTATCGGTAATGGTCAAGTACCTGTCGATGAATCGAGCGGATTGATATAATTTCCAAATAGTTTCTGTAATTTTGTCTCATCAAAATACGAAATTATTAAAAATGTATTTCCATACATTATTTCTAACTACAAAAATAATGAATGGTTGAGTGAGCGAGCAATTTTAGCGGCTAAGAATAAAGATGTGGACGACCTGAACTATATAATTCAAAATAAGATCATTGGAACAATGCATTCATTCAAATCTGTTGACTGCGTCACAAATAAAGATGAAGCCACCAACTATCCAATTGAATTTTTAAACTCCTTGGATGTGCCCGGCTTACCACCGCACAATTTACGCCTAAAGGTTGGCTCCGTAGTAATCATGCTTCGAAACATAAACCAACCAAAACTGTGCAACGGTATGCGTTTGGTGGTTAGGAAATTGATGAACAATGTAATATACGCGACGATACTGAAAGGAAAATTCAAAGGTGAGGAAGTTCTCATTCCGAGGATCCCGATGACCCCAACCGATTTGCCGTTTGAATTTAAAAGACTTCAATTTCCGATCCGTCTTGCGTTTGCCATGACCATCAACAAATCACAAGGCCAATCCTTAAAAGTTTTTGGTTTGAATCTAGAACATCCATGTTTTTCCCATGGTCAATTATATGTGGCATGTTCACGGGTCGGAAAACCATCAGCGTTGTTTGTTTTTGCGCCTGATAAGAAAACAAAAAATGTCGTGTATCACAAGGTACTTAAGTGAAGAGCAACCTATGTACTGAAATGCAGACAACCTTCAACAGAAGAAAATCAGAGTCTAGAGAATCATACAAGTTTAAATGTGAAGTCGCTGGGCCATCTCAACAGGAATCTCCCTCTAGAAGCCAGACTAAGGGCACTGTCAATGTAACACCTGATTTAGTAAGACCATATCCGAAGGCCGGCCCCAGGAAATTGCATGGCATGAAACGGAAGAAGGGAAAAACTAGAATATTGACAGACACACCCGAGAAAAGACTTACAGAAATGGTTCCGTTTCTGACGAAGCCCTTGTTGAATCGGAAGAAGATTTTGATGAAGACGATGTGATCATTCTGGATAGAAATTTCCAGATCAATAACTTTGTGTTGGTTAAATTTGACACCAAAAAAACTATTTACCATTATGTTGGAATAATCGAAGAGGTTAACCGCTCCATGGCAACTGTCAAATTCATGAGAATGAGTAAAATAAGAAATACGTTTATATTTCCTGACATCGAGGACATAGCTAGCGTCCCCCTGGAGGATATAAAGACAAAATTGCCTACACCAACGACATGGATGAAACGTGGCAGCTTAAAATATAAATTTGACAAGCCTCTTTGGATTATACCAAATATAAGATAAGTGATAAGTTTAATTAAGTCCAACATCGTGCAGTATTGATTCTAAATCACGTTGTTTAATTTTTCTAAAGTCTATAATTTCTTTGTAATTCTATTAATCTTTCTATTCTAAGAAAAAAATTTGTATTACAATTTTTTATAGCAATGTTAATACATAACCCTTTCAGACCTGAGTTAAACAGGCGTGCGCATCCTTAGAAAAAAAAGTCGTAGGCACATTTTTTTGTTTTTTGGAACGAAACCGACATGCATCGAGCGTGCGGTTTATGGCGCGTATATTTAAAATAACAGTTGATCCCAGTGACAGCTCTAGTCGTACCACTGACGTGGTGAAAGATGGCTGCGTTTTTTTCTCGGAACTCCCACGCCGGTAAGTAAATAAAATGTCATTATTTTTTATGGATTCCTGTTTTATTGTAATAATGATGAACGTAATGATATTATTTATTGGATTTTGATTCAATTTCATGGAAATTTTGTAAATTACTATCTTTTTCGTTGAACCAAAAGTAATGCGCACTATCGTAGCAGTTCGGTTCTTAGGTATTTTTTGACGGTTAAAATGTTACGTTCGTGCGTGTTGTTAATTTGAACATTTTGTGAACGTAGTGTGGTATATTTTATTATAGTTTGATGTAATTTGTTTATTACAGGAGGTCTGTCCGATGACGTCATTTTAGAAATATTGGGCGACGGAAACGACTCAGATATAGAAGATATTTTGGAGGAAAACTTTTTGCTCGACACTGAAGTTGAAGAGGAGACGCAGGATCAACTGCATGAGATTCAACAACTTCCAGATGCACCAGTACCAAGTACTACTAATCAACCAGTAAGTTCACCACGAATTACACCAAGTCGACGTGGACAAAGCAGAGGTAGGATATGGAGACAAACAGAATACACCGATAAACCACATGACTTTCAACTACTTCCGATGCATCCAATAAGAGCTGCAATGGAGTACTTTACAGACTATTTTAATGACGAATTCTATAAATTAGGAGCGGAATGTACAAATAATTATCACATGCGAAAAACTGGTCGTGTATTGAATGCTTCTGGTGATGAAATAAAACAGTTGTTTGGCATACATTTGTTAATTGGAATTTTTAACTATCCTCGCCTGTATCTGTTTTGGCGCCAAAATACACGGCTAGCATTAATAGCTGATATTATGACACGCGATCGCTTTACAACCTTGCGAAGTGCACTACATTTTGTACCTGAAGACCAACCCTCGTCTGCCGAAGAACGGCTTAATCCTTTGTGGAAAATACAACCTGTGATCAATCAAGTAAAACAGGCCTGTCGCAAGTTAGAGAGAGTTAGCGGAAACTATTCAATAGATGAGCAGATGATTCCATTCACGGGAAGATGTAGTTTGCGTCAAGTTGTAAGAAACAAACCTCGGCCTGTTGGGTTGAAAAATTTTGTCATTGCTACAAGTGAGGGCCTAATGATAGATTTTGAAATCTACCTCGGAGCTAGAACAGCATTTACTGAGCGAGAACTGGGTGTAGGTGCCTCGGTCATATTACACTTAGCCCAAGCAGTTCCTCCTGGGAGTTGTTTGTATTTTGACCGATTTTTCACGAGTATTCCTCTAATAGAGAGGCTACAACAGTTACATTTACATGGAACTGGTACTATAATGATGAACAGGATCAGTGAGAGAAAAAATCTAAATTTCAAGGCAGATAACAAAATGTTGAGAGGGGAATCTCAACAATTTGTGTGCGATGACTTAGCTCTTGTGAAATGGAAGGACAATAAGTCTGTTATGATGGTCTCGAACTGTACAGGATCGGATAACATAGCAACTGTGAAACGATGGGATAAAAACAGAAAATGCTACGTAGATGTGTCGTGTCCGAAAGTTATATCCAATTATAACAGTAATATGGGTGGAGTGGACGTATTGGACCAGCAAATGGAATATTACCGTGCATTTATAAAAACAAGAAAATGGACGTTGAAAGTCATAATTCATTTTGTTGACCTAGCTGTGGTAAATGCATGGCGTCTGTATCGCAATGATTGCATTCGATTGAACGTCCCTCAAAGTAAAATTATGGATCTTTTAAATTTTCGCCTAGATATAGCAGAAGGGTTGACTCAAACTCCCACCAAGAGGATTTTGGAGATGGACGATAATTATGACGAGGATGCTGAAGTTGCTGGTCCTTTCATCAAAAAATTCAAACAGCCAACTCCGTCTGAGTCAAAACGACACGATGGGTATGGCCACTTACCAATGTTTGACGACAATTTACTATCTCCAAGAGTTTGCAAATTAGAGTCATGTAACAGTCGGTCTAAGATTATTTGCACAAAGTGCAAAGTATATTTGTGCCTCTCTAGAGGAAAACATTGTTTTTCGTTGTTTCATCAGAAGTAAATTACTAGATTAAGTTGATTATATAGATCTCATTGATTGTGATACAATATTACTTAGATTTATAAATAATTAGAAAGTTGTTGCTCATTACCAGTTAATTTTACGTTAAAAGTTCATTATAAGTAATAGAATAAAACAAATTAAGACTGCATTCAATCTAAAGGCTGATTAAAAAGTTCTCATTTAAAGTTTATTATACTGTATAAACTTGTTTTATTTTCAAACAAATGAGTATCATTAGGAAAATACACAAGCGTGCACATTCTGATTATACGCCGAACCCGCACGATCGTGCTAGTACTTTTGTGGAAAACCTGAAATACCTAGATTTTGTTTTCAATTTTTGTAGCGTCATTTAGGCTCTAAATAAGTAATTCCCACAGTAATATTCATAATTATAGGGAAAAAAAATCTCAGGTCTGAAAGGGCTAAGCATAGTAGTATAGTAAAGCAATATCGTGCATATTAAATACAGTGCCCATGCCTCCCTACAGGGGTGCCCATACCTCCCTCCCACCGGGAGGTTTGGGCACTTTGGACATGTGTATGAAGATCTTTTGTAACTTTGAGACTAATTATAATACCAAAACTATTCTAAGCATTAATTAATGCCAAATATGTGTGCTAGATATATTTGAAATAAAATTTTGATTATGATAAATTTTAACAGTTTTATTTACATTTATGTAAAAAAATGCCCAATGCTCCCCTTCCTCCCCTACTCGACATAACTGAACAGTTCGTTAAAAAAAATGGTATTAACACTCCCTTCAAAAATGGCAGACCGGGGCCCGATTGGTTTATATCTTTTCGTCAGCGACATAATTTATCAATAAAAAAACCGCAACCCGTAGAATACCTCAGAAAAAAAATGACAGATCCTTTTGTCATCCACGAATATTTCAGACTTCTGGAACAGACGCTCAACGAGCTAAATCTTAATAATGATCCTACGCGCATATGGAACTTGGATGAGACTTCCGTCTGTCTTGACCCGACAAAAACCAAAGTCGTAGGCGCAAAAGGGGAACCTTCCACGCGAACGACATGTGGAAGCGCTAAAGAAAATATCACAGTATTAGCTACTGTAAATGCGGCACTAGGTAGGTACCTATTAATATATTCCAGATTATAAAACCTTCATGTAACAAAAATACTTTGCCGCACCAGTATCTTATTACATTCACAATACAAGAAACCGACATAATTGAAGCCGATTCGCTAGTTCCAATAAGAGCATTTAAAACCTGTTCCAGAAAAGTCAAAAATTCACCAAATTGTATGGAATTCTGATGAACCTCGAAAACTCTTTCTCAGACAACTGATATCAGTTGTATAATATGCGATTTTCAAAGAGTTTGTTCGCATTTTCTATGCCCAAAGGAACATTTGAGTATCTGGACATTCAGTTAGCCCAGAATGTTGTTAATACAACCTGATCTGGACATTTTTTGTGATAGCTTGGCAGTTTTAATAATAGAATTCTTGCTCATCTAAATTATAGTATGTAATGATTTGGTCTATGCTGTTAATTAAATTTTACAACATATAGGTCATGGGACCTATATGTTGTAAAATTTTTACGAAAGAAAAATCTGGATTTAGGCATATTTGTCTAGAAAAAAAACTGATGTTTCGTTGGTGACATTGTGTGCATATTACCGGAACCAACGTCGACAAGACGAGAAGAAATAATTTATAGATATGAATTTTCGAAAAAATATTATTTTGTAAAATAATTAAAAAAACGTGTTGAAAGCCCATTGCAATTAGGCTAACGCGTGAAATGCAACTTTTTTGGGTTTTTGCCATACAATTAGCAATTTACTATGAATAGGTAGTGTCGACAAGGTACCTACAAACACCAAAATAATGGTCCATTTTTTCAACACTAGGTACCTATTAATGATCACAAGACTAGTGTTCGTAAACCTATGAGTAGTTTAATTGTAAATGAAAAAAAAAACGAAGAAAAAAGAATAATATTGACTGAATACCTATGGAGACTGAAAATTTTTGTGGCTAAGTAGGTACTTGATCTGATCTCATAAATGTGTATTGATTGTTGTTGATGTTAATCAAGTGTATTGATTGCTTATTTGTAATTAAAAAATCGAATCTGAATTCTTTTATTAAAATTAGTCGCAGATGTCACAAACATGCTGATGTGTCACCAACATGCTCAAATATGTCAAAAACTCTAATTGAAAAACAGTAAAAGCCCTTAGTGGGTTGGGCTTTCTTACAGGGTGTGCAGAAATGAGAGTATGACCTTGTGGCATTATCCTGGTCATACTGATATGACAAACTAGTATGACCACAAGGATACACCGAAAAATTTGGAGTGAAACAGAAAACACCAAATCTACTGTTAACACAGTAGGGTTGGCAACACTAAAGAGGAGCCTGAATTGGAAAATCTCATAAATAGGGTATGACATGCTGAAGTGGTAAAAGCAAACTTACATATCTGCTGTCAACCCTACCCAAGCACCTCCTGAAGTAAACTATGTCATTGAAGGACAAATTAAGAAATCTATCAAGCATGTACAAAATCATTGCAGAAAATATGGCCAACCCAAGAACAAATTTTCAGATTACGAAGCAACAAAAACTACTTGCAAAGGATGTGGATAAAAATGCCATTGCCTAGCTGTATGCAGAAATAAAAAAGAGCAAAAGGAAAAAAAAGGGTTTAAAAAACTAAAAATGTTGATTTAACCTAACTTGCTGACTACTTTGCCCTTTCAGCCAAAACACATCAGCATGTACTAACATTTGGCGGCAGAATATCTGGCAAAGCGGTCGTACCCACTGAGTCGGACTCTTTTGAAGACGTCCTACCACCTGGTATAGGCCAAATCACACAACTTGACAGCTGCGAACTAAGATACAAGCTGCACAGTGCACACATACCCTCTCTTGCACCGACATCGTTATACAAAATTATAAATCAGAAAGTGTATTTGTTGGTTTGTTCCTCTTTCATGCAGCAACGGAGCAAACAATTGACTTGATTTTTGGTATGGACATTGTTTGAAAGACGGAAAGTGACACAAACAACAAGTATACAAGTAGTGCCAATTTATAAACAAACAAGTTTTTGTTATCAATTTAGAAGGGAATCTGTGTTTGATTAAAAAATATAAACAAAGTAATTATTTAGACTGAAATTGAAGTATTAAAATTTAATTTACTGTTTAAGAAATGTTTCAAAAATGCTAATTTGTGTGAAAAATTGCACTTTTTCATGTAAATTTAAAAATGAATCGAAGTCCGGGACTTTTGTTGTAGACTGTCTCGTGTCCCCGGACTCTGAAATTCTCGGAAATACCCAAACCCTACTGTGAATGTTCCACGCACAAAATTTAAAAAAATATTTTGAAATTGCACCTTAAAGTCCGGCTGAATGATGTCCTAAATTAGCCTGTTTCCTCTGAAGGTTCAAAAAAGATCCGCCAGAGGCCAGAACATCTTCCATTAATTCCAGAGAATTCCAGATTTACAACGTAACGTGGTTACGTTGTAAATCTGGAATTCTGGACGTTCCAATAGAGAAATCAAAACATTTGTACCTCTCCCCCCTCACAAAAAGGCTACTTTTTATCCCAGTAAAATACCTAACTGCCTCTGAGTGTTTTCTCCCGAAATTTTTCCTGTGCACCAAGTTATTCATTGTATTTGGTCTAGACAACTCTTTATTCAAAGAAAATGGACACCATCCAAAAATCGCTCAAGGAAATGAATGAAGCTTTTCACAAACGCCTTGAATCCATTCAAGGACAGCTGCAGCCAGAGGACAGTTTGACTGGAGTGGCGGCTGATCTAGCAACACTCAATACCTTTGTCGTAGCAAGCTTTCAGACTGTGCATGCCCAAATTGGCATAAGTGCACAGCATATTGGTAAAGGAGAGATGCGCACATGCCGAAGATCTTGCAGCTTTATGAGATTTCCAAAGAACAAAAGGAGAACACATCTAAGGTGATCACAAAGACTATGTCGGAGCAGTTGAAGTTGACTAGTTTTTCTAGTGATTACATTAGTTGTTGTCAGCAAATAAGACGTATTTTAGGAAGCAAGCCGCAGCCCATTTTGTTCAAGATCCGAGATGTAGCTCTACGCGACAAGATCTGACGATCTAAGACCGGTCTACAGGGCTTCACCTTGTCGGAATTTCTCACTAAGTCCCGACCGATATGTTCATGGAAGCCCACCAGAAGTTCGGAGTCACGAAGTGTTGGACACAGGGGGGCAATATATTCGTGATAGGCCTCGACGGTGTTCGACATAGAATAAATAGTTCGGAGGATCTTGCGGCCTTACAGAAAAAAGTGGACGCAGCCGCTATGCCCCACCCTGCTGCCATCCGGGAAGCAGCTACCGACGCCAAGGATTCCGTAAGCATAAGACCCAGAAGAGAGAAAATTGGTCCGAAGAAGTGATGCTCAATCTGTTCTTCGCTTCGACGTATTTGTACCCACTATTTAATTTGTTATAATTTTGTTTGCACACGCTTTTTGTTGTAAAATTTTGCTTTCAAGTCATTCAGTGTTGCCAACAAGATCAATAAAGACTAAAGCTAAAATGGTGTTAAAATCATGCCATTGCCACCTGCTCTAAAATATGCTTTAAATAATATAAAAAAATCCATGCGTTTTAATTCAATTCCCAATCGAGTTAAAATTCCCCGTGATTCGGTTGATTTTCCACAAAGCGGCAACGCTGAAATTAACTTTTTCATTCTCTAGGTACACTAGATGGCAGAAAATTCAAATCGTGGGTTGCTAGGCCTGCGATAATGATAAATGTTTTGCTTTTTTTCTAAAGCGTTTGGATTTTTTTCAGTATTTTTTCGTGATTTTTCATATTTTTGTCTATAAGATAAAAGCGAGCCAGGTATGGGCCAGGTTTGAGAACATCACCTTTATCAATATCAAATAAAACGAAATATTATTATTAAATGACTATTAATAAACCAAATAGGTATATGTTTTAATCGACTAAGTTATCAAATAAAATATATTTAAGTATCTTGATCTTCATTGACAACCAATGTGCTTGAAGACAAGGCCGCCTTATTGCTCAGACTGTAACTCTCCTTGGTATCTCGCATCGAGCATATAACCGGAATAGAGCAGTAATATGAGCCATCCAATTCCGAAACTGATCAGTGATTTGTCACTATTAAATAACAGGCCACGCTCGTACTAAAACAGTACCGCACCAACACGTGACCTGTGTGTACGTCACTCGATACTCCCAAAAAATATTCTAATAATTCTATACCCCCAAAATGTCGTGTTGTTCTATTCGGTGGTGTGGAAAAAACAGTAAGACATCGAATTATAAAACAGACGGAATCACGTTTCATCGGTAAGTATCAATAAACTATGATTTTATTTCAATTTACATTCATGTAATCACGGCTCAAGATATCCTGGTCAAGTAAAACGAAACAATGGACGCTTGTCTATGCGTCTTGCTCTTACCAAGGTTTAACCTATATTATGCCATCCTTTTTCATCCGTTACGCGTTTTACTAGTACTGCACTGTCACTGCATGTATCGATACTAACCGAAATGCGTACGTTATTTCATTTTTACAAAACATTTAAGGGCACAATTTAAATATGTTGATCTAAAGTGAGAAGTAGTAAGTTTTTATCGATTAATTTAAGTAGATCCAACCTCGATGCAAAAATTTATTAATTTATAAATAAATAAACGGATCTACAAAATTTCAGTCAGATACTATAATTAAAAGTTTTAATGGTTGTAATTAATAATGACTTAGGTAATAATGACTGCAATTGAAGTTATTTTTACACAAAATCTACACTGAGACGTCTATAATTTAAACATTATGTCTCTCATCAGTAATCTAAGTTGTTAAATACAAATATTTTCATTTTCATTTTTTTATCTACTATGTAATATTAAGTGAAAGAAAATAAGGTTCAGTATTTGTATTCCACTAAACAAACATTGGTACTATCGATCATCGATATGCTCGATCGATATGGATATGAATATTTTATTGCACATGCCTAGTCCAATATTTGACCCTGAGTCGGCTAATCAGAGCGCAGCGACCGGCGCAGCGTTTTGGCGTAATTTGTTTCCGAGCAAAACAAATAACAATACCGCTCTATTCTGGTTATATGCTCGATGGTATCTCGTTATCTGGAACTGCGAAAGAGGTAGCTGCATCTACTTTCAATCTTTAGACCGAATCTTAAGTATAACTAGCTTTTATAGTTTTTCCAGACTAACACTTTTTCATCCATTCATTTGACTAAAAACAGGTTCAACTTCAGCATTTGAATGTGGTCGCGTTAAAAACGATATTGCTGAGATTAATCTGCAGGTAATTTTCATGGTAAATTTTATATTGTATAATTATTTTACATGCCAAAAAATATGCTATGTGCTAAACAACATGAAAATATGCTAAAATTATCATATTTTCCATTAATGCTAAATTGGCATCACTGTTTGGTTTGTTTGATAAGTAAATGTCAAAGTCACTGCGCTGTCACTTATGTCAAACCAACTTTTTTCTTAGCACGGCACCTTATGTCGTAAGCATTTGCCAAAAGTATTATTTTTGCTAAACCCTGCTTACCCAGATAACTCCAAATATTCGCGCTCATAATTCCAAGTACTATACCTACAAATAAAAAAGATTCATTGTTTTAATTCTTTCGTAGTGTTACAGTGTATTTTAGCGTTTTGTTTGTACCCAGCCAGGTAAACACAACGGGCAGGTGGACAATATATCAGTTTGCTGTTATTTATCCTTTACTTAATATTATAATTAATGCGAAAGTAACTCTGTCTGTCTGCCTGTCGCGCTTTCACGGCAAAACTACTGAACCGATTTCAATAAATTTGGTACACAGATAGTCTAGATCCTGAGAAAGGACATAGGCTACATTTTATCCCGAAAAAGTTCGTGGTTCCCGTAGGATACGAGATAGACGGTTTCTCAGAAACAGAGCATCGGATTGACTTGATTTTTGACATGCGGGCTTAGCATAATGACCATAAAATTATACTATCGACGTGTCAGAACCTGACAGAGTTATGATGAAGCATATATCTGTCACCCTTGCACACGACGATAAACTCTTGTCGTGGTCTTGTATGCTAAGCACACTGGACATAGTTTAAGTGACAAAAAGTGACATTTAGACTACTTTTTATCCGGGAAAATGGCTTCCGTAGGATAGGACAAAAACTGTTTCTCAGCAACGTAGCAATGGATTGACTTGATTTTTAGCATGGACATATTTTGAAATACGAAATGTGACATAGACTACTTTTTATCTCGGAAAATTTCATGGTTCCCGTAGGATAGGACAAAAACTGTTTTTCAGCAACGGAGCAAGGGATTGACTTGATTTTTGGCATGGACATGGTTTGAAAGACGTAAAGTGACATAGGCTACTTTTTATTTCGGAAAAAAAATCATGGTTCGCGTATGATACAAGAAAAACTGTTTCTCAGCAACGGAGCAACGGATTGACTTGATTTATTGCACGAATATAAGTACACGAATATAGTTTGAAAGACGAAAAGTGACATAGGACTCCTTTTTATCTCGAAAAAAAACATAGTTCCCGTAGGATAGGACAAAAACTTTTTCTCAGCAACGAAGCAACGGATTGACTTGGTTTCTACATAAATATAGTTTGAATGACAAAATGTGACGTTGACGGTCCTGCGGCAGGTGGGGTAGGTGGCGGCACACACACACCACCATTTTCATCCTACCACGGCTCCTAATCCTCGGCTGAAGCGTCGCAAGAGCAGCACTGCAGCTCGCCTCAGTTGCGACACTCCTCATAAGATACGCAACCTCGCCCGCTAGCTTCTTAGCTGCTTTTGTTAAAATCCCAGAGAAGCGGCCCAACTTCGAGTGCCAGCCTCTAAGCTGCCTTGGGGAAAAATACCTAAAGAAGCGGGATATCTTTTTCTCAGCTGTTTCAGAAGAAACCCAGAGAAGCGGCTCCACCTCGGATTCCCGCGTGGCCGCCCAAAGGCCTCAGCTACTAAGTCCGCCCGCCACTACAAGGCGGAAACGCACGGGGGGTTGTACACTAACCTTAACTTAACCAATAGAAGCATTTATCTAAGGTATTTCGATGTCGATCGGTTAGATTAGGTTTGAACACAGAATAGGCCCTATTACACAGGGCAATTAAGGTCGCTGGGTTTGAATAGTGACAACAATATGCAAGGGTACTTGAATAGGTGAGAGGGCGCAGCAATGTGCGGCGCGGCAGCAAGGTGGATCGACTATCTCTACGATATCATCAATACCGCCGGTCGAACCTGGTCACGACCTCATGACCGGCAAAGGGCCGAGGCAGATGTGTGTTTGATTATGTGTGAATCAATAAAGAGTTTATCTAACTGGTATAGGCCGAATCAAACTTCAAGGCGGTTGTGAACTAATAGCTGCGCACATTTAGGCTGAATCACACAAGTCCGCGGATGTGAAGTTAGCTATAAGTTGCGCAATATCCAATCAACGGGCAGCTTTTAGTGAGCTTCGGTCAGATTTGGATATTGCGCAGCTTGTAGCAAACTTCACATTCGCCGACTTGTATAATTCGGTCTACACTCTTTCTTGCGCCAACATATACTAATATTGCTACTGCGCAATCACTTGCTTAGTACTCACAGAAGTCTGATTCGGCCTAAGTTTTCAGTTTGAAACTATAGGCCGCGTCACAGAAGTTGGCGGAAATGAAGTTAGCTACTAGCTGCGCAATATCCAATCAACGCGTGACTTTGTGTGAGCCTCAGTCAGGATTGGATATTGCGCAGCTTGTAGCTAACTTCATTTTCGCCGACTTGTGTGACGCGGCCTATAATTCGAATACATGAGGCCCAATTATGATCGAACATTTAATAGCAACGTAAAAAGTGTTCTCTCTATGAATGCCTAAAGTGAAAAAGAAACAGGAATACTCTAATTAGCTAGTATAATAACGATGGCGCCTTTATAATTGGGCCTATTGTATTGTATAAAGCTATGTAAAAATGTAATAAATTGTTTAAATTCGCAAGCGCAAGAATATAGGTAAATTAAACACGACTGACACTGCACATTATTTATATTGAAGAGATGAAAAACAAACAATGTATAGGTAGGTGAGATGTCTCTTTTTGAAGACTTTTCAAGTTGCTCTATATTCACCTACAAGTTAGATATTATTATCGAAATTAAGCCATATTTTTAGAATAGCTCAGGCCGAATAGCTCAATAGTGGTATTACATCAAATAAATCCAAAAATCGACTTACACAGAGTGTTAGTTTTAGTCACGTAGCGCAAGCTGTAATTTAGTAAAACTGTCAACAAAATCCTTCAAGATTGAACTAAAATACTCAACACTCACTGAACTCGTATTTTTGCAAAAAATCTAGTAAGATTAAGAAATAGCATAGCCAATATCTAATTCTGCGTGTGCCGAGTGGGAGTTTCGCAAATTAAATCGAATTACTTTGACGTCGCGTCGACCGAACGCATCGATCACATTGACACACACACTTGACTAAGCCAATCACAGACGTTGCCGCGCTTGTGTTCGATCGGTTTGGCGCTCGTTACATTACCGTAAATAAAACTTACACTTAGCTATTCAGTTTTCTTTACGTGGCACAAGATGGCCCTGTGGTCTATGAAAATGCCATAGAAATCACATCAAACGTTAACGCGATCGAGCAAGTTTCGAGCATAGTTAAAAACTCCCACTTGGCCTTCTGAATTAGAACCTTAGAATAATGATGAACAGTAGAAGCGCCCTAAACTACAAAATATTATAGGCCGCTTTAGACGGCTTTGAAGTTTGTCCGTCATATTCCTGAAACGGAAATGTGACATTTGGTCAGTAGTTCAAGTGTCACTTGTTTCTAGACAAGTCATTAACATAGCAGTTTCTATGCGTTTTCGATGCCATTTTACTGCAATCATTTACATTACAGCTTTTTTTTTTATTTTAGGGTGCTTCTACGGCCTTTCACTATTCTGAGATCAGAACCCAGAATAATCGGTCTAAACAGATGCTAAATTTATATTAGGCGTACAGAGATAACAATTATTTATATAAAATCAACAATATTATATAATGCGATTTTAGACATTAAAAAATTATAAAATGGTAACTTCAAAACCTTAAATAACTAGAACGAGTACCTACAGCTAATACTTGCTCTTTAGTACATTAAAACGTTACCTCCAAACTTTTATAATGCAATTATTTTATTAATATTATAATATTTACTAAAACTTTTATTAGAAATGTTTGCTAGAGATTATTCTAATATATTTTGAAATAGAAACTTAATTTGTGCTATTTTAGGTCATAAAAAAGTGTAGTGTGGGTGATTGTTAGATATATATTTACATATATTTTCGCTAATGACTAAACGCTCAATAGTCTGTAACCAACGTAAATAAGTATGTCTATGGTTTAAATACAAACGGCCTAATATGTGATTTCATTCAACTCTCTCAAATGTATCAATGTCTTATGGGTTATGGCAATACAATTCGAACCTCTTCTAGTACATAGTATATAACTCGATGTCAACAATTACTTAAAAATGACTAGTAAATAATTAAGTAATTTAGGCACAATAATATTCAATGTTGTAAATACAAATACTTCATCAATACAGGCGTCTGTGAACACAAGCACGAATCACTGCGGAGAATTAAATTAGCTGTAGGCCGAATCATACAAGTCGGCGGATGTGAAGTTGATCTATCCTGACTTAAGCTCACATAGAGCGTTGTTGGATATGGCGCAGTTTGTAGCTATAGTTCAGCCGTTCAGAGAATGCGTTCCTGACACGTCATCTTGAAAAAATGTTTACGATTTATGGCCCGTTTAATGAAATTTCATTCGGTAAACGGTAAGTTTTACAAAAAAAGTTTACTGGAAACAAAAGATGCGAAATTTTATTTTCTACAATAATGATCGTAATGTTTTTTGCCCTTAAGTACATAGTTTCCCAGATTTCGGCCAAAAACATTTTTTCAAGATGACGTGTCGGGAACGCATTCTCTGAACGGCCGAACTATAACTTCACATCCGTCAACTTGTATGATTCGGGCTACAAGACAGTTGCAGTAGGAGTGAGGGTGTTGCGTAGTTTGTAGCTAACTTCACAGACGCCATTAGGTTTGATTTGACCTATGTTACGAGTAAACATACATTAGAATAGAATAGAAACGCTTTATTGTTCACACAATCGAAAATATTACAATAAAATTATAATAGTGCGACAATCGGCGGCCTTATCGCTTAGAGCGATCTCTTCCAGGCAACCTGATTAAGAGAGGAAAGGATTATAGAGGAAGGTAAGGGACGGGGTGTACAATAATAGCGAAATTAATTGAAACAAAATAAAGAATACTTGAATAAAGAGTCATAAATACTTTTACAAAATATATACATACATATCAATAAACACATGTACATTCAAAAACTACAATAATAAAACATACATACACATACTAATACTAAAATAAAATAAATAATAAAAACACATACATTGAGCTTTTTCAAGACAACGTAAACATTAATAAAATTCATAAGGCTACAAGGCCATGAATACAGGGTTATTTCTAATCAATTAGCATCTTTTTAGTGGCTTATTCTGTACATGAAAACTAACAACTTTTGTTCTGCGCTGCGACTTTTGTCAGAACTCAAAAAAGTTCCACACATTTTGTGGTGAACGATTTTTTTCTATGGAACTTAATTTTTTTTTCGAGTTTTAACAAAAGTTATTAGTTTAGATTACAGAATAAGCCCCTAAGAGTATGCTAATTGATTAGAAATAACCCTGTATATAAATCCACTATGCGAGCAATTGTGCGCAATTTAAAACTAGACAATAAGGGATGATTAAAGGCTGCTGCATACGTAACGACATAATACCTCGGACGGGACGTGAACGGGAACGGGACGTGACTGCCTCGTTCGAGACGGGAACGTGTTTTTAATGCATACGTACCGTAACAGTGATTCGGATCTAACTGTTGTGAAGAAGGAAAGGTGGATTTTTAATTTCGAAAATTGGCTTTAATTGCTATTGCTCTAGATGACGAAGTATTTACAAACGTCCAACACTACTTTTCTCTCCGGAACGAACGGAGTGACTGTGCATACGTAGCGGAAACACGGACGGGACGGGGCACGTGCGGGACGGGACGTGCTAAACATCGTTGCCGACGATATGACGTTATTTCCCGCCCCGTCAGAGCCACGTTCCCGTCCCGTCCGTGTCTCCGTGACATATGCGCTTCCATACACATTTTGTATGAAACGATATTTCTAAAATTTCCCGTTCCGTCCCGTCCGTGAAAAAACCCTTTACGGATGCAGCGGCCTTTACATTAGGAAAGTGACAGGACCGGACGGGGCCCGTACGAAGCACGTTCCGTACATTTTTGTAGCGAGACAACAACAACGAAACCGAGACTGGGCCCGTCCGGGCTTTAACACAAAATGTATGGAACGTGTTTCAGGCTGCTAATTTACAAATGCTATACTATTTAAGTCACGAGTTAGACTATTGGATGAGCTTTTGTTTGACAAAACCCTAATATATTCTAGTACAAAAATTACCCGAAATCGCGTAGACTTTGTAAGATAAATTCATTCTAACATTGCAGCAACAAATGCTATTCAATTTGATACCGATATTTACCGATCTTTAGTTTCATTAATAGGTGGATAGTTACATGGTATGTATTTGTTAATAATTAACAAAAGAAATTTTATTCGGTGAGAAACAGGTTCACATTTGTTGCGAGTACAATCTTTATTATATAAAAATGAATCGTGGTTGTTAGTCTCGCTAAAACTCTAGAACGGCTGGACCGATTGGGCTAATTTTGGTCTTAAAATATCCGTGGAAGCTAAGGGAAGGTTTAAACGATGAGAAAATATAAAATTATAGTGAGTAAAATAATAAAGACATTAATTTCATTTTCCCATACAAAATGTTACTGCATGTAAAAGTTGTCATTGACAGTTGACAGATTGAGATGAAGTTCACCGGGGCAGCTAGTTAATAATAAAACTAAAATATTTTTTCTTGCATACCTTGAAGGCTATACATCTTTAAATACTATTTAAAGTTGTAGTATTTGGTAACTCACAAAATACTGATTTCACTATTATAACGAGTCAACACTCCATAAAAATTAAAATAAAATCACGACATAAATAAATATAAATTAAAACACAACCTCAAGTAAACGACTAACATTTTAGATTATAAATACAAAGCTTTTAAATATCACTCTTATAAATTAGTAAAAGCATAAAATCTCACTTTGTTAAGCAAACTCTTACACCTAATAATAAAGGACACGTCCACAAAATGTATGGAGGCTGGTATTATAATTTTCAAAAAATCGGCCAAGTACGAGTCGGACTCGCGCACGGAGGGTTCCGTACTGTATGGGAGCCCCCCTTATATATTTATTTTATTTTAATTTTATAAGTGAATGTAAAAATATTCTGTGAAAATTTCAAGAATCTACCTGTTACCATTATTAATATAGAGCGAAAAACGTCTGAAAAATCAGGTTTGTTGTATGGGAGCCCCCCTTAAATATTTATTTTATTTTCTTTTTAGTATTTGTTGTTATAGCGGCAACAGAAATACATTATCTGTGAAAATTTCAGCTGCCTAGCTATCATGGTTCATGAGATACAGCCCGGTGACAGACTGACAGACAGACAGACGGACAGACGGACATCGAAGTCTTAGTAATAGGGTCCCGTTTTTCCCTTTGGGTACGGAACCCTAAAAAAGAGCCCTCCGATTTTTTTTAAATTAATTTTGTAATTCTTAGGATAAATAAACATATTTTACAGAATAGGTAGATTATTTCTGGCAAATATGATTAAGCAATCTTGAAATAGCTAAAATAAAATAAGAAATAAAATAAATTAAATATTTTTGAGAAGCCTATAAAGCAAGCTTTCAAATAATGCATATTTTATATCATCTTTAGGTTATATTTATCTGAATAATATTTGTGGACATTTCCTGAATTATGAATTTTCTAAAATATTACCGAGATTATTAATTTGAGAGAATATAATTAATATTTTTTTAGAATATAACACAAGCGTTACTCATGCGATATGTTCAAGACATATCTACACATAGTTACTTGCCTTTGTCAATAACGGTTGTGACTCTTGTGACCATCGTAGTGTCATTTACGACCACTTGGAATTTTAATGATCTATTAGATAATATAATGTTAAATTAATATTTAAAAAAAAAAAAAACAAACTTTGATATTCACATAAACAATATTCACGGTGTTATATTGTTCAGTGAAACGTGTAATGCGACTTCCTACAAGGTTGCGTTAAACGTTTAACGCTACCATGGAGGGGGTATGAAAGCACTGTTGCGTCGAAGTTCCACTTCTTCCGCGCGGAGGGATTCCACTTGCACTTTTTTTATAATCATCATTTAATTTTATGCAATAATTTTGACACCAAATGACCACAACCGGCACACCTTCTATATTCAACAAAGTCAAGAATTGAAATAGATAAGTGCATAATAAATAATAACATTATCTAGAGATCCCTGAAGTGTCTAGTTTAACTAGCATATTGAAATACGTATGGCAAAACTGGGCTTATGGTGAAATTCTAGCAAAAAAATAACCAATCGGCAAGACTCGATATGGTGTGAAAAATTAAAGAAGACATTTTGGGAAATTCTCACCCTATTCTCTATCTTTCTCATCAAAAATATGAGTAACTTTTTAACTGACAAAAAAACGGAAGAGGTTCACGCATATATTTCTATAACACGTATGAATAACTTTTTAGAGTAGTCAGATTTAGGTAGTTAATACTTTTTTCAATAAAAATAATCGGCCAAGTACGAGTCGGACTCGCGCACGGAGGGTTCCGTACTGTATGGGAGCCCCGCTTAAATATTAATTTTATTTTATTATTTATTATTGAAGGTAATATAAAACTAAATATTCTGTGAAAATTTCAATCATCTACATGGTACCATTATTAATATAGAGCTAAAAACGTCTAAAAATTCAGGTCTGTTGTTTGGGAGCCCCCCTTTAATATTTATTTTATTTTTAGTATTTGTTGTTATAGCGGCAACAGAAATACATCATCTGTGAAAATTTCAGCTGCCTAGCTATCATGGTTCATGAGATACAGCCCGGTGACAGACAGACGGACAGACGGACATCGAAGTCTTAGTAATAGGGTCCCGTTTTTCCCTTTGGGTACGGAACCCTAAAAAACAAGAAATATGAGTTAAATTGCTAACACATTGGAGTCTTGTCGATAGGTTAAAAACTTTGGCTAGGAATTTCACAATCTCTTTGGGTATTATAATATTAAGTCATAATGCTAGGCAATAACGACGATAAATAAATATTTGGGCTACTTGTGACTTTGTTATTACACAGCACTCTTCATTTCTTGCTTCACGCACGACTTGAACGCTTCCCATCCTTCGTTTTTGGCATATGACTGAAACAGATGAAATAGATAACATATTTATCGATAAGTATGGAACCATTTTGATTATAAAAATATGTAAAAACCACATTTTACAGCCCTGTTTTTTACATCAATATAAATAACAGTGCTGTAAAATGTTTAAGTTATATTAACAAATATAAATTAAAAATTTATAAAACCCCCGACACATTGACAACCATTTTGGGCACATTTGTAGAATTTTGGTTCTTCCATCCCCACTTTAACCCACCATAACTCTTAAACGGCTCAATCGATTTTTATAAAACATAGCTAAGAACACTCTCGATTAAGTCTCCTTTCATTCAAAAAAAACTAAACTGAAATCGGTTCAGTGGTTCGGGCGCTATGATGCCAAAGACAGACAGACAAACACACAGACAAACAGACACGTCAAACTTATAACACCCCTCTTTTGCGTCGGGGGTTAAAAATACTTATAGGTATTAGTAGTGACGAACGAACGTGTGGGTTCGCAACTAGTAAGTGTACGATTTACGTACTTCTTTTCAATATGAGAAAATGTAAACTATATTGTGCTGTTTATGGCTGGTTGAATTTCTTTTCTGTAATAAATATAATAAGCAAAGAATTTCAATTTTCAAACATCTAATTTGGTTCGTAAATGTGTAAGCCTTTTTAATATTTGGCCGGACGGACGGACGGACACAGCTAAGTTATAAGTACCTCGTTTTACTACGGAACCCTAAAACATCAAATATTTAATTTTATTGAATGCTTCCTTTTTCATTCATAGCGAATTTCTTTTTTTATAATAAACTAGCAGCGCCCCGCGGTTTTACCCGCGTTGTGCCCGTTCCCGTGGGAATTTCGGGAATTTTTATACATATAAACCTTCCTCTTGAATCACTCTATCCATTAAAAAAAACCGCATCAAAATCCGTTGCGTAGTTTTAAAGATTTAAGCATACAGACAAACAAACAAACAAACGAAAATAGCGACTTTATTTTATACTATGTAAGGACTATGTAAGGATATAATAATGCATAATTTACAGGTAGGTACAATAGGATAGTGTCATAAATTTAATACACAAAACTAGAAAGAAACTCAAGTATGTTCCCGCCAGAGAATGGAACAGTCTTCCTGCTTTCCTGTTTCTTAAGAGATAAAATCTATAGCTTTTCAAGGTCAGAGTGAATAGGTATCTTCTAGGTCTGTGTGCTTCATCTTCGACCACAGCGTTGCTTACCATCAGGCGAGTTGGTGGTCAAGCGCGGACTTACTCGCGATAAAAAAAAGTAGGTAATGAATAAGGCCCTTCTCCCATTACGATACGCCCGCGCGACTCTAGTCTCGGAGACTAGTCGCCGCGAAGTATCTCACATACATTTATATGGAGACTCTCACACTACGATACTGGTATTCTACGCGATCGCGACTAGTCTCGCGATACCCGCCGTGTTGGTCGCTTGTGCGTCGCGTCTCGCACGTTTCGATGTAACAAGATGCAAGTAGGTCTCTTTAGACATTCGGTAGAATGATAAGAATTTCTTATCATCATGTTGTAGTTCTTGTGCGGCTACAAAAACTCTACAATTTATGTTTCTTTCAATATAGGTATATGGTATCCAGTATTTTCTACTCTTGCGTTGACGTCTTCTATTTCTATAAAACATAAAAATGCAAGAGCTTCTTCGTCACTGGAGTCGCTCGACATAACGTCCGTCTACAAAAAACGAGTTTGCACAAATGATGAATTTAGTAATTTTTCAGTAGCATAATATGCGAGCGTCGGGTAGCGAACATGTATCCAACTATAGTCTGACCGTTTAACTGAGTAAAAGGGGGATTGAGACAGGTGCGGGCGGTGAGGACCCGCCGCCCGCACCTGTCTCAGTCCCCTTTGTCGTCTACCCCCGCGCCCCTGTACCGCGCAGGCGTGGACTCAGTTAAACGGTCAGACTATAGTATTATACTAGAGTATCGTACCCTACAAGTATCGTAATGGGAGAAGGGCCTTAGTAGTATGAAGTTAAAATACTGAAGGCGGGCATCCCTAGCGCAGGGTTCGGTCTGCGAGGCCACGTGACTCTGTAGGCATATATCTCAAGGACAGCGCCGAGTTCTCTTAGATATAATTACCGTGGTCTGATGGATTTACCTTGAAGGCCGACTGTGTCTGTTACCTTGAATCCACGGTGCAGGCGGTCCTTCATGATGGCTATGAACTCCTTGTAGCTGAGCAGGCCGTCTCCGTCCGCGTCGAAGATGGCGAACACGGTGGACACGAGGTGCGCCGACTGCGAGATGCCCGTGCAGATCAGCACCGCGCGGTGGAACTCGTCTGGAAACCATCACCAAACACATTACATTGGACCGTTATAATATGTGATGGATGTTTATAATATGTGTAGGTATATCAATAAACAGGGTTATTTCTAATCAATCAGCATCCTTTTAGGGGCTTATTCTGTACATCAAAACTAGCAAGTTTTGTTCTGCAACTTTGCTAAAAAGTAAAAAAAAAAAATTGTTGTTCCATAGAAAAATGTCGTTGACCAGCGACAAAATGTATGGAACAGCTGATTTTTTTTTTTTGAGTTCTGACAAAAGTTGCAGAACAAAAGTTGTTAGTTTTGATGAACAGAATAAGCCCCTAAAAGGATGCTAATTGATTAGAAATAACCCTGTATAATCATGTGCCTAATGAAATAAAATTGCTGGACGGGATTAAATTTAAGAGAACTTTAACAGACTGGCTATTAAAAAACTGTTTTTATAGTGTTAAGGAATATCACGAATTAGCTAATTAATAAATTTTGCTATATTTATGAACTAATATTTGCACGTCTGCTTGCAGACTGAATGCAATGTAGATGTAAGACCAACCATCTATATGACTTGTATTATTCATACTTATTTATTGTCAAACACAATTCATAAAAATAAAAATAAAATTAACGATTCAAAAATAATCACTATAATTTCATTATTCACATTAAATAAATAAATTAATCAACAACAATTATCATCAAAGAATTCATTTACATCGTAAAAGGAGTGCTCAATAAGCCAGCGCCGGAGGCGGAATTTGAAGCTGTTCAGCGTTGGAGCAGAAATTATTGAGCCTGGTAATTTATTGTACACAATTGGGCCCATGACATGTGTGAGTTTTGCAGACTTCACCAATGATTTTTTTAGGGTTCCGTACCCAAAGGGAAAAACGGGACCCTATTACTAAGACTTCGATGTCCGTCTGTCCGTCTGTCACCGGGCTGTATCTCATGAACCATGATAGCTAGGTAGCTGAAATTTTCACAGATGATGTATTTCTGTTGCCGCTATAACAACAAATACTAAAAAGAAAATAAAATAAATATTTAAGGGGGGGCTCCCGTACAACAAACCTGAATTTTTAGACGTTTTTCGCTCTATATTAATAATGGTAACAGGTAGATGCTAGAAATTTTCACAGAATATTTAGTTTTATATTCACTTCAATAATAAATAATAAAATTGAAATAAAATAAATATTTAAGGGGGGCTCCCATACAGTACGGAACCCTCCGTGTGCGAGTCCGACTCGTACTTGGCCGATTATTTATTTTGATCGTGGTTATTGGTGGTCATTATTCATATGAGTTCGTGTGTATAAAGCTACTTGCAATAAGACTATCGAAGGCAGTGTAAGTATTCTTATGCTTTCAAAGTAAGGTCTTACGGAAGTGTCCTGTGGTACCTACACGATCGCTCTTTTAGCGCGTTTCTGGAGGCGGAAAACTCTCTTCCACTCAGAACACTGGCCCCATAGCTCAGCCCCATATTGTAT